>CAWUFW010008961.1:0-600000 GCA_963921515.1 Calotriton arnoldi | reverse complement strand
CATATGGCTGGGTTCAAACTGGAATGGCATGGTGAGCAAAAAAATGATGGATTTAGGCCCAGATCTCTGTACTGGGGTGAATGTATGACATTGTTCTGCATTCTGTCCATCAACTGTTGTTTTTGCATTTGTCACCCCGAGTGGGACGGGTATGCCCAGTCGTGGGTCCCGTGCTCTCCATGCCACTGGAATCAAGCTATCCTGGCTGAAGAGGGGTGAAACCCCGAAACCGGTCCTAGGATGCTTGTTTCCAGTCCAGGGAGGACCTGGCTTGGCAGTTCGGGCTGGACTGTTCCCATGAGGCACAGGGTCAAGACTGATTTGCATATGGCTGGGTTCAAACTGGAATGGCATGGTGAGCAAAAAAATGATGGATTTAGGCCCAGATCTCTGTACTGGGGTGAATGTATGACATTGTTCTGCATTCTGTCCATCAACTGTTGTTTTTGCATTTGTCACCCCGAGTGGGACGGGTATGCCCAGTCGTGGGTCCCGTGTTCTCCATGCCACTGGAATCAAGCTATCCTGGCTGAAGAGGGGTGAAACCCCGAAACCGGTCCTAGGATGCTTGTTTCCAGTCCAGGGAGGACCTGGCTTGGCAGTTCGGGCTGGACTGTTCCCATGAGGCACAGGGTCAAGACTGATTTGCATATGGCTGGGTTCAAACTGGAATGGCATGGTGAGCAAAAAAATGATGGATTTAGGCCCAGATCTCTGTACTGGGGTGAATGTATGACATTGTTCTGCATTCTGTCCATCAACTGTTGTTTTTGCATTTGTCACCCCGAGTGGGACGGGTATGCCCAGTCGTGGGTCCCGTGCTCTCCATGCCACTGGAATCAAGCTATCCTGGCTGAAGAGGGGTGAAACCCCGAAACCGGTCCTAGGATGCTTGTTTCCAGTCCAGGGAGGACCTGGCTTGGCAGTTCGGGCTGGACTGTTCCCATGAGGCACAGGGTCAAGACTGATTTGCATATGGCTGGGTTCAAACTGGAATGGCATGGTGAGCAAAAAAATGATGGATTTAGGCCCAGATCTCTGTACTGGGGTGAATGTATGACATTGTTCTGCATTCTGTCCATCAACTGTTGTTTTTGCATTTGTCACCCCGAGTGGGACGGGTATGCCCAGTCGTGGGTCCCGTGCTCTCCATGCCACTGGAATCAAGCTATCCTGGCTGAAGAGGGGTGAAACCCCGAAACCGGTCCTAGGATGCTTGTTTCCAGTCCAGGGAGGACCTGGCTTGGCAGTTCGGGCTGGACTGTTCCCATGAGGCACAGGGTCAAGACTGATTTGCATATGGCTGGGTTCAAACTGGAATGGCATGGTGAGCAAAAAAATGATGGATTTAGGCCCAGATCTCTGTACTGGGGTGAATGTATGACATTGTTCTGCATTCTGTCCATCAACTGTTGTTTTTGCATTTGTCACCCCGAGTGGGACGGGTATGCCCAGTCGTGGGTCCCGTGCTCTCCATGCCACTGGAATCAAGCTATCCTGGCTGAAGAGGGGTGAAACCCCGAAACCGGTCCTAGGATGCTTGTTTCCAGTCCAGGGAGGACCTGGCTTGGCAGTTCGGGCTGGACTGTTCCCATGAGGCACAGGGTCAAGACTGATTTGCATATGGCTGGGTTCAAACTGGAATGGCATGGTGAGCAAAAAATGATGGATTTAGGCCCAGATCTCTGTACTGGGGTGAATGTATGACATTGTTCTGCATTCTGTCCATCAACTGTTGTTTTTGCATTTGTCACCCCGAGTGGGACGGGTATGCCCAGTCGTGGGTCCCGTGCTCTCCATGCCACTGGAATCAAGCTATCCTGGCTGAAGAGGGGTGAAACCCCGAAACCGGTCCTAGGATGCTTGTTTCCAGTCCAGGGAGGACCTGGCTTGGCAGTTCGGGCTGGACTGTTCCCATGAGGCACAGGGTCAAGACTGATTTGCATATGGCTGGGTTCAAACTGGAATGGCATGGTGAGCAAAAAAATGATGGATTTAGGCCCAGATCTCTGTACTGGGGTGAATGTATGACATTGTTCTGCATTCTGTCCATCAACTGTTGTTTTTGCATTTGTCACCCCGAGTGGGACGGGTATGCCCAGTCGTGGGTCCCGTGCTCTCCATGCCACTGGAATCAAGCTATCCTGGCTGAAGAGGGGTGAAACCCCGAAACCGGTCCTAGGATGCTTGTTTCCAGTCCAGGGAGGACCTGGCTTGGCAGTTCGGGCTGGACTGTTCCCATGAGGCACAGGGTCAAGACTGATTTGCATATGGCTGGGTTCAAACTGGAATGGCATGGTGAGCAAAAAAATGATGGATTTAGGCCCAGATCTCTGTACTGGGGTGAATGTATGACATTGTTCTGCATTCTGTCCATCAACTGTTGTTTTTGCATTTGTCACCCCGAGTGGGACGGGTATGCCCAGTCGTGGGTCCCGTGCTCTCCATGCCACTGGAATCAAGCTATCCTGGCTGAAGAGGGGTGAAACCCCGAAACCGGTCCTAGGATGCTTGTTTCCAGTCCAGGGAGGACCTGGCTTGGCAGTTCGGGCTGGACTGTTCCCATGAGGCACAGGGTCAAGACTGATTTGCATATGGCTGGGTTCAAACTGGAATGGCATGGTGAGCAAAAAAATGATGGATTTAGGCCCAGATCTCTGTACTGGGGTGAATGTATGACATTGTTCTGCATTCTGTCCATCAACTGTTGTTTTTGCATTTGTCACCCCGAGTGGGACGGGTATGCCCAGTCGTGGGTCCCGTGCTCTCCATGCCACTGGAATCAAGCTATCCTGGCTGAAGAGGGGTGAAACCCCGAAACCGGTCCTAGGATGCTTGTTTCCAGTCCAGGGAGGACCTGGCTTGGCAGTTCGGGCTGGACTGTTCCCATGAGGCACAGGGTCAAGACTGATTTGCATATGGCTGGGTTCAAACTGGAATGGCATGGTGAGCAAAAAATGATGGATTTAGGCCCAGATCTCTGTACTGGGGTGAATGTATGACATTGTTCTGCATTCTGTCCATCAACTGTTGTTTTTGCATTTGTCACCCCGAGTGGGACGGGTATGCCCAGTCGTGGGTCCCGTGCTCTCCATGCCACTGGAATCAAGCTATCCTGGCTGAAGAGGGGTGAAACCCCGAAACCGGTCCTAGGATGCTTGTTTCCAGTCCAGGGAGGACCTGGCTTGGCAGTTCGGGCTGGACTGTTCCCATGAGGCACAGGGTCAAGACTGATTTGCATATGGCTGGGTTCAAACTGGAATGGCATGGTGAGCAAAAAAATGATGGATTTAGGCCCAGATCTCTGTACTGGGGTGAATGTATGACATTGTTCTGCATTCTGTCCATCAACTGTTGTTTTTGCATTTGTCACCCCGAGTGGGACGGGTATGCCCAGTCGTGGGTCCCGTGCTCTCCATGCCACTGGAATCAAGCTATCCTGGCTGAAGAGGGGTGAAACCCCGAAACCGGTCCTAGGATGCTTGTTTCCAGTCCAGGGAGGACCTGGCTTGGCAGTTCGGGCTGGACTGTTCCCATGAGGCACAGGGTCAAGACTGATTTGCATATGGCTGGGTTCAAACTGGAATGGCATGGTGAGCAAAAAAATGATGGATTTAGGCCCAGATCTCTGTACTGGGGTGAATGTATGACATTGTTCTGCATTCTGTCCATCAACTGTTGTTTTTGCATTTGTCACCCCGAGTGGGACGGGTATGCCCAGTCGTGGGTCCCGTGCTCTCCATGCCACTGGAATCAAGCTATCCTGGCTGAAGAGGGGTGAAACCCCGAAACCGGTCCTAGGATGCTTGTTTCCAGTCCAGGGAGGACCTGGCTTGGCAGTTCGGGCTGGACTGTTCCCATGAGGCACAGGGTCAAGACTGATTTGCATATGGCTGGGTTCAAACTGGAATGGCATGGTGAGCAAAAAAATGATGGATTTAGGCCCAGATCTCTGTACTGGGGTGAATGTATGACATTGTTCTGCATTCTGTCCATCAACTGTTGTTTTTGCATTTGTCACCCCGAGTGGGACGGGTATGCCCAGTCGTGGGTCCCGTGCTTTCCATGCCACTGGAATCAAGCTATCCTGGCTGAAGAGGGGTGAAACCCCGAAACCGGTCCTAGGATGCTTGTTTCCAGTCCAGGGAGGACCTGGCTTGGCAGTTCGGGCTGGACTGTTCCCATGAGGCACAGGGTCAAGACTGATTTGCATATGGCTGGGTTCAAACTGGAATGGCATGGTGAGCAAAAAAATGATGGATTTAGGCCCAGATCTCTGTACTGGGGTGAATGTATGACATTGTTCTGCATTCTGTCCATCAACTGTTGTTTTTGCATTTGTCACCCCGAGTGGGACGGGTATGCCCAGTCGTGGGTCCCGTGCTCTCCATGCCACTGGAATCAAGCTATCCTGGCTGAAGAGGGGTGAAACCCCGAAACCGGTCCTAGGATGCTTGTTTCCAGTCCAGGGAGGACCTGGCTTGGCAGTTCGGGCTGGACTGTTCCCATGAGGCACAGGGTCAAGACTGATTTGCATATGGCTGGGTTCAAACTGGAATGGCATGGTGAGCAAAAAAATGATGGATTTAGGCCCAGATCTCTGTACTGGGGTGAATGTATGACATTGTTCTGCATTCTGTCCATCAACTGTTGTTTTTGCATTTGTCACCCCGAGTGGGACGGGTATGCCCAGTCGTGGGTCCCGTGCTCTCCATGCCACTGGAATCAAGCTATCCTGGCTGAAGAGGGGTGAAACCCCGAAACCGGTCCTAGGATGCTTGTTTCCAGTCCAGGGAGGACCTGGCTTGGCAGTTCGGGCTGGACTGTTCCCATGAGGCACAGGGTCAAGACTGATTTGCATATGGCTGGGTTCAAACTGGAATGGCATGGTGAGCAAAAAAATGATGGATTTAGGCCCAGATCTCTGTACTGGGGTGAATGTATGACATTGTTCTGCATTCTGTCCATCAACTGTTGTTTTTGCAGTCGATATTTCTATGTCACGATATTTCCAACTCAATATTTGTGTAGGTCCACATTTCCAACTCGATATTCTGTCTGCATACCAAAATGGATGTAGCCTTTGACCCATGCTGTATGCTGAGGTGGGTATACTGCAGAAGGAGGCTCTCCATCCCCTGTCTGGGTGGCGGGAGTTCATATTTCTTTGCAGCCTTGAACTAGCGGTAATTCAGCACCATTCTAGTCATCGTAAGCTAAGACAAATGTGGGAACCTGTGAGGTTGGGCACCTTGGATTTCACCCCCGGGTGTAATTCGGAAATATGAAGGAATACGGACATTTAGTGCCTTAACCGACTCGTTTACTTTTCTCTCTTGATAAATGAATTGTTCTGATTGACTTTACCTACGCATGTTTGATGGTGTTATAATATTTAATATTTCTCGTCTGTCGAGTTGTCTCTGGATTACTTATTTATATTATAACTTTGAGATTTAAATGATCTATACTTCTCAATAAAAGATTTTTTTGCATATGCATTGCATCTTTTCGTGATGGGACAATGAGCAAAAGAAATTATGTAGTGGATTTATAATGAAGTTGTAGACCTCAAAAATGAACGAGTAAACACAGCAAGAGCAGGTATCCAGGTTTATTCATAGAGGAAGCACCTCGGCCAGCAAGGAGCTTTCTGGGCAGGCTCTTCACTTGTTCCATTGCATCATCATCTGCCTGGTTTGTATTCTGAGGCTTACATCAATCTGCTTGCATGCAAAATACTGCACACTTTCCTTCTTACCAAAACAAAGTTTATCTCTTCATAACGTTAAAGCTACAGAATGGGTACTAAACAAATAGCAGAAAAAAATATACAAATGTACATCACCCACAGTTTGGATGGTAAATATCTGTATAGCTCCACTCTCCTGTCATTCCTTCTACCAGAACAACTCCTTGCCACAGACGTTCCCATCTTCACATATTTGTTATTCTTCCACTTAACACTATCTTCATTTTTCACTACCACCATCTTATTTAAACTCCGTTTCATTGAGTCCTCGGTTTGCACTAAATTGGCAAATAATTTGATCACTAATTGCATAGAGAAATTGCTTCCCTGATTACTGTACCCTGGATGTTTGATTTTAATCAAATCTCCCACACACACCATGGTTTTTTAACAGCCTTTATAATATGGTACCACACCTTTCTCTCACATATCATCTTTATTTTATTCCCTCCAATTTTCACGAATCCTTCACTTTCACATCAACACTCGCATCCTTATTGTTTACCCAAGCAGGGGATACCATGGTTGTGGCATTCCTACACCTTAACAACTTGAACACATCCTTCCATTCTTTTCAAGTACTCCTGGCAATCTGTATGGTCACTTTCAACACTGTTTTGAGCCTCTTATCCATGCCATGCAACCCGGGATGGTATAAAGCACCCTTCTGATGTACAATTCTTCTTGCCTGTAAAAACCTTATAATGTACACATACACTTATTATTGTGATGTCTGCATGTGTAGTTCTCGCATACCAGATGGCTGGTTGCAAAATACCTATTGTGAACTTACAGTGGGCTTGGAGCCTGCCCATTGCTTCCCATTGGTTGACTTTATTTTCACTCTTGTTTACTTGCTTCTTATTCAGTGGCTTTCTTTCCTCTTCTTGTGTTTGTCCCTCCCCTGAAGCTGGCTGCTTTACAATCCTTTTGATTGGATGGCATGTAGCCTTCCACTGCTCATTTTTTTGGAGCTTCATGTTTCATTTTGGTTAAGCATGCATGTTTTTTCCAGCTCTCTCCCTCATATGCTTTACACCACCTTGCCTGCACTCGGCGTTGCTTTCTTTCTCTCTCTCTTTTGTGCTTCTCTAACTCCTCAACCCCTGCACTCCATTTTTTGCACCCCCTTGTAGCATTCTCCCATAGCTCCCTGTGGTGCTCTCTTCCTCGTGTGCTGCTTTCCTCTCCTCCCAGCTTTATTTTTGTTTTATAACCCTCCCCCTTTGCTACCCTTCCGCCACCCCTGCAGTCTTTATTTAATATTTTATGTTTTATGGGAAGGCGAGGAAGCAAATTGCTGCCGGCCCTTTGCTTTTGCTTACTTGAGCGTCATTTTTTAAATGTACTGATCCAGTACGGATCAGTAAATTAAAAAAATGGTGCCGGCATAATTTACAAAATCGTGTGGCCACGTCATTGCACCTTTTCGTTTTTTTGTTTTGTCTTTTGGCCATGCTGCACAGAATCTTTTGCCGATGTTGTGCAGCACCACCAAAAGGCATTGGCAAAGCCAATCGGTTTTAAACGCAAGACCTATTTGCTTTACCAGTGCTTGTTTATTTTCTTAATAGCTCGAACACTACAGACATATACATGCGTACACACATTTGGTGAAAGGTTGAAAAACTATTCCTAAAAAATATTTTTTATGCGATTACGTTTTCAACCATAACAACAGAGGACCTGTTGCTCCTGTGAGATAGGTAATATTAATGGTCAAGAGCCCTATTTGGTTATAGCTTTCAACCAGTTCAGTTGGCATTAGCCTCTTCTAAGCAACCATTAACTGCACTTTACTGCATATAAGTTATTCCTGGGAATAATACAAATCCTTCCAGCATTTCCCCATTTATAGACGTATATATTCTGTACCTTCCAATGAATCAAGTTTCCTTAAATGCATATTACATCACAGGTGATCAGTTAGTGAATAGATCAGAATCTACTGCCCTTATTTTTGTTGAACTGAGATATATCAATAAAGACATTTCACGCACAGAGAGTGAACCCATAAACAATACTTCATGGGTAGATAACGTCTCTGACATTGCATGCAGTTCTTGCAAGGCTTATTTAGCATGTGGTGCTAAATGTATCGCTAGTTACTACTGAAATATTAAGGGAGGGCAGGAGCATGTTTTAAACAAAAATACCACCTAGAAAATTGAGAGCTATGGTTTGACACAAGTATGGATGCTGAGGATTGAAGATTAGGTGTGGGATGTCTACAGTATGGTCAGCTTTTTGCAATTTCTTTCTTGGAGTGGTCTGTCTAAGTATTCAAGAGCGGTTCGAGCTACAAGAATTTAAGTTTATTGGGCATTATGACTTAAGAGTTATGATCTCCAGAAGTTATTTACTCAAAACAGATTTACAATCGGGGTTTGGATCAAGATTGGAAATTTCCTAAGATTAATGGGTGGTGTCAGTTACTTGCTTGGAAGGAAATAAGTTTGCATTAAAGTATTTTTGCACCATTGTTCTTTATCAGGTTTGGCCTGAACAGCACTCATGCGCTGTCAGTGAAGTCTATTGTTAAAAAACAAAAGCTTAACACAGGCTTAGAGCCCGACCATTACTTACCATTACTTAGCATTGGTTGGCTTCCACTCTACTTTCAATTCCTTGCTTCTGATTGGCCGGCGCCTCCTGCTCCTTTCTGCTTTGTCACAGTGCTTCAGTGTTGGCTTTTGCTGTGTAGCATGGACATAGTACAGCTTCATGTCTGTGGCCAGTGTCCTTCCACTGGCCGCAGGCTCCTGTGTATACTTTTTTACATGTACTGTATAAGGGTGCATGTATCTTCAGTTCATCTCTCCTCCCACTGTCTGTGCTCTTGCCCCCACCCTACTCCCACTCTCCACTCTGTTGTGTTTCTTCTCCCTCCTCCCCCATACCTCTTTCTTGTTGCTTGCACCCCTTCACCCTCCATTGTTTTGTTGCTCTCTCCTTACTCCCAGGGAGCTGGCACAGCATCTACCATTTATACATGATGGTTGTACACCCACCCTAATAGATTTACTTGTCAGCAGCAAAGCTGCGTCCTAAACCCTGCTCAGCCTACTGCAATTAAGAAGAAGCAGTTTTTGTTCTTCTCCCACATTCTGTTCTTTCTTGTTCTGTTGTGTTTGTGTGTTGGGTCTTGGGTGGGTGCTGCCCTCCTGCTCTATGCATTCCCTATGTTTTCATTTTTAAGGCAATGAATAAAGGAGAGAGCCGATGCAGGGCTGGACTGCCCTGTCACTCTTAATTAAGATAGACAACATTTGTTGACAGATCACATGCGTGGACATGGGGGTGTTCATTCGACAAAACGCTGCCTTCTTTTCTGTATGTAATAGACGAAGGGTGTCATTCTCAAGTTTGAGGTGCAGAGAAAGTGCTGGTTCCTTCAGGAGAAATTGCCACTATGCTACTTGGGACTAACATGAAGTCAAACAAATACCCATTGCCTTTCCTAATAATAAAAACTGCCAGTTTTACCTTTCACAGCACTGCAAATAACAGATGTATTGGCAGTACTCATTTTATTGACCCAGGAAATTGTTGAACTTAAGTGATTTTTATCTGCATTTATGTTTCATATATTTTGTTCTACTAAAGTGAAATTGATCTCGACATGAAGAAATGCTTTGGTATTGTCAGGTTCTGAACAGGTCTTTAAAAGCAATGAGGTTTATTACTGACGCTCTCATATTTATTCCACTTGATTTCTGCCAGGACACATTTGGTGTACTTACTTGTGTGTTTGTGTGGTTAAGACGAGCTTACCGCAGCTTTGAAGTGCCCCTGCTGTGACAGTTATTGCTATAGAAGTTCAATGCAACTAAAAATACAAGTTTAAGGAAAGTAAGAAATAAATCCATATGTCCCCAGAGTGCATGTGTCTCCAGTCCCTCCCCCGACCGTCTGCTCTCAGTAGTGTTGTTGCTCACTCTCTCCTCCCCCAAAACTTCCTTGTGTTGCTTGCCCCCACACTTCCCTCGCCCTCCATTGTGTTGCTGCTTCCTCCCTCCTCCCCCTCACCTCTCTTGTGTTGCTCCCCCCCCCCCGCCTCCCTATATCTGTTGTACTGCTGCTCCCCCTTCCATGGTTCCCCATGCCCCCAGCACCCCTCCCATCCACTACTCCAAAAACATTCAACAAGGGCCAATAGCCACCACTGATGGGACTCCTATTTGTTTAATGTTTTTTAGACATATTGCACAGCAATGCGGGCTGCAGTGCAAATCGGCTTAAAGAAAAAAACGCTATAACGCAGTTCTTTATTCGATTATTAAAAAAGCAATCATGAAAGCAATAAAAACATACAAACAATAAATAGATATAATATATAAAAACATCCAAACAGGAGTGTGGCCATTAAGTCATACTAGCATAAGCAAAAGAAAAATTAACATTAAAAAGGTTAAAACAACAAGTTTTTCCTATGACAAAGTGCAGATTTGAAAAAAGAGCAGACGCTGGAGCACACAAGGGGCGAGCCAAGATGCTGAAGAAATTGTAGTGCGGACTTGCATGTGACAAAGCCCTATCTTCTCAGTATTGGAAATAAGAATCTTTTTGCATAAGCGACATCAAATTTACAAAAGAAAGTAAAATGCAATAAGGTTTGGGTGGAATACTCATCGCATGGGCAAATCATAATGGAAGACCGATCAAACTGCTACAGCGGGAAGCATAAATAACAATGAATAAAACCAAATCTAAACTTAGTGAGTAGGATCTGGTCCTGAGAGTTGACTACCATATCCAAATAAGGTTTCGCCCCCACAGTGGTGCAAATTGTTATCACGCAGTAAACGTTGGCCACGTCATATCGCTTTTTTTTTCTCCTTTACTTTAAGCTATGTTGCACAGCAGCCTGTGCTGCTGTGCAACAGGTCAAAGGAAACTTTGACAAAGCCAATAGATCTCACAGAAGGGGGGAAAGCTACTGGCTTTGCTAATGCCTCTTTTGTTAGGCTTTTAAGATCTTGTTAGATGCTGCTGTTGTGGCAATGTGGAAATAAAACTGTTTTCCTCCCTCATAAGCAGAGTACCAGACTAAGTTGTATTGTAGACAGATTTTGCGAGGTCAAAATTAGGTTTTCAAGCTGTGTGTACTTCGTTTCTCAATTGGTCTTTTTCCCATTAAATATAAGGAGATTCCTTCAGCCAAGGACTGGTGTGAGGAAGCAGACGATTGGGGGATAAATGATGAAGCGGAAGCCCAAGGCGACACGACTCGGCCCCTGCTGACCACAGATGCAAGAAGAGTCTCCGCTTCAACCACAGAGGCAGAGTGCACAGACAATTTCCAAAATCTGTCCCTGAGCGAGGCAGGAAAAGGGCTGGTACTTCCCCTCTCATGTATTGTGCTGCCATCTCATCACATCAGCGTTATGGATGAGGAGGATTACACTGGCTGCGTAGATGTCAATCATGCACAGAAGCTTCTGAAGGAATATCAACAAAGGGAGGGAGTGGATGTGGAACAGCTGGTGTCAGAAAGGTGGGAAACTGTCTATTTTTGCATATTACAGCGTGTAAACCAGGTCTGATGTGGCATCATAATGATGTTCAGGAATTTTGGTTGGAGGCAACTAATACAACATTTCAGTAAAGTTGTGGTAGGGGTGGTTACCAAAGTAATGTACAATCGTGTGTGTGTGTGTATATAAATCTATATTTCTATCTACTGGCTCTCTGTGCTGCCTATGTGATACAAATGACAGTGTTATGTGTGCTATACCAGTGTTGTATCTGTTAAATGTAACACACAACGTTTTGAGGACCAAATTAATTGATTGTGAGCTTGTCCCATGGGTCTGAGCTGCAGAACAAGGCTTGTAACGTGTACTAACAAGTCTTTTCCATGCATGCACAAGGGTAACATTCCCGTTTTGGAACGAGCAGTGTGCCAGCACTGAGCACAGTTAAGCTGGTAAGGGGTATATTTAATACTGTATGGTTAATAATTGACAGAGGTTGCACAAGGAAGAACAGCAGGTTTCTGCACCTTATTGAAGATGAACATGTTGGGATGGTAGGGACTGTGGAAGTATAAGACTGGATTAAGAAGTTGGATCTACTTAGGACTAGGCAATGGAGTCCCTTTAGCCATGTTGGTGTTCTGAGGAAGTCGCTAAAAGTTCTCAAATTAAACAAAGGGGTAGGTGTTAATAGTGATATGACTGGTCTAAAATCATTAGAGCATGTAATTCAATAGCAGGAGAAAAAATGTATTTGGAGAAGAAATCATGATTGTATCTGCTAACGTAGAAGGGGTTGTGAGAGATAAGCCATGGTAAATAAAACCAGGATGTCAGCTGTATAAAAAGCCCCACAGCAGTGACGGCTGGTGATCTTTGAGAGTGTGGGGCAATACGAGCACAAATTTCAGTAAGGGTAGGAAGTTTTGAGTATGTTATTCCCCAAGAAAGCTTTGAAAAACATGGGGTCAAATAATGCATTTTAAAGCACAAATTGACTCAAAAGCCATTGCTGTGCCAAGCGAATGCTGCCTGGCACTCCCCAGAAATTGGCCCCTCCCCCTCAAAATGCCTATAATTATCTTATGCAAAGAAATACTTACAGTTTGCCAATGCCAGAAGTTTGCCATTGATGCCATCCATATGCCACGGGTGACCCATATGTGTGACCTCCTGACAACTTAATATTAACTAATTATTTATAGTCTATCTAGTTTTCCCCTTTCTACATTCTTGCCTGTATTTTTTTTGTTACGGTACCTTTCTAGAGTTCTTTTTGTTTTTTTGTCCAGGCTGACACACATTCTGACTATCCTTGTTCTAGGAATTGAAGGAGTGTAAGATGGATGATATAGTGAAATGAACCATATTTCTAGTTAACAAGAACGTTTTTTGTGGGAGGGTTACGTCCTATGGAAGTGTGCTCTTTACAATCAAGTGAAGGCATGTGGCAGGTCACAGGCTATTGAAGCACACACCAAGATTCCCATTGGACTCTCACAAGGGTGCCTATTGGAAAGTATTGCTTAACGCTAGAGTTCCACTACTCTTTTTCCACAAGAGAAAACAAGTATTTCCGGTCTGCGTTCTAACAGATATTCTGCTGCATGAATAACAGATTGAATATCTCACCTTTGAGACCCAAGATCTTTATATAGAGATCCTTTGCCTGCAAGTGGGCGAGATTGCCTATCTGAGGTCAAGAAAGATTTGTGGACTCTTTGTTGTATAATGAATCTTTCTAATATGCACTTGACTTTGTTGTGTCTGCTTAGAGAGGGTGTTTCGAGGACATTCAATATGCTTGCATGATGTAATAAGATGTTTTATGAAAAGCACTGGTGAGAATTCCCGTTTCAATTATGAATTTTGTTGTTTTCCATTCTGACAATCAAGGTTTTTCATCCATGGGAAAGGTCTGCTGGGAAGCTGCTTAGCTTCAAAGGGATGTTTACTGTCTATTCTGTTTTCTCTGCTGATTCTTATTACAGCAACATGCTCCAGGAAGTGCAAGCAGAGCTTAGGACAAACCCCGAGTTTATTTCTTGGTGTTTGCAGATGTCCATTGGAAATAGTCCCTGATTTATCCAGTTTCATTGTCCTGGACTCAGATCATTTTGGGGCAAGAGATACTCAATAGAACATTCATGTGATAGGAGCTAGAATCTGCTCTACAGAGAGCAGTCTCCTCTAGAGTGCCTAGACTACCCTTGGGCACTTTTCAGTAAGATTATTTCTGCCAGACTGTTAAGAAGGAGCGCAGGTCTAACTGGATTGGTCACTGTTACAGTTTGTTATGAGCAGGTAAGTACCTCACACCCTCACCTCAGTGACATCGAGGCACACTCCAGCAAAGCCCGAGCAATTACTCTAGCTTCTTAGGCATTTATCTTTGATGTGCAAGACTGACGTTGAGCATCTTCCCTTAAGTTGAAAGCGCGCAATTTGTCGCCATTGGTGCCAGTGAACATATTGGAACAGTGGTCGACTACGAAATCATCTCGATGTTAATTAAAACAATCATGAACAAATTACTTGCTCATGTGTTGATGCCAGAGCTTGTGCCCTCAGCGTTCCTGTGCATATGTATCAATTAAGCTGCCCGCCATGGGTGCTATATTGAGGATAGATTCAAAAGAGCTGGGGCAATTAAGTGAAGAGAATGAACAGGTTTTTTTCTGTAGCCATGTTTCTCTTCATCTTGTGCTGAATTTGTACTATCTCTTTACCGATACTACCTTACGAGTATGGCTACCAGCTTGGACATATCTTGAGTATCTACTTTAGTTCTGATTTATAGTTGGGGAAAGTCCACTGTAAACCCCACCTGAAAGTTTATAATGCTATAAGCATGTGTGTAACATCTACATTCTATAGCATGTCGGTGTACTGTACTTACTCACTGATTGGCATGCACATTTTACATTAGGGTTTCCCAAAAATGCATACCCATAGCAAGTAGTAATTATAAAAATACCTGTTACCAACATGCATCACAAAGTTTTAGGATCCACAAGTAATTAACATCTATGCCCCACCTGACCCCTATTAAAAGAACTAAGTCTAACTTGTGAGGGACCAGGTGTCTTCTCGGGGAGGTTGGAGTGGTATGATAGAGTTGTGCTAAGGTTCAGTATTGTTACTGTTTTACAATTCACATTATTCTTGTATTTCTGAACATCTCTGATTTTGCTAACGATTATGGTTTGTTTCTTCTTCTTCCAGTTTTTCTGCCAAAGGAGAACAGGAAAAATATGAAAAGAGTCTAATTAAAACTAGAGATCTAGTTTTTCATCAATTTAAGAAAAGAATTTCTGTCTGCCAAGAGCAAATTCTTAGGTACCTCCCTCAAAACACTTATTTGGGCTTGCTAAAAACATTGTTTGCCATTGTGTGTGTTTTTATCCCTATTGTTGTTGGAAAAGTACACCTCGAAATGGTCCGTTAAACATCCTGGTTGTTTTGAATATATGCAGGAGACAAATGCAAAAAGAACAATTGATGGACAGAATGCTGAACAATGCCATACATTCACCCCAGTACAAAGATCTGGCCTAAATCCATCGTTTATTTTGCTCACCATGCCTTTCCAGTTTGGACCCAGCCATATGCAAATCAGTCTTGACCCTGCGCCCAATGGGAACAGTCCAGCCCGAACTGCCAGGCCAGGTCCTCCCTGGACTGGAAACAAGCATCCTAGGACCGGTTTCGGGGTTTCACCCCTCATCAGCCAGGATAGCTTGACTCCAGTGGCATGGAGAGCACGGGACCCACGTCTGGGCATACCCGTCCCACTTGGGGTGACGAATGCAAAAAGAACAATTGATGGACAGAATGCAGAACAATGCCATACATTCACCCCAGTACAAAGATCTGGGACTAAATCCATTGTTTTTTTGCTCACCATGCCTTTCCAGTTTAGACCCAGCCATATGCAAATCAGTCTTGACCCTGCGCCCAATGGGAACAGTCCAGCCCGAACTGCCAGGCCAGGTCCTCCCTGGACTGGAAACAAGCATCCTAGGACCAGTTTCCAGGGAAGACATGGCTTGGCAGTTCGGGCTGGACTGTTCCCATGAGGCACAGGGTCAAGACTGATTTGCATATAGCTGAACTGGGGTGGCAAAGTGAGCTAAAGAATGATGATGGATTCAACCCAGATCTGTGACTGGGGGTGAGTGTTTGAAAAGTTTCAGCACTCCGTCCATCATCTCCTTGTGTTTGCTTTATATGCAGGAGACAAAATATGTGTAAACCATTATCAGTGAACCGCACACACTGTCATTCAGGAATTCACTCCAGTAGCTTTCTTTATGGCCGAAATGAAAAACTAAGTGAAGGAAATAAACCATCACTGTCATTGTGCATGCATTTATTAATTGTATGTTTGGAAAATCAAAAATATATGACTGGTTTTCATTTAAAAACCTGGACAGGAAGGCAGGTTGTGATTTGAGGATGGCCATTTATTAATCTGTGCTTTTCGCTTACTATAACTTCAATTCTGCACTGCTGGTATCGACAAGCAGGTTACACACTTCAGGTCATACTGCACAAAACATTTGCCATGTTCAAAGTAAGGTAAATGAACCAGATCTAATGTCCAATTGATTTAAACATCTTCAAAACCCAACCTGTACTTGCATTTATACACATCTGTATCTTAACTCATCCTTCGAGTGTTGTCTCCCTTTTTGAGATCTTTAATTCTTCCTGAGGTGACCGTTTGATGTTGCTTTTAGGTACTCGTGGAAGGGGCAGCCTTTATTTATTTCCAGCCCTCCCACCAGTTCTCCAGACGTGGTACCCAGATGCGGGGTATGTGGAAGTGACCGAGTCTTCGAGTTTCAACTAATGCCAGCCCTGATTAGCATCCTTACACACCTAGATAAAAGTATGTTCGAAACTTCATTTTTAATGTAATGCTAAATGTCTCTGTAATATGTCTATGTGTAAGAAATTGTTCCAAAGGTACTTCTTTGAAGGGACAGGTTTTAGTATCTTCCTACTGGGGTCAACTTTTAGTTGTTTTTTTTTTGTTACCTGTGCTCTATCATTACTTAAGTTACACCTTACTTGGGTGTTTCTAGGTCCTGAAAAATCCTACAGCTCCAACAATAAGAGCCAGGTAGTCAAAGACTTCCATAGATTGCACAGTATTTAAGATATGACTTTCAGATTGCCAGTATAGGAAATATTCTCAAAGTGGAAAACTTCCACGTTTCCCTTTCAGTGTTTCCATGGATCTCTGCGTCCCTGCCCTCTGCCCAGATTGGAACTTATCTACCTTCTAGTTTGCTCAAATTTGATAAACTTCGATCAGGACTTTTATGTCTGGCCTGTGATCTAAGAAATGACTTCCATTACATTTTGTTTAGAGGTTATTTACCCCAAAATGTTTGCCGTAGAAATAATTAGATATATACAAATTGGAATGCCTTACAAATTTGTGCCATGAAATGTTATGACTTCCTCTCCAGAAAAGTTGAAAGTTAACTGAAGGTCTTATTGTCTCCACTGTTTGTATTAAAATACCTGCACTATTTAATCTCACAGTCCTATCACAAGATGCCAAAAATAGAAACCTACTTGTGGTCAGAGGAGTCTATCCCAATGAGAACTTTTTAGTGAATACCAAGGAGACGTGTGTGTATATATTTCAGTGACTTAACGCATTTGAGGTACAAACATCACTACATTTTTAACTGTGTTTCTTCCAGTGAATTTCATTGTTTTTTTATGATCTACTTAATTTTAAACCTCTCCTGCCCATCAGGACAGGCCCATCCTCCAATGCCGCTTGGTCAACCAACCCCCGTTGCCCTGTGGAGGTTGGCGTAGGGACTGACCTATGACCAAACCGTGTGCCGAAACTGCAGGGGTGCTGTGCCGTGTAAGTTGGTCCTGGGTCCTACCTCCTGCCTTCCACGCAAATCAGACACTCATTTTAGTGTTTGGCTTTGCTCGTGCGTTTCTTTGTTTTTACACTGCATGAAAGTTGTGAGTCGACTCCGACTGAAGAGGAAGGGACAAAGGTGGTCAAATCCAGCACTTAAAAAAGGCCATTGGCGAGCTTGTGAGGTGGCTCAGAGTCCGAGTCGCTTGCCGAAACAGTGCTTTTTTTTCTAAGTACTACCTTCTATTTTCCACATGTCTAGATACCCCTTGGCACTGCCCTGGGGCCTCTCACCTTTGGGATTTGCCCCCTATGGCTGCCGATTTTTTTTTCTTCACAGAACGAAACTCGCATGTCCATTTCTGCTTCAGAGCGCTGTAAATGGCAAGTTACTCATCTTAAGTGTAGAAATAGTGGAAATTACTTTTTTGGCACCTTCTTAAAAGTCTGCTGCTCTTGGTGAGAGGAAGCTGCGTTTGCAAGAGGCTAGGCTCCTGGCCAGCGTTTACCCAACAACTAGCTTCCTTTTGTTATTTTGAAATATATATTTCATTTTACTTGTTACTTTTTTCTCTTCATTCTGTTTTAGTCGAAAGGAACATCACAAGAGACGAGAGCTTTGCATTAATGCACACTTGTTTGGTCATGTTAATTCACTCCCTCTGCCTTCACTGATTTGTTTATTCCAGAACAAGGTTATCTGTCAATATCAACTTTTCTTTGTTTAGCATAACATGGCCTTCTGCATTTAATGAGCCATGCGACTGGATTCAGCTATGTCATATCATTTCCAATGTTATATTTTTCAGGCCTTTTATTGGAGTTTGGAACGGTGCTAGTGTACACTTGTGAGAAGAGCTGCTGGCCAAGCGGTCAGAGCACCCCTTTGGAGGAGTTCCCATTCATACAAGAAGATCCTGATGAGCGGTACTTCCGATGAAGTCCTTCACCCATTATTTATTTTTAAATAAAATAAAAGTGATGTCTGTTTGTCACTACTCACTATTTGCAAGATTATAACTTTAAAACAAGCATTGGCAAAACCATCATGTTTCACCTATTGGCTTTGCCAATGCTGTCTGAGGGGTGGGGTTGCATGGGAGAAAGCACATGAGGGAGAGGTCACACTCAGCCAAGACAGTTGAATCCCAAGCACCATCGGTGACAAAGCACCAGGAGCACAAAAATGGTTTGGCGCCGAAACCATACACTCCGAAAGCATCCAAGGATGTCCAGAGTGCCCTAGCACACAGGCCGTTGGCAGATCTGAAAGTCCAGAGGATTCAGATCAGCCAATTGTTGAACGCTTACATGCAAAAAAACCTCTACATCCATCCTCAAACTGGCAGACTCACAGCAAAGATGCCACCAAATCCGGATGACACTTTTTGATGCAAAAGAAAGCCAGACTTTAAGGAGGCCTTCGTTTGGGTGCCAGAACTGGTCCCGAAAAGACAAGGGGACCAGCCCTATTCACTTTGCGCCTTCTATCCCTCCTCTAACACCCCCTCCTATCGCACCTCCTCCTTCTCCTCCACTTCCTTATACATAATTTAAGCCTTACACTCCTGAGGGTTCACCTCATTCCTCAGCTACCACAGCTGAATTCCACAGTCCCTACCACCCAGTCGACACATATGCCCCCTCCAGGGAACCAGGCTAAGGGAAGGATCAGTGGGAAGATTACAGCATATCTCCCCGCGGGTACCCAGATCCAGATCTCTACTCACCTGAACTACAATGGCGCATTGTCAACTCGGTGGGACTCCTGGCAAGGTGTGACAGGGCCCATTGGGACCAAATGCCAGACTTACTACAACACCTCCTGCTTAAAAATCCCCAGAGAGAGGATGAACTGGTCACAGAGGGCAAAACAATTTCCATTGTAACTGTGTGTTGCACTCTAGACACAGTGGATACCGCTGCCCTCGGAGTCAACACCGGTATCCTTATCCGAAGCCACACATGACTCCACATTTCAGGGTTTAAATCCGAAGTGCAGAAACATCTGCTCAACCTCCCCTTTGATGGAGAACAACTGTTTTGGCCATAGGTTGACCAGATGTTAAAAAAAGATAAACAAGCATTGGCAAAGCCAATAGGTCTCACCTATGCAAGATCTATTGCCTTTGCCAATCCAATGTGTTTTATCTATATTATATACCAGCGTGGCTGATGTTAACCATGGCTAAAGGTTGCATAGAGGAGAGTGGCATGGCATAGAGGAGAGTGGCGTGGAGTAGAGTGGCGTCACATGGAGTGTTGTAGACTAGGGTGGCATAGAGTAGTGTGTCATAGAGTGGAGTGTTGTAGTGTGGAGTAAAGTGGCATAGAGGGAGTGGCATAGAGTGTCGTAGAGTGTTGTAGAATGTCCTGGTGTGGAGTGGACTAGAGTTCCATTAGAGTGGAGTAGAGTGCCATAGAGTGAAGTAAAGTGCCATAGAGTGAAGTAAAGTGGAGTGGCATAGAGTGACATAGCGTAAAGTGGTGTAGAGTGTCTTAGAGTGGAGGGGCATAGAGTGGAGTAAGTAGAGTGGCGTATAGTCTATGCAGAGTGTAGTAGACTGTCGTGGAATGTTGTAGAGTGGAGTTGAGGGGCGTAGAGTGTATATTGTGGAGTAAAGTGTTGTTGAGTGGCGGTGTGTAGAATGTCGGTGAGGGGCATAGATTGGAGTAAAATGTTGTAGAGTGACTGGGAGTAGAGTCGTCGAGTTGAGTAGAGTGGCCTAGAGTTGAGGGGCATAGAGTAGTGGGTCATAGAATGGAGTCACATGGGGAGTAAAGTGTTATTGAGTGGTGTAGAATGGATTGGAGTAGATTGAAGTAAAATGTCATAGAGTGGCGTAGAGTGGAATAAAGTGGCATGGAGTCTAGTAGGGTGGAGTGGCATAGGGTGTCATCGAGTGTCATGGAGTGGCGTAGAGTGGAGTGTCATGGAGTGGCCTACAGTGGAGTGGCGTACATTGGTGTGCTAGTGCACTACCATTATAGACAACACGTTTTCAATTGAAATGAACGTTACATTGCACAGACATATAGTTTTACTGACAAAACTATACAGCACACAAATGATAATGTGTGGAAATGGGATCACCTAGTGCGGGGTTCTCCAAAGTCGATCCTGGAGTGCCGGATCACTGCCAGATCTTTAGCATATCCCCATTTATATAAATGTAGTTATCTTAAAAATCTGGGATGGATCTGGCCCTCCAGGACCGACTTTGGAGTACCCTGACCTAGTGTATTGATTTGGTTTGATCTTATTCAAATATTTTTTTCCAGCACACTTCAGAATTGCAAAACAGATGTGCTTCATTTGAGCTTTCCTAATTCTGATGTAGTCCGAAATATTTGCACTGTTCATTTACAGACATTAAAATATGTGTTGTGTGCTAGAAAATAGCCTTTAATAAGTCAAATGAATTTGTATAGCGTACAATACCCAAAGATATGACTGCCCTAGCAAAACCCAGCAGCTGCGACAGAGGGAGGGAGAGCAAATGAACAGGACGAGAAAATCCTACACAGAATCAAAGGGAGAAAAGCCTCCCTCTTCCACTCCCCCAGATTGTCAGATAAAGCCTCTCACTATGAAGTCAGAGAAAGAAAAGCAAACGCCAAGCTCCCTCGGAATACAGAGCCTGACATTTGACCTCTGTCTTTTTATTTTTTAAATGAGCTTTAATTATGACGTCAAAACAGACAGTGGCTGCAGTACAGTAATAGTGCCTCCCAACCCCATGTACATTGAAACATCACATACAAATCCATATTCTCCTACAACATTCACAGTACAAAGCAGAAGGACGGGCACAGAAGGGAATAATCAAGACACAGCAGCATATGTCCAGGACTTTAACGAGTTTAGAAACTCCAGCTACAACAAGATTGATTACGCCCATAGACAGACTGCAGTACAGAATGATGGAGGTATGTTCTGAGGGGAAGTCATGCCATTAGGGCTGGGTCAGTGGGGTGTAACTGCAGATAAGTGTGGAGGTATTGACCTCTGTCTTAGAATCCACTGCAAATGTGACAAGATAACAACAAAATTTAAAGGCATGTTTCCAGAAAGCGAGCAATGTGGAAGAATAAATTAAACAGGCTATACTCTAAAGGATGGACTAACTCAAGCTGGACAGCCTAAAATAAGTAAAGCCAGCAAACAGAAAGCCACCAAATGTGAGTTACAATGGTAAGCAATGGGTGGAATGCATTCCTAGGTCAGCTTTCCGAATGTACCCAAGATGTCTTTAGCAAACCAGACAGCTGCGCTGCCTGGAAGACCTTGACCTAAATAGGATACTGATACTGCAAAGGCCATGGGTGTCCTGCAAACCCTTGCCCCCAGTGGCTTCTTGCAGAGGCAACAGTATCAATGCACTTCCAAGGCTACCTCCCAAGATGCAGGCTTCCACCAGAGGCAACAACAACAAGCCTACCACGCCTACACTCCCCGAGGATATACTAGAGACGGGTATAGAGGAAACGAAAACAAAGGTAGAAGCAAAGGAGGTTCCAGCAAAAAGGCCTCCACCACCAACAAACACTGACTTTACATCCTCCCTACTCGATCACACAACACCTATCAGGGGGGGCAGGTTTCTGGGATTTCCTGCCACAGAGGCAGATAATTGGGGAGAGGATGTGGGCTAATGGCTGGGGCGTCGACCTCCAATCTGGGGAACCGGGTTCGAGTCTCGGCAATGACGCTCAACATCCTGTGATTTTGGACAAATCACTTAATCTCCCCGTGCCTACCAAAGATGAATGTGTCCTTGTGTAACACAACTGGTGCTCATGTAAAGCTCTCTGATACCCGACACCTGCGGGTCAAGTTCGCGCTATATAAAACTCCGAAGAAAAAATAATAATAATCACCTCAGACTATCAGGCTAATGGGTCCTAACCGTGGTGCAACACGGTTACTGCCTAGAACTTCTCACATAACCTTCCAACATACCACCCTGTGCCTCACATCTCAGGAAAGCGGTGCAAACCCTCTTCACAAAGAAGCTATCAAACCTGTTCCCTTGCAACCGAAGGTAAACAGGGTCTACTCCCCTCTACTTCCTCATTCCCAAGAAAGACAGCTCCTTCACAGTCCTTAACCACAGGTCCCTCAACCGAAACATCCTTTTGGAACATTTTCACATGACAACTCTTCAGGGCGTCATCCTTCTGCTGCTACAAGGTGACTTCATGACAGCACTGGATCTAAAACACGCATATTTCTATATCCCCATGCATCCATCCCGCTGACGCTACCTGCACTTTATGGTAAGTAGCCGTCATTACCAGTTGCAAGTTCTGCCTTACAGCATCACCACTGCTCCAAGGGTCTTCACCAAGTGCCTAGCGGTGGTCACTACAAACTTAGGATGGGGAGGCATCCATGTCTTCCCTAGCTAGATGATTGGCCGATTAAGAGCTCAAACAAGCTTCAGTGTCTGGCCCATATCCAGACTTGTATATCTCTCCTTCACAGCCTAGGTTTTACCATCAACATAACCAAATCATATTTGGTTCCTCTCCTAGTACAGCCGTTAGTAGGGTCAACCATAAACTCAGTTACAGACAAAGCCTACCCCTGCCAACAAAGGGTCATCGCTTTCCAGCAGCTCATCCCTCTTTTTCAACCGAATCATCCTCTCTGAGTCAGAATAGTAATGTGCCACCTGGGCATGATGGCCTCCTGCATCGCCATAGTGCCCTTTGCAATACTACACATGGGCCTACTCGAACAGTGCCTTGCAGGACAGTGGTCCAAATTGGAGGGTCATATGGAGGATCTAGTGTTGGGGAAGGCCAGTGTTCATCACTATCTGCAACAGCAACCATCTGTTGCAGGGCCAACCTTTTCAAGACCCTATACCTCAGGTGACCATTGCCACAGACACATCACTTCACACATCAGTACAGGCGTTGTGGACCCCATAACAGCAAGGACACCATATCAACTATCTTGAGATCCTAGCAGGCTAACTCACTTTCATTGCCTTCCTCCCACAGATTCAGGGCAAGGTATTCTAGATCCAAACAGTCAATGTGACCACCTTGTACTACTTACAAAAGCAAGGCAGAACCCACTCACTCTGCCTCTCCTTATTATCCCAGACAATTTGGCGTTCAGCCCTCTGCCACTGCATCCACCTTATGGCAGCATATCTACGCCAGGCGGACAATGACCTAGCCAACCTGCAAAGCAGGTCCCATCAACAATCCCAGGAATGGGAACGCAGTCCTGTAGTTATCTAGAGTTAGTTTAGTCGCTGAGGGACTTCTCTGATAGACCTGTTTGCCTATCCTGAAAATGCTAAAATCCCCATGCTTCGCATCCAGGCACTAACACCCATAGTCCATAGGCAATGCACTATGGATGAACTGGTCAGGGATGTTGGTCTATGGTTTTCCGCCTCTCCCGCTCTTTCCACTAGTGGTGCACAAGATGTGGCAAACATCACAAACCCTCTTCCTCGTAGCCCCAACCTGTACCAGACAGCCCTGGTACTTCGCTCTACTCGAAATGTCAATTAACTCTCACAAGAAGCTCCCCAACAGGCCGGACCTTCCCACCACATACCAAGGCCAGATCAGACACCTGGACACCAAACAGCTCAAGCTAATGATTTGGCAACTGAGGTCCTTAAATTTGGGTACCTTCGCCTCCCACAGGAATGCATAGACATCCTGAAAGAAGCCTGCAGGTCAACTATTCACGCCTGTTATGCAGCCAAATGGTAAAGATTTGTTAACTACTTTATCTTGAAACACCTGGACTGCCGAAAACCAGCAGTCCAGTATGTTTTTTGCTTCCTTTTTCATCTACAACATTCTGGGTTAAATATGTACGTTTATTCAACTTTACTTAGCAAGCATAGCAGCTCCTATGCAGCATAGAGAGCACTTTTTTCTTTTCTGCATACCAGTCATTAAAGCTAATATGGAAGGTCTTAAAAGAGTCACCCCCAAGGGTGCCTCCAGCCCCTGAGTGGAACTTGAATGTAGTCCTTACTAGACTCATGGGGCCCCCTTTCAAGCATCTATATTCCTGCCCTCTCCAGTATTTGTTTCTGGAAAGTAGCATTTCTAGTCATGATAACTTCACCTAGTCACATTAGTGAATTGCAAACACTCCTGTTATAGGGCTCTTATGTTTAGGTTTTCAACAACAGGGTACTTAGGACTAACCCGAAGTTACTGCCTAAGGTGATTTTTCCTTTTCACTTTAAACAGACTATAGATCCCCCAGTCTTTTTCCCACATCCAGAAACAGTAACAGAGAAAGCCACCCACTCTTAAGATATCAAGCTGGCTCTTGTGTACCACATTGACAGAACTAAACCTTTTCCCAAGGCAGACCAGCTGTTTGTAGCCTTCAGCAACCCCCAGAAAAGTAAGCACATTTCAAAAGTAGGAATTGCTAGATGTATGGTCAAGTGTATTCAGACTTGCTACCAAAAAGCCAAACAAGTTCACATCGTACCTTCCTGAGTACACTCTACATTTAAGAAGCCTGCCACCATGGCCTTCCTCTGAAACATTCCACTACATTCAAAGCAGCTACCTGGTCAAAACCACACACGTTTACTAAACACTACTGTGTGAATATTCTTGCTAAGCAGTACGCTCAAGTTGGCCAGACAGTCCCAAGGACCTTTTTTCAGATATCTGCCCCATCCATACGCGAACCTCCATTTATTCAAAGGGACTGCTATGAAGTGCATATGTATATACAGCTGCACATGCTACGAACAGAAAATGCTACCCTGTAAGCATCTGTTTGTAGCGTGATGTACTGTAGATTCACATGTGCCCTTCCTCCTCCCTGGAATGTGTGGCTGTGAAAGGAGATCTCTTTTTCATATACACAAAACCCTGAATATGTCACTTTACTCCACACGCGTTTACAACGCTTGCCATTACCCTGCATTTTTTACTCAGCAAAATCTTTTACAACGCAGGGCTTTACAACACATTCCATCACAACGCATTATCCATTACAACGCAATTTACTATTTTATCTCCACCGGGGCATTGTAATGGGGAATGCGTTGTAATGGTGTGCGATGTAAATCCCTGCATTGTAAAAGATTTTGCAGAGTAACAAATGCGGGGTAATGGACTGCGTTGTAACGCAGTCGTTGTAAAGGATGTTTACCCAAAACCCTTAACAATGCAGACGTGCACCACACTCATTCAACCACTCCATACTGTTCCTACCCAACAGATGAAAAACAGTCTAACATGGAGTTGGTACCCATGCTCAGTGCCAGCCTAAGGAGGACTCACCTTATACCTCGTGACTCGAAAGCCTTCTTCAAAGAAAAACAATTTGTAAATGTCCAAGCCCAACACTACATGGCATGAGTACACACAGAGCATGTGAATCTACAGCACTACAGGCTAGGAAGAGGGTCTTACAGGGTATGTAACATTTTCCTTACTCTTAGGAAAAAAAGTATTGGAAAATCAAGATATCAGATTATACTAAAAGAAAACATTAAACAGTATATTGGAGCAAGTGGAATTATCACACTGCAATGAAACAATCAGTAAACCATATTCATTATAGTGCATTTATAATGGAAAGAATATGCATGTGAATACATGAGTATATAAAATCAACTATGGAGTGCCTAAATAGGAAGACTGTCACATATTTGTCTTTTCAACAAACAAAGCACTGCTCTTCCCAAAATAGCCCACAAACATCCTTGAAGACCTATACGAAGGCAATTGGTACTTCAAGAAGGATGTTGTGAAACTTGGGCAGGCTTGGCAAAGGTGCTGTAGGCACCGAAACGTATCTTCTATAGGAGCAGAGATAAAAACTGGTCTTTAAAGTAGGAGCTCATCAGCAGCAACGCTACAGGATCTTTGAAGTCCATATTAGCGCTTCCTGGGTCCAGAATTCCTCCCTGCTGAGTTGTAAATAAGAATTAAATGTGCACCCATTCAAGCTTGTAGCTGCCTGCGTTGTTAGATGTGCCACTGTGTTCAGCGCACCTGCATGCTACATGTTTAGCCTTATAACACACTACTTGAATGTAACCACCCACTCAAGGAACAAGTGTGAACACCTCCTTTCAGGTCATTACGAACAGTGTTTCCAGTCCTGAACCTCCGTGTGATCACCTAACGTATTCTGGGTGTTGTAGCTTTCATTCAGTTAATTAGACTAACACCTGAAATCAATGTTTTGTAGGTGAAACATTCAGGACTGGAGACTGTGTCTAAAGTGAGGTGGTCATTCTACAAGGAGCCAGAGGATACCAGGAAAAAGAGAGATGCCAGATTGATCATGTGTTGTGTCTGTTAGCAAATCTGCAGCTAGAGTGCAGCACAATAGAAACTAGAGAGAATGTAAGGTAGAGAGAGTGGTAGTCTCCAGAGGATATGGTCAATAAGAAAGGACTCCATTTTGTGACACGAGCAGTGACTTTTTCTGCCACCCCTTGACTGTGAGTTAACCAGGTGCCAAGAGGTGTGGAAGCCTGAATCTAAGTAATAGTTGAACAAAATCACGTGGTCCAGGTTTGCCTTTGGAATTCCTTTTAGCATGGTGGGAACATAGAGCCTCTATGGGGCAAAATTCAGAAGGTGCACTTGGCTCGCATTTTGCATCTACATAATTTGGGTTGGGGCAAGGAGGTTAAGTTGGCCAGGGAGAACAGCACCAAGAATGCAAAAAAAACAAAACGGTTATTGTACTAGGCCCTGCAGGGCCTTCCTTTTCTGTCCTTCACTGGCTAATGAAAGACAAACTAGTGTTGCCTGTCACATGTTGGAACTGAACGGCAACCTTACGGGAAGTCCTGTTTGTGACAAGGGGATGATTCGATACAGTGGATATTGTTGTTCAATGATCTAAGATACCATGTCATTTCAATTAACTATCCAAGTTATTGATGCTTACTTTTACATTTACCTTGTCAAGTGTTTAATTATGTCTAGGCTTTCCTGTTTTCAGTTTCTATTTTTGGTAAATTCTGGTGGTTTTTTCCAGTGTTTAAGTAAAAAAAACTGTGGTTATCAGTGGTTACACATTTTCATGCCATTAAAAACAACAGAAACAGTGTTTTTCCAGTGTTTATGGAATGTTTTGCTTTTATTACTGCTTTCTGCACTGATAGTGCATGGTATTTAGACTGTTCCGCCACCACTATGATCAGTGCCCAACACTGCAGGAGCGAAGAATATCCCAATCCGCTACCCACTCCACAGTCACTGTCACCCATACATATATCTCAGGGAGACAGCTGACGATGGCACTGGGAGAAGCTGGGGGAAAACAGAGAAAAGAAAAACGACAATCAGGGCGGAGCTTCCCTCTGACTCTCCTCGACCAGTGATGGAATATAAAGAAGGAACTGGCAGCCTTGAGAAGAGAGAAAAAGGAAAAAACGTGATAAGCAGGGTGCTATACAAGAATAGCAAACATACATGGCCAGGTACACAACATTGCAGGTTAAACGTATTTCTTACCCTTTCCTGATGGTCTTGTGGCCTAGAGGGAAAATATACTCGAGTTAGGCCAATTCCGACTCTTTATCCAAATAGCAGGAAGTTGCGCAGGGAATCCACATATGGAAAGCAATCAATACATAAAGTGTCCGATTCGCAATAATGCCAAATAACACCTTCTCCCAGTCGAAAAACCAGGGGGAAAAAAAAGAGGTTAGCCAAAAAAAAAAAAACAGACGTGAGAAAGGAAGAAGTGAACTCGTAAGTTACAGGCTTGGGACATACTCTGTGAAACAACCCAAAAAGCCCATAACGAGGTAGACAAGTAACAAAATACAGGAAACTGAACCTAGGAGAAACGGGGACGCAGTCGCGTGTCTCAACCCGTACTCGCCCTAGTCTTAGCAAAAATCCCAAAAAACTAACGAAAATCCCAAAAAACGAGGAGAGGGGGGTGATAAGTAATGTCCCAGCAAGGGTCCAAAGAATTCAAAGTCCAGATCCTGAGGCAAAGATCCAGGAAACGAGGTTACCAGGACCGCTGCCGGCATAGACCTTCCCGTGACCAGAACCGGAAGCGAAACCAAGCAAGGACGTCAGTCAGGCAGGGTCTTAAATACCTGCCGCCAGCAAGCCAATTACCCCCGCAAGTGCACCCGATCATGTATGTGGCAAACCCTGCTAACCCTAAAACCCAACATAGACCATGTACGTGCAGTGTATATGAGGTCCAAATACATTTTTACAAATCAAACCTAATGTAGTACACCATACAATACTTCTTCAGTGAGTCTTTGGTCATATGCACTCGCTCTTTCCTTCCCATGTAAACTGTTATCTGTGAAAAGGCCATCTCAAAATTGACACTTGAGACGGGCAATGCCAAAACAGCCAGTTCACAATTTTCTAACTCTGGCCACTGGCACAGCTTTCCATGCCAATACTGGTGCACCTGAAGATTGCAATTCTCTGAGACGGGTTCTGCAACAAATGCATTGAACTGGGCGCATATGCCCTCAGAGTTATTGAAGCTGTCAAAAATGAAGCAGCACTTTTGAAAGTATGGAAAAAATTCCCTTTACGAAAGGAATCTAGAACTTGTGCAGAGTACCACAGTGAGGCTTCATTGACTTCAAATGCCATGGTTGGTGAAGGGACATGTCTATGCATCATTGCAAGCCATTTCTCATACATTGTAAAATAAAATTTCCTTAATTGCTCTTCAACATTTCTTTGCTTACCAAGTGGCAAGCACTCTAACATGGAACATTTTCCAGTGCCAAAGTCACTAAAAAAGTCGCCCAGCCTACTCTAAAGGAGATATTTCACATCTAAACCAATTATGCTGAACACTTGGTAGACCAGGGTGTTTTCAGACTCTAGTTTTTTTTTATTATGTCCACTACGGCAGTCATGTTTTCCTGTAAACATCAAAGAATGCAGTAGAGTGCACTTTTTTCACTTCATTATCAATATGTGACCAAAGATCCTCACGTTTCTTGCCTTTGGCATCATCACTAAGCAAATATTCTGTAAACAGTTGCCACATGGATAATATAGCATTCACCGCCTCTAGGACTGAGACCCACCAGCTAAATGGCACAGTTGGGATGATCCTTTCTTTGATGCCACACAAAGCACAAAATGAGAAATATTTGCGTTTTAGTTCCCACTCATAACAAAAATGTGCACCAGAATGGACTTAAAAAGTCAAAAGCATTCTTCATTAACTCTGAAGATTGTAAAGATGCTTTCGGCATACCATCTAGCAAGTGGCAAGGATCTCTTAGAGGGAAGTACTTCAGTTCAGATATCAATTTTGACAGGTCACCCCAGTACTTTTTCATATACGTAGCGGAATCACTGCAAATACAAATAATATCACTCCAATCTTCGTTGAACTTGGAAAGAACCTTTTTGCAGCAGCATTCCAAGTGACACTGCGTTCCATGTTTTCTAAAAGTCTGGTGTCATGTTTTCACCACTATCCCAGATTCTTGGTGACAGCACTCTTTTCACATATGCCTGTCATTACACCTTGCATTGGATGTTTAAAGCCTGGGGTGTTTGGCAATTCACCTACTATCAATACTGATACAATAGAAAAGAGGGCTGATGTATCAAGGGGTTTTACCCATTCTCTGCGGGTAAATGTGATGGTACATACTGGGAACGATTCTTATATAACCAGCCATTTTACATATCAGAGAAAGAATCTAATGCAGCCAAAATATCAAATATGATTTTGATATTTCCTGATTCTCTACAGTTTATAAAAAAATTAAACAAGACATAAAACATGCTTCTGAACCCTGCATCTTTAGACCAAAGACCGCAAAACTGAAAAAAAGCAAAAGGAAGAAGAAACCATATTTTAGTGACATCCCTAAACAACAAAACTCAAGCAGAATATTGTTAGCCCAGTCTTTCTTGCTGCTACCTGGTTTAACAAAGGTACATTGTATTGACCCCTTCAGGAAGAAATAAAAATAATTCTTTCACTCTCCTTTTCCTTTCTTTGAATGGCACTTAGTTTGTGGTTGTGCATGTGTTTTTTCAGTGTATATATGTTTAGACTGGTGAGGGCTAATTCCCTTTCGGGGGGAGGGGGATTTATCAGTTATAGGTTTAAACCTAAAACAGGTTAGCCTAATTATGTCGCATCAAAATGGTGATTTCTAAATTGTTAAATATATTTTTGCAGGCTGATTTTGTTCTTTCTTTATCCATCAATTTATGAATTTTCAAGCACTAGATTCTGTTTCACATGTATAAGGCTCTGCCCTTAGTTAAACAGGCTACGCTTCTTGTGAAGGTTTCTTAGATAACAGTTGTAGGCAATTATGCTGCTCTGCTTCTAACGACATCGTCTGCATTAGGGTCACTGGCCAGTAGAATGAAGACTATCCTACACTCAGAACAAGTAGTACCCAGTTTAGGGGTTAGATAGGGATATTATAAGTGCACTGCAGTAGCAGCCATCATTAATTCTAGGCTTGATTATCATAGTTCTCCGTACTTGGGTATTTCAAATTCACAGGCCCCAAGTCATCCAAGATCAAGCAGCTACATTTGTAAGGGTAGCTCCTCATTTTGCATCAAGTAAATCTATTTTGTCCAGATACCACTTGCTTTCCGTCTAAAAGAGGATTCTTTTCAAAACCATCTGCCTGGAACATAAATGCCTTTTTCATCCCTCACTCTGCTTCCCTGAATCTAAATAAAGTAAATACATGCCCTCTTGCTCCCTATGCTCTTTCAAAGCCAACCCAAAGGACAGCTCTTTCCATTTCCGTTTTAGGAAAAAAACGCAAGACCTATCTTTTCACACTTTAATTACTGTCGGTCCTCTCTGTCTGCTTACTGCTCCAGCACCAAAAGTCCTTTCGGTGTTAGTGCGCTATATAAAAGCTATTCATAGCATAACCATATGTTTTAGGATTGCATTTCCTAATTCTTAATGTGTCTATTAATGTACTTCTCATGTGTAGCAAAAAGTGGTCAGTGCATTAAGGGTACAATAGTGTGTGCCTTGAGAAGGCTGGTATGTGCTCCGCCTATAATGATCTACATTTGAAGTCCATGCATTGTAAAGACTGATTCTGCTGATGCTGATAACTGTGCTAGATTCTTTGTAAATAAACTCTTTTTTAACTTCTTAATAAAGCAATTGATCTTTTGGAAGCAATTGAGATTAATGTTGTAATTTGGCAGTATTCAGATCTCTTCCACGGATTAAAGGATTCGCAAATCCAATTAAAACAAATAATAAAGGCACTCCATTTGATGGGGGGAACTTTTTTCTCTGTTGTCAATTAGGGATCTTCTAATCCAGATGCAAGTTTATGAATTCAGCACACTACCCAACACACTGCATCGAGCATCAGGTTGCAAGAACAAATAAAGGGCATAATGTGATAGGGTGAACCGACCCTGACTCCCAGGCCCATGTCAAGGACCCCAAAGGAAAGGCCTTGTGAATAAAATGATTATGAAAAAATATATATTATTGTAGAATTGATTGATCGATCGTACAATGGATTCCTGAACCGCGGAGACCCCCTGGGTCCCTGGATTTTCAAATTCAGCATAAGATCCACAAATCTTGTAAAAAACAGTATTCAGTTCACTACTACTGCACTTGGCCAACGGCAACAAGTGGGTGGTGGCTGTTCATGGCAGGGTGGGAGTAAGACCTGGCCATAGTCCAGGCCCTGCGACCAATCCCCCTTTGGCTATGAGCATTGGAGGGTTGAGTGCAGGACCAAGCCCGAGTCTAGGCCCTGAGGGCTTTACATCTAGACCCCAGCTGTGCACGGCTGTAAACTGCCAGTTGGAGTAGGCTGCTTGTAGAGGGTCGGGAGCGGGTCCTGGCCAGAAGCCAGGCTCTTCGCCCAACCCAACTACACGCTGCCTAAGTGTTGGCTACGCATGGAGATTTGGGTGCAGGGAACTTTTGGATGTGGTATATGATTAAAAGTAATACACTTGAAAAAAACTAAGATTAAAATAAAGTTATGGTTAACTTTGGTTTTAACACCTTAACATGATTAACAAAGAACCTCACAGATTCACCTAAAAACATTGTTAAAATGCAGTTATTGTTACAAATTAAAACCGAAAAACAACTGAAATTCACTAGTTCAATCCATAGCTCACACAACATCCATGCAAACCATAACTCACATACCATATGCAATGCTTATGACCTCACAATATTTATACCAATAAATAGCAGTACCTAAAAGTGAAATGTAATTCAATAACAACACATAATCAAACCAATTATTGATACTACATTCAAAGTCTTCTTTGTCAAAGTATAAAGGGTAATGTGACATATAGTTGAATCTGTTTCATTCAGTCGAGGTTATGAGCATAGACTTTAGTGTGTGAGTTATGGTTTGATGACTTTTGTATGAGTTATGGATTGTGCTCCAGACCATAACTTGTGAATATCTGTGGTTATCCAGTTTTAATTCGTAACCACAACTGTACGTTAACTGTGTCTTTTGGATGACCTTCTTTAAGATTACCGGTGCCTAGGTTGGTAGGGACAGAGGTAGAAAGCACTGTAGGCTGTGCATGAAAATGGAGGATTCAGTCCATCACATTATGATGAAATATCGCCAGCTCTCTGACCTTTGAGAAAAATCTGAAATGACCTCAAACTGGATTTGGAACATGAACTTTGATAAACTATCAAACATTAGATCGCGGGAGGGGAGGCACTTCCTGAAAGCAGTTAACTGTCTATCAGTTGCCTTTCAGGAACGTAGCAGCATTGATGACTAATGAGATTGGTCTATCGACCAAAAATGTAGCTCAGGATTGAAAGGATCCATAAAGGGGCTGTTAATGTGGATTTTATATTTGTTAAATGCAGTGAAATGATGATGCTGCCAAATTTTAGCAGAAACAATACAATGAACTTTGAAACTGTAATATTATTAGTAAGGGTATTACACATGTTTTGTTCCCCAAGATACTTTTTTTTAGGATAAAACAATCGTAAAGGATTCCCCGGTTTGAAATAAGTAGCACAAACAAATGTTGTTTTAGAAGATTTGGAGGCATTTGGTAGATGTAAAGGAAGACAGATTCTGAGGGGATTTTGGGTTTAGATGACATGGTTCACAGCCTTAGCCACACAGTTAGGCAAAAGATTTGATGATTGTGTAGTAGAGATTAATGCCTAATTTGGCAGTTCTTCAGAAAGAGTGGAAGATTAACATTTTTGATCAGTTGAGGAAAGAGGCCAAGGCTGGTGTTTCATGAGCGGGTTACAAGGTGACACGGAAAAGAAAATAATTACCGTGGAAAAGTGAGGAGAACTCTAATTTGCAGGGACATGATGGTCCAGATGGCACGACGAGAAGGGTGACTCAGTTGGAGCCGGTGTTACGGATATAAAGGTCACAAAGTGATTGCTTATGATAGGTCATCCAGTTGCTCTAGATCTAGAGGATTCAGATCAGGAGGAACAAAGAGTGGGAAAAAACAAAAGATATTAATAAAACGGATCAGAGTAAGGAACTATTGAATCCTTTAGCAGAGGATATGTTTGATCCGCATCTTATTCAGCGCCCTTTGTTTCTTCAGTGGTCTCCGATTGATTTTGTTATTCAATATGTGGAATATTGGGTTCGATGAGGAATGCCCAAGGAGGTGAAAACACGGTTACTGTCTGAGTGCCATAGATCAACTCTGGATCATAAGGTGGCTTATACTCCGGAGTTAACTCCTAAGATGTTTTTTTTTTTTTTTTTTTTTTATTAAATAAATCTGGTCGAGATCCGAGGAAAGGTTTGGACAAGGGCCTTAAAGGATGTCGATCTAGATTGTTTGATGTGCGGGGACCTTTGACTAAGGTTTTTAATATGTGGGAGGATGCATATTTTAAAAAGTCTGAAATTAATGTGGAGGAAAAGCGCCAATGGGTGCAAAGGGCTGTTTGTCTGTTGGGTAACACAAATGTTGCTCTGTGCATTGAAAGGAGGAAGAACATGCTCATGAAAATTGACTAAAAGCTGGTGGAGCTAGCAAATAAGGAGCTGGGCTTGGGAGCCAATGGGTTATTATTTGGAGAAGAGTTTGTGAAGGATATGTCCAGGTATGTGGGGACATGCAAATTGATTTAAAAGGTGCAGAAGGATAAGAGAAAGATTTTTGGAAGGGCCGGGAGAATGCGGGGTCTTTTTCCCGGGCGCGGATATACGATCACGCCGGCTTCTTTCTCACATGGTTGTGACCCTCTGGTGGAAAACAATCTTCATGGTTCTATATCAAAGAGGAAGAGCGAGAGGTGAAAGAAGGGTCAGAGAATCAGCAGGTATGTTTGGCAATGGCCCTTTGTGTACCCTTATAAAACTGGGTGGTATACTGGTCCAGTTTAGGTTACTTTGGAAGGAGATTACAGCAGATCCAGTGGTTTTGGATACAGTACGGGGTTATCATGTAGATTTAGTAGGGTTGCTAAAGCAGTTAAAAAATCCAAGGGCATTAAAGTTTCCAAAGCAGCAAAAGATTTTGGTTACTTAGGATGTGAAGGCACTTGTGGAGAAGAGTGCAATAGAATGATCACAGAGAAACTCAAAAGGGTCTGTAGGCAATATATTTTTGGTAGACCAAAAGGACAAAGGGATGAGACCAGTGATCTAGCTAAGAGTACAAGATGGAAAGAATCCACATGTTGAGAGATTTGTTAAGGAAAGGAGATTTGTTGATGTGTCTGAATTTGAAGGATGCATATCTGACGGTACCAATATGTTTGGAGCACAGGGATTATCGGAGGTTTCAGTGGCCGAGGGTAATATGAAGATTCACATACCTCCCATTCAGCTTGACTTCAGCACCATGGTGTTTTATAAAGGTAATGAGTCCAGTGACGGCTTGGTTGTGGTTGAGAGGTGTTTGGTTGATTGTGTAATTGAACGATATTCTGACCATGGTGGAGAAGAAGGAACTAGCGCAGGAGCAAACAGAGTTTGCGGTTCGGGTTTTGGAGGACTTAGGATTTGTGGTGAACAAATCGTAATCATATTTGGTTCTGAGTCATGAGATGGTATTTTTAGGGTGTCAGATACTGACATTGGATTGTGTGTTGAGGTTTCCAATGGAGAAGGTGAAGAAGATCAGCAGGGAGTTCAGGACGACGAGGATTAGCGATGTAGTGTCCCTCTGGCAGTTAGCCAGGTTGTTGGGTTTCCTTTAGGATGAGGTAATTGAAGGAAGTAAGATTAGACTACAATGTGAGGAAGGAGTTGGACTAGTGGATGGCCAATTTGGAAGTGTGGAATGGAAGTCCATTTTTGGAGAGGTTCCAGAGTTGGTGATAGTCGGATGGGAGTCTTCAAGATTGGGAAGCAAGATGCGGTGCATTGACAACAGGAGGGAAATGGTTGTTAGAGGAGAAGGAGATGCATATCAATTATCTGGAGTTGTTGGCAGATTCTTTTGCAGTGAAGAGTTTTCTAAAGGATCAAGTAAAGTGTTGCGTTTTACTGAAGATGGGCAATATGTCAGCAGTCGGGTATGTAAATGGGTTAGGGGTCCACAGTCAAAAGCTTTAGCAAGAGATTTTTTGCATTATTGTCTGACTCAGAATGGTCTAGGCTCAGGCCCATGGTTGAGCAATTCAGTGGCGGATTGGAACTTAAGGAATTTGAGGGATTTAAGCGATTGGACAATGGACAAGGAAATCTTCAGCAAGCCGTAGAGGAGATGGGGTCTGTTCATGATGGATATTTTGTGAGCAAGTTGAATGCACAGACTCTGGTTTTCTACAGTTGGTAGCCAGATCCAGATGCCGAGGTGGTGGATGCATTTCTACAGAGTTGAAGTGTGGTTCGCAGTTTTCAATAATTCAGAGTTTGTTGGTGAACGTGAGGAGAGACCGTGTGGAAGTGTTTTTGGTGGCTTCTTTTTGGGCGTCCCAGGTATGGTTTCCAGATCTGTTGAGTTTGTTAATAGACGATCCAGTTTGTTTCGAAGAGTTGTTGGTGAATCCAGTGGGGGACAGTTACAATTTGGTGTCACAGGGGAATCTTTGGTTGATGGGATGAATTCAAGAGAAAACTCATCATGGGATCTTGGGTGCCAGGTACAACAAAGGTTTATGGGTTGGCATGGAAAAGATGGGTTTATTAGTGTTCTGAAAGCAGTAGCGGCTGATGCATATAACAGTGGTGGGGCGGTTGGAGGGGGTGTGGAGGGAGCGCAAAAGGGGGGAACGCAGAGGGGGTTGAAATAATAAACAAATAAGACTTACCTAATGCTGCTTCTGCCGCCTCGTGCCTCGGTGATACTCTGCTTCCTGGTCCCAGCAGCCTCTGGGACAGCATTGGAGACTCCCTGTGCAATCCCTGCACTGCTCTCATGTAGCATGAGAGCAGCATGGGGATTGGCCTGAGCGAGCTGGTTCAACGCTTGCTTAGGCAAAGGGAGTCTGTGCTGATTCTCCAACCCGGCTATGCAATACAGCTGAGTTGGAGAAACCTAACTGCACATGTCTGTTTGGCTGGCCTAAGACGGCCAGCCAAACAGACATGCACAGTTAGCAGTGCACATCACTCCGCCCCATTGCTATGGCCCGGCCATCCCCACACACAAGCTGGCTCAGCCAACAGCTGAAAATTAAATGATAATAAAATATTGTTTTATTTTTCAGCTGCTGCCTCTGAGCTAGTGGGGTTATGCGGAGGAGCCGCCGCTGTCTGAGATGCATTTAAATCCCATTTCGGCATCTATAGTGAGTGTGGTTAATTACTCAGAGGAACTGTTTAAAGAGGTTAGTTTTTATAGTAGAGTAAATTTAAGTGGGTCAGGAATTGCTGCAAGCCATGTGTTGGTTGTAGGGGTACTTGTAGAACAATATGATATGGGTGAGCGGTTAGTTAGAAGGGTACGATTGAAGGTCTCTCCAGGTTGAAGATCTTCATCTCTGTTGCATGTTGATTTAGTGTTGAAGGGGTTGGCACACTGGGGTGACAATGAGTTTTTGTCCTTGAAGGATCTGTCATTTAAGTTGGCTATGTTAATTTTTTTGGTTTCTTTCTGGAAGGTTTCTAATGTAAGGACATTGGAGGTTTCTTCAAGAATATCAACCAGAGTGGTGTGTTTTTGTGTCAGGGAAAGGACTAAGACATGTCTTGAGCTATTCTTTTTATCCCAGCATGGTTGAAAGGGAGGATTTGTGTGTGGTTAAGTGTTTGAGAGAGTGCACGGGAAGGATTAAATATTTGAGAAGTCAGGGATATTCTCAGTTGTTAGTTTCATTTAGACATCAAACAAACCAGTTTCCAGTCCTACTTTAGCAAGATGGATTAAGGAAGTCATGAAAAGAGCAGGACATTAGGTTTGGGGTGCCTTCTGCTAGAGGTGCTATGGTTTCTAAGGCTTTTTTGGTGGGAGGAAGTTTGAGTAGCATTCTTGCTTCAGTGGATTAGGAAACTGATTTGGTGTTTTAAAGAAATCTTTTAAACCAGTAGAAAGTCATGCAGTGAAAAAGAAGGAAGATGGTATTCATGCATGTTTGGAATATTTTAAGGTTCTGATTATTTTTTCAACGTTCTATCTTTGTTGCCCCTGTGAGGGCAATAAAGAGGATATATGCATAATGTTAGCCTACATGTCTTCAGGTGGTTTCCTTGGAGATAATTATCTTGATTGTCATGCAATTGGTGATCACATTGATTTAACTGATTTTGATGAGATGCATCTTGAGTCCTTAGGTGGTTCTCTTATCTTCATCCATCAGCTGTTCTGAGATTTTTATCAGGTAGGCTATTCCTTGGAGCTAGGGAAGCTTACTGAGATCTGACAGACTGGTGTTCTTTCTCATCCCAGTTTGATGACTGGGGTCGACACCCTTGTTGGGAGTTTCTTGCTTTATCTCCTCTCTTGGAATCATTTGGATTTTGTCTCTATCCCTCCCTTTTAAGATCTCTACTGCCTCAAAGTTCTCTTCCCTTTGTGTTTCTTATCTCACGTGCATTTGTATTCTTATTTACAGAGTGTGGTTACATTGACCTATTTTCTGGGACTTGGGTCCCCCTTTCTCCTTCTGCGGTCTTATGATTCTCTGGCCAATTCAAGAAGGTTGTCCAATGACTCTAAACACCTCTTGCACTGGAGGCCTGAATTCTATGGATCAGTCTTTCTGACTTGGGGTGCCACTTTAAGGTATGGATCCAAGCTTTGTGGACCAAAGCCTGACTTTTTGGGGCTGCTGGAGAGGCATGGTTCCTATACTACTTGAGATTCGCTACAACTGATCATTAAGTGTGTGCTGGCAGAGTTATTTTTCATTTGTGATTGCTTCCTTGTATGTTCCAGTTTCCATGTCACTGCTGTTTGACTGCCAAAATGTATCATATGGGTTCATTACTGTCAGAAAAATCAGGATGCTCAAAGGTACTTACTCAGTGAACGGCGTGCAGTATAGAAAACGTATCTGGTCTCTGGAGTGCGCTCGCTGCTGCAGTTGTTAATTCTCTGCTTGTTTCTAGAGGGGGGATACATAACGTGGAGGTGCTAGTGGAGGCTTCGGGGAAGCAGTTTTCAGCTCAGACATAACTGTGAGACTGGCATCATTCCTTGCGGTCATCCCTCAAATGGGTGTGACTTGACCTTCCTCGATATTTCTCCATGGAGAATTGCTGACTAATGTTCCTTTCGCTGAGTATCCTCTCTGTTTTCTATTTGGACCTTATTTATGCTTTTTGACATGATATGTTTCTTCTTAACATTCTTGTACTAGCATTTACTTGTGTGTATTTATTCCATTTTCTATTATTTATTTTTGTAGTTGGGTATGGAGGTAATAATATACTACTTTCCTTTTTTCTGATCTGGTTCAAGATGGTGGATTTACTTGTTGTTTTCCAATGACTGCCTCTCCAGACCGTCTTTAAAAGGATGTCTTAAAGGAGCAGACTGAACATTTGGAGCTTCTCAGCTTCTCCTGAGTTCTCAGTTACTTCCTCGCTCTTGGTGACTGTAGCTATCTGTTCATGTTCCACCATATTTTCCTTCTGTTTTTCTTTCTCCAAACCTCTTGTTATTAACCTTTTAGAAGAAATCTAGAAGCTGGATCATCCCAACCTGCAGAAGAATGATGCTGCAAAGGGCAGTTTTCATTGAACTTTTAATTTACCATTCCAAGATGGTGGGCTCCCATTTTGAAGCGATAGTTTAAAAAATATAAACAAGTGCACAAATATGCATCAAAGAGAGGGGAGTGGCCCATAGCAAACTGCAGCTCCTGGACCACCCAAAAACAATGTGGCAGGAAGCAATGGAGGAGTGAGGGGTGAGTGGTGGAATTGAGCAACACAACCCTCCCTAGCATTGGAAAACAAATGGTCAGCAGGGATGGGTGGGGCAGCCTTTACAAAATAATTGAAGAAAAATGGAAGAAAAAGCTGAGCAAGGAGAGGTTGGTGAAGAAACGGGTGAGCTAGAAGGAGAAGCAAGGACACTGTGGGGGGTGGGAATGTGAGGATGGAAGCACCACAAGGGGGAAGTGAGCAAAAAAGCCAAACACTCTCATGAAGTGCTGAAAGATGGGACAATTCATGGGAAGAGGTGAGCCAGAGCCGAGCCAGGTTTCTAGCTTGACTCTAAGAGCCCAAATATGGGCCGGGTCCACCAAAGAAATCAACACAGGAGCCATGAAAATGTTTTTTTGTAACTCACGGTACTTATGCTCAAAATACCGATCATGACGGTAGAAGACAGCCGAGCTAATTGCTTTTTCATCTCTTCCCCTAATTTCCCTCCCTCTCCTTTCCATCTCTTGTCCTCGCCCCTTCACCTCCTCTCACCGCTAAATTAGTAGCATCTGCCTAAAAAGAAAAGCACCACTCTAGGACCTCTTTGACAGCTCTCTCCTCATCTCCATGTGGCGCATTCGTAGCAAAGGCTGCAATCCTTACTGCCCCTGGTCCCCCGCGTGCTCTCCATTCTGTGAGAGAGCCTTTGGGCTTTGTGTTGACGTTTTTTTTTTTTTTTTATTTTAAAGCAAAGCTGGTTTTCACAGCCTGTGAAAAACAACATTGTGTTAAAACTCTATGATACACCAACACAGACGCATTGTCCATTTGTAAGAGGTGCCAAAAGGCAATGCATTTGTGTTGGTGAGTTATAGAGTTCTGGCACAATGCTGGATTTCACAGCCTGGGGAAACCAATATTGTGATAAAACTCTGTGAAACGCCAACAAGGACGAATTGTCTGTTGGTCAGAGATGCCAAAAGACAATGCGAACGTTGACATTCACAGGCTCTGACAGGTGACCCTTCTAAGAGGGAGTAGTGGGGTCGGCTCGTGTTGGGCTCTAGGGTACAAGAGGACCCCGAGCTGAGCCAGAGCCTAGTTCACCCACCACTACTGAAAGAATAAGAAAAAAGTGCTTCCCTGTTGCCATGGAAAGATAGAAGAAATCTCATCAAAAGGATGGTAAAGGTGCTATGCTCCAGGGGAGTAGCTAAAAAAAAGGAGGAAGAAAAGGCATGGGATATGAAACAAGCTATGAACAATGAACAATGAACAATGAAACAACAATGAGTCAACCCATAATAAGCATTTGGCTGGCCCTAGGCTCACTCTATGTATTGGTATTGTACACAATAGGTCTTTCTGTAAGCAAGACCTTGTGAGGGCAGGCCGGCCACCTGATTTAAAATGACAAGCCCACCCCTATTGATCAGCAGCACTCTGGCTACCTCAGTTAGGCTGATGGTCCAGCCCCATTTTCAGCAGTGGCATATCTGTTGAGGATGGCCATGTAAATCATGGTACTCTTTCTTTAAAATCCTTTCAAATGTCCTTGACATTCTTTCACAAAATTCCCAGCATGTCAGGGACATTTCAAACATGAGTACTAGCAAAGTACTTCCACTTTGGGATGGTGGCATGAAGTAGGTGGACTATGGAAGCAGAAGTGACAGAGGATGAGTTATTTGGAGCACTGGCATCAGGAATAGAGCCAGAGAACACAGCCACTTTGTTTTACCTCCACGTTGGCCGGTGCCACCCAATGTGAAGAAAGCTACCCATCATGGCTGCCAAAACAAAACGTGGTGGACATGTTCCTTTGGGTTTCCAAGGTGCATGAGGGAAACTTCAAATGCAAAAATGTTTTGCATATGAAAGAAAATTTTAAAAAAAACGTTTCGTAAATTTCATAAATTTTATAACCATAGCTATGTAGATTTTCTGCTTGCACATCGGGCTGAGGAGGATGCCTACTAGTTCACCCTCAGGGGCTTAGCTACTGATCGAGCAGGGAAATTTAGCTTAAATAGACCTAGTAATAGAGCTGAACATCGGCCAAATATTAACATGAAACCACTTTGCAGATCTGCCATGCAAGAAAATGTAAATGTGCCTTGTAAAAGACGTGTAAAAAGTAACGTGTAGCCTGTTTGTTTGCACTATGCATACATTTCTATTGTAATTTCATTGCAATGCAAGACTACGCCTCATCCTTTTTCTATCTTTTCTATTTTTCATCTCTTAAATAAATACTTTTAGAAATGCTGAACCATGCACAAATGTACTCATTAGATGACTCCGCCTGACCAGCTAAAACTTGCCATTACTGTAGAATGAGCTGACTTTATTAAAATGTATTTCTTTTTTCCTAAGCGACATATTCTCATCGTATTTAGATAGTTTTATCCTCTGTACAATACAATGCTGAATAGTAACTAGTATATTAAAACAATTAATGCTTATGTGAAAACATGAATCTCTTGACTTATATAAGATGCTGTAGAGAAGTTCATTGTTACGCAGTAGAATACTGATAAGCTCGTAGTTTAGGCTTGCTAAGATTCTAATGAGAACTCAGACTTACTGTAACATTGATATAAATGTTTAGCAACTGTTAGAAATGGGGGTCTCTAGTTGGCAGAGGTCAGTACCTTTGTCCAAATAGGGACCCTTGCTTCTAGTCAGGGTAAGGGGGAAACACACTTTAGATAACCCCTGCTCACCCCCTTGGTAGCTTGGCACAAGCATACAGGCTTATCCCAAAGGCAATGTGTAAAGTATTTGTACCAACACTCACAGTAACACAGTGAAAACACCACAAAAGGACACCACACCAATTTAGAAAAATAAGGCATGTTTATCTAAACTAAACAAGACCAAAACGACAGAAATCCAACATACACAGTTAAAAATATGACTTTCAAAAGGTTTCAAGAACTTGTACCATAGAAAACTATGGATGCGTGACTTTTCACCAAAGTACCTGTAGATGCGTCAAAGTTCCCAAGCCAAACAGCCGCAGCGTCGGAAAACAAAGAGATGCGACACTCCTGATACCTTGGGGAGGCGATGTGACAGTCCTGCTGCAGGCAGAGGAAGGGTTGCGTTGAATCCAGTCTGTACGGGGAGTGATGCGTCTATTCTTCGTGACGGTTCCGGTCCGCGGATGAAGCGTCGGAAGGACTTGCCACACAGGTCCGATGCGTGGAAATCCGGGATGCGTCGGCGATCGATGCAGCGCCGTCGAGCGGCGCTGCATCGGTCCTCTTCAGCCACGATCCCCCGATGCGTCGATTCTTGCAGCGGCGACAGGTGCTGCGGCAGTTTCCGCTGCGGCGAGGCGATGCGTGGAAATTCTTCTTGTGTCGGGAAAACAACCGCAAGAAGAGTGATGCGTCGATTTCAGCAGTTCTTCACGTTTCTTTTTTCTTCCAGCTCCCAAACAGCAGGAACAACCTCCAGAGGCCCAAAACTGGCACAGGCACCTCTTGGCAGGCTAGAACGCACAGCAGCAGAGTTCAGGGGAGCTGAGGTGAAGTCTTTGTGTCCCTGAGACTTCAGAACGGGAGGCCAGCACACTTCAGGCCCTTGGAGATCTCCTTCAAGCAGGGGACACAGCACACAGCAAAGTCCTGCTCCTTTCCTTGGCAGAAACAACATCTGCAGGCCAACCCCAGACACACAGCAAGGGCAGTACTTCTCATCAGTCTCTCCAGCTCTTTTCCTTGGCAAAGGTTCCTCTTAAATTCCAGGAATGATCTAAAGTTCAGGGGTTTTAGGTCTAATACTTATACCCCAAAATGTCTTTGTTCTCTTTGTTCAAGGGGCTCTGAGCCCAGTTCAAACCAGTTCTGGGGGGGGGCACTCTGCAAGTGCACAACAACATCCATTGTCAGTGTGAGCCTTGGCTCCAGACACATCACAGGGGGGCGGAGCCAGCATTGTGGAAGGCAGGCACAGCCCTATTCAGGTATAGGTGCTACTCCTCCCACCACTCCAAATGCAGTTCAGGCCTATTCAGCCTAGTGCTGACTCATCCAGACTCCTGGAGCCACTGCCCCTCCCCAGCCCCTGTCACTCCAAAGCCAGACAGTCAATCCACAAACAGGCAGAGGCGCACAGGATGGTTGAACAAGAAAATAGCCACTTTCTAAAAGTGGTATTTTCAAACACATAATTTAAAAACCATCTTTACTAAAAGATGTGTTATCAAATTCTGAGTTCAGGGATACCAAACTCCATTTTTCTATCTTATTCCTATGGGAAGATATGATTGTAAAATGTCACAAAGCATTCCCCATTCTGTCCTATGGGGCAAGATAGCCTTTCAATAGTGAAAAACGAAATTGGCAGTATTTCACTATCAGGACATGTTACACACATCAGTACATGTCCTACCTTTCACATACACTGCACCCTGCCCAGGGGGGTACCTTGGGCCTACCATAGGGGTGCCCTATATGTAAGAAAAGGGAAGGTTAGGGCCTGGCAAGTGGGTGCACTTGCCAAGTCGACTTGGCAGTTAACAAACTGCACACAGGCACCGCGGTGGCAGGCCTGAGACATCTTTTCAGCGCTACTCCTGTGGGTGGCACAATCAGTGCTGCAAGCCCACTAGTAGCATTTGATTTACCAGCCCTGGCACACTCAGTGCACTTTACTAGGGACCTACTGGTAAATCAAATATGCCAATCATGGATAACCAATCACAATAACAATTTACACAGAGAGCATATGCACTTGAGCACTGATCAGCAGTGGTAAAGTGCCCAGAGTCCTATAGCCAACAAACTCAGGTCAGGAAGAAATAGGAGGAAGAAGCAAAAGGTTTGGGAATAACCCTGCAAAAAGGGCCATTTCCAACACAACCCCCTTCCAGCCTAAAGCCAGGGTAGACCAATCAATACCTCGATGGGCTTCCCTGCTAGGGGCGATAGAACCTGGAACCTGGCCCGAACAGCAGGGGTCTATTCCTGTTCTATGCCTTCCTGAATCCAGTTGGATCCCTCTATCCATACTCTCAGGGCCCACTAAGTTAAACCATGGGGGACCCTTCTCCTCACCTGGGGACACCATCAGTGCAGCGCCTAAACTTACTTTGCTCACAGATGTATCCCAACGGGCAGACAGTACCCACATGGCCAACACAGTGGTGTGGCCCAGTCCACCCCCGGGGTGTGACTCCTGCCCCCCTCCCAGGGGCAACTCTGTCCACCAGGACAGTCAGCCACAGTGGCCACTGACAGCTGTCAGTGATGAGAGCCAGGCCTCATGCCTTTCAGGCCTCTCTAACCTCTGTGGTGTCAGAAAGTGGGGGGCAGTAGCCCCGGGTGCCTGGCACCTTTTCTCCACTTTCCCTCCTGCCAAGTCAGGTATGGCATCCTGACGCTGGCCCACCAGCCCACAGTCTCCCTGCGGCTGGACAAGAGGCTGGTGTGGGCTCTCCCACACCCTGTCTTCCTACCTGGGGCTCTTCACCCTCCCACCTGGAGCGGTACCCCCAGAAGACATCTTGGTAGGGGAACTGTTAGCAGTCGCCCCTTCCTCCAGGTCAGGGGGGACACCCTGAACCTGGTCCTCCAACCCAGGGTCTGTACCCTTAGGCTGGACCTGTGCCTGGCAACCCAGAACTTCTGGGGGAGTACACCAACCCCCCCAAGGGAAGCACACTCCTCATGAGCTGTGCCAGAGTCTGCATGGCGCAGATCTCCAGCCTCCTGTCCACTGGACAGAGCATGAAGACCCCCAGGCCAGAAGTGGCCTCACCAGGGTCAGTCCTGGGGTGCTCTGACCTCAGAGCGGGTAACCCCTGACCCACTGGTCCTCCCACTGGGGACTGTCTCCCCCTCTTACCCCTTTCTCTGGACTCATGCACCCCCCCAACTGGAGCGGTGCTGTCAGACACCAGAACTGGTGGGATGCTTGTTACAGAAGTCCCCCCTAGTCTACCTGACGCTTTCGGATCCCCCTCGGGAAATGGCCTCCAAGTACAGATTAGGGCCCCCTCCTGGTGTTCTCTTATGGAACCAACCAGGCCCTGGTACTGTGTTTCGGGCACCTTGGGACACAGCCCACTCCCACTCCTTCTCCTCTGAGACAGGACGTGGAACCCTACACCCCACCCACTACACTGGGACCTATCTGGGCTACCACAAACCTCCCCTACCTCACTTGGTTGGGGAGAACCTGGGCCACCCCCTTCAGGATCACTCCCAAAGCTTCTCCAGTCCCTCTGGAATCCACCAAAAGGTCTTCCTCCAGCGCAAGCTCCCTGGAATCGGAGAACTCACACTCCACCGGGTGTTGGTATAGCTCTGGAAAACAGGGACTTAAAATATGCTCTCCAACAATTGAATCACACAGCCCCAACAGTTGTTAACCAAGCTACCCTTTGCCCCACCATCCAGTGCCTCACACAAGTACCCCACATCACTCTCCTGAGACTGGCAAGACAGTGTCTGACTGTCCCTGTCACTCAACCCACACTCTTCTGGGCGGTCTCCACACATATATACCAGGACATCTACCATGGGGGAACCCCTCTCCCTGCACCTCTCATCTAGAGTCAGTAGAGTGTCCCTCCCACCACTAGGAATATGATCCCTGGTGTCAGTGTCCCAATACACTTCAGGGACACTGCACACCACTGGAGCTACCTCATAAACCTGAACCCCTGGTGTATGTTAACCACCTCCTTCAAGTCAGGTGCCACATCTCCGGGTGGCTGTACTTCTCCCTCAGCACTAGATAACACAATTTTGCTGCCACCAGCTGAGCTGGACTCAACCTCCAACCCAGCCAAGCTCACTTCCTGAGCTACACACATCTCTTTTTGCTTGGTTGAGACACTCTGGGCCTCAAGCCTCGCGAACTCCTCATCAAGCTCTCTCATTCTCAGCTCATATGCCAAGATCAATTTATTTTCTTCCAAGGCATAACATCTCCTGCTCTCCTCTGCCTTAGCCTGGATTACCATTTCCATCTGCTTTGTTTTGATCCTCAGGACTTCTAGCTCCTGCTCCCTGACCCTTTGGTTCTCCTCCAGTTCCTCTGGGGAAAAACTGCTAGAGGAATGATTGCTGCCAGCCCTAGAGGCTGCTCTTCCCACAGGCAGATCCTGTGATCTGAAACCATCCCCTTGTGCATCCTCATCCACCTCTGCATCCTCTGCCACCCCAGCCTCTCTGGCCTCCCACCAGGCCCCTAAGGTCTTCAGTAGCTCCTCCTTCCTGGAGCTGCTCTTCATGGGACATCCAAAGCTCCTGCAGAACTGCTTGAGTTGACCTAGTTTGTAACCATTTCAACATTTTAATATCAAACTCCAGTTCTGCAACATCACTTGCTGGTTTACCCTTCTGAGATATGATACGTGGATACTTTAAGGGTCACTCAAAAATAGAACCAAAAACAAAACACAGTATGTGGTTGCATAGTGGTCTGCACTAAACTAGTGATGTACACCAATCACTGTGGGTCAAGTACAAATACAGGTTCAAATCCTCACCGCTGACCACCAATGTTAGAAATGGGGGACTCTAGTTGGCAGAGGTAGGTACCTTTGTCCAAATAGGGACCCTTGCTTCTAGTCAGGGTAAGGGGGAAACACACTTTAGATAACCCCTGCTCACCCCCTTGGTAGCTTGGCACAAGCAGACAGGCTTATCCCAAAGGCAATGTGTAAAGTATTTGTACCAACACTCACAGTAACGCAGTGAAAGCACCACAAAAGGACACCACACCAGTTTAGAAAAATAAGGTATCTTTATCTAAACTAAACAAGACCAAAACGACAGAAATCCAACATACACATTCAAAAATATGACTTTTAAAAGGTTTCAAGAACTTGTACCATAGAAAACTATGACTTTTCACCAAAGTACCTGTAGATGCGGCAAAGTTCTCAAGCCAAACAGCCGCAGCGTCGGAAAACACAGAGATGCAACACTCCTGAGACCTTGGGGAGGCGATGCGACAATCCCGCTGCACGCAGAGGAAGGGTTGTGTCGAATCCGGTCTGTACGGGGAGTGATGCGTCGATTCTTCGTGACGGTTCCGGTCCGCGGGTGATGGGTCAGATGGACTTGCCGCACAGGTACGATGCATGGAAATCCGGGATCCGTCGGCGATCAATGCGGCGGCGAACGGCGCTGCGTCGGTCCTCTTCTGCCGCGATCCCTCGATGCGTCAATTCTTGCAGCGGCGACAGGCGCTGCGGCGGTTTCCGCAGTGTCGCGGCGATGCGTGGAAATTTTTCTTGCGCTGTTGAAATGTGTCGGGAAAACAGCCGCATGAAGTGCGATGCGTCGATTTTAGCAGTTCTTCACGTTTCTTCTTTCGTCTGGCTCCCAAACAGCAGCAACAACCTCCAGAGGCCCAAAACTGGCACAGGCACCTCTTGGCAGGCTAGACCTCACAGCAGCAGAGTTCAGGGGAGCTGGGGGTGAAGTCTTTGTGTCCCTGAGACTTCAGAACAGGAGGCCAGCTCACTTCAGGCCCCTGGAGATCTCCTTCAAGCAGGGGACACAGCACACAGCAAAGTCCTTCTCCTTTCCTTGGCAGAAACAGCAACTGCAGGCCAACCCCAGACACACAGCAAGTGCAGTACTTCTCCTCAGTCTCTCCAGCTCTTCTCCTTGGCAAAGGTTCCTCTTGAATTCCAGGAATTATCTAAAGTTCAGGGGTTTTAGGTCTAATACCTATACCCCAAAATATCTTTGTTCTCTTTGTGCAAGGGGCTCTGAGCCCAGTTCAAACCAGTTCTGGGGGGCACTCTGTAAGTGCACAACAACATCCATTGTCAGTGTGAGCCTTGGCTCTAGACACACCACAGCGGGCGGAGCCAGCATTGTGGAAGGCAGGAACAGCCATATTCAGGTACAGGTGCTACTCCTCCCACCACTCCAAATGCAGGCCAGGCCTATTCAGCCTAGTGCTGACTCATCCAGACTCCTGGAGCCACTGCACCTCCCCAGCCCCTGTCACTCCAAAGCCAGACAGTCAATCCACAAACACGCAGAGGCGCACAGGATGGTTGAACAAGAAATAGCCACTTTCTAAAAGTGGTATTTTCAAACACATAATTTAAAAACCATCTTTACTAAAAGATGTGTTATCAAATTCTGAGTTCAGGGATACCAAACTCCATTTTTCTATCTTATCCCTATGGGAAGATATGCTTGTAAAATGTCACAAAGCATTCCCCATTCTGACCTATAGGGGAAGATAGCCTTTCAATAGTGAAAAACGAAATTGGCAGTATTTCACTATCAGGACATGTTACACACACCAGTACATGTCCTACCTTTCATATACACTGCACCCTGCCCAGGGGGGTACCTTGGGCCTTCCATAGGGGTGCCCTATATGTAAGAAAAGGGAAGGTTAGGGCCTGGCAAGTGAGTGCACTTGCCAAGTCGACATGGCAGTTAACAAACTGAGCGCAGGCACCGCGGTGGCAGGCTTGAGACATCTTTTCAGGCCTACTCATGTGTGTGGCACAATCAGTGCTGCAAGCCCACTAGTGCGGCTGAGTCTTCCTGAACTGCCCTTCATGAGTTCGACTTCTTTAAATGCTCCACTGATCTCGCTCTTTTCACGGAACTCTATGGGTTTCTGTTTACTTTCTAATTCTGAGTAATATAGAATAGGGACCAGATTCCTTCATGGAACACGCTTATTTGCTGCATTTATTCTGACTCTAACCATGAATATCTTGATATTTCTGTAAACTGATTTATCTGACCTACTAATTGAATAAAAAGGCAACAAATCTACTAAACTTTTAATGAGAATAAACGTTTTAAAAACTTAACTTAAACTCTCGTCATTGACTGAACTAAATTAACTGTGATGATATTGAATATTGAAATGTGTTTGACTTATGCTCCATTCTAAAACAGTGGCAAAGATGCATTCACCTGGAGAAGAACCAAAGGTACATAGTCGGAGTCCACTCTTGTAAGTTACGGGTTGAACTGATAAATTTAAATCAACTCGCGCACCAGCACTACCTATAGATCAGCAGGTACAGTGGTATCGGAGCCCATGGGTCTTGGAAGCATTAGGGCTCACTATAAATTTCAGAGAGCAACCTTGTGTTAGCTAAAAAGCTTCCCTTGACTGGAAGTGTCAGACATGAGATGGAGAGACTTTGTTGTTACTACAGTGCTTGGTTACACATGGGGTAAAGAGCTATTAAAAACAGCAAGTGTGAAAGGAGTCAAATTTCAGTGTAAATCAGACATATTGCTCAGGTACTGTTCTATACATGTATTCTTTTAAGCTTGTTCCCTAAACTAAACATATGTGTGCTACAAAATTCGACACATTGATGAGAAGAAAAACATTTAAAAATATTTGTTCTTTATTACACGTGTATGGTTTCTTATAGATCAATGGGTCTTAAACGGTGCTCTATGGACGCCTCCGGGGCCACAACTGTTTAGATATTGTACTTTCACTCGAAACCTGCATATGTTTTTGTGTTCCGTTCTTTTCCTGGGATTTAGTCTGAACACCACAGACAAGGTCAAACAACAATGCCACTTGTTATTCTCTCTGGTCAGGCACTAGCACCTAGACATAACACGAGAACACAGCTGCTGTGTGTGAGCACACGTGTGTTGTCATATAACTGAGCACAAGAGTTTAAGCACGGACACAGAGCAAGGGTTCTGAGACAAGATTGCTACGTCCGCTGAGATGTAGAATGTCCATCTGTGTGCTAAGGTACGGGGGCTGCCGCTAATCCCAGAGATCTTTGATATATAATACAGTGCTGTGATACCTTCGGGTCTAGTTTGCGCTATATAAAACTCAATAAATAAATAAATTATGCAGCTTCAGTAGAAAGGGAGTGGGGGTTTGGATATTCTGTTTTATAGCCTGACAGGGCTTTTTATGGTATATGATTTATTGACCATGTTAACAGTATTTTTAGAATGCATTTGTTTTCTAACTGTAGCACGAATACTGCATTTTAGGACATGATGGTTTAAATAAATATTCTAAACTTTCTTTGTGTCTTTTGTGTATCTTCTTGTGGACGAGTACGAGTGAGAGAGTGAAAGGGTGTGTCCTGGTACCGCGATCCCTGAGAGGGTCGAGAGTTTTGTGTTCTGGGGTGCCAATTCACTTGCTTCTCTGGTAAGGTTAGGAGGGCAAGTGAGACACTATAGCTAGTCGGACTCTGGCTCATAGGTACTGAGCTGGTATGGTGACTCATTCCCTAAACGGGGATGTTCTATGGTCCCAAGCATAGTTCTGTTCCTGAGCAGAATTCCTTCAACAACAGGTTCCATAGCTGCCAAGGTTTCAGTGTGCCATGTGTGACATTTTCATAATTTCAGTCTAATTATGAGTGACATTTGAATGACTATGAGTGACACATTCTTGCAAGCAAAATCAAGCAGTGATGACGAGGGAAACATATAAATATCAGAAATTACATTCATTCATTTCCTGGTGGAACACAATAAAATCGCATAACTTACAAACAGAAAGTAAAAGTATTGTAAACAGGTGGATTGAAATGAACACTGCACCCTCATGCACATAATCTCTTCTTACCCCAGAAACAAGCACTGGAAAAGGCACAAGAGTTGGCTAATTATTTCATGTGCAAAGGTTCTTTTTAGTAAATATCTTATGTTGTGTGAAATATCTGGACGCGCAACCAGAAAACATACTGCATGCAACCGAATACACAGATCGTATACAAAGAGGCGTGTAAATAATCGGGTGATGAATTCCTTCCTGGGTAAATCCGGATGATGGCTGCATGGTTGATGTATGCATGGAAGTGGGTAAATGTTTGTGAATACACGAGAGTGAATCGAAAGAATGGGGGCTAGCGGTGAGCAACGAGAAGCTATATTTTGGCTTTTAGCAACTTAACTAGCCCACGAGAGGATACATGTCACTCCTCAGACACTTACTGTTTGCGAAGGGAGACAGTGGCAATTGGTGAGTGCACCTCGTGGACTCCCGCGGCAACGATGCATCATTCTGGCTGTATGTGTTCTGTTCTGCTGAGGAACACCCCGGAGGTGGCGGCCAACGTCATCCACAGATTCACTCTGCCACCAGCGGCGGATCCAGTCGCGGGATCATTTACCGTAGTCATGCGAGCAGCTGCGCTGTCATTGCCAGTTATTCTGTATGGCTTTTGCAACCATTTTTACTCCTAATGTTGCTCTGGATTGCTTGAGCAGCAATCCGTGGTATTTACGTGGCAGTATATATTTTTGGTTACTACCTTTTTGGCTCACTTTTTCGCATATGTGCCCCATCTTGTTTACAGAGACTTGTCCCTTTTTCCCTTCAATCCATTAGGCACGCAGAGCGGGACCGGAGATGAGTGTTTCCTTGGGACTCTGAGACCTCTTGTCTGCTAGTCACAAGAGGTGGGAGGGGCAATCCCCGGTGAGTACGTGAGAGACAGAGTAGAGATGTATATGTAAGGGCAGGGAGGCACCGTGATTGGCGTTGGTGACTCTGCAGCAGGCTGCTGGGCTCAGACTGAGAGCACCCACGGCAATCATTTTGGTTAGGAATGCCGCTGGCCTCTTTAGTCCAGGTCTTTAGTCTCTGGTGTGAGCCTTTTCTGTCCTGGCAGCCGCTGCATGAACTAAGACTCTGACGATGTGACGTCCACTGGACTTGGCTCTCCCATGAATATTAAAATCGGCACAGGGGCGGCGGCCATCAGAAGTCCCACGGCATGGGCGGCCAGGCCCCTGCGAGCAGACAGCAGTCCTTAAACAACCGAGCGTCACCCGCAAACTAGTGAGGTGAGCCCCCATGGCGCCGGCCTTCCTCACAAACTTACCGCGGCGCTCTGGCAGCAGGACATGACGTCACCCCCGCGGTGCCACCGGCCAATCCATTCAAACAACCTGACTGGGCCCCGCCCTGAAGTCAGGTTGTCTGACTCAGAGCCGCGCCGCGGAATCAAACATGCTGATACATTGTAGCACTGTGAGCCTGCCAGCAGCGCCCCAAGCCTGCAGGAACAGCGCGCCACGTCGCAGCCACAGGCGCGTGCTGCCTATTATGCCACACATTCTAGTTCCATCCACAGGCTTCACAGTGGCAGCTGCCATATGCAGATATGCGTGACAATGCATTTCAGTGGGGTGATGCGGAGCACCACACTGAAATGCGTTAGTCTAACGCCTGATGCGTGATACTTGGCAGGACTGAGGTTCTAATAAAGAAATCAATGCAAGTTGAATAGAGTGAGCGAAACCGAGAAAGATCAATTTACCAGGGTGCCCCTTAGAAGGTGGGGGCCCTGGGCCATTGCCTCCTTTGCCCATACCCTAAACCATCTATGTAATGTTAATGTGTTGGAATTTAAGGCTCAAAATGTTGTAGGAGCGGGCATGTACAGCAAACAGACTCAAGTTTGCACCACAGGTGGCCTCAATTGAAAGACTGCATGCTTCAACAACAACAAAAGAGATAATGTATTAGGAGTTAAAAAAGACGACGTGATATGTTAAAGTCTAGCATGTCGCTTTATCTATTGCGGATAAAAAACACATTTTTAAAAGCTTCAGCCTTCCTGTTCAAATTAATATTTTTTATGTTAGTAAAATATTTAATAATTTGTGTATTTGCAAGATGTATAACTGTTTGTGTTTATTGTTATGAATTTCGAATCGTAGAAATGTCTTTGGGCAGGATCCCGGCATCCAGTAGCGATTCCGTTGGGGTTCACAGACGTCAAAAGGTTTACCAACCTCCGCTGTAGATATTTCGTGCTCCAGACTCCAGTGATCCAAGCTTGATGGCCTGGAAGGATTAGAAGGCAGGACGCGCACTCATTGGCTGCCCCAAAAGTCGTCGTTGAATTGAATAGCCAATACAGTTGGAAGAACGAAAAGGCGTCATCAAACAGGAAAAGAACCACAGGTTGTGTCCTACAAGGGATGGCACTGTCTGGGACTAAGTCATTGGGTGTTTGCGTGAAAAACAGCGCAGCTACGACAAAGTATTTAATGAAGGTTTGAGAAGGTAAGACGTGTGAGTGGACGTCATTTATTTCTATCCATCTGTGCAAGCAAGCATCCATTTTCTTTAAGTTTACTGTTTCCGTTCGAATCTTATTGCCCCGGCTTGAGTGCGTCATTGTAAGCCTCCATAAAGTGTGAGTAAATTGTGATATTAAACAGGCTGGAACTGTCAAACATTAGGTGCAGGCACTGAACATACTAGTGATGTCAAAGTGCCCCGCTTTCAGGAGATGCTTAGCGCAGCCAGGTTTGTTGCTTTTGGTGCCGTGACGTTTCAGGTTACAAACCAAAGAGAGTAAAATCATTCATAACTAAATAAAAACAAGACTGCACAATCTCTTGGCATTTGACATGCACCAGCTTTTTATATCTGCCCTGACGTTACTGCTCGGAAGGAAAGGGTGCTTAACAGGGTGTTTCCATTTTAAGCACTGTTATACTTAGTTCCACGTGACCCAGCGCTGGAAATGAAAAAAATTTATAATCTGGAAACTGTCCTTTAAGGGTAATATAATTACACTAAAGGTAGAATGCATGCGAGGTGGCTAAAAAAGTGGTGAACCGAACTGTCAAGCTTCCCAGTTCATTCTGTGTTTTATTTGCATTTTGGGATTTTTTGTCTGTTTGTCCGCATTATAAAATTAGGACCACAAGTCATATATTTGTTTTTGGAAGCATATACGTTAGAAATTAAAAGATTGCAAATTGTTTTTGTTTTAAAGTTAAAATGTTCCCAGCTAAATATGGCGATCATATGCTTAAACTAAAACAAGCATTTGCAATGCAATCAGTCTCGCCTTTGGGACCTTATAAGTATTAACCAATCCGACATTTTCTGTGCAAAGTGGTTTACGGCTTCCAGTGACAGACAGCGTAAGATAAGCTGTGCGCCCCTAAATGTTAGTGCAACTAGAACAGAGGCCCAGTCAATTAGTTATGCTGCATATTATGTGGCATGGAGCCTCCCTTCAGATGGACGGGTTTGCACGCCGAGTGAAGGAGGCACCAGTTCGGTACAGTGGGATGATGTCTATCTACATCTGCATTTGTGAATTCACGCTTTTCATTGACCAGCACACTGCTCATACAAGCATACACTCACCCGGGTAATGGCATGCTGGGGGTACTTGCACGTGTGCACACGCAGGATTTCACCGTTTGGAAGGGAATGCGTGAGCCCCAATGCCTGAGAGGGGTATGAAGGGTAGTAAGGTAGGTTAATGCTTGTGCTTCAGAGATAGCATGTGTGCACAAGCAGGATTTCACCGTTTGGAATGCGTGAGCCCCAATGCCTGAGAGGGGTATGGGTAGTAAGGTAGGTTAATGCTTGTGCTGCAGAGATAGTAAAAGGGTGCAATCCCGGCAAGATCGCACAGCGGGGCCTCTTTTTTTTTTTAGGCTCTTGGTTAAAGGTCAAATGCTAGTCAGTTATGTTAAAAGCATTTATCAAGCGCACGTTCACCAAAGGTTTCTTGGCGCAGGGGGTGTGAAAAGGTGGCATCAGGAATGGATGGCTTAGGTTCCATACGCCTGTGCGAACAACCAGGTCTTTAGCTGTTTCCTGAATAGAGTGAGAGAGGTCAGAGACCTCATCTCCATAGGGAGCGAGTTCCAGAACAGAGGGGCTAAGACCATAAATCTGGACCCTCCGTGTTTCTTACGTTTAAAAATAGGAGTGACCAATAGATTCTGATGGGAGGAACGCAGATTGCGAGAGGGGACATAGCGAGAAATCTTAGAAGCAATGAAGGCTGGGCTGTTGCCATGAAGGGCTTTAAAAACAGTACATCCTAACTTGAATGCACTGCGCTTGGCCACTGGAAGCCAATGAAGGCTTTTCATCAGTGGCTTAACATGATGCCATTTAGGTTGCGCAAAAATCAGTCTGGCAGCTTGATTCTGGACCAGCTGAAGGCGTTTTAATTGGTATGCCGGAATGCCGACATAGAGTGAGTTAGCATAGTCCAGGCGGGAGATGACCAATGCCAGAACAACTAAAATCAAGGCTTCCTGGACAAGAATTTACTGATCTTCTTTATTCTCCGAAGTTGGAAGAAACCAGCGGAGACAACGGCGCTGATCTGAGCTTTCATGCTCAGATCGTTGCTTATCACTATGCCTAAGCTTTTAACTGAGCTGGCCGATAGAGGGGGACTACCAAGGGTAGATGGCCAAAAGTTGGAATTCCATGGGTTGGAGAACCCTCCAGTAAGGATAAGCTCAGTTTTGTCGGGGTTAAGCTTCAATTGGTTGTCATTCATCCATTTGCTTATAAAAATCATCGTGTCTTGAAAATGGGACACAGAGGATGATAAAGATTGATGTCGAAAACCAATTGAAGGTCATCCGCATAATTGTATGTTCCCACTTTCCTTTCTCTCAAGGAAGAAATTAAAGGGAATAGGTACAAGTTAAAAAGAAGCGGGGAAAGAGAAGAGCCCTGGGGAACCCCACAAGTCAGTTCTATCTTGGTAGAGGAGAAATTACCAAGACGCACCGCTTGGAACCGGTCTCTGAGGAAGGAAGAAAGCCACTTCAAAGCCAGGCCCTGGATCCCGGCCTTGTTGACACGATCGATCAGAATATTATGGTCGACCGTGTCAAATGCTGCAGACAGGTCCAGGAGTACCAAGGCCTGGGTGAGGCCTCTATCTGCCCCCTCTGAGTTCGGTCTAGGACTGTCAGAATGACTGACTCGGTAGAATGGGCGGGTCGGAACCCCGCCTGGTGAGGGTCCAGGACATGAGACCGTTCAACAAAAGAACTCAGTTGGTTTGATACATGAGCTTCTAAGACCTTTCCAAGGTAGGGTAGCAATGAAATGGGGCGGTAGTTGCTAAGAATGGCACCCGGTTTCTTTAAAATGGGGATAATTTCCGCGCTTTTAAAGAGGTTGGGGACTATACCAAACTTAAGTGAGTTATTAAGAAACAAAAGTGGAGGGTCTGGACATCTGGCGAAGATTTCCTGAAAAACATGAGGGGGCAACAGTCAGTCGGGGAGCCTGATCCGACCTTTTTAACAGACCCAAAAGATCTCATAAGAGATGAAGGGAATCTGAGCCAGTTGAAATGGACACTTATCGTTATCAAAGGCAACTATGGGAGAAATGGGAGTAGGAATACTGGCCTTGATTGCCACAATTTTCTCCCCAAAAAATAGGTTAAGAGAATCACACAGGGACGGAGAAGGGGCTGAGTTAGGCGTAACTCTATCTAATGCAGACAGCTCATTTACTATAGAAAAGATTTCTTTAGATTTATTTGTTGAGTTAAGAATCCTATTCGAGAAGTAGTCTGCCTTAGTTTGAGTAATAGACTTCTTGTATTCTTTCAATAGAGTAGTGTTTATTGTCTTTCCTTCTTCACAATACTGGTGTCTCCACCTACGTTCAGCTTGACGCAACGCCAGCTTCTTAGTTTTGAGGTCATCTGAAAACCATCGTTGCGCATCATGAGATCTCACAGTTTTAATGGTCTTCAAAGGAGCAACACAATCACAAGCGGATTCGAGCCAAATTTTGATACTCTCTACCTGAGTTTGAAATGGCTCCAACAAAGACGGGGCTGAAGTAGTTAGAAGTGAACAGAGGTGATCAATGTTAGCACTTCTCCAGCTTCTAAACAAGTGCATTAAGGTGTCTGATGCGAAGATCTGTGTGCAACCTATGGGTCTCAAGATCCAATCCAATGAAAACGACACCATGGGCTAATGCACCAAAGCATCGCAGGATAGCAATGAAAACAAGACACTATAAATTAACATGAACAAAACAAAAGCAATTATCAGGAGGAAAAAAAAAGCGAGCCTGGCATCTTAATAAAACAAGAGAGTAGTCACTGTTTACACACTTGATGGGAACGGGCTGTTGACACGGCTATATGGAAGTGTGTTTGCTGCAGTCTGGCCAGATCTATGGCGCAAAGTGTGGGCGAGGGCGCAGAAGGAGCTGCGTCGAGTTGATCCACATGGCAAGCGCTCTTTGGTCACGTACAAAGCAGAAGCGGGCACGAAGCCTGCACCCCTGCCAGGGCTGCGAGTTCACTGGCCGAGAGTCCGGGCCCCAGCAAGCAGCCATTGTTTGCTTTTTGTTCTTCAGCCAAGCGGGTTGGGCACTGAGTGGGCTACGAGGAGCCCAGGGAAAGCACTGGGAAAATTGCCGGAGGTTAGAGGAGCTGGGAATAGAGGTGGAAAAGACGAGGCAGGATGAGGGTGGGGGGTGGGTTGAGATATTCAGAGGAGCTACAATTGCCATTGATATGGATGCCATATTTTCAGCCTGCGTTTTCTTATGTGCTCGGAGGCATGCAGCCGCTGTGAACGGCATCTATCTACATACACTCTTCAGCTTCAGTGGAAAGACAGACACTGCGTGCCTTACAGAGACAGGCATGGCCTAACATGCTGCAGACAGCGCCAGAGACCACTCCCTCAACACTAGTACGGGTACGAGCTGGTGGCCTACTGGAAGCATCAGCGGTGACATCTCGGAGGGGAGCTGGGGGTGGGCAAACATGGCACAGGGAGACCAGGCTAATATAAATTAAACAACAGCGCGCCGCGAGTGGTGTGACTGCGCCAGAGACCACTCCCTCAACACTAGTACGGGTACGAGCTGGTGGCTGGCTGGAAGCATCAGCGGTGACATCTCGGAGGAGAGCTGGGGGTGGGCAAACACGGCACAGGGAGACCAGCCTAATATAAATTAAACAACAGCGCGCCGCGAGTGGTGTGTGGGAGCGCTGGAAACCAAACACCCTCCTATCCATATCACTTCCTGTTTTTCCTCATGCGAGACTTTTGGTGCATGCGTACGATGTAAGGCATCGCGCGCATGTTAATGTGCACTACTTTAAAAACAAGCATTTGCAATGCAATAGAACTCGCATTTACGCGAGTCCTATTGCATTTGAAACGGGAGTGCGGGCGGGCAAAAAGGCACAAACGGGAGTGCGGGGGGGGTAGTGGTGGTGGTCAGAGAAGTCACGGACTGCGAAAGGGGAGGGGGTGAGCCACGGGAACAAAATTGTTTTTAAAGTAAAGGGGCCGATAGCCATGGAAGTATACAAATGACAACATGGCCGTCAGGAGGAGGGACTAACAAGCCGAAAACCAATCAGAAGGCAGCATTTAGGATGTAAGCCAATCAAAAAGATGGGCGGAGAGTGGGCGGAGCTTCCACGAAGCTTCCCCGCTATAGTATATACCACATGGCTCGCAAAGCGAACAGCGCATGCGCTGCAACGCTAGGCGAGACCTAAAAAGGAACAATCACTGCATTTGACCCACTAGCTCTGGAACTGAACCACACTATTCATTAAGTGGATGTGTACACGATCAGTATAATTACTCCATCGTCCTCCCCAGCCTGGGAGCATTCAAATGAATATGCCACACACGGAGCTCCAGATTGTACGTCTTTATTACTCAGCATACAATCACACACTGCACTCTCTTTCCTGTTAATAATCACCCCTTTTAACCGTTAATAACCACACCTTAACACCTCCCAGCAAATACGCATTTGTCCTAGCGCTCATAGTCTCACACACTACATCCCCTCCCTTGTTAAATAAAAAGTACAAAGAATAGTCACATCATATTTTTTCAATAAAGTGTTGAGGTGCTCGCACTGGTCGGCCAGATCAAGTGGTATGAGATGGTTGAGATGCACTCTTAATGTGCACCAATGGCAAAGGTTCTGATGCTTCATCTGGGCTGTCAGGCGGGGTGATTTCAGGAATTTGCGGCTGTCGAGGTAGGTGCTTAAAGTGTGACAATCCTGTGTGATGGACTTTCAGGGACGATGCGCTGTCACCATATGTCCTTTGCATGTCACAACCCTCAAAGGATCAACAGCTAACAGAGTGTCTGTTTTACGCTTTCGATTCTGCTTGACCAGGACCCAGTCACCTTCATCGAAGGCTGTTTCCTGAGCTTGGCGATGGCGATCAGCATATGTTTTCATCTGGCACTTCCGAGAAGTGTCGGTGACATTCAAGAATCGGTCTACTGTCCATTGTGGCAGTTTGGTTCCGAGGGCTCTCCTAAATAGCAAGGTGGTGGGGCTTTCACCAGTTGTGGAGTTGAATTATAAGCACAGAGGGCGTGACACTGGGCTTGGTTTAACTCAATCCCCTCTATCGGTGCTTGTTGAATTTCCCTTTTGAGAGTACCAATGAATCGTTCCACAACAGCAGTCGCTTGGGGCCACAGGGGTGTGCTCATTTGATGCTTGACATTTAGTCTGATCAGAAAGTCCTTGAATTCTTTGCTGTTGAACCGCAGACCATTGTCAGATTTGACAATGGCAGGGAATACCCCACGCTGCAAAGATGTTATCCAGTCGCTTGATGACCTTCACATGGGTTGTTAATGAGAACTCCTCTACCAAAGGAAAACATGAATACTCATTGATGACTACCATGAGATGATGTCCGTTTTCAAAGGTCACAAAGAAACCAACTGCAACATTTTCCCACACATGTACAGGATGGTCAGGCATTGTCAATGGGTACTGCGTCACTTTGGGGGAAAGGCAGTTGCAAAGATGGCACTCTTTTAGTTCCCTCTAAACCAGCTCATCTAGACACCGGAACCATGCTCGGTCTCTTAGGCCTCTTTTGCTAACTACAATACCACTATGTTGTTTATTGGCTAGTTCAATGACCTGTTGTCTTAGTCTCTCAGGTATGACGATTCTTGAGCCTCTCAATATAACACCTTCTTTGGTCACGGACAGTTCATCCTTTACATTTTTGAAATTCAACTTCATCAGCAAAAGTTCCAGCATGTTTCTTCCATGATTGGGTTGAAATGATGATTTTGAGGATAAGCATGTTCTTATCAGCGTTCGTAGCAGCAATGATCTGTTCAATGGATAGGGCTGTTGGTTTGCTGGACCTCACAATGAAGTTAATGTACTCCTCAGCCGTTTCGGATGTCGAACTGTGCCTCTGTAACGGTACTCATGAAAAGTAGTCAGCAGTGTTCTGCTCTTTACCCGGCTTGTGTACAATTACATAGTCCTACTCTTGCAGTCGCAACCCCCACCTCTCAGTGCGAGGGGGCAACTTGTCTTTCGGATTTCCAAAAATGGTGAGCAGCGCTTGGTGGTCTGTAATGATAGTGAATCGTTTCCCATATAGACACACACGAAAATGTTCGCAAGCCCACACTACAATCAATCAATCAGGGGTTTGTTAAAGCGCGACTACTCACCCGTAAGGGTCTCAAGGCGCTAGGGGTGGGGGGTGCAGGCTCCATTCCATCAAGGAGGGGGTCTGTCGAAGAGCCAGGTTTTGAGGTTTCTTGCGAAGATGGGGAGCGATGTTGTCTGTCTGAGGTGGAGCGGAAGGACGTTCCATGCTTTGGCCGCGAGGAAGGAGAAGGAGCGGCCTCCCGATCTGGTCTTTCTGGTGCGGGGGACCACGGCGTAGGAGAGCTGGGCTGATCGTAGGGTCCTTTGGGGTGCGTGGAATTTGAGTCGGCTGTTCAGGTATGCTGGTCTGGTGCCGTGGAGGGCCTTGTGTGCGTGAGTGAGCATCTTGAAGGTGATTCACTACGGCCAGACTCTCCTTCTCTGGCTGAGAATAGAGACGTTCTGTGTCTCTGTGCTTTTGGATGACCATTATGTTAAGCAATGATTGCCCCAGCCCCACCGGGCTCCCATAGACTGTGATCTTAATATTTAACTTGGGGTCAAAAAAAGCCGTCTCGGTTGCATTTTCAATTGCATGTTTTATTCTTGTGAAGCTTTGATCACAATCAGCATCATTTTGTCAAGTCTTTCAATGGGGCACTCACAGTAGAAAAGTCACAAATGTACCTTGAGCAATAATTGGCCATTCTGAAGATTGATCGCTGGATGGTGACACCTTGTGGGGGACGAGCAGCTGACAGTGCTTTCACCTTATCAGGGTCAGGAGTCATTCCCCCATCAGAAAATATTTGTCCAAAGAATTTAAGTCCATACTCTAGGGGAGGGACAAACGCACAAAGAGGAAGGAAGCCTTTGAAAGTTAACGAATAAGAAGCATGCAAATGAGACTGACAAAGAAGCCAACCAATGGTAAGCAGTGTGTGGCCTGTAAGCCCCCTGTAAGTTAACAAAACGTTTGCAAGAGACAGCACATGCATGCGCTGTCTTAGGCAAGACCTAGAAACTGCAAGCAAGTTGCCCCAGCTCATTAATAATGACGCAGCTTGTGTGGCAAACCACTAGATGGCAGCAGACGCCATATTTTTCTCTTTCCTTGAAGTACATGGTGTTCAATATTTAGAAACAGTGGCTGTTTATCACACCTGGCCAAAAACGAAGAAGCATACAGAGGGTGCCTCATTATGTTTTGGCCCCAGGCCTTGCACTGTCTTCTGACAAACCTGTCGAGAGTTGCCTTCCCATTTACAAGAGTACTAGACTACTTTGATTACTGGAGTCCAGAGGTGTTACATAGACCCCTGTGCAATTGCAGTCCAGCGAGGCCCTCCACATTTAAAGGGGCCCTGGTTTTAACGAAGGGCCACCTTATAATCAGTCTTATACAATGTTTCTCATTTATGCCCATTTTAAACTAGTTTGGACTATGCAGTTGTTTCCTTAGCATTATCTAAAATGCATAATAGCATAAAACCGGTGTTTAGAAATTCTTAGCATTGAACACTGATAGCCGGACAGCCCTGAAGAAGTCTAAGGGTATTCCCCTAAGACGAAACACGTGTTGGCTGGGCAATCTTGTCGGAATAAAAAGAAAAAAAGAACACAAATCAAACAAAGGATCAACTTTATTTGTGCCATTGATATTTATGTTGTTTCAATATTTATTATAACTATTAAGTATAAGAAGCGTGTGCATAGGCTTGCTTGACAGTTTGTTGGACTCTAGGGTCTTTCATGAGGGCTTAGGGTGTTTCCCTCACCAGTTGCACCGCTAGACATATAGATTTGCTGTGAAAATTGACGCTTAATTGGTAGGCGCCACTGTCTCCCATATAAACAACACTCCCCCTTTTTTGATTAATTATCTAAAATGCATGCCTGCAAAAATTAAACTCCACTTTCATAACTACCTAGAGTCTCCTTGAGGGAGAATGGGATGGCTGGAGTTGGGAACACAACCCCAGGTTAATGTTCATACCAAATCGATTGTTCATACATAGGGCCACATGTATAAATCTATTTTGCATATGCAAATGGTGCGAATCGCTAAATTCGGCCGTTTGTGAATGCAAAATAACCTTTCAAGATGTATGAAAGGCTCAGGCAGTGCATTTTAGATAATCACAATTTTTTGCGATTACCTAAAAGTGCGACTACAAATAGGGAAACGCAATTTGCGATTCTCTAAGCACATGTACCAAGCATTTTCTAAATGCTAACTTTGCATTTAAGAAATGCTATTGCCATCGACTCCAAGTCGATGGTAACCAAATGCATTTTTTTTGCATTTTCAAAAATTGCATTTTTCAAAGTGCCTTGTAGCGCACACATGCCCATAGGGCGTGTGTGCGTTTTACGTCTGCACATTTGTTTTTTGGGGTGCTTCAGGGCACCCTTGGTTTTGCATTACCTAATTTGCGATTACCAATTAGGTAATTGTAGATTAGCTAATGCAAAACCATTCGCACCTATGGGCCTTTAGGCCCATAGGAACGAATGGAGTAGTATTACCTAATCGCGATTACCTATTGACCAAATCGCTATTTGGTAATATTAAGAAATCGCTAAATCTTTAGTGATTCCTTATATACATTGCATTTTGCGATTACCAAATAGCAATTTGGTAAAAATCACTATATGGTCTTCGCAAAATGCTATTTTGATACATGTGGCCCATAGTCTTTCTTCCGAGCCACAGACCCTCCACTCCTTACATCCTTACTTTTCCTTTTGTCTGTGGCCATTCTCTGTTTATTCACTTTCCCAATTAATTGTCATTACTCACGCATTTTCTATCCTCTCCTGGGAGATAGCATCATGGAGCGCTTCCCAAGCCCTGGCATATTCCTGCTTTCTTGCTCCAATTTTCATATTCCGACCATCTAACGTTCTCTCTTTTTCGTGTTGCTTTAGCACGAGTCTTTGTTGCCTCTTGTTAATCTTACACCACTGTCGTCTAAGCAGTAGCCTGTAGTAAAAGGCCACCAACTGTTCCTGCTAATTATGAAGAATTTCCGCTCTATAATTATACCCAAATATCCTCTCAGTGCTGCAGTGCAGTATTAATGCCTAGTTTGGCACTGCCACACACAAACCAGGTTGCATGGCAACTCCTGGCGGGCATTACCTCTTTGTACATGGTAGCGTGTCAAGGACCCTTAAGCTTTGAAAAGACAAGGCTTCACAGGCCATGGTCATAGCAGACTCCACCTCTATTCAGACATGAGTCCAGATGTCTGAGCAGGCGTGAAAGAAAGTGCTGTTGGATTGCCTATGTCTTAGGGCATATTCTTTGCATTAACTGTGTCTGCTTGGCAGCAGAGCCCACACTGGGTCCATTTTGCAGCAAGAAGTGATCCCCCGAACAACTGTTTGGGATGCCCCTTATGCCTTGGAAACCAGCCTTTGTCTTTCAGTTATATCCCAGTGAATGGGAAATGCTTGCCTTCGTTTGACAGGGGCTGAGTAGGGGGTGAGGTGTCCTCTGCAGGTCGCTTCTGTAGTAGACATAATATACCGTGTGAAACTACAGGGACAGGAAAAGAAGATTCATGATTGTTGTCTGTAGCCCCTGCTAGATAACGGGTAGGGGCAATTTCTATTCTAAAAGAGCTATCTAGTAACCTGCCCCAGTGATGGCATGCATACCTCAGTTAGGGTATCAGGGTTTCTGACATGGAACCCTTTCATGGATTTTGGTCGTTCAACAATTCACTATGCATTTGTCATGGTTAGACGTGATGCGACTGAATTTAAGTTGTATGGCCAGCTGGCTTTGTGCCATGCTACAGAGACCAATATAATGACATCAAGCACATTTGTTATACCTTCCTGCCTATGGCAGCTAAACACTGTTGGCACAACCAATTGCTTTCGTGGTACTCTGAGTCTGCAGACTTCTGCCGCTTCTGGGGCTCAAATCCATATGAAGTTGGGGTTCAATCTGCATCATAAATATCAGAAGCTGTGCAAATTAAGTCAGAAAAATTGCCCTTATTACAGGTGTAATATTATTTTTCCTATTATTATCTCAGAAAAAAGACTACCAGCGTGCAAACAATTAATTGAGCTAATCATGCCAAAATTAGGTATAGATTTTGTGTATTATAAGTAAGAAAAACAGTATGCAATAACATTGTATGCGCACGTGAAAATATTAGTCTCTTTGCTAATACAGTATTCATTGCTTTCTTTGTGTGCCCTTTTTTAGGTCGAAGCCTACCAGACAGCACAGCTGTCTTGTTTGCTAACGACATTTTGGGGACATTCGGAAAGCTTCCCTGGGAATGCATTCCGTCAGTTGTTTACCATTCTATGCTTTGTAGTTTGTAACTCACATTTGCTTGCTTTCTATTTGCTGGCTCTATTTGTCCTAGGCTGTCCAGCTCGAGTTCGTTCCTTCCCTTGCCCAAAGCCTATTTACTGTATTCATCCACCAGTGCTCGATTTCTGTGAACAGGCCTTTAAATCTTATTCTTATCTTGTCATGTTTGCTGTGCATTCAAAGACAGAGGTCAAATGTCAGGTTCTCTCTCACAGGGAGCTTGATGTTTATTTTCTTTGTCTGACTGCAAAATGAGAGGATTTATGCGAGAATCAAGTTAGCTCCAGGGAGCGGTATGATCTTATTATTTTTGTAGCACACAACAAAATTTAAATATCTGCAAATGAACTGTGCAGATATTTCCGAATTAAAAAAGCCCAAACAAAGCAAATTTTTTGCTAATTCAGTAGTGTGGTGGAAACTAATATTTTAAAACAATCAAAACAAATCGATACACTAGTTGATGACATGTTCACACATTATCGTTTGTGCTCTGTATGCTTTTATCAGTGAAACTGTGTCTGTGCAAATGTAATGGTGATTTCAATTGAAGATGTGTTGTCTGTAATAGAAGCGTGCTACCACCCGATGCATATTCCACTCTACGCCACTCCACTCAACCCTGCACCACTCCACTTTACACCACGCCACTGCGCTCTAGGCCATTGCACTCTACTCCACTCTGCACTACTCCATTCTATGCTACTACCACTTCTCTACGCTCACCACTCTACTCTACACCACTGCACTCTTCGCTACTGCACTCAATACCACTCCAGTCTAGGCCACTCCACTCTACTCATCACAACTCCACTCTATGTCACTCCACTCTACAATACTCTGAAACACTTCACTCTACGCCACTGTACTGTATTCTGTACTATGCCACTCTATGCCCTTACAGTTTATGCCAATCCACTGTACCCCACTCTAATCTACTCTGTACAACTACACTCTACACCACTTTTCGCCATTAATCTATGCCACTCTACTCTACGCCACTGCACTCTACACCGCTGTGCTGTGCTCTACTCTGCACCACTGTAGTTTGTGCCACTGCTCTCTATGCCACTCTACGCCATTTTACTCTATGCCACTCCACACCACTGCACTTTACTCTGCAACACTGCATTCTCCACCACTGAGCTCTACCCCACTCTACTCTTCAGTACTGCACTCTATGCCACTGCACTCTGTAGCACTCCGCTCTATGCCACTGTGCCACTCCACTGTACGTCACTCTACTCTGCACTACTCTATGCCACAGCATTCTATGCCACTCTGCTTTGCACCACTGCACTCTATGCCACTCTCCTCTGCACCACTCCACTGGAGGCCTCTGCCCTCTACTATGCACCACTCTAATCAACACCACTATATTCTATGACACTGCATTGTACGCCACTGAATTCCATGCCGCTGCACTCTACGCCACTATACTCTGCAACAATCTACGTCAGTGCACTCTATACCAGTCCACTATACTCCACTTTACGCCACTCCACTGTAACCCACTCTATGCCATTGCACTATACTCTTCGCCACTCTACTCTACGCCACTGCACTCTACCATGCACCACACTACTCTACACCACTCTACTGTACGGCACTCTATGCCAATGCACTCTACGCCACTCTACACTAGTGCACTCTACAACACTACTCTGCAACATGCACTCTACACCACTCTACTCTGCATCACTCCACTCCCCTTCACTCTGAAGCACTCTACTCTACGCCACTGCACTGTATGCCACTGCGCTCTACTCTGCACCACTCTGTGCCACTCTACTCTGCATCACTCTATACCACTCTACTCTGCAACACTGCACTCTTTGCCACTGTACTCTACACCACTACGCTTTGCACCACTGCACTCTACGACATTGCACTCTACTGTACAACACTCTAATCTACGGCATTGTATTCTACAATGCTGCATTGTACACCGCTGAATTCTATGCAGCTGCACTCTACACCACTCCACTCTACTCCACTTTACTCTTCAACACTCTACATCAACGCAGTCTACACCAGTCCACTCTCCTCTATGCCACTCCACTGTAAGCCATGCCGCCCAACTTCACTATATGCCACTCCAATACATGACAAGCTATGTCACTACACTCTACGACACTCTACTCCACTCTTCGCCATTCCACTCTACTACACGCCACGTCAGACTCCTCTATGCCACTAACTTTTAGCCATGCTGAATAGCAGCCACACTGGTGCATAACATGGCTAAAAACATTGGTAAAGCCAGTAGCTCTTGCATAGGCGAGACCTATTGGCTTTTCCAATGCTTGTCTGGATTAGCATTGGATCCACATATACATTTGCAGCATCGGGGCATATAATGGCAGTAATCACGTCGTTTTTCTCCTGTTGCACATTAATTGTGAATGGAAAGTTACTGGCAGAGCAATAGTGGTGAGAAGTGGGTCCCCTGTCACAGTATTTGAAGTCACTTATTTCTTGTAACACAGGATTTCTGAGGAACATTTATTCCACCAGTGTACATTGTATCAAGTTGTTCTGTGAAACACACATGGATCTGCTGTCCTTGCATGGTTTCTGCAGCGCAGTGACTTTTTTAATACATATGTTTTTCAATTTCCTTACCAATTAATTCTGATATGTCATTTGATTTGTCTTTAAATTCTTCAAATTACTATGTGCTATGTTTGAAAAATGCACAATGTTGAATTCTGTTTTTCAAACATTTCTGGGGGTGGGTGTGGGGTTGAGGGGATCCAATAACACATTCCTTTCTAAGTTTCACCTACAGACAGCTTTTAGTAACCTGCTGTTGCTTATCTATTGTGGACAGTAGCAATACTTACAGTCCATTTGTTCCCATTGCTTGGTTTTCTTATCACTCTCATTTGCTTGCTTCCTATTCAATGGTGTTTCGTCCTCTTGTGTTTTCCCTTCCCTTGAGCATTTTCTTACCATCCTTTTGATTGGTTGACTTATATTCTTCCACTGCTCACATGTCACATTCAGAGAACTCATTTTTAGATTAAGTCTACCAGACAGAGCAGGCTGGCTGGTTGCAAAAGACCCATTGTTAACTTACCAAGATCTTACAGTGGGAATAAATCCCACCTATTGCTTATTGCTTAAATTGCTTACATTGGTTGGCTTTATAGACACTCTAATTTGCTTCATCTCCTTTTTTCTTTTTGCTTATGTGCTCCCACTCCGATTGTGCTCTCTCTCTCTGGTCTGTCTGCGTTTCTACCCTACTGTGCTTTCTCTTATTTCTTTTTGCATAAGCATTCTACAAGTGCATGTGTTTTCTAGCTTTTTCCCTTGTATACATCTCTCCCCCTCCCTCTCTGTTTTGCCCTCTTTTTTCTGTGAGCTTTTCGCCTTTTACGGTGCTCCCTTATCTGTGTGCTTCTTTCCCACCACTCTGTGCTCTCTGTTGCTTTCTCTCACACTTGTGGTTTTATGGTGTTCTCTCTACCTTGCGCTTCTTCCCCGCACTCCATATGCTGTTTTTCCCCACCTGCTCCTTTGTTACTCCCACCACCCCAACACCCACGGTTCTCTTTTTTTTGGGGGGTGGGCGGGTTTGCACTGATAAATGAAGGTTTTTTATTTACCAAGATCCAAGTGAGATCCTGCCATCTTGGATCAGTAAATAAAAAAATTAAAACAAATTGCACCATCGTCATTACACTGCTGTGTGCATGCATTCTGACACAACCATGTCAGTGGAATGACTATTTTGATGATGGTGCACAGTGTCTGGATGCTATACCAACGCTATGGTTGGAAAACGGGTTGAACGGACCAGAGAATTCACCCGGATGGAACGATATGGAGTATCAAAGAAATAGACCCATACGTAAAATGGATATAGCATGAACTGTGCATTAGAGATGGCATCCGTTGTGGAGCCAAATTGTTTTGGTAGCAAGTGCATACAGGATTGATTATCTATTCAACGCTGAGTCCTGAGGATGGTCTCGCAGACCTAGTTGGCCACCGGAGACCGAAACGTCGACAACTTATCCTCCTTAACTCTAAGAGTTACAGCTTTTGTTATGTCTAGTTCCATTTGGATTTTCTTAAAAACTCTCTTGTAAATTATTTTGATGGGACGTGTTTCTGTGAAACCGATTTTGTTAAGAAGATTGATTTCGGTGCCATAGGTCCTTATATTGTATAGATATTGTAAAAGACTATGGGATTGTATGGTGGCGCCAGTGTTTTCATTTTAATTTGCTTATGTACTGCTTGGAATTTTGATATATACAATGTGTCATGTACTTGTGAGGTGTACAACTTGTTAAAACAAAATATATTTGTTGTTACTTCAATACATCTATGTTGGTATATATGAGTAATTTTTTTGAAGATAAGTAATAGGATCACTTTTTGTGACCAGTTAACCGCGGCGTGAATTCCGCCGCGGTGTGGCGGTTTGAACGAGTGGGCGTCGTCCAACGGACGTGCGCAGCACTACCGAGGTAGTGCTCGCGACGGCCATTGGCCGACGGACGCAGCGAAGGGGTTAAAAGAGTGCTACCTAGTTTACCCAGTTTCTTGGGGAAGATAGGGTTGCACTATGTTATTATATAAATGGACGCTATAGACAGCACCTCTAAAAAAAAAGAAATAGGCAAATACAGTAGATCTCAAAGGCGAGATCTATTGGATTTTCCACTGCTTGTTTCTTTTTGCTTTTAAAACTCCATGGACTGCATGTGTTTTCTTACTCAGTCTATTTTCTGCTGCTTAATCATCCCCACAGTCTCATTGTTTTTCATCCCCGAGTTCGCCTGTTGCTTCCCCCGCCCTTTCTGTTCTAATTTTTTTTTTTAATAACTTGTTTGAACTTCTACCGCACCCATATCCAATGTTCTTCTCGCCATATCTCTAACTCCTTATTGTTTGCCCACTGCTCCGTGTTTGACTTTTTCTCCCTACCTGCTCCTCATTTGCTCTCTAGCTGATCTATCTTGTTTTTTTTCCTAATGTTTAATTTGTTTTTGTTGAGAGCCCAGCAGTTGCAATTTGCTGCCTGCCTGCTCCTTTTTTAAAAGGCACTTGAGGGCACATTTTGTTCACTTTTTATTTACTGCTCCGATATGTGCAGCCGTCATCTTTAAACAGTAAATTAAAAACAAAATGCTGGCCGTGTCATGCCATACGTGCATGAATGCGTGGTGGCTCATGTTCATTTGCCTCTGTCTGCACCCCTGTTTCCTCTGTCTGCACCCCTGTTGCCTGTTTCTGCACCCCTGTTGCCTGTTTCTGCACCTCTCTTGCTTCTTTCTGCACCTCTCTTGCTTCTTTCTGCACCTCTCTTGCTTCTTTCTGCACCTCTCTTGCTTCTTTCTGTACCTCTCTTGCTTCTTTCTGCACCTCTCTTGCCTCTTTCTGCACCTCTCTTGCCTCTTTCTGCACCTCTCTTGCCTCTTTCTGCACCCCTCTTTGCCTCTTTCTGCACCCCTCTTTGCCTCTTTCTGCACCCCTCTTGCCTCTTTCTGCACCCCTCTTGCCTCTTTCTGCAACCCTGTTCCCTCTTTCTGCACCTCTTGCGTCTTTCTGCACCCCTCTTGCGTCTTTTTGCACCCTTCTTCCTGCATCTCTCTTGCCTCTTTCTATAGTTTTTTTGCCTCTTTCAGCACCCCTCTTGCCTCTTTCTGTACCCCCATCCGTCTTTCTGCACGTCTAGTTCCTCTTTCTGCACTTCTCTTCCTTAGAAATTCACTTAAAATACCAAAGATTACAGGAACGTTAGTTAGGAAATAGAATTTTCAAAAAAACTAAGAAATTCACTTAAAAAAACTCAAAGGTTTCAGGGACGTTATAGTTAGGCTCAGGTTTCACTTGTACAAAACCAGTAAAATTCAGCAGTTATAGGTACCTGAGCTTACTCTAACTTACGCCCATGCAATGCACTGCTTATGACCTCACATATTACATCACTCATGACATGGTCATTGACAACCCAGATGATATCACGGATGACAGCACGCCGCATGCCAAAAATGGAGGAGAATACACACACGTTATTTCGGGGCACGTTGCACCACCAACAACACTTAACAGCAACACGCCCCCTCCTCGCACAGTCCCGCACACGTGCAAGTTGAAAGCAGCCCGCACCAATGGCGCCCCTATGCACCCACCTGATGGGACACGGCCTCTGAAAACTGGCAACACCCATAAAAACCATAGATAAAAACTGATACGGTTCATCTCTATGATCACAAGAACACTCCATAGGCATTTCACACCAATCCTAATTACCCATAAACCACCTTTAAGCTTTAGTTATTAAAAAGATACAATGATCAGGGCCACCTTCTGGTACCTCACTAAAAAATTGCATAAAAGGAGTGTGGAGAGCACACCCCTAAATGGAAGTACAGGACCCCTAAGAAAAACCCTTGACGATGGCTCATGCAGTGTTTTCTGAATTAACAAAATGAACCAAGTTCTTATCCAACAGGTCTACAATCAAACCTCCAATGCACCACCTTTTCTGTTTCCACATCAACACCCCAACACATATCTAAAAGTGTGCAAATCAAGATTACAGACTACACCGTGAACTTTTTTATTGAACTGTTAAACAAGAAAACCCCAAGCAACAGAGGACCCCAGACACTTCCCCTGGTATCCTGCAGAACCAGTAAATGTAAATGTAAATCCAGTATTTGTAAAGCGCGAACAGCTACCCGAAGGCATCCCGGCGCTGGGGGCCGTCGGGAAGATTAAGCAAGCTATTGCCCAGAGTCACATGGTGCTGGGCTGACCTGCCGCCGGTGCCGGGGATCGAACCGTGAGCCCCAGATTCCAGCATCAGTCGCCCTGGCCGCGGCGCCACACCAGTGTGACAGTTCCCAGTCCATTCTAGCCCCATTAACACCCATCAGAGCCAGCGTGGTCCTGTCCAGTCCCTCCAGTAGGCCCATTCCGAATCAGCCATCCCTGCCCAGGATGTTCAAATTCCAGCTTAAACCAATCTAGCCCCATTTACATCGACTAAAACTACAGGGTCGCAGCAAGGCTGTTTTCTTTACTGGCCTGACCAGTATTTTAATGTCTTGGCCTGCACAAAAATAATGAAAATCACCTTGAGCCAATAATATTTTTTCCTCTTTTCAGTGCTTACTTAGACCACAAACATAATAAGAAAGGACTTTAAAAATGTGTTCAAGAGCTGCCTTAATGATCTGTGATTAATAGTTGAACAAAGGGAGAAAAGCAGTATAAAAATAAAGAACACCACCTTTTATATAAAGTCCTGTTTATTATGGCTCACCTGTGGCAAGAGTCGCAAGTGCCAGTCTCAGCCAGTGTGTCTTCATCGAGCGGGCAGGCAGAGCTAGAGGTAAGCAGATGGTGCTCTGCAGTTGTGAATATTACAGCGAGAGACCAACTCTCCTCAGTCTAGCCAGCAGGCAGCTGGCTACAGGGGTGGACTGTCATCAGGGGGCCATGCCGCATGGACCCGGGGGGCACATCCCCACTCCCTGGCAGGCGGCTCCACACTGCATGAAAAAGTAAAACTAATTGGCCCATGAATGCCAGCCAGTAAAGGTCAGTGACATTACTCCTGTGCGGTGGCACCAGTTGCCAGAAAAATAACGGGTAAAGTGTCACCCCCACATTCATGTAAGGACACTGCTGCTGGGGTAATGATTCACTCCCGATAGAATGATTATCTTGTGACAGGCAGACCAAGTGACATGGTACGGCCTCTTAAGCTGCGGCTGGGTCTGTCCTTGAATCAATGCAGTCAGCCACGCCCCAGCCCACGGCGTGCTGCGGTGAGGGTTCAGTTGCAGACTGCTTCTAGTGTCACATTGTATGTTTCTTATAATATAAACTCAGATGGAAACTGAGGCCTGTACGTAGAGTGGGTCTCATCTGTAGCACAGGGTTCATAGCACTCGCTGCGCTGCTAATAATGCAGCTTCTTATGTACATCCGTCACTGTCCAGGTCTGTGCCTCGCAGCGCGCAAGTGGTGTCAATGTGCTAATAATTCATGTCTCTGCATTTTAGTGTGGTGATGTGGACCACCACACTGAAATGTTAGTCTAACCCCTCATGCGTGAATCTTGGCAGGGCTGCTTCTGAGCACCCCATGTAGCCTTAGTGCATCTCTGACTAGTCTCCGCTGCTGCCTCAGATCGCCCTTGCCCTACGGTGCTCCGCTGCTCCCCTACAGCCTCAGTGCTCCTCTGAGCCCTCCGCGGTCTCAGTGCATCTCTGAGGTGTTATACCTTCGGTGCTCCTCTGAGCCCCTTGCACCCTCAATGCTCCTCTGAGCCGCCTGCACCCTCAGTGCTCCTCTGATCTCCCTGCAGCGTTGGTGCTCCTCTGAGCACCCTACAGTCTCCGTGCTCCTCTGAGCTCCCTGCAGCCTCGACCTTAGGACTGAAGCAGACCACAACATGGGCACAACAGCTTACGCTTCGATATGGACAGAATATATTGAAAAGACAAAGTCCATTTAACAGACGGAGGCAACAGGGTGTTCCTCAACAACTTGGAAGACTGCATCCTGATCTATGTGTAATTATCATCTACACATCATAAACATAAAGCTTCTTGAGGGTGGGTGAGTGGGAGTGGGAGTGGCTGTATGGGTCTGTGACTGGGTGTATGGGTCTGAGTGGGTGTCTGAGTGGCTGTATAGGTCGGTAAGTGGGTGTATGAGTGGCTGCATGGATGGGTGAGTGTGTGTGAGTGGCTGTATGGGTCTGCAAGTGGGTGAATGAGTGGCTGTATAGGTGTGTGAGTGCCTGCATAGATGTGTGAGTGGGTATCTGAGTGGCTGTATGGATGGATGAATGGCTGTATGGGTCTGTGAGTGGGTGTCTGAGTGCCTGTATGAGTTGGTGAGTGAGTGTCTGAGTGGTTGTATGCATTGTCTTTGTGTATTGCTTTGTATAAACATGTAGAATAATTATGTTAAACATTTTTTTATTTTTATCAGCTTTGGTCTACATGTACTTGCTTCCATTGTGCATTTATGTACCTTCCATGTACTTGGATCTGTGTGTCTGTTACTTTTCTCCTGAAAAAGCATATCCAATGTACTACCCTATTTCTCATCCTGTACCTCTATCAATATCTTTAATCTACATATACTTACCTCCTTTATGCATCTATATACTTTCAATGTACTTATGGATCTATATATTTATCACTTTCTTCTAATTTAGCATTTCCAATGCACTACCCTATTTCTCAGCCTATACTTCTCTCAATATATCTTCTAGCCCAGCTTTCCGACCCATCTCAAACTTTTCTACTACTCTTTCCAATGCATTACCCTATCTCTCACCCTATACATCTATCAATATATCCTCTACATCCACTCTCTCTTTTATCCCAAACCCGATACCACTACTATGATCCCCAAAATAACCCTTTCTAGACTCTCTCCTACTCTACCCCTCCTTGCATCATCTGACACCTCTTTTAATATACCGATCCCCCAAAACAAACCTTTCTAAACTCTTCCCTCTGACTCTTCCCCTCCAAAACCCCTTTTACTCATCCAAAAGCCTCCTCCTACTGCTATGACCTAAAAAAAAAAAAAAATCCAAATCCTTCACTCTTCTATCCCTCCACTATCCTTTTCAATCAAAATAACAGACTAACATGTTCACTTCTCAAATTCCATATTCCACTATACTAATTCACCACTAATCCTTTATGGGTTCCAGAGTAGCGTGCTGCTCGCCAATAAAGCGTTTCAACACCCCATCAGGGTTACAAGCGCTATATAAATGCAAACCTTTTCCCTTTTCTACCCCTCCCCAACCCTTCTCAATCCAAATAACTGACTAATATCCACCACTCAAATTACTTCATATTTCACTATACTAATTTTCAACACTAATCCTTTATGGGTTCCGGAGTAGCGTGCTACTCGCCAGAAAAGCGCTTCAACACCCATCAGGGATAACAGGTGCTATATGAATGCAAACCTTTCTTCCCCTTCTATCCCGCCTCTATCCTTCTCACTCCAAATAACTGACTAATATCCACCACTCAAATTACTTTCATATTTCACCATACTAATTGACCATTAATCCTTTATGGGTTTCCGGAGTAGCGTGCTTCAACACCCCATCAGGGGTAACAAGCGCTATATAAATACAAACCTTTTTTTTTTCCTCTTCTATCCTTCTGCTATCCTTCTGAATCCAAATAACTGACTAACCTATCCACCACTTAAAATTTACTTGCATGTTTCACTATACTAATTCAACACTAATCCTCTGTGGGTCCCGGAGTAGCGTGCTACTCGCCGAAAAAGCGCTTCGACGCCTCGTCAGGGGTAGTAAGCGCTATATAAATGCAATTACAATACAATACAATAATGCTTTGCCACTGTAGCAGCATGACACATACATGAGCAAACATGCGAGATGATGACCAATGCACATGTACACGTCATCACACTTTATTTCCTTTTTTTCAGCCAACAAGCATTTCTTTTCCATTTTTGTGGCTGTGGAACTGCATCAGAAAAAAGCATTGGCAAAGCCAAAAGGGGAAACCAATTGGCTTTGCCAGTGGTTGTTGTGGTGGACCTTTGAGCATTTCACTCAAAACATGGCTGCAGTACAGAGCTCGTATTACATTTCCACGACCAGTTTTGGTTCGCAGTGTGGCCCTGGATAGTACACAAGACTGTTCTTTACCTATGAGTTTGTACTTGTTGTACTGTTGCCAGTGATATACAAAGAGTAAAATAGGAGTGGCTACCCCTACAAATGAGACACACCGTGACACGAGCCCTCATCACCAGCTGATTGGACTACGGCAATGCCCTCTACATAGGAATCACCGCACAACTCCTACAGAGACTTCAGACCATACAGCATGCCGCAACTAGAATCACTCTCGGCCTTCCCCACGAATCCACATCGCACCCCACCTCAGGAAACTCCACTGGCTCCACGTACAGAAGAGATGCCAATACAAGCTGCTGACCCACGCACACAAGGCTCAACACAACCAAGGACCTTCCTACATTAACCACCGCCTGAACTTTCACCAACCCTCGAGAAGACTACGCTCCATCTCCCTTTCACTTGCCCATACTCCGGCATCTACTGAAGCAGAAGTGAAGGACGGTCCTTATCGAACATTACAGCAAAGACCTGGAACAGCCTTCCCACGCACCTCTGGACCATCATCTCACTTCCGGAATTCCGAATGGCCCTCAAGACCTGGCTGTTCGAATAAGCCTCCAGGACCTGCAAGCGCCTGGATACCCTATCTGGTGATTAGCCGCGCTTTATAAATCCTTATTGATTGATTGATTGAGTGGAGAAAGTAAGCCTGTATCTCTTATTCTATCAGTAACAAAGAACCAAAATAATTCTACATCAAAGCTGAGGTCAGATTGAGGAAGATGAAGAATATTATTTGCACTTTTAAAGTACGATCTCACAACCTACACAGGGTAGGACTCATAAAAGATCGTAAACAAAGCTCGCACAAGTCATGCAGTATATAGAGGTGCTTACCAACAACTTTGCCTCAAAGCTAATTATGAGGTGATTGCCATTGTGCCAACATTTTAAACGAGCATTGGCACAGCCAATTGTTCTGGCCTTGGAAAGCTGTAAGATGGGTTATTTTTTCCAAGCATATACTACAAGAATAAAGTGAAAATATGGCATCAGTGAAGTGTTCCTGCTCAATGCTAATAAAAAAATTATATATTTAAAAAGCATTCACCAGCGCAGCTGCTTGACTAGTAATTTTTTAAAACCACATGCCATGAATTTTATTGTTAGAGACAAAGAGACAAAAATAGATTACTACCTAATAAGTTACTCAAATTAGCTACAATGTTACAATGTCAATTAAACACGTTATAACTTAAACTTTAAAAAGAAATGCAGCCAAAATAAACAGCCAGTGTTTCAAAATATATAAACAATAAAAAAAAAAAAAAATACACACTTTGAACCAACTTTCGAACAAAAGAGGAACTGTTTTTAGGTGGATGTGAACAATGTGCACAGGGTTTGTGCAGTCATGCAAAGTGAAGGAGTCATTGGGTAAAGTTGGCTGAAGCCTTGCCCTATGCTGTGGTGGGCAAAATGCGAATGACAATTTAACAGACCAATGGATGACGCCTTCTGATCAAAAGCCCTACCATGCATATACTTTGTGCATGTTTTTAGGGAAAAATCATAGTCTGGAGAGACAGCTAAAGCTGCCTCCAATGCCAGACCTAAAAAAACAAAAACATCCTTGCTTTGGTTTTGTCAATTTTAAGCCTATTTGATGATCACGTGAAAGCAATCAGAGAAACAAGCCTAAGGTCAAAACAGACGGGCATTTGGAAACCGTGCTGTAGACTCATGAAGGTTAAAAGAAACTGAGTTTCTTGTGCCTCCAGTGTAGAACGCTGATTGAGCTTTTACTGACCAAGGAAAGAGATATGTTTCTGACATCCAATGTATGCAAATTCCCTAAATAGAAGGGTATAGTTAAGAAGGTGTTTGTAGTATGATTCGTCTTTCTGAGGTGCAAAAACGTCGAGATAGTAAGGGCCTGATTTAAAGTTTCCAGTAATGACTGTTCTTCCTCCGTCACGGAAGAACTGATCCATCTGTCAATCTGACAAAATACAGCCCAACATACTAAAGGACCGCCATCCGTCATGATATATTAGTCTATCAGCCAATCTTCAGTATTGCGACGTCAGTTTCCCAGTTTACCATCGATGGATAACACTCAGTCAACATTGGTATGGGGGACATCCGTCTGCCATATTTAGATTTGTCCGCCATGAGAGTTGGATGAAGGGAACATCGCAACAGCATTGTCGGACCGGGTTTTTATACAGTAGACGCGTCCATCATATTGATAGACGGGTCTGTCAACACACACACACAACATGCTCTATATCGACTTATCAATTACATCTGTACCTCACACTATAAAATCAACTGCTGTAACCACACAATTTACCACTTTCACCTCACACTAGCAGCAGCAGCACCCACATTTCAGTAATTTTTGTTTTGTGTTTTACTGAAATGTCTGGGAGAAGAGCCCCTAGATTTTCAGAGAATCAGCTAACAGTTATGGTTGATGGGGGCGTGGCCGAGTCTGCCAAGATGGCGAACTTGTCTGCCTGAGGCTCCGTGTGTTGGCCCGACCACCACCATCCATCTGCACCGGTGGGGCCCCACAGAAGAGCAGCATGGTGGCGAAACACTAGCAGACTCCGAAATTGCCGGCGCTGAGGGATGGGAGAGGCACCGCGGGGCGAGGCGGCTGCAGCCGGGTATGCGGCTGCATCCAACATGGCGGTGGCCGATGATTACCCCCAGAGAGTAGCAGCAAGTCGAGGCGCCCCCGCCCGCCGGACGTGACCCTGGAATCGGGGAGGAGTCCCAGCGGAGGAGTACAAACAGCACCAAGCCCGCGGGGGGATCTGGACGGGTGCGAGAAGGCCAACACCGGGGGCAGGGCATCCGGGGCAAGACCAATGGCGCCGGCAGCAGGAAAGAACCAGCGACTGCAGCCCAGCAGCTGGAACCAGGAGCAGCCCGATACCCGCGGAGGAGGGAGGCGGCACATCATAGGAGGCAGCACGGCCAGATGTTCCCGGGGGCTGTCCCCCGCTTCCCTCATGACACCCAACCCTGCCTGCCTGAAAGCTGCCACCGTGATCCAGCCAGGGGAGGACACCGCAGCTGAAGAGACCCGGGCCATCTTCCTGGAGGCCGGATCTCCGACCCTGGTGTGTTTGCTCGGGCCCATGACACAAATTGAGCACACGCAGCAACGGTGAGAAGTGAACCCAACGGCCCTGGCCTGCAACTCGACACCAGGACTCGATGTGCGGGGAGGGGGATGAGGCCCTCGGAGTCAGGCGTGAAGGCGCGCGCCGTGGAGGGAGGGGGCCCAAGACCTGAGACTTTCTTACATTTCCCCCCCCTTTGCACCCCGAAACATCAGCAACGTTAGGACGCGTAGCCCGAATGCACATGCGCAAACACCCTAGGCTCTAGGTCAGCACCACCACCGAGGCGCAAAGCAGGCGGGGTGTGCTGGGAGGGGAGGACCCTCTCCCCCTCACAGAGTGGCACGAGCCTAATAAACCACTGATACTAGCGAGGAGCTCGGAGGCATGCCCCCCCACAGACAAAATAACAGAGGAGTTCCCTCTGGCTGGGTGGGGCTGCCGGCGGAGAGGCGGCCCACTAAAGAACCGAGCATAAGACACTGGTTTCCCCCCTCCGGCACCGTGTTACGTAGGTGAGCTTGGGCGCAAATGTGACCCCTCACCCGGTTTCGGGCTCTCGGAAGACCTCTGCGCAGAAACTGGGACCCAGCTATCTCCCTGGACTATCCGGCTCCCCTGAGGCCCCACCCATCAGCAGGGCAAAACGATCTCTAAGATACCTTCCACGGCAACAGTCAGAATCAGCACCTCAATCTTGTGTGGGGACCCTGCAGCCATTGCGCGCCAGAGGGCGAAACACCGCCGTTCATGACTAGGCGCACTCAACCAGATCACACTGACCCACAAGAGATGGTTATTCGCAACCTTGCCCAGAGACACACCAGAGGGGAAACTCGCCCATCCCATGGTCCCATAGACAGTAATTAGCACGCAGGCCGATTCCCCAGGAACCAAGAGGCCCACAGACGGGTGATAGCCCACCTCGGTGAGAAGGAGCGCACCGTCTAACGCAGTAGAGCACAGCTGAATAATTCCCCCTCATTCCCCGCAAACCATGGGTAGACTGCGCTCTAATGTGGGACAAAGGCTTCGACCTCATTGCGAAACTCTGCCCCCATTACCAATGAACAACGCGCGGACTCGGAGGCCTTGGCCACCCTCTCAATGTCCGACAAATTGGCCAGGGTGTTAGCCGTAATTGAACACTCTAGGGTCACCATGGAAGACAGTTTCGGAGCCGTAGCCACAGACCTTAATCTTCTAAGAGATGACCAAAGCAAGCTAGCAGACAAGGTCGCGGGCGGAGAGAAAGCCCTTTCTACTCTGCAACCCCTAGCTAAGACACAGCAAGAGACCCTGCGAGAACTCCAGACCCGGGTGTTATTGTTGGAGGGGCAAGTGGCTGATTTGGAGGGGCGCTCCCGGAGGAGCAATATCCAGGTGCTGAGCCTGCCGGAGGGGGCAGAAGTGTCTGACCCCATCAGCTACATGGAGGCCTGGCTCAAATCATTCACACCGGCTTCAGAACGAACCACCTTCTTCTCCGTGGAGAGAGCGCATCGGGTCCCGGCGCGGGTCTGCCCCCGGGGTCCCCTCCCCGGCCACTGCTGGTGAAGCTCCTCCATTTCCGGGGATAGAGACTCTGTACTGTGTGCTGCTAGGCAAAATGGGCCCATTTGTGTAGAGGACAGACATGTCATGTTCTTTCCGACTTTTCCTGAGCAGTGCAACACCAGCGAACATCCTTCCTGGAGATAAAACGCCACCTCCTCCAAAGGGGGATACAGTACTCCCTGCTCTTCCCAGCACGCCTCAAGATAATACACGAAGGGGGGTCACCACCTTCTTTACAGACCCAACCGAGGCGTGCGACTCCAGCAGCGCTCCAATTCTCAGCCCCGTGGCTCCATCACAGGATCCAAAAATCTAGAACAAATCATCGCAGAGCGCAGGAGGGCCTTACAAGCAGCAGCGGACCTGGGTCCCTCCTCAGTGATCTCAGATGGCGACAGTGGCCTCCATATCTTCACGTCCGAAAAGGACCCCAGTGACACAAGCACCTCTCGAGCGGAATCAGTGACCCCACCACTGGTGACCCCTCAAAGAGCAGGCACATTTATCTGAGGGACACTTGCAATGACATTGGCTTTCTTCCTCTATCTTTATTCTCGTTCCTAGTCGGCTGTACAAGACCCAAGCCACAATGAGACACCTAGTAACACAGCCCCCTGGGGCTCTAGGCCCCAGCGGACATCCTGGCTCCCCATGGGCCACACACATACGTGTAGCCCCCATAGTACACTAGTGCGCTTGCACCATGTTTGGTTTGAACGTACTGACTGTTGCGGTAGGTCCCCAGTATTGGGATCATGTCCCATCACAGTTTTTGTCCCTTCCCTGGTTCCTCCCAACACCCTGATCAGATGCACACAGTGGGTGGGTGCCATTGACTATAATCACTGGCTATTCCCGGGGCATGGGCGACATCTACACGGCGCCTTCTTCAGCGCCCCCCCCCTTTACCACCAATACCTCATCATGATCCCCACAGCAGATACTAGTTTCATCACTCTGAACGTCCGAGGACTGCACACAGCGTGCAAACGCTATGCCGTTTACTCTTACATCAAACGCCAGCAAGCGCAGGTAGCACTGCTACGAGAAACGCATTTAACCTCACCTCCGGAGAGCTAGACCGACTGCATAGGCGCTAGCGAGGCACCTTCTGCGCCACCACATACTCCGCATATGTACGAGGGGTAATGATCTGGCTCAGGCCCGGGGTCCCATTTCAGGAAACCCGTAGGGTGGTAGACCTAGAGGGGCGGAATGCACTCCTGGAGGGGCTCCTAGATGGCCAACCGATACTAATAGGCAGCATCTACGTACCGAACACTGATCAGGGGAAATTTTGGGACTCCCTGTTGGGCGTCCTAGCCCAGTTCACAACATCACCATGGATTCTAGGGGGGGACTGCAATGGTGTGCTGGACCTATCCATGGATAGATCTCACCCCCCTTCCCCAAATCCTTGGCTAGCGTGCAGAGGGAACGATACCGTACCTGGGTAAATCACTGGTTACTCCTAGACGCCTGAATAAGTCGATATCCGGCGACCAAACTTTATTCCTTCCACTCCATCTCCCACAATCTACGGGCACGTATCGACCGATTCCTGTGCTTGTCAGCAGTTATCCCCTGATTCAAAGTGCAGACTACCTGGGCCGGGTCCTATCTGATCATGACTTGCACCTCATAACCCTCGGATGGCGTCCTCCCCTGCCCCCGGTTCCCACCTGGCGGCTACCGCGTGATTGCCTCGAAGACCCAACTGCTTTTGAAGGGGCTAATTAGAGGAATATTGAGTGGGCTGTAACACAATATGGCTTTTGGAGAAACTGTATAATGCACTATGATGAATGATAAAAATAGGTTGTATTTACTGGGCAAGTTGGTAATGGTGAAATGTTTTATTGTTATTTACAGTGACCCCCGACGAAGGGCGCTTGTAGCCCGAAATGCATTGGGTTCTTTTAATAAACACTGCCTTGTGACGAACTTTGCATCTGTCATGTTCTAGTTAGAGGCCCGGAGGGGCACAACTTGAATATACGAAGCCTTGAAAATAGCATACCACTCCGCGTGTGGATGAAAACAGAGTTGGACAACACAAAGTGTGATTTAAAAATGATGGAATACTTGGAAGATAATGAGTAAATTGGAGGAAAATTTAAACAGACCGCCAAGTGGCGCAATTGAGCTGTGCGATTGGTTTGGGGCGAGATGACGCCCCACTTCGAACAGGGTTGATTTCCCCACGCTGCTTGCCTGCTCCTGGACCTGGAGAAAGCCTTCGATACCCTGACATGGCCGTATCTCTTTGCGGTGCTCCGGCACATGGGAGTGGCTCCCACACTTCTGGCATACACGATGCTGCTGTATACGAAGCTCACATCCCTGATACGCCTCAGCCGCTATATCTCGGCCTCCTTCCTGGTGGCACGCGTCAGGGATGCTCGCTCTCCCCCCTACTCTTCGCCTTGGCAATGGAGCCCCTGGCGGTTCGTCTCCGAGGGGAGGGCAAAGACTGAGGTATCCCATTAGCGGGCATTACCCACAGCGTGTCCCTGTATGCGGATGACCTGTTGCGATACGTACGAGACGAATATATGACGTTACATCGCGGTGTTTACACCGCGATACCTTTACAATGCAGGCATTACAACGCAAGTCGTTACAACGACTTGCGTTGGAGAGCACTTGACTTAGGAATAGTATGATTTACTATTCCAACTCCAGCCTACGTTACAGTAGGAAAGGTGTTGGAATAGTAAATCATACTATTCCTTAGCTTAGAGCGCCATCCAGCGCAAGTCATTGTAATGACTTGCGTTGTAATACCCGCGTTGTAAAGGTATTGCGGTGTAAACACCGCGATGTAACCAATGTTTCCCGTACGGGACATCACGATGAACATCGAACTTCTCTGGGCCACGCTCGCAGATTTTGCGGCCGCAGCCAGGTTAAGAGTCTACTGGGCAAAATCCACTATTTATTTCCTGAGCCCCAACCTTCCCCCGTGAGAGATGCACGTCGGACACGCCAGGCTCACCTGGAGCGAGCGGGCCCCTTGTTATTTAGGAGTTAGACTCTATCACTCCCCTAATGACCTTTACGAGGGCAACCACCGCAAGGTACTAGCAGGCATACGAGCCCTAATTGGTTTCTGAAAGACCCTACCTTTGACCCCCGTCGGGAGACTAGCCCTAGTGAAGATGGTCATAGTACCCTATCTCCTCTGCCACTTTGCAAATCTACCGGTCATTCCCCCCCGCTCATTTTTTTTGGGGAACTCGATTCCCTGCTTAGCTTCCTCATTTGGGGCAACGGTCGTAGAAGAGTCACCCTAATCAAGATGCAACTGCCAATCGACCAGGGCGGACTAGGGGCCCCGTCCTTTGAAGCGTATTTTCTAGCGGCACAGCTCCAGTGGCTATCGCGCTGGACGGCGGGGCGCTATCTAGGGGTGGCCAGCTCAGATGCATGACCCCTACCGATACCGGCACTTTGACACCAACTCCTGTCTCAACACACCCACTTCAGGTAGCAGTGGCTAGGTCCTGCATGCTGCGGGTCCACCGCCTGTCCCAAGGAACCCAGCTGTACACCCCCCTGCTACCATTGGCCGGCCTACCACAGGGCAGAGGTCATTATACTGCCCAAGTCATGCAGACCTGGACAGACCACTCGACTCTCGAAGTAGAGTCCCTGTTTGCAGACGGTCAGCTTCTCCCATTTGACCAATTCGCGGAGGAGAGTCGACTCCCACGTGGACAGTTCCTTCTTCACAGACAAATCGTCTCGGACTGTCACCAGCTCTGGGACCTATCCGAAGGGGAACCCGCGACGCACCCGGTACTCCACACAGTATTACACATGGGCTCTGAACATCACTTGATTACCTGGTTATACAAGGCCATTTGAGTACTCACTGCCACGCCACTTACCCAACTGAGACACAAGTGGGAGGAGGAATTTGAGCGGCCACTACACGACAAGGAATGGGAACACACCCTAGAGTACCCAAAGAAAGTATCTCGAAACTCGCAGTTTAAAAATATACAAATCTACAGTCTACACCGGGCATACCTAACGCCGGCACAACTCCAGCTCTTCTACCCAGAGTCACAGTTTTTCTGTCCCCGTTGTCAGGCCCCTAACGCAACATTTCATTATCACATGGGAGTCCTGCGTGCTAGGAATATTCCGGCGCCGGAAACAATGTAAAGTCCAGACGTGGTTTGAGCTGCTGGCCCTCCTTCTGGGGAAACTAGGAATCACAATGCACTGGCGAGCTCCTGCAGGGCCTCCGCTGGCGGCCTGGACGGAAGCGGTCAGCAAATTGGGTACAGCAGAGGAGGACGCGATCAGGTACGAAGAGGGGCGAGGAGTGCGCTGGCGTCGCATTCCCACAGACTGGGCCACACTCCTTCAACGCTTCTGACAAAAGATGGAGGAAGCCCAACCACCCTGGCATTTCCAACCCAAGCCGAGGTACCTGGCCGGGAGCCCCTCACCGCAGCCCCCAGTGGGCTCCCGCCTTCTCGGAATCCCTTACATGACACGCATGCAAGCATGCCAATGACAGCCCCCCCGGGACAGATCCGTCCCGCATCTCACCTCATCCCGTGTGCCCCACAACATAGCCACAAGCGCTCAAGTTCCCGACCACTCGCCCACACCTCCACTCCCAGCCACCTTCCCCTAGTTCGACCCCGAGTTACCAGTCAGTTAGATCTTCCCATTTTTCCACCTTTTGGACATACTAAAGGGAGGACAACACCCCCTCACCTCCACCCCCCACGGGGGAAAAATAAATTCCACTGCAACATTATTAGACCCCATCTCATTGTCCACCTCTATTCTTGCTCGCCTGTAACCATGATTCAATTTTTACATAATGTTATTTAGTACTACCAGCCGCGGCCCGTGCAGGTAAGAGCGGTGGGGCGCTGGAGCCGGGTAGGGGGGATTTTGACAGACGACGACGGAAAACTAATTATTTATTTAATTTTCCCTTGTGGTCGTCTGTTGAATCACCCCCTAACCCTGCCCCACCGCCCTTACCTGCACAGGCCGCTCCCGAGTACTACGCATGTAATCTTGGTTAACTGGTTAACAACAATGTATAATGATCCTTCAATGTGGAAAACCCAATAAAATGGTTTTTAAAAAGAACCAAAAAAAATCAATTATGGTTGATGGGATAGTGAAGGTTGAGCCACAGTTGTTTGGAGCCCTGGTCCTGATAAAAACCATGAGTCAGGGAAAGCAAATGTAGGACAGAACAGTGGACAATGATGATGCTGTCTCCAACACCAGGCGCTCACAGGAGGACTTCTGCAAATACTCGATCTGCAGGGTAGAGTACGTTCCCTTGCTTCCAGGGCACACTTAAATGTCCTGACAACTGGTGGTGAGTCTCTCAGGCCCCCCAACCTCATACCCTAGGAGAGAGAGCCTTGGGAGGAGAAAGTGTTGTCTATGCATCACACTGAAGGCTTTACGGGAACTCCAGGCGGAGACGAGACTGGTATGTCCAAATAATACTTCTTTAAGAGTTATCAGTTCATCCTCTCTCCACTCTGGCACCCCGATGCTCTAACCAAAATCTCTTTACTAATGCCAATTATTAAACACTACTTTAAAATATGATGCCTGTCAACACTAAATGCATAACTCTAATATTAACTGTAATAAAGTGAATCTGTAATGATGTCCTTTAGAAGTGCATAAGTCACTAACCTGTTAGTGCAGTCAGAGGTTTCAATTGTGTACATGTGAACTTAACCCCTGGTTGCTATGGGAGGAAACAGACCGACTTAACATTTCCATAATGTGTAAAGCGTTTAGAAGTAATAAATCAATAAAAAAGCCAATGACACAAGACACTAAAACCATACTCCAGTTTTAATAACTTGTCCAAACTTTTATAAGCAAAATGGCACCTAAACATAAAAAAGTGTAGTATGTGGGACCAGAGATTTTAATTTCTAAATTTAAAGATAAATGTAGACCTAAAAAGAACAAAGCGCCAGCAGAAATATATGGATTCGTTAGACCAGGACAAGACGGTATTTGAGGCTGATCACAATGGAGCCCTGGTTGGTTACACTAAGTGGAGTCCCAGTGAAAGACTGGAACTAAAAGATTCAAAGTCCAAATGCAGAAATGGCTGTTGGGACTTAGATACATTTTAAAAAAAATACACAGATTCATAATTTCAGGGGTACATGCTGCAAAAATTGTCTGACAGGAAGTTGAATGGCATTAGATTGATTTTCAGACTTCTTCCGCTCATAGCTCTCCGCAACTCTGAAAAAACAACAAAGTCCCTTTCTATGTTGGCACTTAAACATTTTCTTCAGAATCAGAAAAAGTTCTAGAGCTTCAGCAGGACCAGTCTACTTTGTGAATCCGACAAGGGCTCCATCGCGATCGGCCTCAAGTCACGCTTAGGTCCCAGTCTAACGCTTCCATAGACTATCATTGACACTTTGTGATTTTTGGAGCTAGTAAAGATAATTCATTGTTTAAAAATATATATGGTTGCCCTTGTAGGATTCTAATTTTGTTTTTATTGTTTTCATTACATATTTTTATATAAGATTGTCTGACTTTAAGGGTGTCTGCTGTTTTTCCGAATTAGAAGGGACTATTTAAATAATGTTTTGTTTTTTTGATAACTATTTTAGAAAACATTTTATTGTATTTGTAAATTAATCTCATTGTGAAAATTGAGTTTTAAGAAAAAAGTAACTGCATAAACTTACTTGAGTTGTGAGGGTTTGAAAAATAAAGTAGATGGCTATTTTATATGGGTGTGTAATATGAAACATGTGGCCAGGCAGGATTATTGGCTGCCTTGCAATTTGTTAAATCTATTTTTAACTGTTGCATTTACAATCATTTACATTACAAATTGTGGGTATTTAATAAAATAATGTAGAAAAATGTACCTTCGATTTTGTATGGGATTCCGCTGCTATTCATTGGGCAGTGCTAGAAAGAGGTCAGCGCTTGAAGAACCAGGGTCATCTCGTTCGAATTGGTCTAATTGTAGTTTTCGCCAGTGTTTGGCTATTTATACCTTTTTTCCCCCACCTCAGGTGTGGAGGTTCATCTGCCATGATTACAGCGACTGAAAGCTAGCTCTAAACACGGTGGGCAGAGTTATGGCTTGGATTACTTTGTCTATCGTGCTTGGAATATAACTCTTGTCAGTGGAGGAATAAAAAAATGACTTTATCGCCGGATTTCTGATGGGCTTTAGTCAAACTGCCATATTCTAAATCGGACGAGCAGACCTCCATGGAAGGGGACAGGGTAAACAGATGGTTGTTGGTGGGCCGTACATAACCGTCAAATGCTAAATTGGGCCCTAAGTATTGTATTTTTTATTTTAAAGTGCATATTGGAATTGACTGTTAATTAACATAGATTGAGTATTTCTTTTGAGATTGGAGTGGCATTCACTGTATTTTCAAGTTGGAATTCATGTACTTTTTGTTACAAGCAGTATGTTTGCAGCTTGAGGGCAACTGCATACAACCTACCTTCAATACATAGGACAGGACTATACTTATCACGTCAAAGCTAACAAACTAGTGCTGACACTATGAGCTCTACCACAGAAATATTTTAAATATAGAAACAATTAAGATTATCATGAAGATGTCTTCTTGTCACCTTACTGAACTATTTGTGTTTCTGAACAGGGAGTAAAGGCTTCTGAAAGAACATATTTACCATCATTCTGCAAGGACTCTGATGGCCGGACTTTGGAAGCATGTCCCACAGGAAATACTCTGCCAGATCTTTAGTCATTTGTCTTTGAAAGACAGACATGCGGTGGCCCAGGTGAGCGTAGACTGGGCAACAGCTGTGTTTGATTACTCCGTTTGGTACTCTACAGAGATCAGGTGAAAATGAGACTTTGTAGATAAGGTTTTGTGGGTTGAATGGGGGGTAGATAGTTCTATTGTGTATCTCTTAGTTCTCTTCAGCCCACAAATACGAGACAAATTGGAGAAACATTGATTGCAAATAGTTTTGTTCTTTAAATGTGTTTTGGCCTATCTTTGATAAGCATCTGAGAGGTTTCCTGGCGATAATGTTCAGCGCATCACAGATGATGTTCGACTACTTACTAGTTATTTTTGATACAAGGAGTCCTTATCATCATTAGCAAAGTCCTCACCAATGAGGTGAGTTTGTGACTGGAGGAAGGCAACACGCTATCCCTTAAAGCGTGGTTTTTATTAACTCCCTCATATTTAGGTACTAATATCACACATCAACCTTCTGTATACTTACAACAGCCATTTGTTCGACACAAATAAATCTTTAGAACCCCCCAGATCATGTAGTAATAAATCGTTTGTGCATTTTGGCTCTCATAAAAACACTGAAAGCACCACTTACTGATCTGTATAAAAAGATGATGCATCAGTTTAGGGCTAAAATCCTGCTCTCAGAACTTTCGTATCAGAGAAAAGCACATATATGTCTTTAAATTAAACAATGATCCTAGCTTACCAGCCAAAGACACACAATATTAGCTGTAAGATATGCCTACCAGACGCTCAAAATGGTGCTGCCTGTAAAAACAAAAGTAAATCCCAAAAATCCACGCGCATCAGGCAACCCAGCAGTTAATGTAGAGAGAGTGCCAATGCTGCAAATATCAAATCAGTTGCAGCTAATAGGGTCTGAAGAAAAGAGACAGCAAGATGCAACAGAAACCCATTCCTTAAAACTTCTAATCTCTTTTAGGGGATGCAAAATGGAGAAGGACATTTTTGAAAGTGCACTAAGAAAAAAACACTGCACACTGTCACCCACTGTACTGGATATCCACACATCTCCCTTTAGAACACACCGTTCTAAGATGCTACCCATTCAACCTCCTAGGTCATTAGGCAAAACTTACACATCGTCTGAAGAGGCAATTGAGGGAGACGAATTGGAGAAGTTGCGGGTGAAAGACACAGTGACTCATGACTGGTAAATGTAAAGCAAACAAAAACAAGGGACACCCTACTCACTAGGAACCAGGGTAAAGTATGTGTGACAGAAACAGAGGTTCCTGTGGACAAGTACTAGTTAGTATTAATAATATTATGCGCAATGGCAATGATTATGGGTTATATGGATGTCGGAAAGAAAGGAGACCCAGACCACTTCAATTTGTGTTTGTAATAAATTTTAGTTTTTTAAAAAAGAATATACAAATACATACATAAAGCGAAACAATTTCAAGTAGTGCTTCGTGTCCCCAGTGTGAATGGAACCAAAAAACAAAAACTAGTGATTTTGTGACACATAAAAGAATTTTTAAACTCGGTTTCCATCATTTTGAAAGGCGACCATCTATTATTTTATATTAATCACAGCCATGTATGCAATAATCATAGCTGTTCACAATGGTTCGCTTAACACAGTTGTCGACGACGTTTCGACCCTACAAGGGATATGGGGTCTCTTCAGGACCTACAGATATAGGGACATCTAAAAAGTCAAAGAAAAATAAGGTCACCACAGGTTTAGAAAGTGACTACCATAATAGTAAGGGATAAAAAGACTGTATTTCTACCTGAAATAATCGGTTTGCGCAGCCACGTGAAAAGTGTGAAACACCAGTCAAGTGAAAGAAAAGAGATAAAAGAATACTCACACTGGACCCAGCCGGGTACTACACGAGTGAGGGAGAAAAAGAGGATAGAATTAGTGAGGAGAAAAGCGTTGTAGTGCTTTCTTACTAGGGCAAATCACTGAATGTTCCTTACCCCAGTGTGAGAAAACGGGGTGAAGGGCTGGCAACCACGGATAGGCACAGCAGGGCAATTGATATTGTGTAAAAGCAAGGCTGCCCTGTAAATTAATAGTCAAATATCTCTCTGGAAAGTAAAGACAAATGTAGTTAGAGAACGGGCCTGTAATAGTAGGTAAATGCAAATAGTGAGGCTCTTTCAGTGGAACGGAGCTTACCAAGGCAAGGCTAATAATATATGCTGGGCTAGAGCTCCCATTAATGTAATATTTGGCTTGAGAGTGGGAAATGTCAAACCCTGTAAAAGCAGATCTCTGAGCGTGCATGAACAGCATATAGTGCTTTTTGAAAGTAAAAAAACAACAGCTCACTAAGGCACACTATGTGATAAAAAGTAAAGGGCCTATACAAGTGCCTCAAATTTACAGTAATAAACAACTCGGGATGCAACACAGAAGGATATAAATGAATGAACGGGTCACTTTACCCCCAAAGCATGTCTCTATTATGTTAAAAAGAAACACACTGAACTAAATCTATCTAATAAATAACTCGGGATGCAACCCAGAGAAATAAATAAACGGGTCATTTTACTCCTAAGGCATGTCTCTATTATAGAAAAAGGAAACACACTAAACCCAACAGAGCTAAATCTGTCACTATCATTGGCCTGAGCCAGGGATCGCTTACCGTCTGAATGAATCAGCAGAATGTGAAAAGCATGCCTTGCGCTATGCTACAGGGCGCCTGTTCTGGTGCAATGACAGGGTCCTTGTGAATACAGCGGGATTAAATACTCAGTGAGCCAGTTTGAACCGGCCATCACGGCAGGCATCACTAGTGATTGCCACCAGCAGATGCGGTTCGATGATAGGTGCTCCAATAGAAAGAGATAAACGACCGATAGTTGAAAGGTAGAGAGAAAGAAAGGAAATAGTTGAAAGAGAAAAAGAGTGAATCATCTTTTTGGCGTGTTGCGCAAAGACCTTGTAAATTACCCAAAGACATACAATTTCATTATAAAAAACAAATCTAGCAAAATAGGAGCAACCGGGTCGTGTCCTTGGTGTTTGTATATAGGAAAACACTGAAAACAGTGCATAATAACACTGATACAATACAACAATACATTTAGAAAAATTACGAAGTAATACCTGATTTAAATCCTAAAACAAATTGGAACATTTATAATTACAATTACATACATTGCGGAAAAGACGATAGTAAAGCATTAATTCAGATTTGGGAAACAATGCATTGCACAATCTAAGAGCTAATATCGTGTAGCCGGAAAGACAATCTCCTATGACATATGTGCAGAATGCAAACACCTAAACAGATTCATGATACTTGAACATGAAGGTTACTCATTAGCATAGTTTGAGGCGATTGTTGAATGTGATTTAACTCAATGGCTGCTGGTATTAAAACAGAGAGACAGCCTAATTGGAGGAAACACAGTGTTTAAATCAATGGGAAGATCAGATCAGCATTGAGATAGTGTTGTTACAAATCCACGCCATTCCTCCGCGGAATTTAGACCATGGACTATGGAATTCGTCCTCTCAATCCAACGGCACTCAAGCCGTTGTAGAATTTGGGTAAGGTCTCCGCCTCTGGCCGGTATGTTGGCTTTATCAATGACCTGCCATTTAATATCATCCGCCGTGTGGTTACAATCAGAGAAGTGTGCCACTAGAGGTGCATTAAGCACTGAGCGTCGTATACGGCTTCTGTGTTGTCCAATTCGGGCCTTAATTGGCTGTTGTGTCTGCCCAATATATGGCAATCCACAAGGACACCATATACAGTAGACCACATTTCTTGTGTTACAGTTCGAGAAGAATTTTAAGGTATGTTTCACGCCAGTATATTCAAATGTTTTGGTATTAGATGTGAATGGGCACACAACACAGTCTCCACACCTGAAGTGGCCTAACACCTCTGGTAGATTCCAGGTGGATTGTAAGGTATTGGTTATGCGTAAACTTCCCTCTGTGGAAGAACGAATGAGATGATCCTTAATGTTTTTGCCCCTTTTAAAAGCAAACAATGGTGTTTCAAATGTGGGGTCAATGCGTTTTATTATATGCCAATTTTTCAAAATCAAGTTACGGATTTTATTAGAATGTATCCCAAATGTGGTTACGCAAATGAGTTTATTGACACAAGTTTTTTCTTTAGTCTTGAGTAATTCTTCTCTGGGGCTAAACCAGGCTCTTTTCAATGATCTTCTTACTATTCTGTTGGGATAACCTCTTGCCACTAGTTTAGATTTCAAAATTTCTGCTTCTGCCATGTAGTCTCTTTTATGCGTGCAGTTTCTGCGGAGACGCAGGAACTGACCGAAAGGTAATCCATCTCTCAGGGCCCTAGGATGTTGGCTTTTATAAGAGAGGAGGGTGTTCCTCTCAGTAGGTTTTCTGTGAAGGGACGTGTATAACGACCCATTCTCATGTTGTATATTGAGATCCAGGAAGGCAATAGATGACTTATGGATGGTAGAAGTGAATGTTAAGTGTGTCTGAATGGTATTTAGGTATTCTACAAAATCATTGAATTCTGTCTGAGTCCCTGACCAAATTAAAAGATATCATCTATATATCTTTTCCAACACTTAATGTTGGAATGATATATATTATTGGCATTCAGGACAAACTTGTGTTCTACGTTATCCATATAAATGTTAGCCAAATTCGGAGCAAAAATAGCCCCCATGCTGGTCCCAGAGCACTGTTGGTAGTAGACACCATTGGTTATAAAGTAGTTAAATTTCAAAGCAATACGTGGTAAACTAATGATAAAGGACGTGGGTACTTGCAAAGGTCTGGGTCTCGTTTCTAGTAAGTCTTCTATTACTTTAATACTCTCATCTTGGGGAATATTGGTGTAAAGTGAGGCAATATCTAGTGTGGCCAGCCAGTCAGATTCAATATTATATGGCATACCATCCACTAGATTGATCATGTACATGGTGTCCCTAACATAGGTCTCTTGTAAGGGTACAAACTCTTTAATAAAAAAGTCTATGTATTTTCCAATGGGTTCTAGCACAGAGCCACATCCAGATAAGATGGGGCGTCCCGGAGGGTTAGTTGTACTTTTGTGAATTTTGGGTAGTGTGTATAACACTGGGGTTCTGGGGTTTTTCCATTAAGAAATTCAAATTCTTTCTTGCTAATAAAGCCTTCGTCCTTTCCTTCAGTGGTGATTCTAAGGATTTGAGTGCTAATATCTGCTAATGGATTAATATTTAGTTTTTTATAGTGTCTCACTTCACTAATTTGTTTAAGAATTTCCATGTCATAGTCTTTCCTGTTCTGAACCACTATTCCGCCACTCTTATCTGCAGGTTTTAAAATGATAGAGTTGTCATTTTTCAGTGCTTGCAGTGCCTGTCTCTCTAGTCTCGTGATATTGTAAGGTATGAAACACTTGGTGGTTTTAAGGTTGTCAAGTTCTATTAGAATAATTTTTTCAAAAGTTATAAGCTCAGGAGGCATCATAGCATTAGTAGGATAAAACGTAGATGGCAGTCTGAGCCCTGTCACTGAGTCTGTTGTCATAAGTTCTTTGTCTTTGAAAAATAATTTTAACCGTATTTTACGGAAAAATTGGAATAACTCTGATTTGAGGTCAAAAAAATTTGTAGGTTCTGTAATAACAAAAGACAAACCCTTGCTTAATAAGGATATTTCGTTGGATGAGAGGGTATGCTGAGACAAATTAAAGATAGGAATAACAGTGGGTGTGTCTGCTATACATCCTAGTATGGTTGGGGGCCCCACTGGTAGTGCTTCCTTCTCTTTTGACGCTCTCCTGCGTATTGATGCCATGTTTTCCCCTTGGCTTTCCCGCCCCGCTCTAAAAAAGGCTGTCCTGAATGGCTGTCTGAGCGGCTGGTACCTGGCTGGGGATCTGAGTCGTCTGAACCCCCTGATGATTCAGAAAATGTGATAGGCTGGTTTCTTCTGAATCTTCCCAGATTCTGGCAGAAGCAGAAATTTTGAAATCTAAACTAGTGGCAAGAGGTTATCCCAACAGAATAGTAAGAAGATCATTGAAAAGAGCCTGGTTTAGCCCCAGAGAAGAATTACTCAAGACTAAAGAAAAAACTTGTGTCAATAAACTCATTTGCGTAACCACATTTGGGATACATTCTAATAAAATCCGTAACTTGATTTTGAAAAATTGGCATATAATAAAACGCATTGACCCCACATTTGAAACACCATTGTTTGCTTTTAAAAGGGGCAAAAACATTAAGGATCATCTCATTCGTTCTTCCACAGAGGGAAGTTTACGCATAACCAATACCTTACAATCCACCTGGAATCTACCAGAGGTGTTAGGCCACTTCAGGTGTGGAGACTGTGTTGTGTGCCCATTCACATCTAATACCAAAACATTTGAATATACTGGCGTGAAACATACCTTAAAATTCTTCTCGAACTGTAACACAAGAAATGTGGTCTACTGTATATGGTGTCCTTGTGGATTGCCATATATTGGGCAGACACAACAGCCAATTAAGGCCCGAATTGGACAACACAGAAGCCGTATACGACGCTCAGTGCTTAATGCACCTCTAGTGGCACACTTCTCTGATTGTAACCACACGGCGGATGATATTAAATGGCAGGTCATTGATAAAGCCAACATACCGGCCAGAGGCGGAGACCTTACCCAAATTCTACAACGGCTTGAGTGCCGTTGGATTGAGAGGACGAATTCCATAGTCCATGGTCTAAATTCCGCGGAGGAATGGCGTGGATTTGTAACAACACTATCTCAATGCTGATCTGATCTTCCCATTGATTTAAACACTGTGTTTCCTCCAATTAGGCTGTCTCTCTGTTTTAATACCAGCAGCCATTGAGTTAAATCACATTCAACAATCGCCTCAAACTATGCTAATGAGTAACCTTCATGTTCAAGTATCATGAATCTGTTTAGGTGTTTGCATTCTGCACATATGTCATAGGAGATTGTCTTTCCGGCTACACGATATTAGCTCTTAGATTGTGCAATGCATTGTTTCCCAAATCTGAATTAATGCTTTACTATCGTCTTTTCCGCAATGTATGTAATTGTAATTATAAATGTTCCAATTTGTTTTAGGATTTAAATCAGGTATTACTTCGTAATTTTTCTAAATGTATTGTTGTATTGTATCAGTGTTATTATGCACTGTTTTCAGTGTTTTCCTATATACAAACACCAAGGACACGACCCGGTTGCTCCTATTTTGCTAGATTTGTTTTTTATAATGAAATTGTATGTCTTTGGGTAATTTACAAGCTCTTGGCGCAACACGCCAAAAAGATGATTCACTCTTTTTCTCTTTCAACTATTTCCTTTCTTTCTCTCTACCTTTCAACTATCGGTCGTTTATCTCTTTCTATTGGAGCACCTATCATCGAACCGCATCTGCTGGTGGCAATCACTAGTGATGCCTGCCGTGATGGACGGTTCAAACTGGCTCACTGAGTATTTAATCCCGCTGTATTCACAAGGACCCTGTCATTGCACCAGAACAGGCGCCCTGTAGCATAGCGCAAGGCATGCTTTTCACATTCTGCTGATTCATTCAGACGGTAAGCGATCCCTGGCTCAGGCCAATGATAGTGACAGATTTAGCTCTGTTGGGTTTAGTGTGTTTCCCTTTTTCTATAATAGAGACATGCCTTAGGAGTAAAATGACCCGTTTATTTATTTCTCTGGGTTGCATCCCGAGTTATTTATTAGATAGATTTAGTTCAGTGTGTTTCTTTTTAACATAATAGAGACATGCTTTGGGGGTAAAGAGACCCGTTCATTCATTTATATCCTTCTGTGTTGCATCCCGAGTTGTTTATTACTGTAAATTTGAGGCACTTGTATAGGCCCTTTACTTTTTATCACATAGTGTGCCTTAGTGAGCTGTTGTTTTTTTACTTTAAAAAAGCACTATATGCTGTTCATGCACGCTCAGAGATCTGCTTTTACAGGGTTTGACATTTCCCACTCTCAAGCCAAATATTACATTAATGGGAGCTCTAGCCCAGCATATATTATTAGCCTTGCCTTGGTAAGCTCCGTTCCACTGAAAGAGCCTCACTATTTGCATTTACCTACTATTACAGGCCCGTTCTCTAACTACATTTGTCTTTACTTTCCAGAGAGATATTTGACTATTAATTTACAGGGCAGCCTTGCTTTTACACAATATCAATTGCCCTGCTGTGCCTATCCGTGGTTGCCAGCCCTTCACCCCGTTTTCTCACACTGGGGTAAGGAACATTCAGTGATTTGCCCTAGTAAGAAAGCACTACAACGCTTTTCTCCTCACTAATTCTATCCTCTTTTTCTCCCTCACTCGTGTAGTACCCGGCTGGGTCCAGTGTGAGTATTCTTTTATCTCTTTTCTTTCACTTGACTGGTGTTTCACACTTTTCACGTGGCTGCGCAAACCGATTATTTCAGGTAGAAATACAGTCTTTTTATCCCTTACTATTATGGTAGTCACTTTCAAAACCTGTGGTGACCTTATTTTTCTTTGACTTTTAGATGTCCCTATATCTGTAGGTCCTGAAGAGACCCCATATCCCTTGTAGGGTCGAAACGTCGTCGACAACTGTGTTAAGCGAACCATTGTGAACAGCTATGATTATTGCATACATGGCTGTGATTAATATAAAATAATAGATGGTCGCCTTTCAAAATGATGGAAACCGAGTTTAAAAATTCTTTTATGTGTCACAAAATCACTAGTTTTTGTTTTTTGGTTCCATTCACACTGGGGACACGAAGCACTACTTGAAATTGTTTCGCTTTATGTATGTATTTGTATATTCTTTTTTAAAAAAACTAAAATTTATTACAAACACAAATTGAAGTGGTCTGGGTCTCCTTTCTTTCCGACATCCATATAACCCATAATCATTGCGCATAATATTATTAATACTAACTAGTACTTGTCCACAGGAACCTCTGTTTCTGTCACACATGGTAAATGTAAAGGGCACCGTGTCATTCTCTGCTATTCCAGAAGCACTAAAATGACGTGCTTCAACATCCTTGGACCTTTGGTAGTCAAGGGATCCAGAGGGATCATAACAAACGAAATCCTTCCACATGACATGACAGAAGAGGATAAACAATTGGGAAAAGGGCTTTATTCTATGAGACAAAAGGAATGATCTAGATCAAACTGCTGAACAGATCCTTAGACTTTGAAAAATAGCTCCAAGCTCTGTTCAGTTCGATGACCAGGCTTTTTGCACTGGAAACCACAATCACTGGGCAGATCAGGATTCCAAGTTAACACATCCGCCCTTCATCCTAGATTGGTCTCCAAATTCAAGGGCACACATTGGGTCGACGATGCTTCTTCTGTCATTCAGGAGGAGTTCAGCCTTCAGGCCAGATTGATTTTCATTAAAGCCAGAATTGAAATGAGGGTCTTCTATATGAGGTATGCCGGCCTGCAACTGGACTGTAGATTTTGAACCAGAATCTTTAAAAGCAATCATGCCCTAAGAACAACATCAGTAAATGTGGACAGTTCTCCTTGAACTGTCAACTATTGCTGCGCTATTGCTGGTTTCATCTCCAACACAGACAAAACTGACTCTGAAGCTTCAACTGGCAATCTAGAGAGAGAAACAAATGTCTCCGGTCCAAGTAGAACCAGGCACATGTAAATTCTAATTGTTGGTGTGGCTGAGTGCTCCGTGTTTTAGGTCTTTTTAAAACCCAAACTGCTTTGGAGTCTGCCATATTCTCTGTGTTTCCAGATAAATCTGCTGAAACATCAAGTGGTTCAAATGTGGATGTACGTAGCCCCTCCACTATGCCACCGGCCCACGTAATGAACCAGTGCATTAGGAAAGCTCCTTGGACCAGATACCTGCCCGAATAGCAGAATCATAAACTGATATTGACTCTCCGTGATTGAGAAAATCTGAACCCAAGATACAGATACATTTGGATATGTGAGTGTACATCTTTAAGATTGATAGCTGTCTTGAGGTTGCATGTATTTAGTGGACACCGTATTCTCTATACTAGTTCTATTTTGAAAGATTGAGGGACTACAAATCTAATGATCTCAACTGAGAACAAAAATGAAATTACAAATTCCAATGTCCACTGTCTGTCAAATAGATTTTCATAATGTCATTTTTGCGTAGCACTTCTGTACTTCATTCAACAATGCTTGATATTTGGCTCTTCCACTGTAAATTATTTCTGGATTGTCCTGGAGATTGCAAGAATGGTGTTGTTGCCTGTCCAGACTATCTCCAGTACCCAGATGTCATTAATGAATGTGTCCAGGATGACTTTCCAGAGGATGGTCTGAAAGGTCTGCTCCAGACTTGGCATAGTAATTCAGTGAGGTTAGTTAGACAGGTCCGAGAATGAACTTTGGCTGTGTTATGTAGTCCACCACTACCTTAAAAGGACCGAGTTGGAGCTTAGTCTATGGAATGGCAGTTGTGGTCACAGCAAGGTTGGAGCAATCTGCCCCAGCTGGAAAAGCAGAGAACACATCCTGTACTCAAAGCATTTTTAACCATCATAACCAGCTGAGGACAGAATTATTTGCATACCACAAACAGATGATGGACTAATGCATTCTTTTATTTTTCATGCACGTTCTGGGAGCAGGGAATTCCATCCGGCTGAAACCTTAGAGAGACTGAAAAACAACTGCTTAACTTCTTAGACTAGCAACCACTGTGAATAATAAGAAACACACTTGGCTTCCCCTTATTCCTGGAAGAGCTGGCAGCTCCTTTCCCAAAGAAAGAGACCTGAAATTTTATAAGAAACGGTTGAACCGCATAAACTGAAAAAATGTTAGCTTGAATACTGACTTTCATAGCCACATAAGTCACTGGCTCTGATGGAAAAACTAATTTTGCCTCCAGACAGGGATGACTTGCTAGGTTCATGACTATCGAGTGCAGAATCACTCCTGATGGACTATATATAGCTAATTCACCCAAGGAATACTGTTGCCCAGATGCCTAAGAACTCTTGGGCTATTAGTGGTGTTATTCTTCCCAAACAACCTCAGCCAAACACAAGGATTCAATTGAAGTAGTTTCGTACTGTTGAAACACAAAGTTCTCCTCAGGATGGACTCCTCAGTAATGGTCAAATAAACTTCTGATTATTACAGAATTGGCTGACAGTCAGTCAAGTGTTCTCTATGACTTTATTTGAAAATCATGGTTTATTTGCTTTCATCTGCCGTATCTACCTCTTTGTCAGATGTGTGTATGATAGCTGTAAATCCTTCCTGTAGCTTTTAGCTGCTGGTTCATCTTTGTTTGCATGCTCGTAACCAAGTTTTTTTCTGGATTAGTTCCAAAAGTTCTTTCTGATTTCGCTTGCTGGCTCTTGAAAAGAAGGTCTACTACTCCTGATTTGTCTCTATAGTGTCTGTTATGACAGACACTTTATCAACATAATATAAGGAGACTTCTCTTATCCGCTTGTTTATTCTTCACCACCATCTAACACTCTGCTACTACAGTTGAAATAACTGTTCTTTTAAATCTCTGTAAATGTACTTCTAATTTGAGGCTCTGTATGCTTCTTGCATCAGTTCAGCCGGCCAAGACTGAGCACGTTCTCTCATCCTTTGCAAGCCTCCGGGGCTGCCATTTTGAAGTTGATAGGTACTGACTTCAGCTTCGCCCCCCATTATTGACCAACCTGAAGTAGGTACTCATGTGGGTCTACCAGCCACTTAAATCATGTTCTGATGCCTTTCCACTTCTGCTGAATGGGTGTTATGAGCTTGCGTACCAGATTGTTTGGTTCTGTCATGGTAGGTGTTTCCAAGTCATGGGGGTCTGCAAAAAGTGGTGAGACAAGTTATTGGATGAACTCAAGTTTAGGGGGACACTCACTCTTCAGTTCTGGCAGGAACAATAGCATTCTCGCTACCTTCTAAAGCAAACAATGCTACAACAAAACTGAGGCACCACTGTAGTATGCATTCAAATCTACTACAGGAACACTTTCCAGTAAAGTAATCACCAAAGTATTGTAGCAAGGTACTTTGGAAAGAGTTACTTTTTTCAAAGAAATCGAATAGATTTTTTCAATGGTGAGTGTGGGACATTTTTCAACCGCTTTGAATAAAAGAACATAGGGATTATACAGCACATTCAGATCCCTTTGATCATTTCTGTTACTTTCTAAAATAAGTTTGTCTGGGCGATATTGTCAACATATGACCTACATTTATAAATTGTATCTTGACACTTGGTTGTTATAAAACAATGAATTGCTATTACATATGTTAACATTAAATTGTAAAATTCTTAATAAATACAAATTAAATTAAACATGTTAGTGTTAGCACAAGCCATCTTTATGATAAAATTGCAAGAACCAAACCTACAAGGTATTCGTTTTGATAGCATCTCCCATCACCGGTGTGCCTGTCGGGTTGTATCGGAAACAAACAACCAATTTCATAGGGTGGGGACGTGAAGTATTTTAGTCGAAAAAGGAGTGACTGAATATTTTTACCTTAAATAAATGATCAATATGTTGCCTTCCTTTAGGTCACCGATTCACTTTATGATTATGAACTGTTGCAAGGAGGACAAGCCAAGTGGTCAGTTATAAATAAAGGCAGCTGTGAGGGCTGTTTCATTGCTGTTTCCAAGTGCAGCAGTATGTATTAGTTTATGGCTGCTGTGCTTTGAATACATTACTTGTCAGTGACTGGGGCTGCACTTAAAAAGCGTTGTATCAAGCTTTCGAATTGTTAATATTTAGCATGCTTTCCAGACTATAATTGTTTAAAGTAGTCTTTACCTAACAATAAAAGAATTGACAATTATCTCAACCTGTTGAAATAGCTTATGTTTTTTCAGGCCTGCAGCGCTCTCTTTAGATGCCCTTCAAAGAGAGATCCAACAGACGAGTAGTGATTTGTGATGTGGGTGAGTTTACTTCATTAGTTTGTTATTTTCTCTCTTTCAGCTGTGACTCAGTTGATGACAATGTCCTGCTGTATCAAGTTTTGGGTCATATTAAGCACCTGACGATCTTGTTTGATCAGTCTGTGGAACTTAATCGAAACAATGTGGCGCATGTCCTGGACAGCTTGGCCCTGGAGAGTGACAGGTTGGAGAGTCTCATCATTATATGCAAGGGGGAAAACCCTTATTTCTACTCTGGACAAGACCTCTTGGAAGGCATAAGAAACGTGTGTGGACAAGACAATCAAATTGACCTTCATCACATTGATTTTCGGAAAATGCCCATCACTCTTGATGATGAGCTTGTTATGCTGATCGCCATCGGAAACCCAAACCTCCGTAGCTTGTTCATCAACAACCGCACACTGGTTTGTAATGTAAGACCAGAAACCATCAAAGGGGTGCTCAGGGTTTGCCCTAAATTATCTGTCTTGGGTCTGTTTTATGCCAGCTTGTCTGATGATGTTCTTATTGAACTGCTGAAGCCTGAGAGAGTGCCTCTCACTAGGTTAGATATTTTCTGTGAGCGATGGGACAAGTATATCCCTGTCATTTCGGAAGCTCGTTGGGACGCTTTAAGCCTTCGTCATCCTTTTTTGTTAGTGGACCTGGTTTTGTCCTTCACTAGACCCGCGTGGAAAAATCCAGACATTCTGAAAAAAAATATCCCTGTTTCCACTTTAGAATTAAACTCGCTAAACTGTATGGCAAACCAGGTCAGGTTTGCCGCAAGAAATTATAATCAGACTTTAAGGAAGCTTGTTTTGCAGAGCATCTCGACAGCCGAGCTGAACTCCTCATTGATAGAGCTGTCTGTGCAGTGTCCGAGCCTGGAGGAGATCCATTGCAACTGTATGGTGACGAGGGACGTTCGGGAGGCCTTTATGGCAAATTGCCCTGGACTGAAAAGCTGCACGTTGGAGGATACAGAAGAACCCCATCTGGTGTCAACGACAATCTCACCCAAGATAAAGCTAATATAGTTGGTGGCCTGAAACCACACAATGTAATTTAATGATTCTTTAAAAGTGGGATAATTGTTAACGGCAAATCTTAAGCATATGCCAACACCAGGTGTGCATATTTATTCTGTAGAGATCTGAAGTAAAGAAAATACATAATTGTTGGGTTACTTCTGGCAGAATCTATAGGAGCCCAAGATTTCTAACAAGCACAATAATACTCTAAGAATAAACAATGTACAAAGATGTGTGTGGAGCTCCAAGACTTTAATTTATGGAACATACTAAAGAGTGGGGCGCACAATATCTCACAAATTGTTGTCAGACTTGTTTCAGTATTTTTATTGCAATATATTATATATTATATAACCTGTTATTTAAGAATAACACTTTTTCATCATGTCCGTTATCATATGAGAATGTATGTACGTGAAACCAGTGTGGCATGTTTAAAAGCACGCACACTTTGACATCATTATTTTTTACATTGACTCAGTCTCTAGGATGTGCTGTTAGAGGGTATAGACTAAAATATATAATAGGCATCCTTGGCTTAAGGATTAGAACAATATAAAGCTACGACGTGAAAACTGTAAACTCTGCAAAATATAACCAATACACATGTTGTTATTTTTTGACATTATTGATTTTGTTTGAATCTGTTTTATTACATTTTAAACAGGGGTAACGAGTTGCCATGTCAGGACAAGTTACATTGCCATTCATATATAAGTACAGCATTTAAAACGTTGGCCAGCATTATTATGCTACAGAGTGCATAATACACAGTAGTGTTATATGTATCAGTTAAATAGGCATTTAGTATTCAATAGAGAACAGAGAGTATGTGCGCCTCAGTGCAATGGAGTCTCTGCTGAATGTTCATGTTAGGCCAACTGTAGGGTCCACGGCATGTGGCGTTGGCAGAGGTGCAAATGATTCATAGAATCAACAACAAAAGGGATATCAAACTAAATAAACTAGCCCAGACTAAACCTTGCAGCCGTCTCCCGCCCGTATTTGTCAGCAATACACATGTTTCCAACAAACGGCCCAACGAATCTTGAGTGTGATGCAGGTTGAGCATGAAAGTACCAATCGTCGCTCCGTGTGTCCGAAGCAAAATAATATGTCAGGTCTCCGCATCTACCTCGCCCTCTCCCACTGGGGCCCCCGGGGGGTCTGAGGCAGGGTGAAAGTCTTAGAAGGTCATGCAGTATAGTGTCCCGGTTATCAGCTATGGGAAGTTTACGCAGCCTTAAATTATCCTCCCTGTGCAACGCAATGCTCTCAGCCTGGAGTGATTGCCTCCAGGCCACCAGGAGCGGAGGCTCGGGTGACCTCCAGCGTCTCGTGATAAGGCGTTTAGCTGTCAGCATGCCCAGAGCAAGGAAACGGCAGGTGACCTTCTGCCTCTTATCTCTGCGAAAGAGACCCAAGATACATACTTCGCATTTGTGCATCACTGTGCCCCCTGCTCAGGCGGACAACTGCTTAGTGACGCCTCGCCAGTAAGTAGTGAGGAGTGGACAAGCACACAACATGTGAAGGAGGTCGTTGCCAGGGAGGCTACATCTAGGACAATCAGCATTGGTGCGGGGAAAGTTGCGGTATATCTTAGCAGAAGGGAGGTAAGCCCTTTGGACAAAGTAATATTGAATGAGGCGGAAGCGAGTATTTCGAGGAACTCGGATCAGACTATTTCATATATCGTGGCCTACTCTTTGTCCATGCAGGGACAGGCCAGATCCTCCTCCCAGTGTCGCCGCAAAGGCAAAAACGGTGCTGCCGTGTGGTGGCCTAGCGAATCCGCAAACCAACTCTCGAGATGTCTGCCGGTCCCCATGACATGTAAGTATTGTATAGTAAGGTGCATTGGATGTTCCTGTATCATGTTGCCCCATTTGTTGCCTAATGCCGCAAGTTGAGCAGAAGAAACTGGCCCGGGGGTAGACACTCCTTCTCTACTAGTGTGTCATAGGGCACAATGGCACCATCCCTGTATAAGTCCCCCAGAGTGTGTAAACCAGCCTTTAGCCAGGGGGAGATCTCGGCAGGCGTAGTGTTGGTGCAACCTCTAGATGTGCTGAGTAGTGGTAACGCTGGCGCATACCAGATCGTGAATTGGTGAGGTACAGACTTCGATGGTAACATCGATACGCGACTCAGAGAAGCAGTGACTTCTGCGGTTTACCGGATTGCATGGGTGAAAGAGTCGAAGAATCGCTGGGAGAGTCCAGGCCGGCGACAGCATGGCAGTGTCTGACAGATGTAAACCCGCCACCCACCTGGCCACCCATTAGAGTTGGGAGGCAATTTAATATTGTTCCATGTTTGACACTGCAAGCTTGCCTTGGTCTGTAGGTAAATAAAGTTTCAACAGTGCCACCCTGCAATATGAGTTACTCCAAATGAACTCTCATGGTTCCCTCAAAAGAGCGAAAGAAAGGAGGCGCGATGTGTATGGGCAAGTGGGTGAAATGATAAAGCAACCGGGATAGGACCACCATTTTGAGAAGGCTATGTGGCCCATCACAGACAGCGTGTTCGTGCGCCAGAAGGACATCAGGGACCTGATGGCTGTTGTAGCCCTCGCATGGTTGCCATCGAACAAGTCAGCTGGCTGGTGATACACTCTGACTCCCAAATATCGAAATGTGTCAGGCTGCCACAGTATGGTAACTCCCCTAAGGATAAAGGTAGGGTCGGGATATGCAGGGGTAAAGGGAAACAGGCCCAGTTTGGCCCAATTAACCCTCAGACCAGAAAGAGATTATTTTTGGCATTACTGATAATGTCTGGTAGATTGGTATGCTGCACTGTAGGTAGGAATAGCCTTCCACAGTGTTATCATGTTGATGACAAAGCTGTTCTGTTCTATACTTTCATGACATGCTAGCAACCAATGCTGAAGATACCAAATTTACAACGGAAAGTGGGCCTCACCTAGGATTCCGTGAATCCCTGTGTTGGTGGAGTGAGTACCCAAAGCTTAGCACCTGAGAGGTATGTGTTGAATCTAGGTAGAGTACACTGTTGAAATAAACGTCGACTATCCAGCCACATCTTTGCCTATATTAAACGTTTCCAGTAAAAACAGTAATCAAATTAATAGAAATAATCAAGCCAAGTTGTAAACCACTATACCAGGTGTAATCTGATATTCACGCAGTAATCTACAGTGAGAGCAGCGTTCTCTGGTAGGAACCGTTAATCACTCAGAGCAGATGACAATAGCCCTACATAGTAATAAAACCAGGGCCCCTACCTAAACACACGATACAGTGCTTGTTATCAATTAATATGCATAAAGCTCTGATGTTAGCAAAGCACACAACACACCTCAAATGGAAAAGACTAGGCAACCAGTGCAGTGCAGCGAATCTACGGAAACACAAGTTTGGCAAGCCCCTAATGATCGTAAACCTTTACACACACTGTAGTTAGGCAGTTTATTGGAATCTTCATGCACAAATGGGACACCTGGTAACTCTTAAGTGTGCGACTGGTGTTGGAAAACCCAGATCCCTAGGAGGACGTACACAACACAAGTGAAACAAAATAGCAAATAGAACTACAGTGAAGCTGGGACCGGCAGGGAAAAGGGCGGTGTCTTGGAGCTCAAGAATGGTGACAGGGCGGACACCGGGGAGGCACACAAACATCTTGGTCTAAGGGACATGAAGTACACATGGGGGAGCTTGAAGCATACCACTAAGGTCTCTGAAATAGTCTTGCTGGCAAGTGAGTCTTGATGCTGGATTGCGACACAGCCGGTCTTGGGAATGATGACAAAATGGAAACCAAAAACAGAATGTTGGAGGGGAGAAGGGTGTGCTTGCCAGGCAGAGCCACCAGTGTCTTACCTGCAGTTGTAGCAGCCAGTCTCTGGGGGAGCATATCTCCACTGCAGAAGCTGTGTTAATGGGCTCAGCAGATGTCTGGAAACACCTGCGGTCATCAAGGTAATTACTTCAGGAGCCCTCCTGCATCTCACAATGAGAGGCAGAGTGGGCTCATCCCCTCTTTCGCCGGGTGACCTCCTTGAGCCGGATGGGCGATTCCATGAAGGGCAAGATCAGCGGCAGGCAGACAAGCATGTGTTCAGCAGGTCTAGTAAGCTTCGTCCTAAACGTGAGGAAATCGGCAACATGCCATCTTCACACTGGAATACACCTTCAGTGGCTACCATACTGGTCCTCAGTCCAAGTGATGTTCAGTGAGCCACAGGATGAAGTAGTTGAGCAGATTCTCAATGCCAATCAGCGTCCAGTGCATCAATGCAAATTCATAAGTCCACCAACCAGGCTGGGTCATTCTTTCACTCCTCAGTGAGACGTCTCGGAAGGCGGGAGTCTCTGCCGATGTGCAAGGGCTTAGTTGAAGACTTCTGGCCTTCGTGACAAAGTATGTTGATTCCCTCCCCGTGTAGCTACAAACTAAAATCAAAGCAGGACTAAGAAGATAGGTATTTGGCTGTTCTCAGTGACCAGCACTTATGCCACTTCTTGCACGTGCCATTTCTTTTTACATTAAAGTAAATGGTTTCGATTATCTAGGGGTAATGTTTGTGAAAGCTTTCACTCAAATTCACTCACACTAGTGTTTATGAAGGGTAAAACGGCAATGATTGGGGGGCGTGGCCAGGGAGCTGAACATGGCGGACGCGACTCTGTAGAGCTCCGCAGTTCACTCCCTCTTTGGGCCGTAATCCGCCAAAGATCCTTGACCCAGTGACGGAATAGGAGGGGTCCCTGGTTGCGGTGCCGGTCGCGACCCGGCAGTCGAAGTTTTGCGGACTGCGGCGGGTCCGGTCCGCATTGAGAGGCTTCCGGCCGGCGGCCGCCGTGCTCGGGGTGGAGGACGTGACACTCGAGGCCGCGGCTGCGGAGGGCCTTGCACTTGAGAGGCGGCTGTCAATCCTGCCTCTATTGGAGACCGCAGCGGAGCGATGTCGTCGTGGTGGTGCAGCCCCGCGGGACGATCGGCGGGAGCCAGGGAGCCGGGAGATCCCACGGCGACGATATTGCAGGCGCCCCTCCCCCATTGCCTGCATAGCGGCCTGGTCGACCTGACGCGGATCCTACGGCCCCGGGACGGGGCGCGGGTGAGTCCTGCCATCGGGAGTCTGGGGGAGTGCGGCGGACCTCTGGCTTGGTGGCCCACCCTCTGGACGATCTGTGTTCCTTGCTTGGGTGCAGGTGTGGCGGGCGGCACCGCCGGGATCCCATCACTGACGCTGCGAGGTGCCCGGTGCCCGCTGGGCTCTGGTGAAGGGTGCCAGGAACCGGTGAATTATCTGTCCAGCATTGATCTGCGGGGTGGCCCCGGCTCATGTGGCTACCCGGTCCTGGAGCCTTGGTGTGGAGCTGGGCTGCGACTTTGGGGGTCTCCGTCCCTATCTGGCAGTTGCCCCATAGTACATGGTTGCTCCTGTGAGGGGCCCCCCGCATCGTAGGCGCCGCTGCTAGTGAGCCGCTACAAGACTATCTACTGTGGGGGTGCTCGGAGTTGCGACGCCGCCCTGCGTGGGAGTCTGGCTTGGGCTGCCCCCTTGTCTGTGTCTGCTGCGTCTTGCAGTTGCCTACTACATCGCCGGCCAGGCTGTTCCTGGTAGCCATGGGCAAGGATAAACAGGGCACGGCAGCCCCCAAGCAGCATACTATGGACCGCTTTACCACCCCTGCCAGCCCTCCCGGGGGGGAGTCTGCGGAAGGGTTATCCTCGGATGCGACGAAGCTGCTGGAGGCGATCACACAATCGCGGACGGCCCTCGAGGCCCAGATCGGGGCCGTGGGCGCGGAGGTGTCTTTCCTTCGCCAAGATTTGCGGAAGGCGGTCGACCGCATCACGGAGGCAGAGACCAGGGTATCCACAGTCGAGGACTCTGTCGCGGGACTACAGCGCACAGTGGACAAATTGACCAAGCAATCGCAGGAGCTGGCGGCGCGGGTCGAGGATGCGGAGGGGCGGGCCCGCCGCCATAATCTGCGCCTGGTGGGCTTTCCGGAGGGATGCGAGGGGGCCTCCATGGACAAGTTCATTTCAGACTGGCTAAAGTCACTGCTGCCCCAGGAAGACATGTCCTCCTGTTTCGTGGTTGAGAGGGCCCACCGTGCACTGGTTAAGAAACCGCCACCGGGGAACGCCCGAGGCCAGTGATAGCCCGAATCCTTAATTACGCGGATCGAGACGCCGTACTTCGATATGCCAGGCTCCATAAAGATAAAATGGTCTTCGACTCGCGCCCCATCATGGTTTTCCCTGATTACACCAAGCTGGTGCAGCAACAGCGTCAATCATTTGCGGCTGCCAAGAGAAGGCTACGTGAACTTGATCTATCCTATGCCTTGCTGTTTCCGGCCCGGATGAAAGTGATGTTCAATGCAAAAACATTTTTCTTTGACACCCCGGAGGAAGTCTTCGCGTGGACGGACGAGAGACAGATCCTTAAACCTCACACACCGCCTCCGGCAGACTCTGATTCCTCCCAGGGCTCGCATCGGAGTGGTCAGCAGGGCGGAGGTGCGACATCTCGGCGGCATCGATCCCGCTCCAACTGGCGTGCCCCGGAACCGACGGGCACTGGAGACTGAACTGTGTTGGGTTACTTTCCCTGTTTTCCCTATATTCCCTTCGGGGGGCGGGTTTGCCTGGGGGTGGTGGCCGCTCATTAATATGACTGGGTCATAGAGATGGGGTTTTCTACAGGCCCTAGAGGGATCTGAACAAGGCTCGTCCTGGACGTTTTGGGTGATGTTGGGTAAGTTGGGGGGGATCCATTGGAGGGACCGCTTGGGTCATCCTGTTGGGGGCCTGGGGTGGGTTTCTACCGTGACAGATACTCCGTGTTGCAGGAAGTATGGGGGTTGGGGGCAGGGGGAGGAGGGGCCAGTTTCTTAAGGGGGGTTTCTTTATTGAATGTTTTCGCACCATGCACCAATCACATTGCTTCGCCTTGCACGCCTCAGATGCAGTTATCTTGTAGGACACTTAGGGATGGCGCACACGACTGGTGACACACCTCCGGGGGAGCTCAACGTTCTTGCCTGGAATGTGCGAGGCTTGCTGAGTAAAGTTAAACGAGGGGCAGTGCTCCACCAGGCAAAGCGGTATGCAGCAGATGTCCTACTGCTCCAGGAAACTCATCTCCTGGGCACGAAGGCCCCATGCCTCGCCTGCTACGGTTACTCCACAGTTTATCATTCTGGCTTCACACGGGGGGCCCGGGGTACAGCCATACTCATTCATCGAAGGGTGCCCCTACAGATCACACGACATTGGCTGGATCCAGGGGGTCGATACACTGTGGTCTCGGGTACCTTGGCTGGCGAACACATCACACTGGGTAGCATATACGCCCCCCGCCTCTCGGCCAGACGTTTATTGATAAAATAACGCAGTTGTGGGGGGATCTCCTGGGTGGCCTTGTGGTGTAGGGGGGCGATTGGAACGATACTATGGGCCCATTAGATAGGTGGCGAGCCCGACAGCCTGCTACAACCCCCACTACATCCAAATTGAATGTACTTGCACATACACTGGGTTAGGGGGACACGTGGCGTGCCTTACACCCGACGGACGCAGGATTCTCATACGCGTCATCGGTTCATCCCACTCTTTCACGCCTTGATTATTTATTCCTTCCACATAGCTATATGCACAGGGTGGCACAAGCATCCATTTTGCCCCGTGGCTTGTCGGACCACTCGCCGATCCAACTTAAATTGCGACTGCTAACTAACAGGTCCCCCTATCGGTGGCGCATGTCCCCCTGGCTGCTCCGTGATGAGGCATACAGAGAGATGCTTAGTCAAGCAATCACCGACTACTTCAGATACAATGCCGGCACTTGCCAGTCCCCAGTTATCCTATGGGAAGCGTTTAAGCCCACACTCCGGGGTGCAGATATAAGTTATCGCACCGGGGAAAAGCGTCGCCGCCTGGCCCAGGTATGTGACCTGGAGAATAGGCAGGAAGAACTTCAATCCCTTGTGGTGGGAGGCTCAGACCCCGTGGCCCGCCGGAATCTGCTGCACGTGCAACAAATGCTCCATCAAACCCACATAGACTACGCCAAAGAAGCTTGGCTGGCCACCCAGCATAGAATTTACCAGTGGGGCGATAAGTCCAGCCAAATGCTTCATAGACTCTGCCAGGCTAGGGTGGCCCCGACACAGGTACCCCTTCTGCGGTCTCCTCGCGGGGGTTGCCTGTACATCCCCTGAGGCGGTGGTACAGGCCTTCGCTGATTTTTACGCGGCGTTGTACGATAAACAGGAGGTCATCTCCGAATCCCTCATAGATGCCTTCTTAGTGGATATTCCTCCCCGCCGCCTATCGGATGAGCGGCGTGATGCCCTGGAGGAGCCAATTACAATGGCGGAACTGCGGTCGGCCCTCTTCAACATCCACCCTGGCCGCGCGCCGGGCCCGAACGGGTTCCCATGTGACTTCCTGAGGCCTCATCTGGAGACTTTGGGACCGCATTTGCTCGAGGTGATTCATGATGCCTCGGAGCAGCAGATTCTCCCTTCGGACTGGAGACACGCGGAGGTCGTGGTATTTCTCAAACCGGGACGCCCACCGGACGACCCGGGGTCCTACCGCCCCATCTCATTAATAAATTTTGAGCCCAAATTGCTGGGAAAGATCCTGGCGGATCGCCTCCGTACCTGTATTGAGGAGCTGGTACATCCGGACCAGTCGGGCTTTATGCCACAACGCTCTACCAGACATAATATCAGACGAGCTCACAACGCGGTGGCGGAGGCTCACCGTCTGGGACGTCCCGCGGCAGTCTTGTTGGCTGATATTGACAAGGCGTTCGATTCCTTAAGCTGGACGTACCTCTTTAAGTTGTTGGAAGCGGTTAATTTGGGCCCCCAATTCCGGGCATATGCGAAATTACTGTACACAGACCTCACTGCATCGGTCCGAGTAGCTGGCCGATGCTCAGCTCCCTTCCCCATTCGGAGGGGCACTCGACAGGGTTGCCCGCTCTCCCCATTGCTGTTCGCACTGGCCATTGAGCCTCTGGTGGCGTGGGTCCGTCTGGACTCTTGCCTGCGGGGTTTGGAGTGGTCTCCGGAGTGCTCGGATAGGATAGCGCTTTACGCTGATGACGCCCTGTTTTTTATGTCGGATCCGTGGGTTTCTGGGCCCCGGGTGCTGCAGATTCTGAGGGTCTTCGGGGAGACCTCTGGCCTCTGCGCTAACCCATCCAAATCCATATTATTTCCGATCTGCGGAGACCAGCGGTCCCAAGTTTGGGCCTCCCAGTTGGTGATTGCGGAGTCAGGCTTCCGATACCTTGGGGTGGTTCTTACAGGGTGCCAGACTGAGGCATGGTCACGGAATATTGCGCCGCTGCTGACTGCAGTTCGAGATGAGACGACGGTATGGTCCCAACTTCCCTTTCGTTATATGGGAGATCGGCCATTTTTAAAATGGTGTCTCTGCCTCGCCTGCTCTATAGGCTGCAGAATTACCCCTTTCCAATTCCCCCGTCCTGGTTCCGTCAAATTAATACATTACTCAATAGATTCCTCTGGGGGGAGGAGCGGTTCGGGTGGCGCTTGCGACCTGTATCCAATCCACTTATTGCGGTGGGATAGCGGCGCCGGATGTACAGGCGTATTACCAGGCATCGCATCTTCTGGTGATAAATGACTGGTGGTACTGCTCACAATCGGACCCAGCCTACGCTGTGGAACGACTCTTTATGGCCGAAACCCCATTACTCCACTTTCTGTATAGCTCCTCGTCTCTGACGGAACTCCCCCGGCATGTAGGACGGCCATTCAGATATGGAGGCGAGCGGTCCGACAGATGGGCTGGTGGGGCAAACTCACCGGTGCTACGCCTCTCTGGCGCGGCACATATCTTCGGCCGGTCGCAGCTCTGGCGGGCTTCCGTAGGTGGGATGACATCGGGATTTCTGTGTTGGGGGATGTGATACGGGGGTCCACACTCAAATCCTTTCAGCAGCTTCAAGCTGACTTCGGCCTCCATAAAACGCAATTTCACAGATATTTGCAGCTCCGACATGCTATATCCCCTTTGATACGGGGCCTCACGGGTCTCCCGGAGTTCCACCCGTTGGAAGGCCGGTTGCTCATGGGGGACCTGGGTGCCCACAAGATTCGTCAAATTTACCAAACACTGATTACACATTCCACAACCACCATACACCGGTCCCGGGCGGCGTGGGAGGCAGATGTGCCCACACTGACGGATGATGACTGGGCGGAGGCACTGGCTAGCCCCCGGTACTCTGCGGTTTCCACCCGATACCGATTGATCCAGTTCAAATATCTCCATAGGATTTACTATACACGTCTGCGCCTTTGCAAGATGGGGGCCATTCAGTCACCTATGTGTCTCCGATGTGATTCGGAGGAGGGGTCGTTCCTCCACACTGTGTGGACCTGCGCGGCGCTGCAACATTTCTGGGCGGGCATAAGGTCCTGCTTAGGGCAAGTGCTGGCTTGGCGTATTCCTGCAGACCCTCGATTGATATTCCTACACAGCACCGAGGACATTGGGGGAACAGATACAAAAGGCATTTACTGTTCCTTGGGCTTACACTAGCTAAGCGCGACATTGCTCAACATTGGAAGGCGACACTCCCACCTAGTGTAGGTCCCTGGAAGAAGGCAATGGATAGGTGCATGTCCGTTGAAGTGGCAGTATTTCAGGCTCGGGGATGTCCGCACAAACACAAAAAGATTTGGGCCCGATGGGCTATGTACCGTGGCATAGACTTGTCACTCCTGGAGTCAGAGGCTCCCCGCGATCCAATTGATAGGCTGGTGGTGAGCAGCTCACCGATATAGGTTAATGGGGTTGTGTAGAGGTCTAGAAGCAAGATTACACTACGATTGTATAATTGTATAAGGGATGTATGGTGCGTGGTTGGGGGCGGGGGTGGGGGTGTGGTTTGCAGTCTTGCAGTCGCCATAGGAATGTTATATGGTGCCTTGCTAGTGTATTTTGTATTTATATATGCCTCAAAGCTCGCTGGGCTTGCCCATCGGGTAACTTGAAAAATCAATAAAGTTTGTTGTTAAAAAAAACGGCAATGATTGCACAAACATTACTTGTATATTTACAAAAATGCACAGTGTGTCTGTGATTTTCGTCTTTGCACTACAATGCGGTATTTTTAAAATCAAAGGTCCACGGAGCGCTAGTACCCAACGTACTTAGTGGAGGACTGTTTTATGATTCCCTTCTTAATATATATTTTATGGCTCCCAGGCTTGGGCATAGTGCGTGATTATAGTGTCCGGTGGCGAAAAAATATTCATCTAAACTGCCTCCAAGGCTCGTCAGCTCGATCTATTCAATCTTGATTTCTTGGATACCTCAAATATCCAATGCTTAGTAACATGAGATTCCTTTCTTCAGTGCATTCACTTCTTGCCGCCCTGATCTGAATGTAGGCACAGTGTAGGGAATAAAAAAGATGCTGTAAATAACAGTCCTGGTCGGACTGGGGAACCAAAAGCAGCCCTGGCAAAATAGCTCAAACCAGCCCTGCCCCCTTTGTCTCCTTGCGCAAGCTCTCTCTTTCCATCTATCCATTCGCCCTCCCCCTTCTCTCTTTTATATCTGTGATCACTTTCTCTCTACCTTTCCTCTCTTTCTTGGAGCTTCCCTGTGCCTGCTGCAGTTTCCTCGGGGACCTGGGAAAAGTGAGAGAGGCATCATGGGTGGTCATGAGATTTCAAATCCGGCCTCCAAGGGCTCAAGCCCACGAGGGAAATGCCCAGTGGAATAAAAAGCCTGTCCGGCCCTGATAATGGTATATACAGCAACCAACAATCCTGCTCATTTGAATCAATGAAGCAATTTTTGAGGCCTGTTGATGTGATAATAATGATGCGTGTGTGGTAACTGAAGTTGTTGCCTGCATATCATTGACCCGTTGTCAGGCATATTCAGCTTCTCGTTTGTGTGGGATCCTCTTATGACAGCCAATCTTCATTTGGGCAAGATTTCTCTCAGGTCATTCTGGCTGCCTTGGAGCACAGGGCTTATAGGGCATTACAAACTCAATTGAATCAGCCAGGCTTACCAAAATGGTACCTTTCCCTTTCGGATTAATTTTTAGGAGAAAGAGTTTTGCAAGACAAGGGTTGCCTTCATTCCTTCTAAGCAAATGTGTACTATAAGAATTTACCCCTTCCTGTTTTGAAGTCTGTGCCCTCTTGAGCTCTCATTATGAAATTCCAGAGCGGTAGCCCTGATTAGCCTACTGCTTACCCATTTTATGGGTGGTCGCTTTTTTCTGACTGAAAATTACCAAGTTGGAAAACACTAGACCTGGCTTTATCAGGTGTGGATCCACACCATATTAAACTCAGGATGGGTAGCAGCAGGGCTGCGTACAGAGGATCAGCTTGGTACTCATCGGAAACCTCCTGCACTAGAAGTGGAGCAGTTGACACTCCTCCCCACCCCACCCCGGCCATCCCTTGCACCAGACACCGCTTTTCCCCCTCATCCCACACCACCAGTCCACTCCGCTTAGGTCAGGTGGTATATGTCAGTAGAATAGACCTTGGAATCAGGAAGAATATGCTGATTTGTACCTGCAATTTCTGGGGTGTGCATAATTATTCTCCATTCTAGTGACTATAAACCGTAATGGCCAAATTTAAGGCTGGTGATACTGGCCAGATTCAGACAGTTGTGGCCGCTGTTATTCCCACACCTACATCCTGCCAACGTGCAATGAGAGCCTAGGTTTGTTAGTTTTGCCAGGAATCTGTGACTCTCTCTTAGTTTTGCTTTCAGGTACTGGGCTTTGTGTTTTTTAGAGATATAATTGATCAAGCAGTTCCTGGTTGGGAATCATCATACTTTCTCGGTTTGTCCACGAGTTCATCCTCTTTCGAATGTGTCGATGAGCTGTGTTCTCCATTTCTTTTGATGAAGGGCTCCACCACAGAGAGTCTGCTGTTCAGTGGATTTCATTTCGACTTCTAGTGTCAGCACTGCCGTCTCTATTCAGTTACTGCAGATTACTGTTCAGACCCATTTTATTCTGTTTCCTTCCGTATCTTTCAAATTATTTCCCCTGCCACCTATCCCTTCCTCAAATTTGTTGGTGACACTAGATATTTCTGATTGCTGCTGCTTCCCCTCCCATCTCTGAAAAAATGTTGTGTCATGAATGCTATTTACAAAATATTCCCTATTGGAGGTAATAAAAGAACATCTACACCCGATGGAACATTATCTAATTTTTTATTTACTTTTTCAATTTCAATACGTTATACACATCCAGTTTTCACATAGTTGACATATGTCAGCCTGGTACCATGCTTTTCCTCCTTCTTCCAAAGAGACATTTTCATTAATACGCTAAGGAGAAGAGAGCAGGTATTACGTGGATCAGTAACTGATCCAGTTGTCGTCAACTTGACCTATCCCCCTCTGACATCAACTACAGGTTCTTTCACATTACAAAGGGATTAGGTCACATCTCTAAGTATATACAGTTCATACTCCTTCCACTTATTTTATTTTGTGCATGCTATTGGGATCAGTTTGCGATGATTTCGCCCATAGTGTTGGAAAATGCAATATCCTTCAGCCAACAGTCCTTAGAGGCTACTTGCCCTGAACCATGTCATTGCCACTCGCCTGTTCACCAACACCATCATCAGAGTCTAAAATTTCTTAGAGCTTTTAGGGAGTTTGTGTGTATGACTTAAAAGCGCCAACATCGGACCAGAAACTAACTGGGTCCATATCACGTCAGATACTATCTTAGAAATCTCTCCAATACCTCTTCCCTAGCGGGCAGGACCGTGCCAGGTGTATCCATTGGCAAAGCCAATGGGTCTTGCCTATGCAAGAGCTATTGTCTTTGCCAATATGTTTTACCCATGTTGTAAACCAGCGTGACTGCTCTTTAACATGGATAAAATTGGGGTAAAGGGGAGTGGAGTGTCGTAAAGAGGAGTAGAGTGTGGTGTTATGGAGTTGCTTAGAGAGTCGTGGAGTAGGGTGGAGTGGCGTAGAGTGTTGTGTAGTGTCGTGAGCGAGTAGAGTGTCGTGAAGTGGAAGGGCATAGAGTGGAGGAGAGTTGAGTGGCGTAGAGTGGCCTGGCATAGAGTGTCGTGGAGTAGAGTGTGGTAGAGTGGAGTAGATTGTCATAGAGTGGAATGGCATAGAGTCGAGTCGAGTGGCGTAGAGTACAGTGGAGTGGCTTAGAGTGTCAGAGTGGAGTGGCATAGAGTGAAGTGGTGTAGAGTTGAGTGCAGTAGTGTGTCCTAGAGTGGAGTAAAGTGGCATGGAGTGGCATAGAGGGAGTTGCTTATAGTGGAGTAGTGTCGTAGAGTGGCCTAGAGTGGATTAGAGTGTTGTAGAGTGGAGTATAGTTTAATAGAGTCAAGTGTCATAGAGTGGAGTATCGTGGAGTGTCGTAGAGTAGAGTAGACTAGAGTGAAGTGGCGTAAAGTACAGTGGTGCAGAGTAGATTGATGTAGAGTGCATCGGTTTTGAGTAATGTGGTGTGGAGTCCATTGGCATAGAGTGTACTGATGTAGAGGGGTGCAGAGTAGACTGCAGTGGCGTAGAGTAGAGTGGCTTAGAGTGGAGTAGAGTGGCACAGAGGGCAGTGGCATAGATTAGATTGTTCAGAGTAGAGTGAAGTGTTATAGATTGGAGTGGTGCAGGGTAGAGTGGAGTGGTGAAGGGTAGAGTGCAGAGATGTAGAGTGCAGTGGCATAGAGTAGAGTGGTGTAGAGTGCAGTGGTGCAGAATGGATTAGAGTGGCATAGAGTGGAGTAAAGCAGACTAGAGTGGCATAGAGTGTAGTGGCGTAGAGTGCAGTCTTGCAGAGTAGAGTGTCAGAGTGCATTGGCGTAGATTAGAGTGGTGCTGAGTACAGTGGTGCTGTGGTGAAGAGTTCAGTGGTGCATAATAGAGTGGCGAAGAATGCACTGGCATAGAGTAGAGTGGTGCAGAGTAGAAAGGCATAAAATGAAGTGGCGTAGAGTGCAGTAGTACACAGAAGATTAGCGTGGAGTAGAGTATTGGCGTAGAGTGCATTGGTTAGCGTGGTGTAAAGTAGAGTGATGCAGAGTAGAATGCAGTGGCATAGAGTGCAGTTGCGCAGAGTAAAGTGCCGTACAGTTCAGTGGCAGAGAGCGCAGTGTTGCAGAGTAGAATGTCGTAGAGTGCACTGGTGTAGATTAGACTGCCATAGAGTGCATTAGTGTAGAGTGCAGTGGTGCAGAGTGATGCAAAATAAAGTGATGTAGAGTGCAATGGTGTAGAGTAGAGTGCAGTGGCGAAGAATGTTTTAGAGTAGAGTATAGTGGCATACAGTGCAGCGGGACAAAGTAGATTGGCGTAAAGTGTATTGGTTTTGACTAAAGTGGTGGAGAGGGCATTGACGTAGAGTGCAGCACCATAGAGTGGAATAGCGCAGGGTAGATTACAGTGGCGTAGAATCGAATTGCGCAGAGTGGAATAGAGTGACGTTGAGTGCAGTGACATAAAGAAGATTGTTTCAGAGTAGAGTGAAGTGGTGTAGAGTGCAGTGGCGTAGAGTGTCGTGTAGTGCAGTGGTGCAGAGTAGATTAGAGTGGATTGGCGTAGAGTGCAGTGGTAAATAATGCAGTAGTGCACAGTAGAGTAGTATGGGGAGAGTGCATTGGCAGAGTAGAGCGGTGTAGAGAGGGATTGAGTGAAGTAGAGTGGAGTGGTTCAGAGTAAAGTAAAGTGGCGTGGAGTTGTTGAAATTACCATTACATTTGCACAGACAGTTTAACTGATAAAAGCATACAGCGCACAAATGAGAATGTGTGGAAATGTCATCACCTAGTATATAGATTTGTTTTGATAGTATAAAAATATTTGTTTTCACCACACATCAGAATTACCCCAAAATTTGCTTCATCTTTGCTTTCCATATTCTGAAATATCTGCACTGCTCATTTGCAGACATTTAAATTTTGTTTTGTGCTAGAAAAAAAATAAAGAACACCGTACCACGAGTAGCCAGCATGATTATCACACAAATCCTCTCACTTTGAAGTCGGAGAAAGAAAAGTAAGCACTAAGCTCCCTGGAAGACAGAGACTGACATTTGACCTCTGTCATTGAATGCACAGCAATTCTGATAAGATAAAAACAACATTTAAAGGCCTGTGTACAGAAATTCAGTACTAAGGGAAGAATACAGTAAAAAGGGTTTGTGAAAGATAAGGGACGAACTCAAGCTGGACAGTCTAAAACAAAATAAGCCAGAAAACAGAAAGGTATCAAATCTGAGTTACAAAGTCAATGGTAAGCAATGGGCGAAATGCATTCCCAGGGAAGCTTTCCGAATGTCCCCAAGATGTCATTAGCAAATCAGACAGTTTTGACCAAAAAGGGTCAGGGCAACTGCCGCCTCCCAAGCTTGTTTCTGATATCTCGGGATCGATTCTGTGTAGTCGAGCTGGAATATAGTAATATTGATGTAGAAATTTAAAGTATATACACTTGTACTAGTAGCACCTAGCTATCTTTTTCGTTTGTGCACAGATATACTTCCACTGTTCATCTTGGATTTGAGTGTTAAGAATGAAGCAATATTTTTCTAACAATATTTAGCCTACAATGTTTGTCAGACAATATTTTTGTTAATGATATTCTGACATACAGCCACAGTTTAAGTTCATCTTCTCTGGTCTTTGCAGCACAAGAAAATTGCTGTCTAGTACTGATAGTCCAAGACTGCTGATCAGGCATGACTGTCCATATGCGCTTGTAGTTGCTGAGCGCATCTAATCACAGTCTAATGTTGACTAAAGTGAGATGAGATTATTGAGGCGGCACACATTAAAGAAGAGCCTATGTTTGACAATGACTGCGTTCTATGGTTTTCTGATCTTGGCTACGAGATGCCTTAAAAAGAAAGCTTATATAAGAAAGCCACTTCTGGAGATCAGAAAGTGTGGTGGTGAAATTCACATATAGGTGTTAATGCGGCACCCTAAACAATTGTGTCAAGTGTATAGGGAAAGTTAGTATGGTTATCCAGGTTGAGGGTGTGCAGAGGTCTTTGAAGGAGATAAAATTGGAGGATGAGCCAAAATGAATATTGGATGCTAATTGCGCATGATATGAGATAGTGTGACCTTAGCTGGATAGCCTACAAGTCTGGATAATCACCCTTGTCTAAAAGCACAGATATTTGATTGGTCAGTGATGAGCTAAGGTTGCCCTAATCTTATTTTCTTGAAGAATTGGGTGCCTAATAATGAAATATGTTTAAAAGCTGACTTGTTTTTCTGCTGATTTGAAATGTTGATACAACAAACCTGTCCCTCGTCCTCCTCCACAGGAAATTTCCAACTGCTTTCTATGCACAGATTTTTAGATTTAATGTATCCCAACGACTACATGGTTAACTGAGTAGCTGAGTATGTTCTGTCTATCCGTTCCATGTCCTACCTATCACCCATCACTTCCAACTCTTCTCCCCTCTGCTTCGTTGCTACCACTTCCACGTCCACTCCCCTGGGAGGTTGAAGCCTATATATGTGCCAAAGCTTATTAATTTCACTTGTAAGGAGACATGCTTCATTAAAGTGGAACCAGACTGGTAACATGAGTGAGGGTTATGTGTGATTAAGGTTTGTCATGTGCTGTACATAATATTTGCATTAAACCTTGAACGTCTTAGTATGTTATAATACATGGAATTCTGTAATCCCTGTATAAAAACCTGTCTATAAATATTTATAATTGGCAACTTGTAACACACCCAGTCACAGATTATAAAGAAAAGACGTCATAACTCAACTGTAATAACTTAGAGCCAGCAGCCAAGGTGAAAGGCAGGTCACAGAGAATAATTAAAGCAGCTCTTTAAAGGAAAGAGAACAAAACTGCTTTTCTTTCTTCTGCTCTATTTTACTAGCTTACACTGACATGCAGAGAGAACATGTCAGTTTGCACTTTATAAATAATTATAAAAAAGTTAAAATCCTTCTGCATGTTTCTACACATTGTGAGTTACAGCTGTTTTTTTGTTTTTTTTTGAACTGACGTATTGAAATGCTTCTAATATCTTTTTGCAACAAATATCTAACAGGTTTGAAGTGTTTAATTTTGCACTAGAGGTTCTATTTTCATTCTTCATGTTTACAAACATGTTCTCTCTTTCATATGAAAGAGCTATGCACAATGGTTTTAAGTGGTTTATGAAAAAGGTGATGGTGTGCCCATGTATCATGTGGGATAAAGTACCCCCTGCCATACGTGTACGTGATCAGAATATTGCAAATCACCTCGGAGTTCCAAGCTGAGATGTTTTCCTGAAATTAATAGCAATTAGTGAAAATGACCCACTAATGACAGCATGTTTTTTTTTCTTTCATAAGTTCCAGGGGCTTCTAAAGGAACTTGGCGTTCACCTTTGTTCTCCTACATAGTCACGGAAAACCTTGGTCATTTGCAATATCCTAATGCACAGCAGGAGGTACTTTATGTCGTATATAGGGAAAAAAGGGCAGAATTTGTATTCAGCTTTTGCCAGGCCACACACTAACTTTCAGTACCGCCAGTGGCGGAGGGTACGTTTTGGAGGGAGGGGGGCGGACGGGGAGAGACACGTACACGCACAACATTCATGCACGCACCAAACATTCATGCACGCACGCACCAAACATTCATGCACGCACCAAACATTCATACACGCACGCACGCACCAAACATTCATGCATGCATGCACGCACGCACGCACCAAACATTCATGCACGCACGCACCAAACATTCATACACGCACGCACGCACCAAACATTCATACACGCACGCACCAAACATTCATGCATGCACGCACGCACCAAACATTCATGCACGCACCAAACATTCATGCACGCACGCACCATTCATACATGCACGCACGCACCAAACATTCATACACGCACGCACCAAACATTCATACATGCACGCACGCACCAAACATTCATTCATACACACGCACCAAACATTCATGCACGCACGCACCAAACATTCATACATGCACGCACGCACCAAACATTCATACATGCACGCACCAAACATTCATTTAAAAGAAAAACACACACCTGCAGCCAGCTCTGCCTTGGAGATTCCAGGAGGCTTGGGACTGCTGCCTTCCCTCATTGGCTGACGAGGGAAGGCAGCAGTCCCAATATCATCACAGAGTGGGATGGGGTCAGTGAGACTGCTGAACCCACCCCACTTTGTGATGAAGTGTCACTGATTGACACTCGACCCTGGGCGCTTCAGAGCTTAAAACTGAAGCGCCCAAATGCAAGGCAATCAGTGACGCTACCCCTCGTCACTGAGGGGAGGGCCTCAGGGACCTTTGCTGAGCTGAGGACGTCACGCCCACAGGAGCCGTTACTTCCTCAGCCCAGCAAAGTTCAGCTCAGGCAGCCAGGAGCCTGCGCATTACTGCATGTCTGGCTCCTGGGCTGCCTGACCTGAAAATGAACAGTGTCTGTCAGGCTGACCTTAGTTCAGCCTGACAGACACTGTTCATGAGGGGCAAAGGTGGAGGGCGTGGCCCCTCAGCCCCAATGGACCGGCCGTGGCTGAATACTGCACAGCTGTCATGGGACATTTTAGGAATGTCACTTTGCTGATACAAACTTGTCGTTTTGTAACTTTGAGGTAGTAATTTATATGTTAGATTTTGTAACATGGCTCAGTTAATAAAACTTGTGAATTTCGAATTAGATATCTGCAAGCTATTTGTAAAATAAGGTTATGTGATGGAAAGAAGTGTCAGTGAATTATGTTTTGAAAATATGAGATATTGGCCGTATATATATATATATATATATATTTCCTTCAAGAGGTGAACCTGTGATTCTGTCTTTGGTGTAAGGTGCTTATTTTTGTTGAGGAGGATCTGTAGAGGCCTTTGTGTGTATTTTTTATTTCAAAATATTTAATTAATTTTGAGGATACGGAAATGGAGAGAAGGGTGATAATCAAATTGCAGTGGATACAATGCTTACAACATGAGAGACATTTTCTAGGTGTAAAGCACGAATATAGTAACGATACAGCTATTTAGAGTTGAGCATTGATGAATGTAAGCCCAAATGGAAGCGAAACAAAGGGCTAAGTGAAAGAAGGGGGAGAGATAGGGAAAAGCCCCAGTGAAGATAAAAGGAGAAGGGGGGAGAGAGAGTGATGTCAGGGATAGAACAGTGTCAGTAGGCTGAGTGATTTGTAGATGGGATAGCATACTGGTGTAGCGTCAAAAGATCTGCGTATCTGTTATGTTGTATTAGTAGGTGGTTTGTGATCCTCATTGAACATGTTGGGGTAGAAATGAGGGGATATTGGAGATATGCTCAGGGAGGTTTATTTTTTTGAATATGTAGGTCTAGCTTGTTCCAAAGCTTATGTGAATTCGGGTAATTGAATTTGTTATTGAATAATGAATTGTCTGCACTCCTTGCGAAGCAGACCCGCGCTCATCATGTATGGTGAGTTAGGTTTTGGAATGATTTCCATTCACAGAGAATGTTTTTTACTCCCATTGTTAGTAGGAGATCCTAATGAGTTGATGCCATGGCGTTTCGCTTCAGGACAGGGGTTTGGGACCTCAGTCCTAATGTTACTGTATGGAAATTGAGGAAGATCTCAATGTTAAAGATTCCATTTATTATGTTTTGAATCTTGTTAAACCCAGCGGTTTCTGGCTGGCTGGGACGCTTCGAAGCCAGACAGAATCCACTGTCCCAGATAGGATGAGTAAGATACACTCGTAAGATAACCTGTGTTCACCCTTTGGTAGCAGGGCGCAGAGCAGTCAGGCTTATCCTTCAAAGTGTAAAGTATTGACACAGCACCGCTCTCGCCACACACTGATTACAATACAAAAAGACTCCACTCCGTATGTATAAAACACTGGTCTTTGTAATACACACACATTGAAATCAAAAACAACATACACATCTTATATATGCTTTACAGTTATATGCCATTGTTGAACTCTACCATTATGGCATGAACATATATGAACATATATGTACTAGTCATAGGTATTCACTTGCCCCGTTATGCCCTCAGCCTCGAAAGCAACATAAACCCATGTGCTTACTTTCCCGAGGTAGTCACGACCCAAGCTATCCCTCCCACATCAAAACGACAGAACATATATGCAGGCTTGTTCAGAGGTATTCCGCTTTCCCGCTATCGCATTAGCACATAAAACATGACATATCACAATCACATACCACCTCACAGCTTATAATGGTCAAGAAGTCACAGTTCTCCCCTACGCCTCGTGACCCAGCTCTGCTGTCACTCAAACTACACCAGCCAATGATACACTTTTACCTGCTGGAGACACTTAGATTAGATTCTCAGGACCACCTAAGCGGAAGGAAACAGTTGCTTGGTTTCATCCGTCCGGATTAGACCGTCAAGGCACTCTGCAGTACCTTCACGAGTGCAGGATCACTATCCCCCCTAGGCAAAAGACTGTGACGCCAATTTGGAGAAATGTTCTCCTCAGGGAGGGAGCCGACGACCTCGGACTGAGGCCGCAATGTCAGGCACTGTCGTCCTCCCGATCTGGAGGTCGGAGACAGTCCAAGCTTCCGGCTCAGGTTCCGCGGACACTCAGCAAACATCCCCCCAACACCCCTCGGACACCACACGCTACGGAGTGTGAGCTAGCACAGGTTTCCGGTTGCAAGCTCATGTCCCTCGGACTCCGCAAACTTCCCCAGTACTCCTTGAACTCCTCACGCTACGGCACACAAGGTCGGTTGCTGATCTTTACGAGCACACTCCTCTGCACAGTGTGATTACTGCAAAGGTTAGGATGGTCCTTGTCCTAACCAATGATAACTTCCACCCGTTTCCGCCGCACCCTGCGTGGTCCTTACGATCTTGTGGAAATGGGGGGATCCTTTCTGTCTCTGGGATTTCGTGGACAGGAGGCCAGCCAGTCGGCCCTTGGAAATTGCTTAGGGCCCCGGGTCACCTCAGGAGGCGATTGACTGCATGCCAGCAACATCTAGGCAAAATTCCAAGTGATAGTCCCCTTGCTGGAGGATAACAAGCCCCAGGCCACCACAAGTCTGCGGATAATCCCATTGCAGTCCCTCCTGCCCCAATGGTTTCTCTTGTCTATGTCCCAGCATCGAACCAGCTTAGAATGGTTCCATTCCCAAAAGTGTCTCTAAACTCCTGAGGACAGAGCCCCAGTAGTTATACCCACAGTGGCCTTTGAAGATGAGATCAGTTCAAAAGGCCACCTTTGAAATGCACAGGCCCCCTCTAAATGTAGTCCTTTCTGCCTTCCTGCCCTGGGAGGCTTGATCAACATCTTTATTGGGGCCAGGACCCTTCCCCTTGATATGCAGGTGTCAATTCCAACCCCCCTTATCCTACCCAGACAGGCCCCTCAGAGTCGGAGATCTGCAGTTTCCCTTTGAGTGCCCTTTGTTTATGACTGTCTCTCGGGAATGCACAGATGTAGCTGTCCCCCCAGCACCCAGATGGGGATTGGAGGCTGACAGGCACAGAGAGAGCCATGAGCATAGAAATGCCTACTTTCCCAAAGTGGCATTTCCACATTAGTAATGTCGAATCCACTCTCCCTATCAGACAGGATTAGTCATGACCAATTCCTTGATACTAAACACCATACTGCTACTCTTCTGCAATTAGGAATTCAGCTCAATAGCCTTTCCACAGATCCTCCATGTTAATTGCAAGAAGCAGGCCTCAGAGTACTGAACACACCATCTGATGTTATTCACTACTAGGGCATGTAGTTCACACGTGTACATGTGCACATGCCTACCTCTCCCCTACACCACACCCTGCCCCCAGGGAGTACTCAGATGTAGCGAGAGACATGCAAAACTTGGCAAGTAGCTTTTAAATGCCAAACTGAGTAACAGTAACCTGCACACACAGGCCCCGCCATGGCGGACCTGTGTCACATTTGAACAGCTACTTCTGTGCGTGGCACAACTAGTGCTGCAGACCCTTGTAGTAGCATTTGAGTTACATGCCCTAGGTATATGTCTTACCCCTGGACAATGGACTTACAGTTAACTCAAATAAGCCAATCATGTATACACCAATCGCCAATATGTATATGACAAGCACAGCGCTTTAGGACTGAATGACAGTGTTAACGTGCTTTAAGTCCTAAGCCATCAAAACAGGGTCCAAACCGGAGGTCGGAAAGCAAAAAGTTAGGGGAGACCACGGCAAAAGATGCCAGGTCTAACAAATCTCTTTCCAAAATGAGTTTAGCATCTTTTTTTTTCTTCTTTTATATACGTTTCACAATAATACAGCACATCAGGAAAGGAAGAGGCAGGAGTATATCATAATTTATCTCGGGTAATTCAGTGGAACAAAGCAAAACATCAATAGAATCATTCCATTTCTCTCCAGTCTCCTATAAAGGGAACTGTTCATCCCCGACCCCCCCATATAGTCCCCTATCAGCATTGAATCTTCCACCACATACGATCTATGTCCTCCACCCAACCAATCACTCACCATCTGAGTCACCATCACTTCCAATACCCTCAACCTCGGTATCAACTTCCGTATCTAAGAACCCAGCACACAAATCACTACACACATCGATATCCTCTTCTGCTTTTTCATCCCTCCTACTGAGTCTCATATGAGCTTCCTCCGCGACTGCCCATTCCATAACATCCCTAAGCCAGCGATCCAAATCAGGAGCCTTCTAACTCAACCAGGTAATGGCCACGCGTCTTCTGGCCAAGACCAGAGCCAACTGCAGAAATGTATAGGACATTCTCTTTCCCTTTGGTCTTACAATATTTCCCAGGAGCCAGCAAGCCGGAATGAAATCAAATGTAATGCGTACTGCCCTTTGGATTTCCGGCACCCCCGTAAGTGGGCTAAGTCGTTTTAGCAGTGTCCACCAATCCGTCAGACTGCAAGAAATGAAGTTCTCATCCGGATATAGATCCCAAAGATGTTCACAATTGCCCTCTCGCCACGCCTGAAAGGACATATTATCCAATAATAATCGGACTGACTTCAAAATCCTGACCGAGAGTTCTCTATGCAACAGAGCCCTCTTCAACACTGACCATACAAATAGTGGCAGCTAGTGACATTTGAAATTGGTGGGGCGTAAAATATAGGCAGCAGTACTGCAATTACGTGGATGATTGGCAGCAGTGTTTGGTCAGGTTTAATAATCAGAGGCAGCTCCAACTTGAGCATGCTCTGGGCACCATCTGTCTTTCTAATTAAGTTCAGAGTTAAAGTCAGAATTTTCTATGAAGTAACTTAGTTTGTTTTTCTGTGCCCAGAATTCACTTTAGTAAGATCCATCCTTCGGTTATTTCCCGAATTATTTCTGCTTGCGAAACTCAGATCATTGTCTGTGAGCAGAGTTAGCATCCACGCCGCTTCTGTGTGTTTTAGAAAATGTCCTTTGCTGTATGTTGGTGCTGATTGCTTACACTGACAATAGGCTAATCGGTCAAATTACCATCAGAAACCTGTTAGTGAGACTGCCAATGATGGGAAAATGTATGAAACTTGAAGGAATAGACCAGTTAGTGAGCGGGCCAACAATGGGGAATTGAATTGAAATGACGGCAATGATCAAATTAGTGAGACTGCTATCAGAGGGCAATTGCTGATATATACGATAAACGGTAAATACATGAGACTGTAATGAGTAGGCTAATTAATGAGCAAGCCGAACTTGTGGCAATTAGAATGTCAAAAGTGTTTCAAATAATGATGCTGCCAGTCACCAGTCAGTCAGTGAAACTAGCAGACATTTGCCAATTAAGGATTTGGCAAGCAATTGACTGATTGGTTAGATTGCCAATCAGATTTCCATAAACAGGCAGACTGCCAACAAGAGTACAATTGCCAACATTTCACTTGTGTCTGCATGTAAGTGAACACATACCTCTTGCTTGCAGTCGTAGTGCCTTCACACTCGCTCCAGAGTTCAATACTGAATCGCAGCATAAACACTAGTGCTTTTATGCCCGGATGAAGTCAAGGATGTGGTGGCGGCGAACGCACTCATCGCTGAGGCCCAGGATCAACTTAGCTTTGAATGCTTTTGGGTTCTGGCTAAGTGCTTCTCTGAGCTACAGATGGAAACAAGTCTAATGGGTAGCCCTACTAGTATGGTGCGTGTTTCTTGTAAAGAAAACATGTTCCTTTATGGGATTCTCACCTTCTTTTCTGTCTAACATCTGTGAGGTTGTTGCAGACATGGGCGGTGTCGCCCTCCCACTAGCAGTGGCGGCTGACATCTACAGGGAACGAGGGGCGCGGTCAAAAATAATATATTTTTTAAAAAACTTACCTGGAGACGAACGTGACATCCTCCGGTGCGGACGTCTTCTTCCTTGCATGCACTATGTGAGCAGTGCCCTGATTGGAGAGAGCAGCCTCACTTGGCGCTCCAAAGCACTCTGGAGGCTTGCACTTACTCTCAACCCAGATGTCTTAAGACAGTTGGGTTGAGAGGTTTAAAGTGAGCATGTGTGGCTAGCCGTCGCAAAACGACCAGCCAAAAATACATGCACACTTGAAACAAGTGCAAAAGGCAGCATACCCTCCTTCCAGCTGCTGTCACTCAGCAGCGGCCCCACCCCTGTCGTGACACTCTGTTTGGGACGGGGGATTAAAAATAAAATGGTAATGAATTACCATTTTATTTTTCATCTCTGGGGTTTTGGGGTTAATGTGAGTGGGGCGACGCTCCAACGGAGGAGCCGCCCCTGCATACAAACCTGTGCCACAATGTGGCAATATGCCTGACAATCTGAGGAGTATCCGATGGGACTCCCGCACCTTCCATTAGGAGCTCCAGAAGACGTTCCAACTGAAGCCTGCCTCGCAACAACCATTTCTCATGCTTATCAGAAAAGTCCAACCATCAAGCCGAATATTGCAATTGAGCGTCAAAATAATATAATACGAGACGCGGGACCTCAAGTCCCCCATCCGTATACCGCCTAGTCAAAGTCAACAACGCCACTCTGCTTCGCTTTCCAGTCCACAAAATGGAGTTAAGTATGGTATCTACCTGTCTAATATATGAGCTGGGAGCAGACAAACGGAATTCTGCAATACATACAGACATCTAGGCAACAGCACCATCTTAGCGATGGCCATCCTGCCATTAATGAGAGAGGCAAATTGTTCCAGAATGCCGCCGAAGTCCTTCTAGGACCCTACCCATATTATACCTAAGCTGAAGTTCCTGTGAGTTTGCTACGTTAATCCCTAAATATCTAAAGTGGGATGTCTCCCAGCGTGTGCCCAGATTGGGAAATCCTTCCATTGGGTTCTGGGCAAACAAGCGAGGGGGAACAACAATGACTTTGTGCGATAGAGCCAGAGATCGGAATATGAAACAAGTTGCTCCAACAAACCCAGCAGCACTGGGACCGACACCTGGGGGGAGGACAACGAATTGTCAGCATATAATGATATAACATGCCGTACATCCCCCATACAGTACCCCAGGCCTTCATCCCTCGTCGTACCCAGACAGCCAACAGTTCCATCACAAATGCATAGAGGAGAGGGGACAGCGGGCAACATTGTTGCGTTCAACGACCAATCGCCCAGGCCTCCGATCAGTTTTTGCCCACCCTAACTTTGACACCTGACTCGGTGTACAACAGGTGCACCCACTTACGGAAGCGCGGCCCAAAACCCATGACCCGGAGCACCGAGTTCAGCCTCTTGCAGTGAAACAGCATGTGGGTGTGGGTGCCTGGCGAGTCATGAGAATTCCAACATTTGTCTGAGTCTGGGATACCTAGCTTAAAGAGTTTTTCCGTGGTCCAATGGGCTTTGTGTAAGATCCAATACTTGCATTGTGAGAGGATGGGGTATACTTTGTTTTTAGGAGCGTAAGTCCACATTTTCTTCCATCTGTGTATTTAATGCTAAATGGTACCTATTTTAAGCTTGTGAAAGAAGGGTGAGAAGGGAGTCCCAGAAAACCCTTAAGTGACATTGCAGACTGCACTAAGGTGTAGGCCAAAGTTGGTTCAGTAAATTAAAACGACCTCCTGAAATCTGGAAGCAAATTACGAACTCATCAAACAGTGGTGTCATTGGAAGGCACCCCAATATATCAATTGGGCCAGTGAGTAGATGGTTCAGCATGTGAAACACAAGGCCTAACAAGACAGGTGCTCGGGCCCCTGTGCAATATTTAACAAGGTGGGTGACTTACCCCGTTGAGCTTTCCCACAAGATATTTCATGTAAGCAGACTAACACCTATGTAAGGCAATGCTTTGATGGTTATGCTTCTGGTAGCAGCCAATGAGGAAGAGGCAGAAGGCAGTCCTCCTCATTGACCTTCTTTATAGACATGAGACATGTGACTAAATGGAGGAAGTACATCCTTTCCACATCTTGCACTGCACTAAAACTGCTGAGCTGGGCACAAGGGATTCAGGCGCTCATATAGAAATTACAACAACAGATATTAATCAGTTCAAAATGATTAGTTTTTTGCGATGCGTTCAGAATGGGGAGATGCACCCTGCTTCCCCAACCATCAATCTAAGATTGAAAATAAACAATTTACTTTATTCGAAGCACGCACAAATCAAATAACAGTATGATACACTCCAGTAATGTCAAAACACAATGATAGAGACTCTGTATCTTCTTGGGTGTTTTTATTCCATCCGCTTCTTTTAGCCAACGCGTTTCGTTTCAAGTTTTTCAAGTTTCAAGTTTAAGTTTATTTGATTTAGTTCTCAGCTGAGAACAACAAATATTTAAAAAATAAAATTACAATTATAATGATAAAATATCATTCTAGTACAAAGTTAAAAAGACTTTTAAAAATTTGAACAAATTGTAGCACACTAAATTCATTAGGCGGTGCCTTACAAAGAGAAATCAGATACTGAACTGAGTTAATTTTACATTTTGTTCAAATTGGTTTTATAAACCTTTTGCTAGCTTCTACCACATTCAGATTTGGACAAATGAATAACACGTGATCCAAATCTTGCACCCCGCCATTACACAGGTCACAGGCACTACTGGCTTTTTCTTTTGGGAACCACTTATAAGTGAATGATTTTAAAGGAAGTATCCCACGACGGAGTAATATAATGCTTCGCCTGACTCCATGTTTTAAGTTAAAATACATATACTGCTGCGTTTTCTTATACACAATAGTTTCTGCATGTTGTTTATATAGTGGCAGTGTGGTACAGTGTTGGATGTCTAGGTCGAAGCTTAACCTTGGAGTTAGATGTTTTAAGAAAAGCTTCAGGTGAGCGGGAGACCAAGATTGCAGCAAATCAATAGTGACGTTTGACATTTTAAAAGCAATAAATACATTCCTACAATAAACATATTTCGATGATCTGTGTTCAAACGTCTCTATTTTTAATAAGTGTCGTAAAGTTCCTTGGTCCGCATGGATAAGGTTATATGCCCATCTCAAGATATTGGTGATGCCTCCGGCGAAAGAACTGACTAATGAAAGTTCAAGTCGGAGGGTTTGTACCGGCACAGCTTGTGACATTTTAGTTAATTTCCGGAGAACTTTCCCTTCTTTCTGATCCAGATATTTCCACTGGCTTATTGGAATATATTCAAGAGCGTATGACAGTACTGGTGGATACTTAGAACTATAGACTTGTAGAAGTGAAGAAAAGTGCCTTTGGCCAGTGGAGGCGTATGAGCGTAGGAGTGCCCCCACGTGGGCGTCAACTTTACGGCTCAGGTTCTGCAGGTGAGGCAAGTTTTGCAAGGATTGTGAAAATATTCTCCCTAGGTATGTATATTCCTTTACTACTTCCAGCGGTTTCCCCCCTAGGGACCAGTTGTATTTAACGTATCGTTTCCTTCCTGAAAACGGGACAATTTTTGTTTTAGATGTATTCGGTATTAGGTAATTTTCTTCAGTGTATTTAGCAAGTGCTTGCAAGTTCCTTTGTAGACCAAATGGAGTTAGATCTAAGATGACTACGTCGTCTGCGTACATCATGATGTGCATTTTATGAGAGTCAATTTTCGGTGGAAAGTTGCTAACCTGTTTGAAGCTTTCCGGCAGGTCACTTAGATATAGAGAGAACAGGATTGGGGCCAAAAGGCACCCTTGCCGAAGGCCATTAGGTGTAGCAATTGGGCTAGTAAGACCCTTCTCCCTCCCCATTTGGACTTGACACCATGTCCCTGAATATAGTGATGTTATCAGATACAGGAGATTTTCCGGAATGCCCATTTTTCGAAGTTTTCTCCAGAGCATTGCTCTGTCCACTCTATCGAAAGCCGTCGTGAAGTCGACAAAGACAGCGTACACGACCTGCGACTTCAAGGTGACGGATTTGTCAATTATTGTTTGCAGCACTGCAATGTTGTCTGTAACAGAATGTTTTGGTCTAAACCCGGCTTGGTATAGGGGAATAGAACCTGTTGTAAATGCCCATTCTTTGAGGTGTTCTAAGACGGTTGCCGCAAAAATTTTCCCTGTTGCATCCAGGAGAGCTATCTGCCTATAGTTGAAGGGGAGCAACCTGGAGCCCTTCTTGTGAATTGGAATTACAATGCTCCTCTTCCATGATCCTGGAATCTCCCCAGTTACATAACTGTGGAAAAAAAGAGGAGCTAAGAACTTGCTCCACTCTTTGGGTTTGCTTTGGAGGACCTTTATTGGGATTTGATCCGGTCCCGTTGCTGCAGACGTTCTTGCCTTTTTTATATAGTGTTCGATTTGAGACGGAGATGGAGCTCCGTTTTGTAAATTTTTTTCACTTATCTTGGTTGTTATTGGAGTCGAACTTTGTGGCCTCTTATTTAGTGTGTATAAGTCGGTTAAGTACCTTTCCCATTCTAATGGGGGACTGGGATAGCTTGTAATGATTTTTTTGTGCCTGTTTCTATGGCAATTATGTTCCAATAGGAGCGTTTATTATTTTGTTTTGCAGCTATCTGTATGTCCACCCATATTTTGTCCTGTATCTCTTTACGATTTTTTTTCCTTAGCCCTCCTACAGCGGTTTTTTAAGATGTTAATTTCTTGTTGTTTTGTTTCAGAGAATTGCAGGAAGTGTGCCCTTATTAATGTATTTAATTCAATTGCACTTGAGTCTTGGTTTCGTCTTTTATTTTTTCCCGATCTTGGCCTTCGTTGTTTCAGGTTCTCTTGTAAAGATTGTACCAATTTTTTGGTGACTGCTTCAAAGTTTATTATCGGATTAGTTGAATGAATAGTCCGTAAAGGTTGTGCCATCTCAATTTCAGTAATAATTTTATTGAGAGTTCTCGAGTTCCATAGCAGCCGCCCTTGGAGCTGGTTCACCAATACTGTACTTTGTGAATACATGAGGTGCCCTGGAGATGATGGTTTCGTTTTCAACTCTGTTGTTAGATATAATATTGCGTGATCGCTTCCTAACACAAATTTGATATTTAAATGTGAGGCTGAACCTAACAGATCCAGGCTACATATCATGTAATCAAGGATTGAAGATTTATGATTGCCTTTTCTTGTGGAGGATGCCGGGATATCTCCTTCTACATTGCCATTTAATTTTTCAAGTAAATCATTAGAGATTTTTCCATTGAAGTCTCCTGTTAAGTAAAATGACGGAGAACCTTGACCTTCGATCACCTTTTCTATTCCCTCAAGTATTTCTATCGCTAATGCGTCTCTTTCAGAACCTGGTGGAATATACACATTAAAGATGAGGAGGCTATTCAAAATATCCAAAGTGTCAATCCCGCATTTGACCTTAATACATTGGATGTTCTTTGAACACATTGGGATGATTTCTTGGTCCCAATAAAAATCATCATTTAAGAGAATTGCGATCCCTCCTTTCGCATGCCCCGGATATACCGGTTCTGCTGGAATATCATACACGAAATAGTCTGGGTGGTCAAAAGATGTTTTTGACCAAGTTTCTTGTAAGGCCACGATCCCTGGTCGGTTTTCCGTAATTAGTGCTAATTTCTCCTGGGTTTTCCCTGCTATATTGCAGGAAGAGATGGTCAAACCGTTGTTAAAAAGGGCGTTTGTTTTACTGATCCTGTTTGTTTCTGTTTAGGGTCTCCGCAATCCATGACCATGTGTTTTCATTATAGGTATTTTCCTTCTTTTGAGTGTTTTTATTCCAACTTCTCCTTTCTCCATTCGTAATCGAAACGGATATATTTACTTTAAAGAAATTTAGTGAGTTATTTGTACCACTTTGCCTTTGGAACAGATGCTGATTTTCAGTTTGTTTGATTTCCTTAAGGTTTTCGTATCCCTGGTTTTCCTGCATTGTTACTGGTACCAGGTCAAATCCGTGTTTATGTAGAATCTCGCATTCTTTTAATATTGTACCTGGAATCACTGGAGACCAAAATTCCACGACGGCCGTCGTGGTTTTTGATCTATCTGGGAATACTACAAATTTTATTTTGTTCCTTGTTAGTGACTGTAGCGGTTGTATCTTCTGTAGTAAGTTTGTTATTCTCTCTCGGTTAAGCGGGATATCGCCCGAGGGGAATAAATCTGTGATTTCCAGATGGCATGATAGAGTCTTTTGCAACTGAGTAAGCGTCTTTCCTTTAGGTAGGTTCCTTAGGTGGGTGCCCTTTTGTGCCACCGACTCAGTTCCAGACATTATCGTTGAGAAGCTTGGGGCCAACGGATTGAGTTGGTTGGAATTAACCCTTTGTTTATTAATTAAAGAGTTCTGTGCCTTTTCTGCCAAGTTTTGTTCTGTTTTTTGTCCTTCTAATTCTGAGGACTTGAATTCAGGTGGTAAGATATTCGAAAACCTTATCTTCCGGGCCTTCTGTTTTGCAATCCTTCTTGTCGGTCGTCCTTTTTTTGCCCTTTTCAGACTGGTCTTTTTACTTCTCCTTTCTTTTTCCGAAATTTCAGGGCCTGGAGAGACTAAATACAGATTTTCCGGAGGTTCTATTGCTTTGAGTTTGGTCTCTGGAGTAATGCTCGGTTTTGATAGAGTTTTTGTTTTTTGTTGGGTAAAGATTGGATAATATGCGATGACCGGCTGATGAGTATCCACCTTGTTAGTTTCTATGAAATGTTTTCGAAGAGGATAGATTTGATTAAACTCCTGTTTGCCCTGATTTACTTTTTGCATATCCAGGAAAGGATTGATATACAGTGCAAACAAGAGCGGGGAGCAGGGGCACCCCTGGCGTGTACCTTTAGAAATCTGAACTGGTTTAGATGTTAATCCCATAGAACAGATCCTAGCCACAGGAGAGCGATATAAAACCTGCAAAGCCTTGATATACCCCTGGGGAAACCCCATCGACTGTAGGATCTCCCAAAGAAAGTCCCACGAAACGCGGTCGAACGCCTTCTCGGCATCGAGCAGCACTATTCCTAGATCTCTAGACTCCACCTGGGCGATATCAAGTAAGGTAATAACTCTAGCGATAGGATTCACGGTCCCCCTTCCGGGGATAAACCTGTGCTGTCTTAGGGAAACCAAAGGGGATATAACCTTAGCCAATCGATTCGCAAGGATTTTCGCATAAATCTTCCCGTCACAATTTGTGAGTGAAATTGGGCGATAAGACCCCGGAAGATCAGATGGCTTGTCCTTCTTAAAAACGACAATATTGGCATCGTTCCATGACTGCTGTCACTCAGCAGCGGCCGTCCACCCCTGTCGTGACACTCTGTTTGGGTCGGGGGATTAAAAATAAAATGGTAATGAATTACCATTTTATTTTTCATCTCTGGGGTTTTGGGGTTAATGTGAGTGGGGCGACGCTCCAACGGAGGAGCCGCCCCTGCATACAAACCTGTGCCACAATGTGGCAATATGCCTGACAATGTGAGGAGTATCCGATGGGACTCCCGCACCTTCCATTAGGAGCTCCAGAAGACGTTCCAACTGTAGCCTGCCTCGCAACAACCATTTCTCATGCTTATCAGAAAAGTCCAACCATCAAGCCGAATATTGCAATTGAGCGTCAAAATAATATAATACGAGACGCGGGACCTCAAGTTCCCCATCCGTATACCGCCTAGTCAAAGTCAACAACGCCACTCTGCTTCGCTTTCCGGTCCACAAAATGGAGTTAAGTATGGTATCTACCTGTCTAATATATGAGCTGGGAGCAGACAAACGGAATTCTGCAATACATACAGACATCTAGGCAACAGCACCATCTTAGCGATGGCCATCCTGCCATTAATGAGAGAGGCAAATTGTTTCAGAATGCCGCCGAAGTCCTTCTAGGACCCTACCCATATTATACCTAAGCTGAAGTTCCTGTGAGTTTGCTACGTTAATCCCTAAATATCTAAAGTGGGATGTCTCCCAGCGTGTGCCCAGATTGGGAAATCCTTCCATTGGGTTCTGGGCAAACAAGCGAGGGGGAACAACAATGACTTTGTGCGATTGAGCCAGAGAACGGAATATGAAACAAGTTGCTCCAACAAACCCAGCAGCACTGGGACCGACACCTGGGGGGAGGACAACGAATTGTCAGCATATAATGATATAACATGCCGTACATCCCCCATACAGTACCCCAGGCCTTCATCTCTCGTCGTACCCAGACAGCCAACAGTTCCATCACAAATGCATAGAGGAGAGGGGACAGCGGGCAACATTGTTGCGTTCAACGACCAATAGCCCAGGCCTCCGATCAGTTTTTGCCCACCCTAACGTTGACACCTGACTCGGTGTACAACAGGTGCACCCACTTACGGAAGAGCGGCCCAAAACCCATGACCCGGAGCACCGAGTTCAGCCTCTTGCAGTGAAACAGCATGTGGGTGTGGGTGCTCATGGCGAGTCATGAGAATTCCAACATTTGTCTGAGTCTGGGATACCTAGCTTAAAGAGTTTTTCCGTGGTCCAATGGGCTTTGTGTAAGATCCAATACTTGCATTGTGAGAGGATGGGGTATACTTTGTTTTTAGGAGCGTAAGTCCACATTTTCTTCCATCTGTGTATTTAATGCTAAATGGTACCTATTTTAAGCTTGTGAAAGAAGGGTGAGAAGGGAGTCCCAGAAAACCCTTAAGTGACATTGCAGACTGCACTAAGGTGTAGGCCAATGTTGGTTCAGTAAATTAAAACGACCTCCTGAAATCTGGAAGCAAATTACGAACTCATCAAACAGTGGTGTCATTGGAAGGCACCCCAATATATCAATTGGGCCAGTGAGTAGATGGTTCAGCATGTGAAACACAAGGCCTATCAAGACAGGTGCTCAGGCCCCTGTGCAATATTTAACAAGGTGGGTGACTTACCCCGTTGAGCTTTCCCACAAGATATTTCATGTAAGCAGACTAACACCTCTGTAAGGCTATGCTTTGATGGTTATGCTTCTGGTAGCAGCCAATGAGGAAGAGGCAGAAGGCAGTCCTCCTCATTGACCTTCTTTATAGACATGAGACAGGTGACTAAATGGAGGAAGTACATCCTTTCCACATCTTGCACTGCACTAAAACTGCTGAGCTGGGCGCAAGGGATTCAGGCGCTCATATAGAAATTACAACAACAGATATTAATCAGTTCAAAATGATTAGTTTTTTGCGATGCGTTCAGAATGGGGAGATGCACCCTGCTTCCCCAACCATCAATCTAAGATTGAAAATAAACAATTTACTTTATTCGAAGCACGCGCAAATCAAATAACAGTATGATACACTCCAGTAATGTCAAAACACAATGATAGAGACTCTGTATCTTCTTGGGTGTTTTTATTCCATCCGCTTCTTTTAGCCAACGCGTTTCATTTCAAGTTTTTCAAGTTTAAGTTTATTTGATTTAGTTCTCAGCTGAGAACAACAAATATTTAAAAAATAAAATTACAATTAACATGATAAAATATCATTCTAGTACAAAGTTAAAAAGACTTTTAAAAATTTGAACAAATTGTAGCACACAAATTCATTAGGCGGTGCCTTACAAAGAGAAATCAAATTCTGAACTGAGTTAATTTTACATTTTGTTCAAATTGGTTTTATAAACCTTTTGCTAGCTTCTACCACATTCAGATTTGGACAAATGAATAACACGTGATCCAAATCTTGCACCCCGCCATTACACAGGTCACAGGCACTACTAGCTTTTTCTTTTGGGAACCACTTATAAGTGAATGATTTTAAAGGAAGTATCCCAAGACGGAGTAATATAATGCTTCGCCTGACTCCATGTTTTAAGTTAAAATACATATACTGCTGCGTTTTCTTATACACAATAGTTTCTGCATGTTGTTTATATAGTGGCAGTGTGGTACAGTGTTGGATGTCTAGGTCGAAGCTTAACCTTGGAGTTAGATGTTTTAAGAAAAGCTTCAGGTGAGTGGGAGACCAAGATTGCAGCAAATCAATAGTGACGTTTGACATTTTAAAAGCAATAAATACATTCCTACAGTAAACCTATTTTGATGATCTGTGTTCAAACATCTCTTTTTTAATAAGTGTCGTAAAGTTCCTTGGTCCGCATGGATAAGGTTATATGCCCATCTCAAGATATTGGTGATGCCTCTGGCGAAAGAACTGACTAATGAAAGTTCAAGTCGGAGGGTTTGTACCGGCACAGCTTGTGACATTTCAGTTAATTTCCGGAGAACTTTCCCTTCTTTCTGATCCAGATATTTCCACTGGCTTATTGGAATATATTCAAGAGCGTATGACAGTACTGGTGGAATCTTAGAACTATAGACTTGTAGAAGTGAAGAAAAGTGCCTTTGGCCAGTGGAGGCGTATAAGCGTAGGTGTGCCCTCACGTGGGCGTCAACTTTACGGCCCAGGTTCTGCAGGTGAGGCAAGTTTTGCAAGGATTGTGAAAATATTCTCCCTAGGTATGTATATTCCTTTACTACTTCCAGCGGTTTTCCCCTAGGGACCAGTTGTATTTAACGTATCGTTTCCTTCCTGAAAACGGGACAATTTTTTGTTTTAGATGTATTCGGTATTAGGTAATTTTCTTCAGTGTATTTAGCAAGTGCTTGCAAGTTCCTTTGTAGACCAAATGGAGTTAGATCTAAGATGACTACGTCGTCCGCGTACATCATGATGTGAATTTTATGAGAGGCAATTTTCGGTGGAAAGTTGCTAACCTGTTTGAAGCTTTCCGGCAGGTCACTTAGATATAGAGAGAACAGGATTGGGGCCAAAAGGCACCCTTGCCGAAGGCCATTAGGTGTAGCAATTGGGCTAGTAAGACCCTTCTCCCTCCCCATTTGGACTTGACACCATGACCCTGAATATAGTGATGTTATCAGATACAGGAGATTTTCCGGAATGCCCATTTTTCGAAGTTTTCTCCAGAGCATTGCTCTGTCCACTCTATCGAAAGCCGTCGTGAAGTCGACAAAGACAGCGTACACGACCTGCGACTTCAAGGTGATGTAGTTGTCAATTATTGTTTGCAGCACTGCAATGTTGTCTGTAACAGAATGTTTTGGTCTGAACCCGGCTTGGTATAGGGGAATAGAACCTGTTGTAAATGCCCATTCTTTGAGGTGTTCTAAGACGGTTGCCGCAAATATTTTCCCTGTTGCATCCAGGAGAGCTATCTGCCTATAGTTGAAGGGGAGCAACCTGGAGCCCTTCTTGTGAATTGGAATTACAATGCTCCTCTTCCATGATCCTGGAATCTCCCCAGTTACATAACTGTGGAAAAAAAGAGGAGCTAAGAACTTGCTCCACTCTTTGGGGTTGCTTTGGAGGACCTTTATTGGGATTTGATCCGGTCCCGTTGCTGCAGACGTTCTTGCCTTTTTTATATAGTGTTCGATTTGAGACGGAGATGGAGCTCCGTTTTCTAAATCTTTTTCACTTATCTTGCTTGTTATTGGAGTCGAACTTTGTGGCCTCTTATTTAGTTTGTATAAGTCGGTTAAGTACCTTTCCCATTCTAATGGGGGGACTGGGATAGCTTGTAATGATTTTTTTGTGCCTGTTTCTATGGCAATTATGTTCCAATAGGAGCGTTTTATTATTTTGTTTTGCAGCTATCTGTATGTCCACCCATTTTTTGTCCTGTATCTCTTTACGATTTTTTTCCTTAGCCCTCCTATAGCGGTTTTTTAAGATGTTAATTTCTTCTTGTTTTGTTTCAGAGAATTGCAGGAATTGTGCCCTTATTAATTTATTTAATTCAATTGCACTTGAGTCTTGGTTTCGTCTTTTATTTTTTCCCGATCTTGGCCTTCGTTGTTTCAGGTTCTCTTGTAAAGATTGTACCAATTTTTTGGTGACTGCTTCAAAGTTTATTACAGGATTAGTTGAATGAATAGTCCGTAAAGGTTGTGCCATCTCAATTTCAGTAATAATTTTATTGAGAGTTCTCTAGTTCCATAGCAGCCGCCCTTGGAGCTGGTTCACCAATACTGTACTTTGTGAATACATGATGTGCCCTGGAGATGATGGTTTCGGTTTCAACTCTGTTGTTGGATATAATATTGCGTGATCGCTTCCTAACACAAATTTGATATTTAAATGTGAGGATGAACCTAACAGATCCAGGCTACATATCATGTAATCAAGGATTGAAGATTTATGATTGCCTTTTCTTGTGGAGGATGCCGGGATATCTCCTTCTACATTGCCATTTAATTTTTCAAGTAAATCATTAGAGATTTTTCCATTGAAGTCTCCTGTTAAGTAAAATGACGGAGAACCTTGACCTTCGATCACCTTTTCTATTCCCTCAAGTATTTCTATCGCTAATGCGTCTCTTTCAGAACCTGGTGGAATATACACATTAAAGATGAGGAGGCTATTCAAAATATCCAAAGTGTCAATCCCGCATTTGACCTTAATACATTGGATGTTCTTTGAACACATTGGGATGATTTCTTGGTCCCAATAAAAATCATCATTTAAGAGAATTGCGATCCCTCATTTCGCATGCCCCCGATCTACCGGTTCTGCTGGAATATCATACACGAAATAGTCTGGGTGGTCAAAAGTTGTTTTTGACCAAGTTTCTTGTAAGGCCACGATCCCTGGTCGGTTTTCCGTAATTAGTGCTAATTTCTCCTGGGTTTTCCCTGCTATATTCCAGGAAGAGATGGTCAAACCGTTGTTAAAAAGGGCGTTTGTTTTACTGATCCTGTTTGTTACTGTTTAGGGTCTCCGCAATCCATGACCATGTGTTTTCATTATAGGTATTTTCCTTCTTTTGAGTGTTTTTATTCCAACTTCTCCTTTCTCCATTCGTAATCGAAACGGATATATTTACTTTAAAGAAATTTAGTGAGTTATTTGTACCACTTTGCTTTTGGAACAGATGCTGATTTTCAGTTTGTTTGATTTCCTTAAGGTTTTAGTATCCCTGGTTTTCCTGCATTGTTACTGGTACCAGGTCAAATCCGTGTTTATGTAGAATCTCGCATTCTTTTAATATTGTACCTGGAATCACTGGAGACCAAAATTCCACGACGGCCGTCGTGGTTTTTGATCTATCTGGGAATACTACAAATTTTATTTTGTTCCTTGTTAGTGACTGTAACGGTTGTATCTTCTGTAGTAGGTTTGTTATTCTCTCTCGGTTAAGCGTGACATCGCCCGAGGGGAATAAATCTGTGATTTCCAGATGGCATGATAGAGTCTTTTGCAACTGAGTAAGCGTCTTTCCTTTAGGTAGGTTCCTTAGGTGGGTGCCCTTTTGTGCCACCGCCTCAGTTCCAGACATTATCGTTGAGAAGCTTGGGGCCAACGGATTGAGTTGGTTGGAATTAACCCTTTGTTTATTAATTAAAGAGTTCTGTGCCTTTTCTGCCAAGTTTTGTTCTGTTTTTTGTCCATCTAATTCTGAGGACTTGAATTCAGGTGGTAAGATATTCGAAAACCTTATCTTCCGGGCCTTCTGTTTTGCAATCCTTCTTGTCGTCCTATTTTTTGCCCTTTTCCGACTGGTCTTTTTACTTCTCCTTTCTTTTTCCGAAATTTCAGGGCCAGGAGAGACTAAAGACAGATTTTCCGGAGGTTCTATTGCTTTGAGTTTGGTCTCTGGAGTAATGATCGGTTTTGATAGAGTTTTTGTTTTTAGTTGGGTAAAGATTGGATAATATGCGATGACCGGCTGATGAGTATCCACCTTGTTAGTTTCTGTGAAATGTTTTCTAAGAGAATAGATTTGATTAAACTCCTGTTTGCCCTGATTTACTTTTTGCATATCCAGGAAAGGATTGATACACAGCGCAAACAAGAGCGGGGAGCAGGGGCACCCCTGGCGTGTACCTCTAGAAATCTGAACTGGTTTAGATATTAATCCCATAGAACAGATCCTAGCCCCAGGAGAGCGATATAAAACCTGCAAAGCCTGGATATACCCCTGGGGAAACCCCATCGACTGTAGGATCTCCCAAAGAAAGTCCCACGAAACGCGGTCGAACGCCTTCTCGGCATCGAGCAGCACTATTCCTAGATCTCTAGACTCCACCTGGGCGATATCAAGTAAGGTAATAACTCTAGCGATATGATTCACGGTCCCCCTTCCGGGGATAAACCCGTGCTGTCTTAGGGAATCCAAAGGGGATATAACCTTAGCCAATCGATTCGCAAGGATTTTCGCATAAATCTTCCCGTCACAATTTGTGAGTGAAATTGGGCGATAAGACCCCGGAAGATCAGATGGCTTGTCCTTCTTCTTAAAAACGACAATATTGGCATCGTTCCACGACTGTGGTGCCGCACCAGTTTGAGCGGCCTTGAAAACAGCCAGAAAATCCATTTTAAGATCTTGAAAAAAAATCTGGTAGACTTCAGATGGAAGCTTATCTGGACCTGCAGCCTTACCCCTCGTCATGCTATTAATAGCCTGTGCCAGCTCATCCATCGTAATAGGACTATCCAATATTCCAGCTTCCTCCTGAGCTAACCGCTGAGATTGTACATTTAAAAACCCCAGATCACTAGCATCCTGTTCTGTATCCTGCTCTGTATAAAGCTAGTTCCTTGTTTGTTTGTAGAGTTTTAAGAGCATGTCATTCATTGGGAGTAAGATTGTCCTTCCTACACCCAAAGGAGGGGCCATATTTGTCAATACAGTCATCCAAGTCTTTGATTACTAGTCTGTGAAAGATCTCTATATTGTTGCCACTCGTTAAGTTTGGAGACCAGCGAGACTTAGTCTTAAGACCGCTGGTAACCGTCCAGTCTGATCTGATGTCTAAATGCTCCAATACCTTCGCCACCATAATGGGATCTTCCTCCAATTCTGTAATTGAAAGCAAAGTTACAGTGTCATGTATATCCTGTATCGTTAATGTACTGGACACCACACTGTGCTGGCTGCGGAGTTTTAACTTTCGTATGTTATGGCATAGAACATGTCTTGAGAGATCCACACGGGAGAAACAAAGAGTTAAAACTCCGCAGACATGAAGCAAAGTGGATCATGCGTCTCAGGGCCGTAGAAGACGGTCTTAATTTTGAGCAGGAGTTCCAATATTTCCTGGTGGACCGAGTGTTATATTTTCCTTGAAATGTACTGGGACGTCCACTATATGTAGTCAAATTAATATGGTGGTCTATTTGATACTTCAATGAGGATAACACGGCTATGAATTTGACTGTTTCACAAGGTTTTCCTTGTTCTTCGACTTGCGATTTGGATTAATAGATATGCAAACTTTCACCCTCTGACTTACCTGGTACCCAATGAGCTATTGCCCGTGGGGAATACTTAGTTTTTCAAAATTATGGGCAGCGACAGATGTAGTCGCTTTTCGTTCATGCCCCAGTTATTTCTATTCTGTTTATAGTCATTTGGTATGTATTTATATTTCAAATGCGGGAGCTGCAACCACAACGCGGATTACACAAACCCCTCACTTTGTCTCAATTTATTTATATTCAGCGCTTACATTACCTTTTCTTTTGGGCACATTTTGACCAAAACTTTATTTGATTAGCCTCAATGTTGTTCATGGGGCACTGGTTTCCCTTTACATTCAACGTGAGAATATTACTATTCATAGATGGCACTCACGCATTGACTAAAACTTTATTTGATGTGCCTCAATTTTGTTCATGGGGCACTGGTTTCCCTTTACATTTAACGTGAGAGTATTACTATTCTAAGATGGCGCTCACGCATAAGATACGTAAGGCGTGAAGTCCTCTTTCGATTTCTAAGATTCAACACTTAAATCCCACGCGAGCCGGCAAGCGCGTTACCTGTACTCGGGCAATGAGGATAGACGGCAACAGGTAAGACTGATCGCGCGCATAAAGAATATTTTGGTTGTCTGGGCCATATGACTTTGGAAGATACTTATGGGTATACGTCTTGTTTTCACAGGCATCTCCCCGTACTTCTGGGACCTGTTCAGAATATACGGGAGCTTAATGGTCTCCCAAGGGATATCGGACTAAACTTACCATCAACAGGGTAAGTCCCTTAGTCTTATCTTGAGATTAATATGACAACGCATACGGAATCAGTGATTTATGATATTTCTTATATATAATTTCCAGACATTGGCACGTACTTTCAGCAATTGACATGTGGATGGCTTCACTTATGGCATTTGGATATTTATTGGAAACTTTTTGGACATGAGACCTCTTAAGCAGATAATACGCATTAGGAGGTAAGCCCGACCTCTGGGATACACCCTTGAAATATTGCAAATTTTGATTAAAGGCTCGCCAATGATACATTATGTCTTATGTTACATTATATTCTCTCCTGGGTCGTGATATTCGAACGTACTCAATACCTTAAGCTACAGCACACCTCCTGGGCTTCTAAATACCTTGGGAGTGAGTACTACTTACGTGTGTTCTAGATTTTATAATAATCACAAGAAATGGTTCAAACTAAGCACCACATCACAATAGGGGTGTCACAAATCTATATAACGTGATATGTTGATTTCCTGAATTTAGAAGGTATGTCACCAAATGTCTCTCAAATTTGGGCATGCTCATGCTTGGCTGAATAGCGGCAAATGCACGGGATAATTGATTTGAATATCGTGAACGTTTTAAGCATATGTTGGTGTTTTCCACTTTAATGCGCACACAATGAGCACACTACTTTTGTTTTTTTGCACAGGGCAAATTTTGATGGCATGTTTTATGTTCTTTAAATACACAACTTTTGCTTGTATTACAAAACTGGCATTTGTATTACTTTTAGCCCTTAGGAAGTCGTAGGGGTGACACCCCAAAGCGACGAAACGCATTGGCTAAAAGAAGTGGATGGAATAAAAACACCCAAGAAGATAGAGTCTCTATCATTGTGTTTTGACATTACTGGAGTGTATCATACTGTTATTTAATTTGAATTGCGTGTGCTTCGAATAGTGTAAATTGTTTATTTTCAATCTTAGATTGATGGTTGGGGAAGCAGGGTGCATCTCCCCATTCTGAACGCACCGCAAAAAACTAATCATTTTGAACTGATTAATATCTGTTGTTGGCACTCATTACACTGCATTACATGCCTCTTGGGCCCGCCTTGACTATTGGGTGGTCTCTCGCGGGGCAATCTCATGGGTTACACACGCAACGCATCTTGCCCGAACCCTCTCCGATCATTCTCCGGTATTCATCACGCTGACCCCACCTGACTTACTTGCCTCTCCTGGAATATGGCGCCTTAAGCCGGAGGCGCTGCTTGATGCCGTTTTCAAGGATGAAATCGGCACTGAAATTGCCGAGTTCTTCCGTGTCAACATAGGCTCTGTTTCCACGATGGGCACAGTGTGGGAGGCTTTTAAAGTCACCATTCGAGGATCCTGTATGGCCAAAAGCTTTGGAGTGTTGCGAGATCTTCGTCGCACTCTTCACTCGCTAGAAGAAGAGCTTAAACAACTGGAGAGTGACCTCTGGGGAGACAACTCCGGGCAACGTCTAGCGGTATTCCGGGACAAGCTTTCCGAGTACAACCGTGCTGCTGAGTCAGAGACGAGATTTCGAGGGAAATATCACACAGCACGCCGGTATGGGGAGGGTGGGCGCCCGGGTAGGGCTCTAGCGCAAGATATCCGCCTCCCGCGCTTTTCTAATTATGTACTCGAAATTCAAGATGCTTCTGGTGCGCGTCTCCGGGACAACCGGGACATCCTACGCACCTTCACCGACTTCTACACTGACCTATACGGCGGTGGTAGGCCTGAGCCTCCAGACTTTGTCTCTTATTTGCAGGACATAGCCCTCGGCTGGCTGGGCGACTCCCAGAGGGAGTTTCTGGCTGCACCCTTTGAGAACGATGAATTGCATGCTGCTATCATGCAAATGAAATCCGGGAAGGCCCCCGGGTCGGATGGTCTCCCCATCGACTTTTATAAAACCTATATTGTTCAACTTCTTCCCGTTCTCAAACAAGTTTTCAATGAGGCGCAGGAGCTCAGTTGTCTACCCCCCTCCATGCGACTAGCACTGATCTCCTCTCTCTTGAAGCCCGCTGATCGTTGTGATTCATATCGACCCCTCTCCCTAATAAATACAGATGCCAAAATACTGGCGAAACTCATGGCTAATCGTCTCAGTCTCCTCATGCAGGAGCTGGTCCTACCTGACCAGGCGGGATTCATCCCTGGCCGGGCAACAACACACAATTTACGTACCCTCTTTTCAATATTAAGATCGGTAGATCCGAAGGTGCCCATGGCTGCCATTTTTCTAGATGCTACTAAGGCATTCGATTCGGTGGAATGGGACTACCTCTTTGTCATCCTTCAAAATATGGGAATGCCTGTGGGATTCCTCTCCTGGGTCCGTCTGTTATACACCAATCCTGAGGCCAAGGTCCTCATTAATGGACACTCTTCTCCTCCATTTCCCATTACCCGGGGCACACGCCAAGGCTGTCCGCTTTCTCCCCTCCTATTCGCCCTTGCGGTGGAACCGCTCGCGGCGAGACTCCGGCAACATCACCATGATAAGGCCCTCCGATGCCCACTTAGACATATTCTTATTTCCCTTTATGCGGATGACGTAACGCTCTATGTGAGAAATCCCCAAATTAATCTCAGCCCGCTGCTCAGAGAGTTTGTCTGGTTTGGAGGACTTTCGGGCGTGCATATTAATTGGTCTAAATCTCAGATTTTCCCTCTCACTCCGTCCGTGACTAGGTTTGTCCCGGACTTCCCCATCGAGTGGTGTGATGAGGAGGTGAAGTATCTGGGGATACGGGTCACTGCTGACCGTGAAGAACTACTGCGCCTGAATTATGGACGCACTTTGGAGAACATTAGAGAGAATGTCACAAGATGGATAGCCCTCCCGCTATCTGTCGCGCGGCGTATTTCCCTCATTAAAATGGTCCTGCTTCCCAAACTCCTTTATCTGTTTTTAAATATACAGCTGGAGCCAGGCCGACATTTCTTCGCTCTTCTCCGCTCTGAATTGATACGCCTTACCTGGGGTGGCAAACAACCTAGAATTATTCAACAAAGGGAGGGACTAGGGGCGTATTTAACGAGGTCCAGCGTACATGCCTGTTAGACCTGGCATCCTTGGCGTGGGTCTCCCTTCCATTTTTTCATAATGCCTCCACGGTTGCCGATATGTTTTTGCTGGACTAGATGCTCATGGGCACTTTGCCGCTGCTAATCAGTGCCAAAGTGCAAGTGCTCCCTATCGTTAATTGATACATGTATTAGTGACTCCATGATTGGATGATTGGTTTACTTGTCAGTCCCTAGTACAGCGCACTCAGTGTGCCCAGGGCTTGTAAATCCAATGCCGCTGGTGGGCTTGCAGCACTGGTTGTGCCACCCACAGAAGCGGCTTGTAAATGTGTCTCAGGCCTGCCATCGCAGAGCCTGTGTGCAGCCTCGGGCTGCCATGTCGACTTGGTGAGTACACCCACTTACCAGTCCCTAAACCTTCCCTTTACTGCATGTTGGTCACCCCTAAAGTAGGCCCTAGGGCAGGGTGCATTGTAAGTATAAGGTAGGACATGCCCTGGTGTGTGTGGCATGTCCTAATAGTGAATTACAGCCATTTTCGTTCTTCACTATTGCAAGGCTACCTGCTCCCCATAGGCCAGAATGGGCAGACTGACTATTACACCTTATAGTCAGAACTGACCCAGGGAACATGGTAGAAAAACGAATTTAGTATGCCTGAACTCAGGATGATAAAATACATCTTTTAGTGAAGTTGGTTTTAACATTTCTGTGTTCGAAAATACCACTTTTAGAAAGTGGGTATTTTCTTGCCTAACTATCCAAGCCTGCCTCTGCTAGGTTGTGTATTCCTTGTCTGGAGATTGAGTGACAGGGGCTGGGGGTGGCTACAGGAGACAGGGTGAGTCAGCGCAGGGCTGAATAGAAAGATCTGCATCCAGAGTGGAGGGAGGAGCTGCACCTGGGTCTGAATAGGGCTGTGCCTGCCTTCCACAATGCTGGCTCCACCTCCTGCCGGGCGGCTGAGCACTCTGCCCCACATTCTGAAAGGAAAGAAGGAGTCAGAAAAACAAAGTGCTCCAGAACTGACCAGAACTGGTTTTGGACTAGGCAGAGGCCTCTCTGCCTCCAGAGAACAAAGAGAATCAGGGTATAAGAGGGGCACCCAGACCCCAGGAAGATCAGATCACTTTTGGGAACAAGAAGAAACCTTTGCTGAGGAGCGGAACCAAGAAGAAACTGAGGAGAGACTATCCCTAAGCCTGAAGTGCTGCTTGGGGGATTGGCCTGCAGTGGTTTGCCTGACTGCCAAAGAGAGGAGAAAGGAACTTTTGCTTTGCTGTGACTTTCATCAACTTGTGAAGGATCTCCAAGGGCTTGGAAGAGAGCTTGCCCCCTGACCGAAGTCCCAGGACCATTGGACTTCACCCCCTTTGTGAATTGCTGCTGGAAACTCTGTTTCAGTGGCTACAGAGGTAGGGAGCTGTGACCGACTCTCACGACCGACTCGGTGTCCTGCAAGCACCGCATCGAAGCACCGTCTCGCCCTGCAACGCACGGCCCTGGTCTCACCGACTCCGTCAACGAGCCGCTGCCTGCACCGCATCGAGGGACAACGCGTCCTGCAACGCTTCGCTACGCCGAATCGAACTGGTCCGACCGACACGGTCACTGCTGCTGAGTTCGAGTCCTGTGACCGCACCGGAGTTGGGCACCGCTCGCACGCTTTGCGACGCACCGCCCGACTCGCACCGCTGTCCGGACTGATCGACGCCAGCTCCTGAATCCGGCTCCGTCGCCGCACCGCAACCTGCCAGCACCGCATCGAAGCACCGTCTCGCCCTGCAACGCACGGCCCTGGTCTCACCGACTCCGTCTCGACGACGTCAACGAGCCGCTGCCTGCACCGCATCGAGGGACAACGCGTCCTGCAACGCTTCCATTTTTGCATCGCGACCGCGACGAACAGCCATCCGGCTCGCACGCCCGTGCCTGCCGCTTCAAGTAAAGGTACTGTGACCGAGTCTGTCTACGCTGTGTTGGCCCGTCTCGACGCGGTCAGCTGGATTTGTTAGACTCTGTTTGTTCTCGACATCGCCGTAGCCGGAGGAGGCTACCGACTCGCACAGAACCTTGAATTAAGCCTTTTTGATCAGAACTAAGTATTCTTAACAGTATTGTGGATTATTTTTGTCGTTTATGGTCTTGTGATAAATCTATATAAAGTATACCTATTTTTATAAATATATAACCTGTGTGGTGTCCATTTGTAGGGTTGTCACTTGATTACTGTATGTGTTCACAAATGCTTTACACACTGCCTCTGAACTAAGCCTGTCTGCTCGTGCCAAGCTACCAAGAGGGTGAGCAGGGGTTATTTCGGGAGTGTACCTACTTTCCCTGACTAGACTCAAGGGTCCCTATTTGGACAAGGGTACATACCTCTGCCAACTAGAGACCCCCAAATCTAACAATGCCCCACAAGGACAATAAGCCAAAATGGGTACGAAGTTCCTCTAATTGGTTAGAAAAAAGCGGGTGGAGGACTGAGTGTAGTGTGTCAGGGGATACCACTATGTGTATGCGATAGAAAAAAGGGGAGAACCCTTTTTGGGAACTAGGGCTCTCACACACCCAGCAAGCCAGGTGTCATGCTTCATCATATGAGCCTGCCCCTCGTCAGGTCGGCGCTGCAATACCTGACGGGCACCCAAACCGGGGCTCTTTGTCGGGGATCTTTTGTTCCTGCCGGTATGTGCAGTGGGGGTGAGGGGCCTAGTGTGTAGATGTGAGGTATAGTGAAAGTAAAATAGGTCAGTTAATCCTAAAAACCTTTATTGGGAAGGTAAACTACCTAGTATAAAAGAATGAGAGGGGTACAGGACTAGTACTGGTGTATCTAGTAATAAATACCCGGCTCTCAAGTGATCGACATGTTTTGTGCCATAATAGTCCTATAGATCAAGGCACTTCCTCAGGATCGAATAAAAACGCTATCTACACTGCAAAGGTAAGTGAAATTCTACATACCCAGAACACAGGTAGTTGACCTGGTCTGTGAGTAAAGTGTAACGCGCAATGTCAGCAGTTCTGCGCGTTGGAATTTCCAAGGCGGCACTCACTCGGAGACGCTTTTCGTCGCGAGTGGAGTTGTGGTCTTCTATACGCCTTTCCGCCTATACCACTTCTGCCCAGAGTGCTGAAGAAGATCAGGCGCGACCGGGCCCAAGTCATTCTTGTGGCCCCGGATTGGGCACGAAGAGTCTGGTATCCCGAGCTATTACACATGGCCATCGATCCTCCGATCAGACTGCCACTTCGGGAGGATCTTCTGTTGTAGCAGCAGGGGACGGTCCTCCACCCGAACCTGTCCAGCCTCCACCTCCTTGCGTGGAGATTGAGCAGCGACAGTTGACCGCTTTCGACCTTCCTCCCGAAGTCTGTAATGTTATCTTGGCAGCCAGGCGTCCCTCCACCAAAACGGTATACTCCTGTAGATGGAACAAGTTTGTGGCATGGTGCGCAGCAAAGGCTGTGGATCCCCTTTCTGCCCCCCTTTCAGAGGTTCTCCTCTTCATTCTTTCTTTGGCCCAGCAGGGCTCTGCTCTGGGCACTCTCAAAGGCTATTTTCGGCCATTTCGGCCTTCCTTCGGCTGCCTGACCAGCCTTCTCTTTTCAAGTCCCCCATTGTAAATCGCTTCCTTTAGGGCATTACTCACTTGTTTCCTCCAACTCCTTTCGTGATGCCCCAGTGGGACTTGAACCTGGTTCTTACTTATCTTATATGTGCTCCTTTCGAGCCGCTACATAACTGTCCTCTCAGGCTCCTGACTCTCAAAACTTCCTTTCTGGTTGCCATCACCTCTGTTCGCAGGGTGAGTGAGCTACAAGCCCTTTCTTCTAAGCCCCCTTTCCTGGCTGTTCATCCGGACAAAGTTGTCCTCCGCACTAGGCCTTCTTTCCTTCCCAAAGTGGTTACCTCTTTTCATATAGGACAGACCATCACTTTGCCCACCTTCTTTCCGCCTCTGCATCCTCCGTCTCCGTCCTGTATCATTCCAGCGCTGAGATGCCCCTGGGTAGTCATGCGCTTTACAAATCTCATAAACATAAACATCCTTCTAAAGAGGAAGAGAGGCTCCACCGTCTGGATCCAAAACGTGTGCTTTCGTTCTATCTGGATCCCACAAAACAATTCCGGGTGGATGACCAGCTGTTTGTTGGTTATGTGGGCGCCAAGAAAGGTCGGGCTGTGCAAAAACGAACCATCTCCCGATGGGTCGTTCTTTGCATCAAAATCCGCTATTCCTTAGCGAAAAAGGAACCTCCAGTTGGGTTGCGTGCCCATTCCACTAGGGCGACGGCAGCCACTACTGCTTTGGGACGTGGAGTCCCCCTTCTTGACATCTGCCAGGCAGCTACGTGGGCTTCACTGTAGACGTTTACCAAACACTACTGCCTGGACAGCCAAGTCCGGAGAGACGGCTTCTTCGGCCGTTCAGTTCTCCAGGACTTTCTGGTTCGCAGACCCACCACTGGGGTTGGTATTGCTGGGGTATCTATTTTAAGGTGAGGAATCCATAACTAATTGTCTCTTTCAGATGAACAAGTTACTTACCTTCGGTAACAATATATCTGTAAGAGACATAGATTAATTAGTTATGGATTCCTCACCGCCCCACCCATCCTCCGCGTTCTGCGAACTGACTTCTAGGGTAAGGGACTCCCTTTCAGGGCCCTAGTTTTCGTGCACCAGTGGTCAGTGTCTTGCATGGCTCTGCGCTTCTGGCGTGGAATGTCGTGTAAAGAACTGACGTCAGCCCGCGAGGGTGGCGTCTAAGATACCGCAACGTCATTCCGGCGACCACGACGCCAGCGACGAACGCGGAGTCGACCGACGCCACCTATCGACGCGCAGAGGAACTGCTGAGGAAAAAAGTCTCCGGATCCAGTCTGACGCCTGGGGGTAATTCTAAAGTGAGGAACCCATAACTAATCTATGTCTCTTACAGAGATATCGTTACCGAAGGTAAGTAACTTGTTCGACTGAACTTATACTACACAACAACTTCTTTTTATTCAAAGAGGTCTGGTACAAACAGACACAGGGTGTAGCCATGGGCTCCAGGTTTTCGCCTGCTTATGCTAATCTCTTCATGGGTTGGCTTGAGGAGGTGATGATCTGGGGCCCAGATGGCAGCCATTGGAATGAATATATCCTCTACTGGGGGCGATTCATTGACGACTGTTTCATGATCTGGACGGGTCCTGAACGGACACTACAGGACTTTTTTTTAACTATCTCAATGATAATGATGTAAACATTAGATACACCACCCATTCAAGTACAACCAATGTGGTATTCTTGGATGTAGAATTATACATCAAGGACAGTCAGATACATAGCAAGATGTACCGTAAACCAACGTCCCGCAACTCCCTCTTGCATGCAACATGTGCTCACCCTCGACATCAGATAAAAGCAATCCCATTCGGGGAGATGGTTAGAGCAAGACGGAATTGCAGTGAGGAGTCTTACTTTTTGACTTGTATTAACGACATGGAGAGATGATCCACACAGAGAGGGTACCCAAAACATGATATAAACAGGGCTAAAGATAGGGCCCTGAAAACGAAACGCATAACTACTCTGAAACCAGCTACAATCAAGCAACAGTCCCCTACGCCAATTAGAATGGTAACGGACTATACACGCATGTGTACTGCCTTGCGCAAGAGCCTTAACAAACACTGGCACATTCTAAAAGCAGACAGAATGCTAGAAGATTTTAGAACTACCAGACCACAGGTCACTTACCGTAGAGGTAAAACATTGAGTTCCATTCTGAGCCCTAGTTATCCAATGGGGGCACAACAAGACCAATGGTTGACGCAATTCTCTAAGGGGTTTTACAAGTGTGGCCACTGCGGGATGTGCAGATGGGCGCAGGATAAAACCAAACAATTTTGCGGCAACACAAACGAGATGTACACCATTCTTACCAATATCAATTGTAAACCAAATTTGTTATTTATGTGATTTCATGTAAATGTGGGAAAATTTATGTGGGGAGCACGATAAGACCACTAAGAGATCGAGTGAGCGAGCACATGCGAGCTATCAAACAGAATGATGTAAGATACCCAATTGCGGAGCATGTACACAACTGTGTTGAACAGGGATCTAACAAAACGTTCGTATTTTATGGCATAGAACATGTCTTGCGAGATCAACGCGGGGGAAACAGAGAGTTAAAACTCAGTAGACATGAAGCAAAGTGGATCATGTGTCTCAGGGCCGTAGAAGGCGACCTTAATTTTGATCAGGAGTTGCAATAGTTCCTGGGGGACTGAGTGTTATATTTTCCTTGAAATGTACCAGAACGTCCACTATATGTAGTCTAATTAATATGGTGGTCTATTTGATACTTCAATAAGGATAACACGGCTATGAATTTGACTGTTTCACAAGGTTTTCCTTGTTCTTCGACTTGCGATTTGGATTATTAGATATGCAAACTTGCACCCTCTGACTTACCTGGTACCCACTGGGCTATTGCCCGTGGGGAATACTTAAAGTTTTTCAAAATTATGAGCAGCGACGGATATAGTCGCTTTTCGTTTATGCCCCAGTTATTTCTATTCTGTTTATAGTCATTTGGTATGTATTTATATTTCAAATGCGGGAGCTGCAACCACAATGCTGTTTACACAAACCCTCACTTTGTCGCAATGTATTTATATTCAGCACTTACATTACCTTTTCTTTTGGGCAGATTTTGATCCAAACTTTATTTGATTTGCCTTAATTTTGTTCATGGGCCACTGGTTTCCCTTTACATTTAACGTGAGAATTTTACTATTCATAGATGGCGCTCCCGCCTTGACTAAAACTTTATTTGATTTGCCTCAATTTTGTTCATGGGGCACTGGTTTCCCATTACATTTAATGTGAGAGTATTACTATTCTAAGATGGCGCTCATGCATAAGATACGTAAGGCGTGAAGTCCTCTTTCGATTTCTAAGATTCAACAACTTAAATCCCACGCGAGCCGGCAAGCGCGTTACCTGTACTCGGGCAATGAGGATAGATGGCAACAGGTCAGACTGATCGTGCGCATAAAGAATATTTTGGTTGTCTGGGCCATATGACTTTGGAAGATACTTATGGGTATACGTCTCGTTTTCACAGGCATCCCCGTACTTCTGGGACCTGTTCAGAATATACGGGAGCTTAACGGTCTCCCAAGGGATATCGGACTAAACTTACCATCAACAGGGTAAGTCCCTTAGTCTTATCTTGAGATTAATATGGCAGCGCATAGGGAATCAGTGATTTATGATATTTCTTATATATAATTTCCAGACATTGGCACATACTTTCAGCAATTGACATTTGGATGGTTTCACTTATGGTGTTTGGATATTTATTGGAAACGTTTTGGACATGAGACCTCTTAAGCAGATAATACGCATTAGGAGGTAAGCCCGACCTCTGGGATACACCCTTGAAATATTGCAATTTTTGATTAAAGGCTCACCAATGATACATTATGTCTTATGTTACATTGTATTCTCTCCTGGCTCTCGTAGGTCGTGATATTCGAACGTACTCAATACCTTAAGGTACAGCACACCTCCTGGGCTTCTAAATACCTTGGGAGTGTGTACTACTTACGTGTGATCTAGATTTTATAATAATCACAAGATATGGTTAAAACTAAGCACCACATCACAATAGGGGCGTCATAAATCTTTATAACGTGATATGTTGATTTCCTGAATTTAGAAGGTATGTCACCAAATGTCTCTCAAATTTGGGCATGCTCATGCTTGGCTGAATATCGGCAAATGCACATAATAATTGATTTGAATATCGTGAACGTTTTAAGCATATGTTGGTGTTTTCCACTACACTGTGCACACAATGAGCACACTACTTTTGGTTTTTTGCACAGGGCAAGTTTTGATGCCATGTTTTATGTTCTTAAAATACACAACTTTTGCTTGTATTACAAAACTGGCATTTGTATTACTTTTAGCCCTGAGGAAGTCGTAGGGGTGACACCCCAAAGCGACGAAACGCGTTGGCTAAAAGAAGTGGATGGAATAAAAACACCCAAGAAGATACAGAGTCTCTATCATTGTTTTGACATTACTGGAGTGTATCATACTGTTATTTGATTTGCATTGCGTGTGCTTCGAATAGTGTAAATTACTGCATTAAAACTGTTTGGCCTTGCTGAAAAGGTACTCTGGCTTTTCACACTGATCACAGATCTGACAAGTGGATGTGTGTTTCACATTGTGCATGGTAAACAAGATAATGCAGAATTTCTGGTAAAGTGATGGATAACGTTAATTGTGAGGAAACATATGGGGCATGTGTATAAGATGTATGAGTATGTCCTGTGGTATTTGGTGGAGCTTCTACCCACGTTTATATGCTTCGCCGTTAAAAAGTATTTTCAGACGCATATGCAGACTTCTATCTCCATGATAGGGTGACCAACTCCATCCAGGTCATTACAGACACATTTTTTATCCTGGATTTTTGAGTGATAAACTCATGCATTCTGGGTGTTTTGATCTTGTTTTGTTTCTATTGAACTAATTAGTCTTAAACCCCTGAAGTCAATGATTTGCAGATGAAAAGTTCAGGATTGGAGTCAGTATCCATAATGACCTGGTGTGAGCTGGTCACTCTACCACTACCAGTCCACTACCCTGAAAAGATTTGCTGTATTTAACATCAGCATCATCTCAAACGTCTGCCTCCTCCAATAGCTCTCTGTGGCCTATAAAGTTTAGCTAAAATTGATATTCCGCCTTCTTTGTCATTCTCTTAAATTTGACAGCCTTTACCAAATATTATGCAATGCTCATTAATTTAAAAACAAGGCATGACATTGTGGAAGCATTTTATGCCCTCTCTTACACACAGTAGAAGAAATTCTAGATCTACTCTGAACACAGCGTAAAGTAATTTACATAGTATTCACTGGATCCTCCAACACAAGCCATGGCACATCAAGTAGACTGTCAGCTAAAGAGCCAATAGGCCTTATATGGTAGGCATCGCATTTAGTCGCCGAACATAATATTTCATATGCTATTAGGCATAAATGTTTGTGATATACTGGTATCCATTCATAGCGATTTGCAACCTGTGTATTAGTAGGTCGCGAATTGATCATTCACCGGGGGTTGTAAAACAGCCAGCCTAATGAATTTTAAGTAGGCAGGACGTGATTTGCTCAATCCTTTGATTGACTGGATGCTCTGATGATGGGCTGCAATGGATAGCAGACTTCTGCCCACCTATTTGCATTCCTAAACAGCAAACACGTTTTCAAGAAGCCCATGACCATTAAAAGCACAGGTGCTGCTTTAAATAAATGTTTCTTGTTTGTAAAGACATCAGGGGAGCAGGCACTGGTCCTCTAGACCACTGACTACTACAGTAACGTCACCCAACATGAATCCCTTCTACACCATTACCTGGTGCCTGAGCAATGGTTTGCGACTGTAAATGCAGTCACAAACCATTGATACATAACTTTGCGACTCATAAATAGAAGGGGAGACGACCCCTGAAGATGTCCCTGCTATTTTCGATATGGAATGGATCTCAAATCTCCTTTTTTGAATCAGAAAGACTTTTCTGACTCGTAAAAGGAAGTCTTTTGTACATTGTAAAATACCTTTCACATTGTAAACCATGCGATTTTGTGAATCGAAGGATTTCTGACGGTAAAAAGGCTCAGTACATCAGGCCCTGGGATCTTTAACAACTCTTAAGTAGGCATCCACACAAATACAGACATATTCACACACCTCTCTCTGAAGACCACACCTTCCCCTTCCCATGGACAGTCCAAAGCTCAGATCTGCGGTTGAAACATGTCTGCACCAGCGCTGCAGTTGAATGATGGAGGCTTTGGAGCCTGAATCTCACAGCATCTTTGGTCCAACAGCAGGCTATATTCCCGCCCTTGCTGGCCGGCATCTGCAAGCCAGCCACAGAGCTTGCTTCCAAGACATCTGTCCGTAGACTTCGGTTCACCAAAATGGCAGGAGTAGCAGAAGTAATGTCACGCGATTTTACCTCATGACTTAGGGTTGACTGCTTGTTCTCATCCTTTGCCTCACAACAGTTGATTTGCTGATGATGGCAGGGCTAAAGGCAAGGAGCGGGAATTGTAGAAAGTAAAGAAGGTTTATTATTTAAGAGATTTGTGAAGTGCTAAAACATATGCCTTTTCTGACCCTTCAAAGTGCTCTGTGGTGGCTTTTGACAAAGAATCAGTTCAATCCAAGAGGCCCTGACAGACAGAATAGATCCAAAAGGTTTCCTGGGAGCCGTATGAAGAATAATGAGCAGGGCCAGACTGGCGGTAGTGGGGGCCGGGCATTTTCCCGGTAGACTGGAAGGGTGGGGCTCGGTTCGAGCAGTGGGGGCCGGTTTTGTTACAGGATGCCGGTTTTGCAACAGTGCTGCAATATCAGTCCCCTGTAACAAAAGCGGGAGCGGTGCTTTTCGCTAGCACTCCCCCCTCCCCCCAGCCCCCAGGGCCGGTCGGGCAGCAATCGCCTGGGCTGGGTGCTGTTCCCAGTCCGGCCCTGATAGTGAGTCTTGGATGGTGGATTCCTGTTGCTAGTTGGGGCCCAGTTACTGGGAGAGGGGGAGGATCCCAGGACAGTAAGTGATGTGCTTAAGGCAATTTTCAAAACATGAGCTTTTAGGTCTTTTCTCAACTTGAGATGGCTGGGTTGATTTCTGAAGGAAAGCAATTCTTTACCTGTGCCCTGCGGGTCCGCAACACCTAATCAGGGGTTCGCAACTGTTTAGAAAGCTAAATAATATTAGCAGATTGATAAAGCATATATAGTCACAAAAATAACAAAACTGAACATTTTTAAATATTGTAAATGTGAAAGAATTAGAAACAGTAGGCTAAAAATTAATTTAGCACTCTTATCCTTAATTTGTGGGAGCAGCATGACTACAGCAAATGGAATGAACAATTGGTGGCCTCAATTGAAGCACTGGTACGCAATGACAAAAACAGAGCATTCTTAGGAGGAAGAAAGATAAAATGATAGCCTAGAGTCTAGCATATTTTTTCGTCTTTTAGAAATATCTCATTTTTTTAAAAATCCAACCTTCTCATTAAAATGATATGTTAGATTTTTGAAAATGTTTGTTTGTGAATTCAAATATTTCATAATTTGTTTATTTGATTGATGTATACTTGTTTCTGTATTTGTATCTATTATTTTGAGGTTCAAGTCAGAAAATACTTAGGCATGGTCCCTGGCTTTCAGTAGCAGACGTCTTAAGGTTAAGAACCGCTGGTCTACTTCGTTCCACCATTAAGGGGCCCAAGCCTAAAGCCCAGCTTACTTTCAGTTCCTTCCTTCCTTTGCCTCCACGATCTCTGACATCCAGGGTAGCAAGGGCAGAATCAAAGATACCCAAGCGAAAGCTAGGAGTAACAGCTCTTATTCTAATTGACATCTGTGCCTTTGGCTATCTATCGGCTGTTTGTTTTCTGCTCTGGTGCAGAATTCATAACAAATAGAAACCTCTGTCTCCTACAAAAGGATCTCCCTTCTCCACCTAGGGGGACTGTAAGGGGGAGGCACCTGTTACTTGTGGGCTGTGGGATCTCTTGGTGCTGCGCCTTGGGCTGTCTTCAGATCTGGATCTTGTTGTGGCTTTTGCTGCTGCCTTTGCTTGGGATTTGGCTTGTTAATGGCGTTTTGTGCTGTGTTCGGTTTAGTTACTTTTGGGGACTCCCTTGCTTCTTCCTCTGAAGGATGTTGGCTGAGGTGCTCTTGGCTGTCTTCTGATTAACCCTTCTGCTGAACGCCTGGTCCTTAAAGTGCATCTTATTCCCCTGTTCCTTTGTGAAGGGATCTTTCAAACTTGGGTGGTTCTAACATCTGGCTTTTTGGATGATGAATAGACAGCTGAGTAGTTTTTTTTCAGGGCAGGGCAGCTTCTCTTTGTCGTGGCCCAGCCTAGTGTGTAGTCCCTTCATCTCATGTCATCCTGTTGTTTTTTACGCTTGTGTCTGCCTTGTATCTTCCTGTTGTCTACCACTATTTCTCCTGTGACGGCCGTTATGGGCTTCCGCTCCTCTAGCGATGTGGCCATCATCCTGTGGATTCCCTAGAGCCACTCGAGAGAGAGAGAGGTTCACTGTTTTGGCACTTCAGTTGGCATGACTTGGCTCTGACTGTGGTCCTTTGTCTTGGTGACTCCTCTCCCTATTTCTTGCTTAGGGCTATATTTTTTTTAGCTTCCTCGTTACCTGAGGGGGTAGCCTGCTGCTTGGGTTTTATCCTAAGTGTGTGTAGGGTTACAGTTGCTGTGCCTGGTTTGGTTCCTCTAGGACTTGGTGTATTTTTTATTTTATTTTATTGATAAGCCTTAACCAACAAAATCAGGACAGTTAGCATGACAACATAGCAAGCATGGCACGATGATTGGGTTACATAATCTGAGAACCTCAATCCCACAGTATACAAAATTGTCAAGAAACATATCCAGGATACAGAGGCTCGCCATTAGTTACTCGCGTACATGTATATCTCAACACCACCCAGAGCAGTCTTATAACATCAATTCAGTACATACCAATCGAACAGTTTGGTGCATCAGAGGAGCTAGCATGACACATGACATCACTGCAAGAGGGACACATCTGTTAGTCCAGATTCAATTTTGCCAGATAGGATCTCAATGGACCCCAAAAGTCTTGTGGACGGGCTGCCGGTGACAAAGTTTCTACATATGTGCCAGGCCATTTCTCACACAAGGACTTGTCCTTCAGCCAGTCCTGAAACTTCGGGGTAAGGCTGCTACCCCATCTCTTGGCCACTCTACGTTTCCCCAAAAGCAAAGCAGGCAGTGAATTTTCAATATGTTTTCGGAATCTCTTTGACATAGCCCAACAACACTATAGTGAGAGTGAGTCGATAGGCGTGTTCTGACATTTCTAGTAGCACTGTCATGAGTTCAGTCCAAAAAATAGCCACTGCTGGGTAGGTCCATGCTAAATGGAAAAAAGTATGTTACCATAGTACCACAGCGCTTGCATCTAGTGCCAACGTCTGGATAATAACGTGCAAGAGCTAGTGGTGAAAGGTACACTCTATATAGAAACTTACAATGAATCCATTGATACCTGCCGTTGGAGAATATCTCCTTTGTTTGTTGGCAAGCAAACCACCCACGCCCGGCGAGTCCTAGGAAACTCTGGAATCAAGCAGTCCATTACTGCAGTGTACAGTCTTGAAATACGTCTATACTGTTGTGGGTTAGTAAGTAGAATGGTCAACACCGACCATTCAAGGGGCTTCTCTGGGAACATATCAAAGAGGCATCAAGCTTCATGTGAGAGCTTGCCATAAGTAAGAACATCTAGCATAGTGGCTGGTGAGTCACCCACATACTCTTGGTATGGTTTGAACTTGTGTGCTAGAAATAAATCGCCTATTGTTGTGATGTCTCTTCCCCATTGACTGTACATTTTCAGGGGTGCAATCCATTTGTAGCATGTGATAGTAGTTAGTTTATTTTAAATTTGATATAGACCTCAACTGAGGTCAACAAATACAAAAGCATAGTTTTAAAACATTTATAATGACAGCCATAGCATCAACTTTAAGCATTTCAAAGGTTAGAACGTTTCATCATAATTTTTGCGACATATTTAAAAAAAAATCCATTAGATATTTATATGGTTGATAACAGATGAATTCATCCGATAGGTTTCCCAAAGCTTAAATAGATCATTTGAAAAGGCAGGTTGCACTTAAAGGTAATAGTTCATAATATCAACTTTAAATAATTATAATTTTTAAAACGTTATCATCATGGATTTTAAAACATCTTTAGAAAGCTCTTTAAAAATGTATACAATTGATAACAGACGGGTTCATCAGGTGGTGATTTACAGAGCTTAATTAGGTTTTGTATAGACGTAGCATTGCATCTGATACTCATAGGCCTTAAATACCTCCTCATGGCTTCAACTAGGGTTGGGTTAGGACAGACAGAACATGAGTCATGTCTTGTATTCCTCCCTTACACAAGTCACAAAGCCCAGTTGTATTTTCAGATTTGTTCCACTTTGCTTTATACACTTTCAAAGGGAGGATTTCCAGCCTCAGTAGAAAAATACAGCGCCGGACCCTATGATCGAATGAGAAGTTTGTATATTTCTCTGGGATTTATAGTCTATAGTTTTTGCGTATTCTTTATAGTATTTTAATTGTATACAATGTTCTATGTCCAGATCGAAGCTTAATCTTGGAACCATATTTTTTAGAAAGAGCTTCAAAAGTGCCGGTGTCCTTGACTGTAAAAGTGCTACTGTGCAGTGAGACTGATTAAAAGCTATATTAAGATTCTTATTAAAAGTGTATTGTGACGACTCTTTTCTAAAAGTTTCCGATTTTAAGATGTGCCTTAAGGAGCCAGAGTCAGCATGCAGAAGATGATAAGCCCATCTTAATATATTCGAGATGGCCCTTGCGTGTATGCTGGATAGGGAGAGTTCAAGACGTAATGCTTGAGCCGGAACAGCTTGATTTACTCGTCAGTTTCCGTAAGGAATTTCCTTCTCTTATTTTTACAGATTTCCAGGTTTTTAGATATATATACTCTAGACCATACGTTAATATGGGGGGAATTTTCATACGATAGACCTCCAACAGAGGTTGGAAATGTCTATTCCCAGAAGAGGAATATAACTTCAGCATTGCTCCTACATGGGCATCTGCCTTACGACCTATGTGATATAAGTGGGAATAATTCTGTAGAGTTTGGGAGAAAATGCGACCAAGATAAGTATATTCTTTGACAGATTCTAACGGTTTCCCCCCCAATGTCCAATTAAAAGGTCGTGGTCGCTTTTTTTCCCTAAAGGGTTAAATTTTAGTTTTTGAAATATTTGGGGTTAAGAAGTTGTCATCTGCATAGCCACTTAGTGCATTTAGGTTTCTTTGGAGCCCTATCGGTGTAAGGTCTAAGATCACAATATCGTCCGCGTACATTAAAATGTGTATGTCACTCAATGCCAGCTTCGAAGGGAAATTTTTTACTTGAATAAAGTGCTCTGGTAAGTCGCTTAGGTAAAGGGAGAATAGCAAGGGAGCAAGGAGACAACCTTGTTTGAGACCGTTTAGCGTGGGAATTGGTCTAGTTAAACCCTTTGATCCCCCCCATTTGAACTCTGCACCATGTTTCTGTATGGAGGGATATAATTATTGTAAGTAAATCTTGAGGGATTCACATCCTCACCAATTTCTTCCAGAGTGTTGGCCTGTCTACCCTATCAAAAGCCGTAGTAAAATCAATAAAAGCACAATATACAATTTATGATTTTGACACAACATATTTGTCAAGAATCGTTTGTAGAATTGCAATGTTGTCTATTACTGAATGTTTTGGGCGAAATCCTGCCTGGGACATAGGAACTACTCCACTGGAAAAGGCCCAGTCTTTAAGGTGGTCCAGGACACAGGCTGCAAAGATCTTTCCCGTTGCGTTGAGTAGGGCTAATTGCTGATAATTCTTTGGATCTGTTCTGGAGCCTTTTTTTTAGAATAGGAACCACTATACTCCCCCGCCATGATTTTGGGATATCTCCTGTTGAAAAACAGTAAAGAAATAGGGGGATAGAAATTTGCTCCACTCGTCCGGATTTGATTGAAGGACCTTAATCGGGATCTCATCCGGTCCCATAGCTGCCGTGGATCTTGCGGCCTTTATAAGATAAGATATTTGCTTAGTTGTTGATGCTATAACATCAGTATTTGTCTGACCCTTCCCTTGAGACAGCTGGTACAATTTTTCCGCCTTCTGTGAATAAGGTTTATACAGGTTAGATATGTGTTTTTCCCAGGCGAATGCTGTCACTGGAAGGGCTTGTGTTGTTTTCCTTATACCCATTTGTTTGGCAGCTAGGCTCCAAAATGCTTTGCTGTTTTTACTTTTTACTGCTTGTTGTATGTCTATACAGTTTTTATCTTTTTCGTCCTGTTGTTTTTATCGCTTTTTTCCGTTGACGTAATTTTTTCAACTTTTTGATTTCTTCCTGTCTTATCCATGAATGGTTCAGAAACTACAATCTAATCAGGCTATTTAATTTTGCTGATTCATGGTCTTTGTTCTTTCCTTTTTGAAGGCCCCTTCTCTTTTCCTGCCTGTTAGAGTATTCCTGAAGAGATGCGACTACCGTGGTTACTGTCTCTTCGTAGTTCGTTATCGGGTTTATTTCTTTATTAAGCGGATCTGAGGGCTTACCTGAGATTATGATGTCCATTTTCTCTATTGCTTTAGAGTTCCAGATGATCCTACCATTTTTATGATCTATATTGGCATGGCCATTCAAGGAGCCTAATGACCACTGGGTAGTAGATTGGAGTGAAAGCTCTATTTCCAGAGACAAGGGGGCGTGATCACTTTCGTATATACCCTGTACATTCAGTGGTTGCACTTTCTGAAAAAAGTCAATGCTACAGATTACATAGTCTAAGATAGATGAACTATTTGTGCCTGATCTAGTGTATGTGGCCGGGATATCCCCTTCTACTCTACCATTTAAGATTACTCCATTCATTGCATTGACATGAGAGATTAGTAGTTTCCCTCGTTTATTAGCTTTTATCGTAGTTGGAAATAGTGGCTTTGGGATAAAACAGGCATCCTCTTTTTCGCGATTTCCCTCTTTATCCAGTAATGCGTTAGAGATTTTTCCATTGAAGTCTCCAGCAAATATTGCTGGTGGGAACCCTTTTTGGGCCATTATTGTTTCAATCATCTCAAATATTTTTGTCAACAGAGAGTCGTAGCGGGGGCCCGGAGGTATATAAACATTGAAAATTAGCAAATCCTGGATGATGTGCAAATTTTTGTTTAAATGTTTAATCTTAATGCACTGAGCATTTTGAGAAAGCAAGTCAATAATTTCTAGGTCCCCGTAGATTTCTTCTTTTAGTAAAATTGCAAGGCCTCCTTTTGCATGGCCCCTTTTGGTGGCCTCAGCTGCGATGTCAAACACAAAAGAATTTTTTTGAGTGAAGATATCTATGGACCATGTTTCCTGTAATAAAATAATCGATGGAGATTTTTCAAGGATATGGGCTAACTTTTCTTAGATTTTCCCAGCGATATTCCAGGAGATAACTGTTAAATTTTTGTTAAAAAGGAAGTGTTGGTGGATTACCCTGTTTATTACTGTTCAGATTGCTAGAGATCCAGGACCAGGAATTTTCTTTTAGCTGTGGCTCGGTTTTTGGAGATGCCTGATTCCAGATTCGCCGTTCGCCTCGACTGATCGATATTATTATAGATCCTTCCGGTTTACTTGTTTGAGTTTTTGAGGACCAATCCACATGGTTATGGGGGGGGTAGTTCTTACTCTCGTTATTGTCCCTTGACCTATTGAACTGTGCTAACTTTGTTTTGACATCTGTCACATCAAAACCGTTTTTGTGAAGAATATCTCTTTCATTTAAGATGATAGATGGAATAACGTTGGACCAAAACTCTACAGTTGCCACCGTTAGGTTCGATTTATTTGGAAATGCTACTAATTTTATTTCTAGAGTTGTGAGTGGATGGAGTTGAGGAATCTTATGAAGTAGGTTTAGTATTTTCCCGCGATTTAGAGGCGTCATGTCGCAGAGGAATAGGTCAATCAATTCTAAGATACAGGAGACAGTCAGATCTTCCTTTCCATGAATATTTCTAATAGAGGGATACATTTCCTTTTCTTCCAGATTTATTTTGTCCTGGCATTCCTTTGTCTGTATTGCTGAAAAGTTTTTCGCCAGAGGATTCAATTTTTTCCCCTGTGCCCCTTTGGTTTCGTATGGAAGGGAATGATCATCTATAGTTACGATTTTCTCTTGATTTTTCATGATTAGTTCATTGCTCTGATCTATTTGAGCTGGTGTTTGTGGATATTTTACTTTCCTAGATGTTCGTCTCGAGATTTTCCGCTTTGTTCTTTTTTTTGCTTTTCTTCCCCTTTATAATATGTCTCTTCTCCTTTGACTTTATCGTAAGGTTAGATTCTTTCGATGTTAGGAGTTTTTTAGAAACATTTTCCAGACGCTTTGGTGTTTGAGTTGATGTTCCTTGCTGATTCTTCTGTTTAAAAATTGGAAACAAGGGTATCACAGGTTTAGGGGTACTTTCTGTCTTGGTTTCCTCAAATAATTTTCGTAAAGAGTAAACTTCATCATTTATGAACTTATTTTTCACTTTTTTAGGAGTGAATCCCTCTGTTTGCGTTGCCTTTTGCACTTTTCTTCTGAGATGGTCAATAGATAATAAATTTAGGCATTCTTCTTCTCGAGTCGCAGGTTTTTCTGGACAACTTAGCATGATTTTGGCATTTTGGTTGTGTTGTTTCTTCCTTTTTTTATCTACTAGATATTGTAGAATTCCAGTTTGCGTTTGAGAATCATATCCGAGTTATCTAAATTCTTCTCGAGCAGAGCCAAAATAGATTCCAAAATTCTCTGCAGTGAAAAGAAAGCGTTGGATATAGATTCTTGCTTGTTTGGGGATTGCGATGCGTTAAAGGGAATTCTGGAGATTTTGAACCATTTTCCATACAAACTGTGACATTAGTTGGCGTGCTATTGAGAAGTTGTGGAACCTCTTTCGATACTATAGGAGACAGATGATGTAAACATAATGAAAAAATGTATATCTGGTAGAGTAAAATCCGTTTCTAAGATTGCAGGAGGAACCTCCAAGACTATGTTTGGTTTTGGATGTAGTTGTTCCTGGGGCCCCCCCCCCCCATTAGCCACATCTTTTTTGTAGTCCGTTTGTGATTTGCTTTCGTGTTTAATAACCATTTGCTGATCGTCGCCGGCCGTCGTTTGCACTTGAGCCCAGTCCCTTTCCTTTATCATAGATTTTTCTTCCTGTTGGATTCCCTGCTCTATTGGTGCTATTTGATCATCTGATCTGGCGGTAGTAGTGAAAAATATTGTTATATCTACTGTTCCTGGGACTGATCCAATGTGAGGAGCTTTGTGTGTACTCTTTTTCATAGATTGGGTACTTTCTGTCTTGGTTTCCTCAAATAATTTTCGTAAAGAGTAAACTTCATCATTTATGAACTTATTTTTCACTTTTTTAGGAGTGAATCCCTCTGTTTGCGTTGCCTTTTGCACTTTTCTTGTGAGATGGTCAATAGATGATAAATTTAGGCATTCTTCTCGAGTCGCAGGTTTTTCTGGACAACTTAGCATGATTTTGGAATTTTGGTTGTGTTCTTTCCTTTTTTTATGTACTAGATATTGTAGAATTCCAGTTTGCGTTTCGAGAATCATATCCGAGTTATCTAAATTCTTCTCGAGCAGAGCCAAAATAGATTCCAAAATTCTCTGTATTGAAAATAAAGCGTTGGATATAGATTCTTGCTTGTTTGGGGATTGCGATGCGTTAAAGAAAGGGAATTCTGGAGATTTTGAACAATTTTCCATACAAACTGTGACATTAGTTGGCGTGCTATTGAGAAGTTGTGGAACCTCTTTGGATACTATAGGAGACAGATGATGTAAACGTAATGAAAAATTTATATCTGGTAGAGTAAAATCAGTTTCTAAGATTGCAGGAGGAACCTCCAAGACTATGTTTGGTTTTGGATGTAGTTGTTCCTGGTCCCCCCCCCATTAGCCACATCTTTTTTGTAGTCCGTTTGTGATTTGCTTTCGTGTTTAATAACCATTTGCTGATCGTCGCCGGCCGTCGTTTGCACTTGAGCCCAGTCCCTTTCTTTTATCATAGATTTTTCTTCCTGTTGGATTCCCTGCTCTATTGGTGCTATTTGATCATCTGATCTGGCAGTAGTAGTGAAAAATGTTGTTATATCTACTGTTCCTGGGACTGATCCAATGTGAGGAGCTTTGTGTGTACTCTTTTTCATAGATTGGGCCGTACCCAGTCTTTTCATGTGTACTGTTCGAGTTCTGAGTTATAAGCCATGAGATTAGATTAGTCAGGTGGGCAAGAAGATCACCTGTTTAGATGGAGGGTGCTCTTGCCTGTTGATTCTCTTTCTTACTTTCTTTTCTCCCAACTTCTACGGTGGGGGTTTCGCTCTTTTCCTGCTCAGGGATAGTTTAATGTGTGCTTGACACGTATTTATCTAGAGGCTAGACAGCCCCTAGAACCTATAATCAGCAGACTTGGGGGCAGATTCCTCTCCGTATTAGGCCCAGATTTGGGCTAGAGGTCGTAGAATTCGTAGAAGTGGAGAAGAGAGGTGAAGATAAGTGAGAGCTGTAGATTTCCAAGAGGTTCCCGGGGCCGGTTGTGATACTGTAACACAGCAGTGTTGTGTGAAACTATGCTAGATTTTTCATGAAACCCAGCCACTTGGTAACCCCTTTGTACCTGCTAAATGCGCCATCACCGCTGTCTCCTCGCGACCCACTGGAGGGCTCTGTACGTCTCTCCTCAATCTTTATTTTTCCACTCACCACTCACCGCTGCTGTTCACTTTCGCTGTTGAGTACAGATCACAGAGGCTCCAGAACACGCAACAAAATCCTCGTGTTGCTATACCGTTTCTTTGTGTAGCTCAGAGATCTCAAAGTTCCCGCTGGGTGGCGCTTTTTCGAAGACTGAACTGAAGTGTGGATTAGTTTCATAAACGGGAGTGCATTCAGCTCGACGGAGGTCGGGCATGAAAAACAGTCAGCTACCTTTAAATATTAAATACTGCCAGCATCGACTTCAGTGTTTCTAATGGTCACAAAGTAATAACCCATTAAGGTAAGCTTTCCTTGCACTGTTCTTAAAACATGGTGTTTTCAGTGTCATCACATGTGTCCCCAGCTGTTTGCTGCTTCTGCATTAAACTTATTTTGGGACGTGTTACGCTCCTTTAGCAACTGCCACGAAGTGAAGGCACTACTCAGAGCTTAAGGTCTCATATAGGTTTAGTAGAGAGTTAGAAGTTAGGACATAAACAATTGGCAAGTGGGGGCACGCTAGAGAACCGCAAACCGCACCTGGTCTGACCGGGCCATCTCCATGGCGACTAGGGCCCGTCACTTTGCGGCGGGCCAGCTACGGCCGCTGCCCTTGCCACTCTCGCTGTCTCTCTGCTCCGCAGTTGCGAGTCACCACGAGTCAGCGCGGTGAGGGCAAAAAAGGAGGGGGAGCCTCAGGCCGATGCCAGAACAGAGGATCCGGAGAGTTTTAGGAGTCCTGGAGCCCGGGACAGGCTTGGCTCGGTGTACTCCGTGTTCCTCCTCGCTCCTTGCGCTGCTCCGCCCGCTGCGTCACTCCACACCTCCACAGTGCTTCTGCATTGGTCTTCGTGTTGGTAGTGCCAGGTCGCACCAGAAGCTCTGGTTGCTGAGGGAGTCCTTGAAGGTGCGGTGCAGAAGGGGCGACTGCTGGTTTGCTGGTACGCTTGGGTTGTACTTTTGGGTCAGTCCCTATCACCCTTGTCCTATGATGCATGCTTCAGACTCCTGCTGTTACTGTGATCAGAGCCGGTTCTCAAGTGGTGGCGGCTCCGTGACTGCAGCCCACTCAGCCTGCTCAGGGCTGCCGGCAAGTGGAGGGATCAACAGGCTGGACTGGCGGGCCGGCCGAACAACAGCCGAAACAACACTGCCACCACGCAGGTACACCGCAGGGTGCGCACCACAAATCCGCAATCCGGCAGCCTCAACCCGCGGCCCGAACCAGCTACCTGTCGCCACTGGCCAAGAAACATGGCCCCCCTACTGCAGAAGCTCCGCGCTCCGAGCTTCGTGCCCAAAGCTCCAACACGGCTCCAAATTGGCTGCAGGTCAGACACCACACACCGCAAGCCGCACCCGGTCCTGAGACCACCAGGCCGCTTCCGCGGAGGTGCTCAAGCCCGCGGTCCAAAAGAGTTGTGGCTGCCACCGGTCCAGTAGCACGGCCCTGCCCCAGATGCAAGCCGCACCGCTCCGCTCCTGCACCGACGCTGCAACACACATGTGATAGTACTAATGGGTATTTGCGGGGAGCATGGGATGGATACATTATACAGAGCAGCTAGCCTGTTCCAGGCCCAAATGGTGCAATGCACCGTGTAGATTTGTTAGGTTGGTCTGGAGAGCTGAGTGAAAGGGGCTGCCAGGAGAAGGGCAGGGGACACCAGACCTCACTCAATAACAACATGGGAGCCTGTCTGCTGTTATGGAACCAGTGGTGAATAAATTGTACTTGTGCCACTAAATAGTATGCTTCAAAGTAGGGGACTGCATACCCACCCTTGTGATATGGAAGCTGTAAGGTGTGCCAACCAATCCTGGACTGACTGCCTGCCTGCCTATGACAACTTAATTATGAGAGAGCGCAATTGAGTGAAAAAAGCATTGTTTAAAGGCACCGGAATAGATATAATAGTTTAGGTAGGACTACCATTTTCATTAAAGCAACCCTACTCACTAGTGCTAGCGGGAGGGTTATCCACTTGTCCACGTTGGATTGTAGAGTCTCCATATATCGCAAATAATTCATCCTGAATATGGTGGGGATGTCGGTATGATAGAGGATACGCAGATAGCTAGTCGGTTCAGTCTGCCATTGTAGCTGATAAGACGTGTCTGGTCTAGGAGTGATTCTAGTCAGAGGGACCATAATGGTTTAGATCAATTAATCCTGAGTCCAGACCAGTGACCAAACTCTATTATTTCCTGTATAAGGGCAGACAGGTTCACAGAGGGGTCTTTGACTACCAGCATCGCGTCATCAGCGTACATGGATAATAATGTGTAGCGAAACCCCATATTTACTCCCCATCTGTAGTGGAATTCATGTAGGGCACATGCCATAGGCTCCACCGTAAGGGCAAAAAGAAGGGGCGACAGGGTGCAGCCCTGCCGTGTACCTCATCCAACCACAAAAGGCTCCGACAAGCGGCCATTCAAGCGCAGCCTAGCTGAAGGGGCTGTATATAACAACTGTACCCGTTTCACAAATGCCTCACCCAGTCCCATTCTGGTTAGCACCGTGAGCAGGAAAGGCCGTTCAACAGTGTCAAACGCCTTAGCAGCATCAAAAAATGCCACAACAACTGGCAAAGCAGGGTTAGGTTGATGTGTGAGGGCAAAAAGTGAGAGGAGATTATCCACCTTTGAGCGGCCCGAGATAAAGCCGGACTGGTCCGGACAGATCAGTCTCGGTATTAATGGAAGAAATTGGTTTGCCAGCAATTTTGCCAAAATGTGACTATCGACATTGATAAGAGATAGGGGACTCACATTTATTCGGAGGTTTGTTCAGCTTGAGAAGTGTAATTATGATTGATTCCCTCATTGTCAAGGGTAGGGTATCCAGTTGAAACGCCTTATATACAGCTAAAAATATGGGTGTCAGCTCCTCAGTATAGGCTTTTATAAAATTCTACCAGGAAACCGTCACTCCTGGATGCCCTTCCTTTTTTTAATTGCTTAATGACCTGCTTAATCTCTATAGCAGTAGGGGCCTAGCAAAGAATTTCAGGTTCTGCCTGATCTAACCATGCCAAGGTGAGCTGCTGTAGGTAAGCTGTCATGTCTGTGGAGGTAGTCCGTGTGTGGGATGTATATAGCCCTTGGTAAAATGTGCCAAATTCTCGTAATGGCTCTGCTGGGTCATTCAATGGATGCCAATCAGAATTATCTACAGTATGGATACGATTGGCAGTCCATCTGGGTTTGAGCAGCATGGCCAGTGTGTGCCATGGCCTGTCACCTGCCCCATATTTCCTAGCTTGGGAGTGTATGCTCAGAAATGTCACTTCTCTGTTAGCTTCGTCCCGGAACTCCAGCAGGAGGGTACGCATAGGGTCCAAGAGGCTCTGATCCCTGGATTCCCCATACCGAAGCCGGTATGTTTCTAGCTTTGCAATTCTTCCTCTAATAGATTTGAGAATACCTTGCCCCTTGGCGATACATTCACCTCGGATAACCACCTTCAGTGCCTCCCAGAAAGTGGCAACCGTAGATACTGAGCCCTTATTCACGGTGACATATTCTGTCATTGCTGTACGGATTTCTTCTTTAAACACCATATCTAACAAGGACTTGCGTTAAAGTCTCCATGACGGCGCCTGTACCCAGTTAGTAGGGAAGGTGAGTTGTAATACCACTGGGGAATGGTCCGACAAGGTTCTGGGTAAATGCCTAATGTCTTGTGTCCAGCTTACCACATCCTGCAATCCCACCCAAAAGTCAATCCTTGAGGATGTGTCATATACCGAAAAGTTAAAGGTGAATTTGCGGACCCCACCATGCAGTGTGTGCCAAATATCTAACATGCTAAACTGTGACATAACACCCAGGAATGCATCGCGAGCCCTAGTGAGGCGCCCCTCATGGCGATCTCAGCAGTCTAAATCAATGTCCAGTACCAAATTGTGATCACCCCCTACAAATTATTGTATTAGGGTCAACAGCACTGAAAAAGTAGGACCATCCACATTGGGGCCATATTTATTGAGCAATGTAACAGACTTGTGGCCTGTGAGACCTTGTACTATTAAATATTGTCTGTTGGGATTCACCAGGGTCTGGAAATGTCTAAATGGCACCTACTTTCTGATTATAATGGCCACCTCTCTGGAATAGGAGGAGTAAGAGGTGAAGTATTGATAAGGGCACCATGAGGTGGGCAAACCCGTCCCTCTCCCTGGCATTAGATAGATGATATCCGCTTTGTGGCGGGTGAGATAAGTGAGAACCTGGCGGCATTTACAGGGGTTATTTAAACCGCAAGCATTCCTAGTTATGAATTTTAATGGCTGATCTCCCTGGTCAGGTCTGTGTATCACTGAGAAACAGCAGAATTAATCCAGTGTGATGACGTCTGTGAAGTCTCAGTCACGTAACATAACATTTCGCCATTGAATAGCATGTATGAACATCCCTTCCTCCTCCCACCCATCCCTCCCACACCAGGACTTAATCTCCCAGTGGAAACCCCAAACAATATGAATGGACTAGTCAGTGAGATAAAACAAAAACATCTTCAGCATCATTGAGTGTATTTCATAACTTGGCCATAAGCAGAGGGTGGCAAGAGCACTGGTATGGTAGAGACAACCAGCAAAATATTTGTGAAAGCATATGAACTGATCAGTGGCTCTCAGCTGTATCATAAAGAGAACAGTTAGGTCAAGCCAATACAGTGTAGCATGCAATTTTAGCTTACAAAAAACCAAATAGGATGTTTGTCTTAGTAACAAACTGAAATTTGACAGTTCTAGCAATGACATGCAAATGGACATCAGTCATAACTTGAACAAGATGCGGGATATGGATGTACTGTCACTGCACCTCATCCAAAGGAGATGTGTTGTCGGCCTTATCATGAAGCGGGGAGGCCCCATGGGAGGGAGAGTGTTTTTGCAGGAAGGACATTGCTGCTGCTGACTCCGTGAAGTTCCTCAGCCTTCCTTTCCAAGAAAAACGCAATTTGGCTGGGTAAAGCATGGCAAACGGTATGCCTTGCTCTTGCAGCTTCATTTTGACTGGAAGGAATTTCTTGCATGCATCTTGCACATACCTCGTAAAGTCAGGAAAAAAAGTTAGGTGCATCCCTCTGCGACGGACATCCTTTTCCTCCCGGGCTAATCGTAGCACCTGTTCTCTTTATCTGTAATTTAAAAACTTAACAATGAGGGGTCTAGGAGGGGCCCAGGGACTGGCCAAGGGGCCAAAGACTTATGTGCCCTCTCTATCACAAATGACTGAGAGAAATGTTCAGCTCCAAATAATCTGAGAAGCAACCTTTCTATGTAGTCTTCAGTGCGCCCCATCGCTGTCGTTCCAGGGACCGATGTTATTTCTCCTAGACCTAGCTTCCGAATCTTCATTCTTAATTTGCACTTCACGCAGTTCCACTTTAATATCCTCCAGAGTTTTAGCCTGTTGTGTGTGCACATCTTCCACATCAGAAATACGTTGTTCAGCATCCGTCAGACATGTATATTGTTTATCCATGCGATCTTTCATGTCATCCATGCATTGGATCAGGGAGTCCAGTTTTTAGTCAATGGCTATAAGACTTGTTCATATTTCCAGTAGGATCGATTTGATATCTTCGGCAGGGGCAGTCATCCACTCTGGCCCCTACTCCCTCTGGCTGCTGGTCAACGGGCATCGCTGTTAGGCGCGATTGCCATTTAGATTTAAAGGTAAGGTGCTGTTGCTTGGCATCTATTTTACCCATTGTCGGTGTGCAGGTTCCGGTTGTTGAACATTTATTAGGTCTGCTTGAACAAGGGTAGTGGTGCGGCAAAGTATCCTGTGGTGATGCCACTGGCAATAGCACGAGGGACTCCTTACAAAGCGTTAGAAATCAGTTAATACCAGGTGCAAGTGATGGTGACTTAAGGTTATGCGGGATAGCACCCCCCCAGTAGGCGTGGAGCCCAGATAACAGTGCTGGTGGTAGTCCACAAGAAGCCAGTTCAGCAGGCAAAGGTCCAAAAAAAATTTCACTTACTGGGCACAGTTGCGCAGCGAGGACTTCCAATATGCCTCCCCAGGAAGCAGTCAATGGTTGCCAGCAGCTGCTGCACCCGCGTTGTGGAGGCTCTTCTCAGCGGGCTCGGAAAACGTGGAGCGGTAGGCCGCATTTAGGCCATAACCCCACATGTGCGCCAGTGTGCGCCTCTGGACATCCTTGACCTGTCCAGCACCCCCACTGGCCACCGACAGTAGCCCGGCAGTCCCAGAACAGGGCGCTGAACCCAAAAATGACTTTGGCACACAATGCACCCGAGGGACCAGGAGCCCCAGGCGGCAGCCTGGTAGTGCAGGCCTGGTGCAGGTGGTCTTCCTCCAGCTCTCGCTCGCCAGGCATCGTGGCAGATTCCGGCCGTGTCCGCTTCAAGTTAGGTTGCTGGTAGTCATTTCATGTCCCGTGGCTGGCCGATGTCATACGCCAGGCTAGGATCATTTCCAGGATTTTTGGTCCAGTTGGCGGAGCAAAGATGGAATGCCGCCATCTTGATACAACCCAAAACCACGCCCCCGACTTGGTGTATTTGAGGCTGCCTGCTGTCATGTGCGGAGTTGATTGGGTGTTTTGCAGCTGTTTTGGCCCTTGTAGAACCTGTCTGCAACGGCGTGCCTTGAGGCTGTCTCTTGTGGCGGTGTCTCATCATTAACCTCCCTTTGGTTTGTCGCTTCTCTTAGGGTCTTGCCTGTGGCTTTCAGCACACACCTGGCTTGGCTTTGTGCCTTCGGTTGGAGTGGCACAGCGGTGTTCAGTTCTTTTAGCATCCTTGCTTATGGGTTTATCTTTTGCCTTAGGATTGTTTTTTGGGGATCCCGGTCTGTCTGTTCCAGGCCACTGGTCCTTGGGAATCTGGAATTTTCATTTTTGTGGTGTTTCTGCTTTGTTGTATTTGCTGTGTTCTGTTGAGATTCTTCAACATATTTCTGTGGTCAGTGCCATGACTTTTCCCCAGGTTCCTGGGCTCTGTGCTGAGGCGGTTCGCTCGTTCTCTGTATTCTTCTTGGAGTGGGCCTCTGTCTAGGATCCTATGTGCTTGTTTATGGTGTGGCTCTGTTACATTCCATATAGGTACCCTATATAGGCGCAGGTAACACTGCAACCTTTCACCTATATCCTTCCCTACATTTCATACATAACGGTTCATAGGGACTGACCTTTTACCTAGGTACGACACTGCATTCAGAATGCGGGTTTTTCCCTGGTTCAATACTCATACAGTATGCATGAGGCTTCTTGGAAGCACAGCAGGACGAACATCTCCTGTATAATATCAGATCCGTCAGTATGAATATATTAAATATATTATTTATACTGACGAATCTGCTCAACCGGCCATAGGAAGTAAGCAACAATATAGCGCAGTATGTGCAATCGTTAAAGGTCGCATGCGGGATGGAAAGTTCCACCCGAGTTGCACTAAAACGCAATCTCTAGGAGACTGCACTGCACAGTTGGCAGAATAAAAAGCACTGATACTGGCACTAGTAAATACGGATCGAGAATTCCCCACACTAATTGTGTGCGATTCCTTTTACTGTGTGCAGTCTTACAATGAATACTTGCAATACTGGGTTCACAACGGGTTCAAAGACGCGAAAGGGGGCACAATTAAGCATAAAATGCTATGGGAACAGGTAGTGGAGTTGAAAACCGAACTACCGAGGGCTCACGTGATACACTGAGTCATCAGCGTGATGGCGTTCACGTTGAAGGGAGTTCATTGGCTGATGAAGCCGCAAAGGGGGCTGTACGCACGGCTTCCGTAGCTGCAATCACTCGTTCTAAAACGAGAATAGACGGTGAGATTATGGTAGCTATTAATGCAACCCGCAAAAACAGCGGAGCTGTACCAGAAAGGTTTGCACTCAAGTACTCCTACACGTTAGATGCCAATAACATTCCATTTGCTCAGATTCCTGGAGTGGGGGATGGAGTAATTCCAAAAATGGATCGTAGGTTAGGTTTAATACTAGCAGCACACGAAGGGATGGGTTCTATACATGCAGGAGCTGCGGCAACAGTTTCTTTTCTGAAACAAAGCTATTGGTGGCCAGGATTAACAAAGCAGACCAAAGACTTTGTCTTAAACTGCGACATCTGCCAACAGATGAATGGAGCCGCCGTAGCTTGCCCAGCACAGGTCCCATTATTAGACAGAATCAGACTGACCATTCGCGTGCACTTACCTGGACCACTGCGGCCCCTTAAAATGTGAAGGGGCTTACAAGTATATCATGGTTGCAGTGGATTCCTGCTCGAAATTCATATGGGTGTGGCCCCAGCGCTCGGCTGACGCTCGAACTGTTATAAAAGATTTGCGAGTCTTCATAGGGACATACGCAATTGGCACACTACATTCTGACCAGGGCCCTGCGTTTAGCTCTCAGGCTTACAAGGAGGCAATGGGAAGTTTGGGTGTAGCATAGCGGGACTCATCTCCGTACCATCCCGAGGGAAATTCAGTAGTGGAGAGAAAAACTGAGACTTAAAGCAATCTTTAACAGCTAGAGTATTAGGCACGGGTGAAAGTTGGGGAAACATCTGTATGGAGTTCAGCGTGCCCTTAACAATATGCCAAGAAGTTCTCTAGGGGGTGTCACTCCATATGAGGTCCTATTTGGGACAAGAATGTGGGTACCTGATCTTGATTGTGAAGGCGCAGTGGCGGATGAAAAACCTTTTGACATCCATGATCGTTTTGCTGTTTTACAGGATCTAAATGAATCCAGGACACAACAAAGTAACGTCCACCTGAAACAGACCGCCACTGGGGAAGTGATATCAGTCACGGCAAGACCTGTCTGGATCACTAAAGTCGGGGATCTGGTCAGAGAGAAAATAGCGGACAAGAAAGAATTTGGGCCATCCTACAGAAAACCTGTACCGGTCCTAGCAATTGAAGGAACAAGAACTGTACTTCTACCGCCTCTTGCCGGAAAAAAGGAGAAAAGATTTGTCTCAATTGACCTAATCAAACCACACTATGTGGCCGATACTAAGCAGTAGGCCGCGTAGACTCCAAAGTAGCAGACGCCCTCCTCTCGCTACAATCCTAGAAGTTCAAACGGAAAGACTCATCACGTTCGAAGAGCCTCCAACACGGAATGAAGGACTAAGCAACAATGCTATGGAACTCGTTCCTCTTGAACCTGAAGTTCACATTCAAATTCAAACTCAAAATAACGTACAAGTTGCTATTCAACCAAATACTGACGTCTACGTCAACATACCTCGACAAGAGCAAAGAACGATTTCTACAAATCCTGATGCAATTCCAACAATTGATCTAACTGCTTCTGGCTACTTCATGAACTTTGATACGTTTTCTTTGGATCCAAGTGAACCTGAAACGACGCCAGCCCAAAAATCACGTAAACAGCAAATAAAGACTTTATGAACTTTCTTAAAAAGACTTACCTGGTGTCACCCTGGGTAGAACTATGGATAAGCACCGGGATACTTTTCTTTATTTTCTGGGTAGGCTTGGTAATAGTTTTTAGTATGCTTATTAATGGGAAATACATTCGGCAAAGCTCTGCTGCCCAAGAAGTGAACTTACTTTTAAAACCACACCAATCATCTCATCGAGAACAAAGAGACTTGTCATCAGTGAACATTACAGCAGTTCCTATACCTGATGGTATAGTGTGGGACAAGGTTGATTTCGATATATTTGGTTCGACTGAAATTTTTAAAATTCCTCATTTATTTAAAATATCATTAAGTGATATCATTACCTCAAGTACATTTTCCGATGATTGGGATTTTGAAACTGTTAATAACATGTTGTATGATTAGGAAAACACTGCTGCGTTTTCCACTAGTGAAACATTGGAAGACACATCAGACTATGAATCGATGTATTGTTATCAGCATTATGGTCATCATTTTCTGCATAAATCTGCAAATCCTAGAAATGGGTTTACATACACCAGTGGGAACATTATCCAACACCGCCTAAAGGCAGTTCAAAAACATTTGCACAGAAGTTTCCATATTTTTCAGGGTTTAATATGTCTGACCCAGCCTCATATTATTATAAGGTTGCACCAACATCAGCACAGAAAAATATGTTAACAAACACCAAACAGATTTACTCTGCATCCTTTATTGCCCAGTTGTCTGAACAAGGTTACGACTTATGGAAAAACACCATAGACTTAAAATCAGTCTGGGGTACTAGAGAATGGCAGGTGCAGGGGTTAGAAGCTTTGTTTAGAGCATGTCTCATCCCTCAGCAGATCATGTTTTTGAGCGAGACAGTGCAACAGACGTCTTGCCTTGGACTAGCCAAGAACAAAGACTTGAACACACCTCGAGTGCCGACTCCATCAAACACCGAGGGAAAAGAAACATCACAAACACGAATCACATTAGATGACATCATACAATACAATAGATCAGACCCCGATTGGAAGAGATGGTTGATTTGGCCCACAGACACAAATGGTTGTCAGGAAAGATTCATGGGTAAAACCGAAGGGTTCACAATCCATAGGCCAGATCCGCGCTATGTACAGAGACAACATCCAGGGGTACTGACGTCATACAGTGTTGGGAAGTTGTGCCTTAATTGGCTAGAAACCTCAACACTCACAGAGGTGAAACAACACTTATCCTTACTCACACAAGACATGGATCTTAGGAATTTTTTACTAGGTCCCAGGAAACCATGCCAAAAACGCTTCATATATGCTGGCATTTATGCTGCCTACAATGAAAATTGGAAAATATCCCAACAAGAGGCCGCAGAAAGAATACGGGAAATAGACCATATTAACTTAGAGAAATCTCTAGCAGTGGTAGACAATGGGTTAACAACATTGACCTCCAGGATATATTCCTTAGGCAACATTGTATCTTCTGCGATAGACATTCTAGAACAAGATTTGGCCATATTACAACACGGGCAATCTCAGTTACGTTCTATAATGTTATTGAGCTGGATGCTGCAATCTTTGCGTGCAGGCTATGTGCCTTGGCATTTTATCAACAGTACGTCTCTGTTTTCTGAATACAATCTAACAGATAAACAGATAGAAATGGCACAAAGGGGAGCAAAATATACAATGCTGCGTATCGAAAAACTGGATAGATTACCATTCACAGTGGCGGAATCGCCGTCTACAGAATGGCTAATCCATGGCCACATAACTCTACCGGTCACTACTTTTCAGTTTCAATATTGCCTTGAACAAAAGCAGGCAGGCAAATATGAAAAAATGGGTAAGGAGTACATTAAGAATCTTGGGAATTACCATACATATTTCGATGCCGGAATGGGGATCGAGAAGTGTTTCTCAGTGGTACAAACTGTGCGAGCGCTTTAAGTGGATAACTTATATGCCAGGATATAATGTTGCACGGAGCTTGTAATGGTTCTGTAGCAAACCTGTCCTGTCATTTGAAGGGTGCCCCAGCTGCAGTGATTACTCCAGCATTCAGGCTACTTTCAAATGGGAGTTACTTGATGCTGAACAGTCAAGGCTGCTGTGGCATGCTCCCGGGCATCGCATATCTGGTAACCGTGAGCGCCAGGGTTACTTGTTGTATGCAAGTATTGTTTCCACCGACCCATACAGTCAGGGAGGCGCCGTTATGGCCTTCACTGAATGTTTCCTTAATACGGTTTGATACTCTAAGCAGAATGAAAGCCATGCTTCTACAGAAGTCTGTGCCCTTAACCTCGGCTCGAGAGACTTTTGATCTCCAGATCGCAAGGTCTTCAGCTGAGATACAGGCGCTTATTAATACTAACTGCCCTTTCCATTTTGTAGAAATGATGAATCGTATCTTTAACATGTCTGATACGACTGGCATTGTCCACCTATTTAAGCCCATAGGTTCTGGACTTTTAAGCACCTTTCAGACGGCACTTGGAGTTATACCAAACTTCATACACTCCGTATTCGGAAGCATCTTTGGAGGACTTCCGCTGATCCTGTTTCTAATAGCAGGTATCCTGATTGTTATTTTTCTGCTACGCAATGGACGTCCCAGTCACCAAGGAGATGGAAAGAGCGCTCCTGGAGCGGAAATACCATGACCGAATGGTACAACACCTAGGCACGCCTCGCCTGAGAGAACTAAATGCATCTTGGTTCCTGTCATTTCGACCAGTCTGGATGGACTGCATCATACCTGTCCTCCGATGCCTGTTTTGCGGAGAAGAATGCGTGTTAGACCTTTGTTTGACACTCCCATTCTGTGCACAACCGGACGTGAATGCTCTACTGGACCCGATAACGGCCCATGTTCTGCAGTGTCCTCAGCGCATTCCAATGTTGTTGGCGGCATTCCTTGAGCCACCACAGGTTGTAACTACACCTGTTGGTATGACCTCCTGCTCCTCCACTGGCACCCAGGCTTTGGACGGCGCACAGGCTGCCCCAGCCCCGGCTGCGGACAGCGCAGAAGATCATCTATGCTCAATTGACATTCTTTGCGAGGTGTTGCAGGGGCCGTCTACTGCGGAAGCAAGCAACGGAAATGTTGCGTCTACCAGCCAGGACACATAAACATTTTGACTCTATTGGCTCGTCGTCTGCTGGATAAAAATTCGCCCTTTTTAATAACAAGCTCAATTTGGAACTCACATACAAAATTGACATTCCTTTTCATTTATTTGGGCATGAATGGCTGTCTAAGGCTTATAGTGTTTCGGACTAAAACTACGGACACTTTTTAGAGCTATAGTTTGCAAGCATTTTTTTCGTTACACATTTTAAGGTTTTTTTTAGACGTTTTTAAACATTTTAGCAAAAGAAATGTTTTTACTTTAGTGCGTACCAATGTCTAGTTAGAATGGTAATACATTTATAAGTTACATATGTCGTCCAGTCGGAAGAGGAGTGGGTGTTATATTCCATATAGGTACCCTATATAGGCGCAGGTAACACTGCAACCTTTCACCTATATCCTTCCCTACATTTCATACATAACGGTTCATAGGGACTGACCTTTTACCTAGATACGACACTGCATTCAGAACGCGAGTTTTTCCTGGTTCAATACTCATACATTATGCATGAGGCTTCTTGGAAGCACAGCAGGACTCGCGGAAACATCTCCTGCATAATATCTATGTTAAAGTTCAGGCCTGACGTCATCCTTTAGGCCGACACAGTAACGCAGCAAGGTAGGACCCCTGCGGAGACCTATGGGTATATATACATCATGTCTTGCTTAGACAGACAGAGGAGACCGTGACTTCCCGGCTGACACACTGACCAGAGACGCTGAGGTTCCTGCATGCAGACGCTCCAGCTAGCAGTGGTCTAACATCCCTCGCGGGGTGTCCAACTCGAGACCAGGACGGGGTCGCACATTCTCTAACTCTCAGGTAATGGGGTGGACTAGATACTAGAGGGATTCTTGGCATAACACCTACATAGATGCTAGGTACATTTAGGTATATCTAGTTAGGGAGGCATCGTAGGAGTACGCATTTTTATCATGTGTTTTATGTACATGTATATATTCATGATTTCTGCAAGATGGTAGAACTATACCATCCATTTATTTTTGTAGTATTGCTAATCATATATCTCTGCTACTGTCTAATGGTTGTTGCTTCTCATCTATTCTACACTAGAATAACAACTGTTCAATAAACCTTTATTGACAAACGCCCAGTATGTTTATTCTGTGTATCTCTGAGACAAACTCAGTAAGCACGAGTGACTGAGTGAAAGGTAGTATATTGTTTCCACGATCCTGGGGGATCAGGGTTGTCATGTTCTGAGGTTGCCAAGAACTATTCTCTCCCTGATAAGAGGAGACTCTAGTGGCACTGTGAGCTAGCTAATACAAACAGGCTAACGTATCCGGGGGGGTGCACGGAATCCGTCCGCCACCAATCCCACAGTTTGTTATCCAAACGCGCAGATCTTGTATAGGTAATATAGGAACTACACGCCAGCTCACTCTCATTGTCACCATCCCTGTATTGAACATGGAAGCTGAAGCGTCTCAGCTTTTTTTAAATCTGTGTACTTTGATATGACGACTATATGTTTTCTTTTGTGATGCTCTGCTCTTCGTTCTGGGCATCGTCCATTACTACAGGCATTCATGGGCTGTTTGGAGATTGGGTAATGGGCATGCTGCATCTGGTACAACCTCAATGACCTAAGGACTGGGAGGAGAAAGGATTGAGAATGGAATGTTCCAATTACTGATAATCTTCATTACTCCGAGTACTTACGGCCCACCCTCCTGTGACTTGATCCCCGACTGAGATCCCCAGTGCCTGGTGGTGTTAGGTGCGATGTGGCTCTCTTTTATGGTCTCTCCTACTGGTGAGGCGCTGGTGGTTTGGTAGAGGATATCATGCATACTTTTTTTTGTTGCAGCGAGGTCATGTGGTGCCTATGGGAAGGCGGGCTCACCTCAGTGATGTAAGTACTGGGATGAGGAATGGTAGCTGGAGTAATAAAGACTACCAGTAAGTAATCAGTACAGTTCGGAACACTCTACAGCAATGGTTCTTAACCTGGGGTCTGCGGACCACTGGGGGTCTGCTTTATCTACTCAGAGGGTCCCCAACTGTTTAGAAAATAAATAATATTGGCAGATTAATCAAGTACAAACACATAAATAAGCAAAATTGAAAAATTGAGTAGCACAAATACAGCACTTGTATGCACCGACAAAAACAGAGCACATATTTGGAGCAAAAAGGCAAAGTGATAAGCTGGAGTCTAGCACATCTTGTCATCTTTTGGAAGTAAAACAAAATTTTGAAAATCTCCATTCTTCCTACTAAAATAAAAATTCAGATTTTTGCATATTTTTGGTTTGTGAATTAAACAAAATATTTAATAATTTGTGTATTTGTTTGACGTATACTTGTTTCTGTAGTATAGTAGAAATTGCCTTGGGAGGAGGTCCCTGGCTCTCAGTAGTGATTCAGTGGGTGTCCACAGAGGTCAAAAGGGTAAGAACCACTACAGCCTTCACTGAATTATTGGCAATTCTCTTCTTCCTCAGAGAAACGGTTTAACATCTTAACCAGGTCAATCTGCAGAGTCCCAAAGCACAGAAGTAAGGCTTTGAAAAATCTTTAGGATATATTTTCCCTGAAAAAGCTGTAGCCTTCTCCCTAGTTCGGTATCGCCTTGTATGCTATCATGAACTTCCTTAAAAGTGTTATCCACCTCATTGTAGTTTATTTGATCCGCTGTAGAAGGCTGACGACTGGTGATGAAGGATGGATTATTTCTGGTTGGATTAAACTGTCTAGGCTACCCCTCGTTCCACAGGCATTTACCCGATGACCTATTGCACAAACAAAATATATTAACACATTGTTCAATAGCGAACTTTTTTTTAAAGGAGGTTCTTTTTTTCCTGGAACATTGACAGAGCCTTCCCAAACCTTTGATCACGTCATTATAATTGAAGCACAATTGTGCCACTCACGGCGTAGCCAGTAGAAGCTGGCTCTTAAGAGGAAGAGTTCCCATTGGACGGAGTGCTTCCGCTCCTACCCATTAACCGGTCACGTCACGAGCGTGCAAAAGCTGTATAATATGAGGAAGTGAAAATGTATCTAGGAGACAGAGGATGGACCTAAAGGCAGAGAGTTAGTTAGGAGGACAGACATACCGTGTCAGAGGAAACACTATACGAGGCTCCTGCACACTGAAAAAGAAAAACAATATTTTAACGCGACTGCCGAGAAGAGGGCGTCTCTGTTTTATTTTACTACGACTGTTAGCGAACAGTACTTACTTTTTCACAGCTGGATCATCATCAGACACTTTGCCCAGGGAAGAAAAAAGGGACATTTTATCGTGCAGATATTATCTGTCGCATCGGTAAGTGTAATTGGACGTACTTACCATCTTTAATCTAAAGTGTATTTAACTATTTAATGAAACAGTCCCCTTGACTTGCCTGGCTATTGTGAGAATCAAGCACTTCTTCTCTTAATCGTACATTAAAGAGATAATCTCAAACAACATGTTTAGAAGATACTTTGCAATATAATTCCCTGACTTGTGAATTTATAATGGTAACAACGTTTTTCTGGTTTATAGAAAATTATTGTTACTGAAAGTGTCGTAAAGGGATTGGTATTCCACTTTCTTTCCCGCCAGTACTAAGATTTTCTCATACCTGTTAATTTTTTAAAACAGAAATGAGGGTGTTTTTTTGTGCAACCCTGAACACAACTTCGGATGGTAGCGGAGGTACATCAAGATGTGGTGATTTTTGTAATATATATATTTTTCAGCAATGATGCGTTTTAAATGAATGATTAACTTTGGTCAGAACTGGATAGACTTTAATGACCACTTCACGGGGGGGGGGGGGGGGCGTGAGGTGTCGGGGTTCTCCTCTTGGGATTTCTTTGTCAACAAAGAAAAACAATGAAAATGAAAGTTTATCCTCGTGCCCGTTACCACACAGACAGTGTGCAATTTCTCGTCTTTTATCTCTTGTGACATGTTTAATATGGAAAGGAATGCGATGGGGAAGCAGGGATAGTTTAGTGGCTAGGTTCAGATTTCAACATCAGTAGCCATTGATTTCTTGATGTCTTTTTTGATTAGACCATGTGATCCTCAGCATACTTAAATGAATATGAGATTCCTTACCATTTTATGAGTGCCTAGAGGGGTTTAATTTGTTGTGTGTACTGCACAAGAAAAATAATTGAGAATCAGATTTGTTTGAGTCACGGAGCAAGCAGAACGGCAAAGGCCATTTACAAAAGGGAATTAATTCGATCACATCACTGGCTGGTTTGCAATTGTCTTTCTTCCTACTGAGGTCCAGTTTTCACATCTCTAGCATGTTTATTTGACTGAATTATTTTCAAGCTTGTGTCAGAAACAAGGAGAGTGATGAACGGTAGGGCGTTTAGAGCGATTTGCATATTTGTGTAAACATACGTGTCACTTTTAAAGCCTAAATTAGCAACATGTCAGAGAGTCAAAAATTAGTTTGTGTTTGTGGCAGGAAACGTGTATTGGTTTCAAGGATGCATTTCGAGCCCATGATTTTGATGGGGCACTTGCCACCATGTTTGCAACAAATTGCTACTTTTTGACAGTTTTACAGCACACAAGTGACTTGTGACACACAATTCTACAGCAATTTAAAATATTATGTGGCCATTGAAGCGAAGCCATCTTTGCAAGAATCTGAAAGTCATGTGTCCGAAATTGCCAAATCCTGAAACATCGGATAAATAGGGTGTTGCAATCCCGAGGGCTTCCTGCCTCGATTTTTCTCACTGAGTAGGACTGCGGCCTTTTTTTGCTTTTGTTTATCCGGGCAACACACACGAGAACAATAATTATGTGCAAGTTGCTTTTATTAGATCGGACCTTGCGCCCTCCTCCCTCCTGTTTTGCAGGTTCCAAGGATTCCGCTGCAAAAGTGATTTTAAACAAAGATTCTACCCGGGCATGTCGATTATAACCAGGCCCGGTTCTAGGAATCTTCATCTGGATGGGCCAAGTGTACGTTCGGGTGGGCCAATGTGGGCTCAATTTTTGTCAATTCTGGAGGTAGCCTACAAGCCGAAGATTTACATCATAACTTCATCCAAACAGGCATTCAGTGCATCTAAAAAGTTATTTGAGAGTAAGAGTGGATGTCTATACTCCAGCGCCAGCCCTTATAATTTCCGAGAAGGTCAGGCTTCAACATAAACATATGGATTCCAAGTAGATTGTAAGAGTAGTTCAAGGTTAAATAGATCCCTGTTACCACACCTAAGCCTTGACATTTCTCACTAGGAAGACTGGCTACTTACTCCTTGCAATTTGCCCAACACCTATTTTTTTGCAACTGTGAACGTTGTGACTGTTTATTTTCATGTTATTCTTTTGCGGTATACTTTTATTGATATAAAACACATTTGGAGAAAAAGAAAGCAGTATTGTTGACAACTAAGAGGAGTTTTCATGCCTGACAAGTGTTTGCAGTCAAACAAGAAACCTTCTGGTGCTGTATTATACAGAGTGGCCGGGTTACAGAAGTTGCTGCAGATGCTTGTGGAGCCCCTACAGTAATAGGGCTAGCGCTGGCACGGATGTATAGCCAGCGCTATGTTCAGAGGACATTCCCTCATTTGCATGGGGTGTGACCCCATGCAAACAAGGGAATCATTATGCCTCTTAGCCCACCCCATATTATGGATGTGTGGAGTAGAGGCAAACAGGCACACAACATGGGAAACAAAAGCAATCATTCAGACTCACAGAAAACTCCAGCATGGTTGGGTTTTGTACCAGTCTGAACTGAATGCTCCATATTGTGCATTTGCTTCTCCCAGGTCATGTCATGCTATGTTGGTTTGTAGAGTGCACGCTCACCCAGGAGGGTACCCTGGCGCTGAGCAGGTGTGAGATTAGCCAAGTCTAGGGCCTAATGCGGTTATTCGAAAAGCCAGGTCTTCAACTTCTTCTGGAATTCAAGACAGGAGGAGGAGACTTGGTTGTTTAACAGCACCTCATTTCACACTTTAGGAGCAATGTAGGAGAAGACTCAACCACCAGATCTGGTTTTCCTTATGCGTGGGATGTGTGCAAATAGGAATCTTGCTGAGTTGAGATGTCTGGAAGGTTTGTGAAAGCAAAATGGTATTGTTGAGGTATTGATGAGGAGTTTAAAATGTGCTCATTTGGGTATCGATAGCCAGTGTAGATACTTGAGGTGAGGTGTGATGTGTGAGTGTCGTGGGAGGTTGGGAGTGATTCTAACTGATGAGTTCTGGATTTTCTGCCATCTCCTGATGAGATGCTTGTTTACCCCAGTGTAGAGGGTGTTCTTGTAGTCTTGGATACTGGTGGCAAGAGTGTGGGTGATGATTTTCCAGGTGTTGACTGGGATACATTTGAAAATCTTCCTCAGCATCTTCAGTATGTGGAAGCATAAGGCAATGATGGCTTGGGCTGTGATGTTGAGTTTACAGTTGAGAATGATCTGAAGGTTCTTGAATTGGGTTATTTAGTTCTGAGGTAAGTCTAGATAATTAGCATTAATGCCACCGTGTGTACGTCATCCCACATTGCATAACCCGTTGTAGCCCTTTATTGAACTGAATTATGATCAGTCCCATTGCGCTTACATGTGGTTAGACAAAGAGTATCACCAAGGCCACTGAATTTATGCATTAGGGGAGGACCAAATTATGCAGCAGAGTTGATTAAATAATTCAGCAAGAAAAGGCAAATTATGTGGTGTAATGTGGTGACATTTTGTGATAGTAATACTTCATTATTTTGTCATTTTGTTTACACTTGCTAACACTGTCTGGGCCTACGTTGAACCTCATTAGTACAAGTTTAACATGCAAGTATAGCAATAAACAATGAAAGGTGAACAGTCAACCTTTGCAAAGGGTCTTCAACTGCGCTGCAACTTATATTGCAGCATTTTTTGTAATTTATGATTCTTGTGCTAGAAACATTTTTTTTAAATCTGCAGATTATGCAGCAGATTATAGATGATGTGGCAAATGTGTTAAATCCATATTTTTGTGGAAAAGACCACAGCCATAAAATTGCATAGTTCCAGTGGCACTGACTATAACTTGGGTTTGTGCAATGTACTGTAACAAGATATTGGAATATGAATTGCTCAAATTTGTACCTCTGCCAAACTGGTGAGAACGAATTCAGCCCAACACCGTATCAAGCTTGAGATAAAACAATTATTTACTGCACCACAGCATCTGGCAGAAAACAGAGAGACACGCTTAGTGCCAGATTAAAAAAGGTAAACTTACGCTTTTGTGTAAGTTTACAATTTTTTTGGTATTCATAAACTACAAGTTTAATTTTAGGAATAGTAATTTTATGAATGTGGAAACTCCGCACTCGTGGCAGAGACTCCACACATAAAAAGTTAAGCTTCTCCTGTCTTCTTATGTGTGGAGCTCTCCACCCCGACTGCGGCATGTCCTGAGTTGTAAAATTACTATTAGTAAAAATAAACTCGTAGTTTGTGAATACAAAAAAAATAGTAACTTTACACAATGTTCAAGTTCACCTTTGTGAATCAGGCCCTTACTGTATTAGACATTTTAATGCCACATTAATTCTTGGGGGACATTTATGATGCCCTCTCCCTGATGGTTGCTCATCCAATGTATGTAAATGTCCAGTATTTGTAAAGCGCACAGCTACCTCCGGAGAGGTGTCCCGGTGCTGGGGGCCGTCGGGAACATTAAGCGAGCTATTGCCCAGAGTCACATGGTGCTGGGCTGATCTGCCGCTGGCGCCGGGGATCGAACCGTGAGCCCCAGGTTCCGGAGTCCGTCGCCCTGGCCGCTGCGCCACATCTCTTCCTCTGAGGCATGCATGGCTACTATCTGAATAGTATAATCCATGACCCATCCTACTGTTTATTACTGCATGCATTTTATACAAAGTAAAATAAATAAACACTCTCAGAACCCCCACACAGACCATAATTGAGGTGCAGAAGGTCGTTCACAGGCCTGGGTAGTGGTATAACTGTACCTGCTGCTGCACACCCCCAAGTAGAGATAGAGGATCCATCAAAAGCTTGATCCATGCTTGAGCCTGAAGCCTGGCTCTGGCTCAGATTGAGGTCCTGTTGGAACCTCAAGCCCATAACGAGCCAAGCTTCCATGAACCCTCTGCCTGTTACCTCAACCTACACAGGATGTGGTGTTATAGTGAAAGCTTCCAACTTCCGAACTGAATGAGGTAGGTTCGAGTCTCCATGTTGGCTCAACATCATGTAATTCTGTGCAAATCTTTAATGCCTAAAAGAAATGACTGTGGACTTGTGTAATGTAACTGGTGTTCATGTAAAGTGCTTCAATACCTCCAGGTCGAGTTCACACTATATAAAAAATGCAGAAAACTGCACAAAGGTAAAAGCAAAGCATTAACATAAAAAGGAGACACACATAGATAGCCATTTAGTGGCACATTTGTACAAAGTGAAAACATTAAACCTGGAGAGATTGCAGCTTCCCCACTAAATTGTCTGACCTTGGGCAAATAGTTTTGTTCATCAAAACTCGTTTTTCTTTATATTTGTGAATGAAAGCACATTCAAATACATGAATCAGAAAACCAACTAAGCAAAAACCTATTGTGTTTGATATAATAGACTAATGTTGCAATATAATAATCTGGGCCACATACATGGTCCACGTGAAAACTGCCTTGCCTGTTGGTTCACTAATGGCACTGTCACCAGTGTGAGGCAGGAATTACTCCAAAATCATGTTTTAAAATTATAAGTACTTCTCAGTGCAGCACTTTATTGTGAAATGTTAATTTCAAAGCTTCCATGTGTTAAAGAAATACACCTTTTTGAATTTTGAAGAGACTTTATCATATTTTACATGATGTTTGTTGTATGATTTACATAGCAAACATTTTCAGGGCTCGGCTCATGCACGGGCTCTAAGAGTCAAGCCAGACCCTTAGTTTGGTTCTCTCTGTTAATTTGTTGGCTCACCCACCACTTCCTCCAACACACAACGCCAAATTACAGATTTAAAGACAGTGAAAAAAACATTGCAACATTCCGACATTGAGATGGAGGAAGCACTTAACAGGTGCCTTCTTCATGGCCTCTTCTGCCGTGACTGGATGGGCCAAGGTCATGTTTGGGTGGGCCTGGCCCACCCGGCCCCCACTGCTAGAACCGGGCCTGATTATAACCCCTCCGCACTGCAGATTGGGAACGAGTTAGAAGCCCCGTTCATTACCCTCAGTGGTCCATAAACTCTTGAAGTTTCAAGACAAAACCAAGTCAGGCTAAACGTCTTTTCCCCATTGTTACCCGGCCCGGTTTTTTCCTCTCTTGTGTGCAGTACAGGACTTTAAGTGGGATGGAAACACTGAGAGGGGGGAGTGGGGTGGGGGATTTGAATCCATCTGGCGTGTCCTATGTAATTAAGGGCGTGGCTTAAAAGCACAAATTAAAAATCTGTGCTCAGCATAGTGTGCCGCCCGACTGGTATTTTGCTGTTTCTTTATTTGTGTCCAGATATATAATACATTACACCTACAACAAGCCAGGACTATTGGCTTTGTCAACGGTTGTTAGTTGCATAAGACAAAAAAGCAACAACCATGGATTCATTGTACATAATATTGAAAATGCTTCAGTTCTGAAATGGTGGGACTGTGAAAGAACTATGACGAGTCACTTTCAAGTTCCATCAAAGCCAGTGAAGGGTGGCACTGCTGCAGAGTTGAGGTTTTTTTTTTACCCTGAGGGCAAAAATGGAGAGCCCGATAGGGACCCATCTCAGCACCTGGTTTTTAGAACTGCGGGTGCTGAGCACCGGCAGGACCCGGTCCACTTAAAGCCCTGGTGCAATATATGGGAGCCCAGGGGCTCCGTGCATCTGCAGAAAGCACCAACAGACCTCCCTCACAGGTGCTCCTTTCTCTCAGCGCTGGCACATTTCAGCGTGAGCCCTGCCCTTTCCCATTCGCCTGAAGGTGTTTGGTCTACACAGTTTTGTAAAGGTACTAAAAGAATGAATGAGGTAACATTTCTAGAGCGCATAGCTACCCGGAGGCATCCCAGCGCTGACGGACACCAAATTAGCCACAGCGGGTTAGATGGGAAAAAGCCAGGTCTTCAGGTCCTTCCTAAAGATATTATGACTAGATTCCCCACGAAGCCGCAAAGGGAGGGCATTCCAGAGTTTGGCCGCATTATATGAAAACAGCCGGCCACCACTTCTGGCCCTGTGGATTCTGGGAACTGAAGCTAAATAAAGATCATCCGAACGGAGCCGCCTATTGGCTCGGTAAGGATGGGCCAAAGAGGAAATATTGGCTGGTCCCCTCCCTTTCAGCACCCTGTGGAAAATACACAGGGCTTTGAAGTGGACCCTTTCCCTGATCGGAAGCCAATGGAGGGCTTTTAAGGCAGATCTGGCCGATTGACGGCCAGAGAGCCCTACAAGGATTCTGGCAGCACAATTCTGTACGACTTGGAGTTTCGCCAGAACCGAGCTAGGGGCAGCCAGGTATAGGGCATTTCCATAGTCCAATCAAGACAATATAAGGGCCTGGACCATCAATTTTTTTGCTTGGAAAGGGAGTAGCGGTAACACCTTACGAAGTAGTCTCAGCATGCCAAAGCAAGTGGAGACCTCTGGTCAACAGTTTTGTCAAGTTACTAAAAAAAAAAAAGTAGGCCCAGGTTTACATAGAAGTCATGTAATGCACGGCAGCAAGTTAAGTTGCTGTACTGCACTGCGTTGTGTGAAAGGGAGAAAGCAGAACAGCATCATATCTACTAAGATGTGGTGCTGTTCTGCTCTCTCCCTCCGCTGGCGCACTTTTGGCTGCCATGCACCAACGCAGACACTGTTGAGCCATAGTGCAAGGGTGTCTGCATTTTGTGAGTCATAGATTTTGTGCTAGAAGGGGTGCTTTCCAGTATAAAAACTACGCTTTAAGGCTTTTCCCACTTTGTGTGTGTGTGTGTGCTGTACAATGCAGCACACATGAAAAGTGGAAAAATGAGAAATGGAAACATTTATCCTCGTTATGCCTGCCTCTAGGAGCCAAAGCACTTTGGCGCAAATATATGTCTATAGGTCTTTGTAGGTAGGGATTTGCTTCGAAACCCATGGGTCTGCCCATGCTCCACTCATGAAAAGTCCCATTGACGCAGTGTAACTCAAGGCAGCGCATTGCACATCTTTCCGTTACGTGGGTTACCATCCAACGCAAATCGTGATTTGCTTTGGATTGTCAATCCCACCACAACACTCTGCGTCAGGGTTGCGTTAAAAAAGTAATGCAAATCCAACACAAAGTGTTTGTAAACCTGAGCCCTAATCTTTTCCGTCCTCATTTGCAATGTGAGAATTACGCTGAAAGGTGGGCCCCTTTGTCATTGTATTCTCGATTTTGAGCCTAATTTGGCTGGTGTGCAGGTGTTTAGCCTGGCAGGTGACAGCCGCAAACTGCAGGTGACTTGACAGGTCTGAGACTGCAGCCTCGGCCCCTCTTTTAAACATGCTTGCCGTATACCTACTGATTTCGAATGTAAGCAACTGCATTTTCAGAAAATCTAGAGCTTTATCTACTGCCTACAGATTTGTTGGAGTCATCCTACAGTATTTGGGTTATCTGCGGATTGAACCCTGTCAAGAGCTGAGTAGGGAGAGAATTACCAACAAGTGTGTAAAAGCCTGCTATGTTCTGAAATACATTCTTCGCTATCAGCTACTGGTCAGTTACCAGTTGACACTGTGCCTTTGCTGATGATGAATTGTGTTAATGTAGTTTAAACTGTCCACCATGCACAAACGTCACACCGTAATATCATGCGGGTGGTTAATACCTCATAGTAGAAGTTTTGCGTGCCCTACTATCTGGGGGACTGTATGGAAGGTCAGTTTATTTTCCACAAGGCTCAGGTAACGTTTTACAATTACTATGTGGCACTGCTTTCCAGGTCTTCCAGTGCCATCTTGTTCAATCTCTAGTCTTTGATTGATGACCCTGTACTTGGCCATCTGTTATATGTAGAGGGACAGTCAGTTTTCACAGGAAATAAATGTTGCGCCATGTTAGGCATACATAGATGATCCAGCGCTGTCTTTGTGTGCCCTCCCTACAGACCGCTTCAGCTGTCTGCTGCATTTTGCATTGTATACAATACCACCGTGAGTGGGCTTTGAGTTAGCTCCCTGCTCGTGACTTAATGGCTTTCCAATCTGCCACAGTTCTATATTCTTTATTGGATAGCTTTCTTCTCGATTCTGTGTTTTTCGCGTCCATGGAGCATAGTTTGTTTACCCTTGCTTTTAACCCCTTCGCTGCTAGGCCTCCCCCCCGTGCTAAGCCTTTTTTTGGCTATTTTGGGTAGTTAGCGCTGAGGCCCCTGGAACATTTTGGCCACATAAGGTATCCACGTCAAATTTGCGTCCTTTTTTTCCAAAACCCTGAGGATTCTAAAGGTACCCAGGGTTTGTGGATTCCCCTGGAGGGGACCCAGAAATGAGTCAAAATACAGCTAAATTTTGGTTTTTTGATGTTGAAAAAAATGGGGAAAAAGTGCTGCAGAAGAAAGCATCAGTTTTTTTCCTTGCAAATGGTATCAACAAAGGGTTAGTGGTGCTGAAATCACCATCTTCTCAGCTTTCAGGGACAGGCAGACTTTTGTCAGAAAACCAAAAATTTCTACACAGTTTTGGCATTTTACTGGGACATAGCCTATTTTTTGTGCTTTCAATCTCCTTCCAGTTAGTGGTAGAAATGGGTTTGAAAGCAATAATGGATGCCAGAAAGCTATACATTTCTGAGAAGTAGACACAATTCTGAATTCAGCAAGGGGTCATTTGTGTAGATCCTTCAAGGTTTTTTTTAATAAAAACTAACAGTTGAAAATAAAAAATGTTGGAAAAAAAGCCATTTGTGCCAACGTTTTCACCTATAATTTCTTCTAAGTATGGCAGGTTTTTTAAAGCAGTATACCGTTATATAGGACTTGTAGGTTCACCAAGAACCAGAGGAACCCAGAGCCAATAACTTAGCTGCGTCTTGCAATGGTTTTTCATTGTATTCCTGGTATATAGCAATTCATTTGGTAAAATATAAAGAGTGAAAAATAGGTACCAAGAAAACCTATATATTTCCAAAATGGGAACAAAATATAGAGTTTAGAAGCAGTGGTTATTTGCACAACTCCAAAATTGGGGGTACCAATACAAGCATGTGAATTAGAGGTAATTTTTCAAAATGACTTCTTTTTTTACAAATTGTCTTACATTTGGATAGCAGAAATGCAAAGAAAGTCAATTGGTAATAACACTTGTTCAACTATTCTGTGTTCCCTAAGTCTCCCGATAAAAATGCTACCTCACTTGTGTGGGTAGGCCTAGTGCCCGCGACATGGAACGGCCCAAAACGCAACGTGGACACATCACATTTTTCTAGTGAAAACTGACCCTTTTTTTGCAATGTCCCTAGCTGTGGATTTTGAACCCTAGCTCAGCCGACATCTAGGGAAACCTAGCCAACCTATACATTTTTGAAAACTAGACACTAAGGGGAACCCATGATGGGGTGACTTCTGTGGCTCTCACCAGGTTCTGTTAACCATAATCCCTTGCAAACATCAAACCTTGTAAAAAAAAAAACACATTTTCATCACATTTCTGTTATGGAAAGTTCTGGAATCTACGTAGATCCACTAACGTCCACCCTCCCAGCATTCCCCAAAGTCTCCCGATAAAAATGATACCTCGCTTGTGTGGGTAGGCTTAGTGCCCGCGACATGAAACGGTCTAAAACACAACGTGAACACAACACATTTTTCCAGTGAAAACTGACCCTTTTTCTGCAATGTGCCTAGCTGTGGATTTTAAACCCTAGCTCAGCCGGCACGTAGGGAAACCAAGCACACCTATACATTTCTGAAAACTCGACACCCAGGGAAATCCAGTATAGGGTGACTTGTGTGGCTCTCACCAGGTTCTGTTACCCAGAATCCCTTGCAAACCTCAAACTTTGTAAAACAAAGCACATTTCCCTCACATTTCTGTGATGGAAAGTTCTGGAATCGGTGTGGATCCACAAACTTCCACCCACCTAGCATTCATCAAAGTCTCCCGATAAAAATGGTACCTCACTTGTCTGGGTAGGCCTAGTGCCCGTGGCAGGGAAGGGCCCAAAACGTATGGTGGAGACATCAAATTTATCTATCACAAACCATCCTGGTTTTGCAAGAGGGTCACCTGTGTTTTTGGTCCCGGACTCGGCAGCCATCTAGTGAAACCCACCTAACCCAGACATTTCTGAAAACTACACAGCCGGGGGAGTCCAGGGAGGTATGGCATGTCCTGTTCCTCCTTCTGCTTTAATGCGTTAGGGCAAGCTTGCACTCTTTCCCTGTTGGCAAAACTCTCTCGGCTCATCTTTCCCCTCACAACTGCTATCAAAGTAATCCCCTTTGGTCTGCGAGGCACCATATGGCTGGGTGATGTCCTGGATGTTATCCAGCAGTACTGAACCCCCCACGCCTCCAAATATCTCCCCTCCGTCCCATTACTGCTCTGTGGCACACTAGAAGCCAATGGTGAACTTAGTGATCCCTGGATGTTGTCCTGCACCATTTTCTTATGTCTTGTCGGGCCCCTTTCCTGTTTTTTCTCCTTCCCTACCTCTCCTCTCCCACTCCATGGTGGCTACTGCTATTGGTTTTGCCAATGCTGACTGCTTTATTTGAAAAAGCCAATAGTGGCTACTGGCCATCTTAAAACTATATACAATATTGGTATCTATTCTTGAAAGTGTAGAAAACATTGCTTTCTGTACCTTCAAGATGGGTGACACCTTGCAGAACTCAATGTGATGATGTGAGTATGATGATGTGAGTACTTTGAAAGTAAAGTATAGAATACATTTTCATACTTTCATGGTGGCTGCTGTGTTGGGTCATCAAGTTGCATCACGCAAGATGGCGGCCATCTTGACGATATAAGAAACACTTTTTAAGGATAAAAAAACAATGTTTACTATAGTTTTAAAGTTGGCTGAGTATTGCTATTGGTTTTGCAAATGCCAGCACATTTTAAAAGCATTCCGCATTGGCACATCCGAAAGCGGAACCATCCCAGCATTGGCAAAGTGAGATGAATAGTACTCATTTACTTTGCATTCTCGTGTAGTACTTGTTTACTTTGCATTGCATTATTTGCATTCTGGTCAGGGGCAGCTTATCCATGTGGGTGTTCAGGCACTGCTTCACCTATGTGTCCCATCAATCTGAAGGTGTGCAATATTTCTTCTGCCTCAAACTTCCAAACCCTTGGTGAGAAAGTTAACCACGAGGTGCTTAAAACTGATGGATGTATATTGATCTCTTACAGAGGTACGATCTAATACCACGGGCGCAACTCTCCAGCAGAGCGCTGTTCTGTGCTTCAAATCTTTTGGGAGGCCCTCTGTCACATTAAGATTATGATTATCAGAGCAGGGCCTGTGTTTGTCGTTGCCTGGGGCATGATGTTGCCAACCCTTTGTGTAATTCTGCCCCTTGCAAAATGGTGGTTAATTCCTAGCATAATGCGGGGATCTGTCATGTCATGATGCTCACCCATAGACTAACGCTTAGTCTGTCTGGCATGATGGTCGTCGTTCTTATAGTATTGTCCACATCCATGGCATGATGGTTCCCATCCTTGTTATAACGCTGGCCTTAGCCTAATGATGGTAATTCCTGGTATACGGTGGGACAGAATCAATCTAAATGATGGCCATAGGGCCAATGTGATAGAAAATGTAGGATCTAGCATGTAAATGATATGGCAACAAACCAGGGAGGATGGCCCACTGTTCTTAACATTCATCACTTAAAAATACAGTGATCTGAGGTCACAACATTGAACTGTGGTTAGGGAGACTCAGCCTTTTATCTTTCTGATGTTGGTAAATACATTACCATAAACTGTAATCTAGTAACATCTTTTATTCACTATGCTCAGAAATAGCAGAAGTGTGATTTGAAGTTGGTATGGAAAACACGTTATTAATATTAGGATAACTATTGCAATTAAAATATTTGGGGTCATATATTGACTCTAGAGATAGTGCTAGCACCATCTAGTTTTCAGACAGTATCATATCTTTTAACTGTCCTTTAAACTGACTACAAACAAAAATCCTGTTCATTAAAGATGTAGCACTGAGAAGATGTTGGACATCTCTGAATTGATGAATGTTGTGTCATTGCATCGCGGCATTGGATGACGGATCCCACAAGCAGCCACTTTCGCTTCATGCTGCTTGACTATCCTTCCGCTATCCTTCACCATATTTTACTATTATTTTCCTCCTTCCTATGCCCTTCCTAAAGCACTTTGATGCTACTGCATTGTGGTGTACAGTGCTTTACAAGACCACCCAAATAATATAAAATATGGTATATAATGCTGTATAAGAGTTTCTAACTTCTACCAACTCCTTGAGCAACAAACGAATAATCTGGACTGCAGAACAAGACGTACTACAGACTGCATCAGGACTACTTATTCACACTAGATCAACACACCCTGAGGAGACTAAGCTTATTGACTAAAGACCACAAGGACTGGAATTGCCGACAATCCTAATAATGTTTGAGAAAGCCCTTGGCTTGCGCACCAGCATAGGGTGAAATATATGTTGGCTGTAACCTAATAATTTGTAACTTGCTGAATGTACCTGAGAACCTGTAACTTATTACGACGGTAACTTGAGAACATGCAACACACAGCAAGGACACATTGAGAAGAATATTCAACATATTTATATTTATATCAGGCTTCTCCAACCAATAGCTCGTGAGTTACTGGTAGCTCTCCAGCCACCTGGAAGTAGCTTGCCAGTGTGCAGCCCAGTGTACTAAAGTAGAAGGTAATGCTTGTTTGAATTAATATGTGTATTCCAAAATTGAAAAGTGTGTATTTGAGCCAAAAATGTGTATTTTCAGAACTCATAAGCTTAACTGATGTTTGGAGACAAATGTCTGGATTTAAAACAGATTTTTGCGTGATAAATCATGAGACATTGGGGAGATGTAACTAAAATTCTTTTCTTGGTTGCAAGAGGCTTTGAATCTATGGTGTCATGTATTAACCCTGTATTTGCATTCCAAATTGTCACATTACTGATGACAACCTTGCCTAATGCACCGAGGTAATCACTGATGGTAATCTTGCATGGGATGGCCACTAATGTAATCTTGTCTGGCGTCTCACTATCGGCACATTAGTAGCTTGGTATGATTTTCATTGGACATAAGTAGCTCATAACAGAAATATATATATATATACAGAATGCTATATAAATCGACGCTATGCTGTATTTTGAAACACAGCTGTTGTGCATTCTGGTCACTGTAGTTTACACATGAGTGTTACTTGGACTGAAATTTCACGAACTCATACATTGCTTCCAAATAGTGTATTTGTAATGAAATTGATGAGTATTGTTCAACAAAGATGCTTTTCAGTCCCAGATTGCAAATATAACTAAGCAAATACGAGTGAAGAAGCTTTTAAAACCAGGTATTTGCATGCTGTGTCCTTTTTCACTGTTTACCATCAAAGTGCATTTAAATTCAATGACAAGTGATCCTCACAGCCGCATATGACTAAGACCCTGTGGGGGTTGAAATGCGTTATGCTATCACTTTTTGCTTGCCTGCTGAAATAAAAATCAAATTTGCTTAACTTAGTCAAAACTCATTTGGATATATATATATATATATATATATATATATATATATATATATATCTATATCTATATATATATATATTACATGTACCCAGGGCCTGTAAATTAAATGCTACTAGGAGCCACCCACTTCATTACCCTTTAAATACGTCTCGGGCCTGCACCTCCCTTATTATTTCATATCCATCACCCCTCAGTAGGCCCAGAGGGTAGGGTGCAGTGTATTTAAAAAGTTGGACATGCACTATTACGTTTTTACATGTCCTGGTAGTGCAAAAAACTCATAAATTCGTTTTTTCACTACCTTGAGACCTACCTCTCCCATATGATAACATTGGGTTAACTTATTGCATTTAATAAGTGATAACTTTCAATTGGGAACAGGTAGGAGTGTCAAGTTTGGTGCCTAAAGATTCGTAATTTAAAGCACTCTTTTATGGTAAAGTCGGATTTTAAGTCACATTTCTGAAAATTCCACTTTTAGAAGGTTGACATTTTCTTGTCCTAACCATTTGTTGTCTGTTGTCTGTATCCTGTGTCACATGACAAAGTGTAGCTGGCTGTTGGTCTTTCCCAACTCCTTGAGTGCAATTTACTTGTGCGGAGAACTCCACACGTGTTGGAGATCTTCGTACACAAAAAAGGAACTTCCACCCACCAGGAATCCCTGTGTGAATTTCTGACTGATGTACATATGTTAAATTCGATGATAAACTTACATTCATGACCAAATTTACATTTATGAATACACCCCAAGCAAGAGTCACTGATCCTTGACATTGGCGCCGATGGCTACCAACTCCTTCATGTATGTCAGTGAGGGGATTTTTCATTTTAGTAGATGATTTACATTAATTGTTTTAGTGCCCGGGTGTCTGTTTCTCAAGAACATGTGTAAAGGCTTCTTTAGAGACACATGTAGGCATCTCAATAACAGTCATTTGTGTGCTGCGAATGAATAAGTAAATGGTAGTAAGGTCATTTTTTGTGGCATTCCATACTCCTCAACACCGTAACGATTACCATAAAAATACAAGCAGCACATTTCTTTGTAAATTCACATTTTATTCCTGCTAACCAACCAAGATAAAGTGTAGATGTTTTTAGAATGCTTCCTCTTTCATGGAATTCTAAGCGTGCTTATTTTTTTAAGACTGATAGTGAGACATTTGATTTACAATTAGTGAAAATGGCATAGGGTTTGCTCATGTCAGTTGTTTGTGTGTAAATTTGCTGGCCATGAGAATTTGTGATGGGGGCATACTTAGGCATTTCGCCCAAGCAGCAAAAACACTAAGGTCAGCCCTTGTTAGGGATCAACTAATTTTGAGCAATGCCGACGGTAACGATGAGAAAGAGATAATAGGGACCTGTGAAGCAATTATGTAAATGCATTTTCTATTCAACTTTCAGAGGAGGCTTTCCAGTACACACAATAAAAACATCATATATTATCATAACCATTATACAGTTGGTGGGCAAAGTCCCTGTCTTTTGGTGACTGCGCCAACCTCTATTTGGTCAGGGACATTTTGGTTTTGTCTTATGAAAAGAGTCAGGCATGTAAGGTATGTGTCTTTAATAAGCCAGGGTGGCATGAAAAGAGTAAGTCATGTGACAGGTGTATGTATCCAATGGGCTTGTAGATCTTGGAATAGTCAACCAATGGAAGTCTTGTTGTTTCTGAAAGTAGTCTGTTAAATGTCTGTCTTGTGTATCTGAAAAGCTGGTAGATCTGGGAGAGAGACAGTCGGACTGATGCCTGCCAGTGGAAGAGTGTTGGGAGAGTCAGTCATATGGTTGCCTGACAGTCAACACCTCCTCTAAAAAAATCATGCATAAATATAGAATTTAACAAACTTTCTGCAACTTCTCCCTCATATTTGGCTAATACAGCCCCTCTCACCCCAACCACATCCCACTTGTTTCTGGGTAACCTGGGGCAGAAGACGTAGAGCTCCAGTATGGCATAGCGCTTCTGGGTCAGTTTTCACCATCTGAGCTACAAGATCCTCATCCTGGGCTTGGCCGTGAAGTGGACACATCAACAGAGTCTTTCACTTGGCAAACATCTCTTTAGTCTGGTGCATGGACGTTCCTTCTGAACTTCTTACAATGTACAACTACTGGCTAGAGGAGCAGTATTTCCCTTTCTTTGGGGACACTGGTGGGAAGCAAGGACTGACTAAATACAATTGCTTTTCAAAAGATTGGTACAATGTTCCCACCAGGACACAGTGCACCCTCATGGACTCTCTGTCTTTATAGGCTCTTGCAACGCAGGATAGGTGGCCAACACCAAGTGGTGAGTGGAAAGTGGATTCCGCTCAGACTCCCTTCGTCTAGGCAAGTGATTCTTAAACTTTGGACTCTGTGGACCCCCACGTAATTATTACCGGAATCCGGAGACCCCTATAGAATCATTTTTGGAATCCGGGGATGCCCACTGTGTCATTATTAAAATTTGAGGATGCCCAGTGAGTCATTATTGGAATCTGGGGACCCCAGACTAAACAATTTTGATTATTTGAACCACAAATCAATATTTGAAAATACAGAAGCAAGTATCCATGAAACAAATACACGAATGTTGAAATATTTAATTTCATTAACCAAAATGTGAATTTTAATGGGTAGGTTTGAGCTTTTTTAAATTAAATTGAGGACACCCATTGTCCATTCTATACTCTGTCTGAGGCCCTTGCACTGCTCCCACGAATGAATCCGAGGATACCCACTTAATTTTTAACCTCCCATTTCAAATTTTCAATTTTGCTTCTTTATTTATGTACACGTGGTTAATTTGTTAATATAATTCATTTTTCTAAGCAGTCACTGACCCCCTATGTAGGTGTTGTGGACCCATAGGTGTCCCCGGACCACAGGTTAAGAAAAACTGGTCTAGGCCTTCTACTGGGGGAGGGAGGAGGGAGAACGCAGTCCTAGTACTCTTTATGGGAAGATGTAAGCTTTTAAGTAAGTGAATTAATAAATCATGTATTTATTTCAGAAAGAGGTGTTTTGGCGCTTCCAAAGCCACTCTACCAAGAAAGAGCAAATTAGGGAGCCCCGAGGATCAGATGTCATTTAGTAACAGGTGAATTGTCAGTGCTTTCCTAAAGCATTCGTAATTTGTTTGGGCAAGAAGAGAGATAGGCATGTCATTCCATGCCGACAGGGATCGACCTCCCTGTCTGGTTCTTTTGTATTTCCGTACATTTATCAAATGGTGGTACTTTGATGATAGACAATGTGCAAGAGAGTACAAGAAGAACATGATGGACATGTATGAACCAGATCTTGTGCAACAGTGTTTTGTGACAGAGACGGAGTGCTTTAAAATGGCACCTCTGGGCAATCGATAGCCAGTGCAGTTGTCGCAGGTGATTCAAGATGGATGCACTTCTTTTTAATCCTAGGATGGCTCGGGCTGCGGCATTATGTACTAGCTGTGCTTTATGTACAAGGTGAGCAGGGAGGCCCACCGGTAAAGAATTGCAATAGTCCATCCTTGATATGATAAGGGGATGTGGCCTCACGGCCAGAGCGGTCGACCTCGAAGCTGGGGAACCGGGTTCGAGTCTTGGCAGGGACGCTCAGCATCCTGTGATTCTGGACAAATCAGGTAATCTCTTTGTGCCTAACAAAACCGATATGTCCGTCTGCAACGCAACTGGTGATCATGTAAAGCACTCTGTCTGATACCTTCGGGTCGAGTTCGCGCTATATAATACTAAAAAAAAGAAGAACTTGAACCAAATCTTTCCTGAAAGTAGGTGGGAGAAAGGATCTTCCTGATATCTGAAAAAGACGGAAATAGTGAGGGCGTTTATATATTTTGTCAAATCTGTGTTCGGAATCGAACATGATTTCCAGGTTTCCGCTGTTCAGAAGATGAAAGTAGGAACCCAAGGGAGGCAGGCCACCAGTCTGTTGTTGCCCTTATGTGGTTGTCTCCAAAAATAAGGAAGTCAGGCTTAATTGATTTGTGAACTCCACTCCCCGGCACACCAAACACCTACATAGAGTCAGGGGCAGAACCCCATGGACGGCAGAATGCAAATTGGCTTGTGCCGGGTGTATAAAATGAAGGCCTTTTGGAAGCAGACTTAGTTAGCTCAATATGGCCTGCTATCTGCAGAGTGGCCCCCACCCCCTAGACATACCCTTTACCTGTTCATTTGTCGACCTTAAGAGACCACAATACCCTCCTCTTTCCCCCAATGCATTGCGAAAGAATCCACAAGACAGTAACTTGGATTAGGGGTCGTAAAAACCCCGGCCGTATTTATTATAAACATAACAAAACATTAATTTTTATTTACATTTTGAATACGCAGAAAAGTCCAGTCCATTATATTGATATGTACAGTACTACATTGATATGTACAGTATTCCAGTTGGCTATCATGTTTCTAATACATAGCCATTCCTGTCTTAAGCAAAATGTTCTGCAATCATTCCTTTTCTGCGTATCCCTGTTTGAACCTACGGCAAGGTCAATCACTGGTCCAAAGATCATGCTAGGGTCCACCCTCCTACCGGAGTGTCTTGCGCAGGGGGCCCTGTTTGCCAGAGATTACGACCCCAGGTACCCCCTTAAAATATTATCTCCAAGGGGGCTGCGCTGTCATTGCCACGTTCCCTGCGTGACTGCGCATGTGCGGGGGTTCGTCCAAACTGCCTACCGGAAGCAGAACTTCCCCTCCCCCCGCACCCTTCCAGCCTACCGGCTGTAACTGCCCCCTGGAGTTCCAAAAGAGACCAAATGGCCCCTCCTCCAGGCGTCCTCATTTACCAATGGTGATGCCTACAAAGGACTGAAAGGTTATGCCCACCAATCATGACCTTACCGCCTGACCAAGGATACTACATAAAATACGACAAAAAACCATGCCCTGAAAAGCAAAATTGATTAAGAAAAAACTTGTACTGCATTCTAGAGGGAAACAGTTATACACAAACTTCTCAAAATTCGCAGTTTTACGCATTACAGAAAACAAGAAGTTTAGCAAACAAGAAATTTGGCTAACACTAGAAACTTCTGCCTTAGGGGATGGTGGGTGGGGAAAATTGCGATGCGGTCTCCTCTTCTGGAGACCGGGTCCTTCATGGATCTTCAGGCTGTGGAGCGGCGACGTGAAAGAGCGAACGCCGCTCCACAGCCCCTTTTATTTGTGCTTCATGCTTGCCCTGGGAAACTGGCTAGACCCGGCTTCCCGACTGTACCCCCAACTCGTGACCCGGAAGTAATGAACTGGTTCCGGGTCGCCTAACTTATCGCACCAATCAGGGGAGACAAAAAACGAGGCCGGGTGGTTGCCACGTCATACATGCGAGACGCCCGGCCCCGCCCCCAATGTGGGGACCTGCACACACCGCCATAACTGCGTCGTGCCCGAGTCCAGTCCGCGCCTTTGGAATTGTAGTGTAGTTACTCATCGCGGTGCTGAATCATTCTGCTGACAGGTAGCACACTAATCCATGCCTGTTAATACTTTGTAAACCAGAGAATAAAAATGATTTCCGTAATGCTTGGGCTGGGTGTATCCTTTTACTCCAAACATTAGAGGAACTTTGCAAAGTAAATGCTTGAGGTACAGTTGTCCCTATGGCTAAAGGTCGGTTGCAGAATATAAATGCCATAGAAATGTAGTTTCATTTACAACGTTATGCATGAGAAATTGTACCGTTTCTTTATTATCGTTATATTGGTGAACTGCGCTATCCATTTTGGACTAATGTTTTAGCTCCACGATTGTAATTATGTTGTTAGTTTATAGCAAAATCCAAATTTGCAGTACTTCTGATCATTCACAGTTTTTTGTGCATATTCTTACCTCCTAATGCCTCACATGTAAATGCTCGTTGTCTTCCACAATATAATTCAATTGTGTACAAATTCTATAGTATAGCTTGACAATTATGGTTATATTGGTTACAATTTTGTACAAAGTGTGTTACTTCACAGACATGTAGCCCTTATTTTAGATTCTGGTTGCCTCAAAGGTAGAAGATTATTGTAAGCCAACACGTATTTTATTCAAATACGTCTACTGCAGAGTCGGGGCGAGTTTATCAGGGCTTACAGCACAGTATGTGTACAGTTTCTGTAGTAGGTCTACGCTGGCAAGTCTGTGTCTTTGGATAATGTAGCATTCAAACACATAAATATCAACCAGTTCGGCTTGAATAACCTATTCTGGGAAACACTCTGTTTTAGAGTGAAATGTTTATAAGTACATGTCCATCTTTTAGTTTCTGCTGGAGATTTGCCCCATTCTGCATACTTTTTAGATCTGGCATTAGCCAAGACCATTTTGATTTTACTAAAATTATATGTCTAATATACTTCTAAGGGCTTACAGCCAGCCCTCTTCATTAGTCTGTATTTTGTCATTCCCATTTTTCTTCTGTCCACTACAGCACACAAGATGAGGCAGGGGGTCAGCCCACTAGAGCCGTTGGCTAATTTCACTGTGAATGATGCAATTCTGTCCTTTCACAAGGAGTACATCCACGCACAATGTAGTTCCCCTTAAGTACCAGAGCCTACTATGGCGCAAAAAAATATTTTTGCTTTTGGCCAATATTTTTTATTTTAGATTGATTAGGGGCCAGTGGGTCCCCCCTTCCCCTTCCCCTCCCCCCCCCCCCCAAAACAAACTTTTGGAAAAATCATGACACAAGTAAACAAGCATTGACAAAGCCAAAAGAATAGCGGACAATTTCAGACCTAATGGCTTTGCAATGCTTGGCTTTAGTGTTAGACCCCACACTTCTCTTCCATGAAATTAGGTTTGGGAGATGCTCTGAAGTAGTTTTAGCCTTGATCTTATTGGTGAATTAACATGTGATGGTTGTATCTTGATGGTGTCGAAAGCAGGGAGGGTTGATAAAGTTTGGTCCACCCAGAGCACTGAGGGATGGAAAGAACAGGGGTTGCACATTCACATGCAGCTAAACGGATATAGAAGAGAAGGTGACGATAACCAGTGACCGCATTTGAGTGGAGAGAGAAGGTTAATTCTTTAGTCTGAAGACAACAGGAAGAAGTGTGGACAGCTCAAAGAATTTGAGGGTTCACTCAGTGTGAGGTACTAGAGACTGAGGGGAGGTGGGTGTGTGTGTATGTGTCTGTCTGTATCTTGAAAAGAATTGTAACTGAAGTATCTAGAAGTGGCCAAGTCAAAATGCATGGAACCACCAATATGGCAGAGGCCGCCCCCAAAGGGGGCCTCGAGGGCTGGCGTCTGTTATGGCGACGCCGAGCCCTGGAAGAAACCAGTTCTGGGTGCCCTAAAGCACCCAGAAGCGGTATTGCTGTAGCCCAGCGCCCCCACAGGCGCAAGAGAGGCGCCAGACCCCCCTGGCCAATGGGGAGGTCCGGCGAGGTACAGACCCCCCAATGGGGGGGGACACCGCCGGTAAAGGCGGAAAGTGGAGGGGGGGGATATAAGTCGTCGCTCACCCTATGTAGCTCCTATCATCGTGGAGCAGGGGAGCGGCGCACCGAAGTTTTTTGTCCCACCCACCCTCACCTAAGGAACAGCAGTGTTGCAGTGCTGGGCAACAAGCAGGCGGTAGCAGAGAAGTAATGGTACAATGGTTGGTTATGGAGACACACCGACAGGGCGGTGTGTAGGAGTAGGGCCACTCACTTTGGGATGCCTCACGGCAGGGTGAGTTGGCCTAGCAAAAAGTGGGTAGCAAACGGAGACGGCACTCGCAGCCCAGACCCCGCCGGACGACGGGGTAGCGAGTTGGGGCCTAACTACAGGGGAGAAGCTGCCCCCCCACACGCAAAGAGCGTGGAAACCAACCGAACAATGGTATGACCCAGAAGGGACAAGAAAGGAGATAAGACTACAAAAGAACTAACCAATGAACTGTTGGTGCCATTTACGAACTTGTGATGTACATACAATGTATGGCAAACAATATGCATGACATGCAAAGTATATGATTTATGACCCAAAATATGACAGTTCACAAATGATGATTTATGACCAGGGGGGTCATACAATTTATGACCAAAGTGTATGAATGTAATCCTAATAAAACTGCGGCCAACCAAGACCACTATAACCACAACGCATTTTGGCTGTTTATTAGGTAATACAAGGTTGGAATTGTGCATGTACACTGGAATGGGCACAGTGCGGGGGTTATAAAACTGAGCAGCATTCAATAGACTAACGTCATTCATTCTCTGCAAAGAGAAGTGAAAACACTAAGAACATTGCATGGTCGCTTTCAACAGAAACACTACTATGTTTTTTGTCAGTGAAAACCTTTGCAAGGGAGTTAAAGCTGTTTAATGAGACCTAAAAAAAGCTACGTTCCTGAGACATAATACACTTCAAGGCGTATAGCCGATGCATTATGCTTATTTTGCAGCTCAAATATATTGTTTTAATTTCTTTTTCCTTCGTGGAGCCACTACTGCCAATTTCCAGATCCAAAATATATGATTTGATTACAAGTATGACTAAAATGAACACACTGATAAAATATTTAATCAAGAATAACAAGGGTATAATTGAAATCTTTCTGTATTCCTAGAATTTGTTTTTAAAAGATGGTTTTCTTTTAATTATTCCACTTTCTCCATTTAAGCTTTGCAGTGTCTTACATAACTGTAATTTTATCACCCCTGAATATTTTTAAAAATATGCAAATAATCTTGAAGAACAGAATTATACTAAGAGTATGAGAACTGCATAATGAACCGGGTTCAGTTAATCTTATGTGCCTCTCACTTTACTGTTTCTTGACAGCACGAGGGCTGCTTGAGGAAGAGACCTCTGGAACCGACCAAAAAGGGCCTGACACATCAATGGCAGACTATTGGTCCGATATTCCACAGGAAGTTCTCGCCCAGATCTTTTTACACCTGTCTCTAAAGGACAGGTATACTGTCTTCCAAGTGTGCCAACAGTGGGCAGAGGCAGTCTGCACCAGTTCAGTCTGGCACAAGACAGAGATCAGGTAAGCAGACGCCTGGACGCTCCTGGGTTTGTGGGCCCAAGTCAGTTGTTCTCATTTGACTCGCCCAAGGTCACATGACAGCTTGGAGACTGCTGGCAGCTTAACGAGGAGAATGATGAATACACAACCTCAGTCTGAAGTCCAGGTTGAAATGTTTGTTCTCATAAAGTGGGAGCGGGGTTTTTATTTGGTTCACTGTTTCAGTGAATCATGAAAAGCAAACAACGCATAGCTGCCAAGGTTTCTGATTGCTTATGTGTGACATTTTCATAATTTCAGTGGAATTATGAATGACATTCAACTAGTATGAGTGACACTTTCGCGCAAGCAAAATCAAGCACTAAAGACCAGCGAACCATATAAATATCAGAAATTACACCCAACCGACTAACAAGAAACTCTAAGAAGATCTTAAAACTGCTAAAAACACCAGAAATGGAAGGGCTTTTAGTGTTTTCAGTGAACTGCCAAATGTGTAACACTTGGGGGGACATTTTCTCTCGAGTAAAACGAAGCAATGAAAGAGATGAATATAAAATATCAGATACTTTTTTTATCAACGAGAAAACCCAAAATACGTTGAAACTGCTTCAAAACCCTTGAAATAGAAGATTAAGATACTGATACGAAATGATTTGTCTGCATAGAAGATATGAAAGTAAAGAAATTATCATAAAACCTTTCACATCCCCATGCCATTGCACTTTATTGCAGCCTAATACAGGTAAGCACATGCTGCAGAAATCAAATGAACACAGGGCAGATATGTTATTCCGGCATGTAAAAAGTAAGCGAAATCACCTAAAGCTGGTAAATATTTGCAACCTTTAACTGAACATACTACAAAGAACTAATGCAAATAGAAAGCACTTTGAACGTGTTCTAGCGCTGATCCATGACTATTACTTAGAGTAACCAAACACAGAAATGGAAAGTTACAAATTAATAAATCTGATTTTGTTTCCAGTCTATTTAGTATTATGTCCAGGCATTAGCAGATTTGATAAAACAAATAAACTTTTCTTGGGAATGTGACAACCCTAGTCAGAGTGCTTGACTCACCTGACTACTCCTGTCCATCCCACCACTGCCTGGGAGTGGGTCTCAAGGCTGAATGCTTCGCCAGCTAACTTTTTTTTCACACTGTTGAGGTGCGACGTGTCTCGGTGATTCAGCTGCAGTTTAAAGCTGAGTCGGAGGGAACAGAGAGCAACGGGTAGCTCTCCTCAAGATTGTCTTGCTCTAATTGGCAGCAGTTTTTGATACAGGACCCCGAGCATGTTATTTTCGGGCGGGCCCGCCTCAACACCAGTGATACCTTCCTGGGGGCTGGCAGGATAATATAGTTAAAAACATCCTGCCAGTCATGAGCGCTGACGACCCTCTCAGGTTGAGGTTTGGTAGCACACAGTGCACTGCTAATTAAGTGCCATTTGGACAAGATTACGCCAGCCTCATACTCTCTCTCTCCGCTTCCGGCGGGCACCGGTGGTACCTGAAAAAGAAACTTTAATTTGCCCGCCACCGCCGTCACTCATTACTTCATTTGGCCATAATCCCAACACAGTGCAAGGGTGGCGCCAGTTGCTGGAAACACAGAAAGGCAAGGTGCACTGCCGCGATTTGATCACAGAAGGATAAATGTAATTTCTATTATCCTCTCGCGGAAAACACGGTGCAGGCCTGCCAAGTATCACGCATCAGGCGTGACGCTAACGCATTTCAGTGTGTGTTCCCGCATCACCGCACTGAAATGCATTGTCAGGCATTTTTGCCGCTGACCGCACTCTGTCTGCTGACAGCGCTGAAACTGGCTGCCTATGCCAGGTACTAGCGGGCGCTGGCGCCTCTGACACCTGTGCAAGCGCCCGGCCGCAGCAGACTTCACTTGCCAGCACTGGCTCAGTAACAGTTAAAGATCTGTCAGTGCCGTGCTACACTGTAACAATCTGTCCTCTGCTGCCTGGAGACCCGGGCGGGGCCTGCCCTCAGCAGAGTCGTTGCGCTACAGGCTCTGTGGCGCCGTGGTGGGGGGATGTGACCTCACCTCCTGGACCAGGAAGTCGGCGAGGCCGGGCCGGGGTCGGACTCGACTGGCTCGAGAAATTATCTAAAAGCGGCGAGTCGACCGGGTCATTAGACGACCACCACCGGATAACTGAAGGGACCGTGGATAGTCACAGGTCTGTCCTCTGACCTGCTCAGCTACCATCTGCGGTGCAAGCGGGCAAAATAAGTTTGGGCTGCGCTTTGAAGTTCAGGGATCAAGAAGTCACTGAGTGCAGGGCCGCTGCAGCTCCCCCGACCTCGCTGCTCGAACCGCAGTCTGGTGCAGGTGACCTGCCATGATGGACGCCAGGGCAAGGCACAGCCTTCCAGCAGCTGCTCACAGCCATCACCGCCGGTAATAAATCGACGATAAGTAATGCGGGAATATGAGATCCTGCCCGCACTCGGTCCCAGGCCCACCAGCGCCGGCTGAGAGTGACTCAGTATAAGGTAGGCCATTGTTACTACAGTCAGTTAGTGAAGTCTTCACTAACAATATGCATAATCCGACTCTCACTCTGCTGCTAAATTTGGTTTATAAATTATAAATATTATTAAATAACAGTTTAGCGCGCCAATCAGTTGCCTGCCCACAGCTGAAGTGTAGTTTTCAATGACGAGGCGCTGCGTGACAAAGCCGTTTTGAGCCGGTCAGGTGAGTGACTCTCTCTGGTGGTGGGCCGTCCGATTAAAAATAAACATTACTTTCAGATCCACGGCCAGCGGCGTCACTTAAGTCAGCAGAGCCTTGTGTAGCTCTCTGTGACAGCCGGCTGGTGGTGTGATCTGAGGGCCGGGCAAGTAGCGTCGCGCCGACCCGGGCGCGGCGGCCCGCCCAGGGTATAATCATTTATTTTTATGGGAGTACTACTCCTTTTTGAAATAATTATAACGCCCTGGCTCCCGGCTGTAACCTGTGTGTCAGCCTGAGGCTTGCCAATCAATGATGTCTGGTGCCAATCTGCGGCGTTAGCTTATCAGCTGTGTTGACAGACTGTTAATTTGAATTTAGTAGCTCATCTGTGCTGTGGGGCAGGTAGTTGTGTGCCGGCCGGGGTTGACGAATTAGGATAATCATGATTTTAATTAGGGTTAAAGGTAGTTTTTCAAAATAATACACTACAGTACCCTGGCTGTTGGCTGTGACTGACTGTGTGCCTGTCGGGCTGAGGCCTGCTCAGTGCCTGACTGACTGCGGCAGCGTCCGCGAGTCAGCTGACTGTGTTAACACTTTTCATTTTAGTGCCCTTCCATTTCTGTGGCTTTGCAGCAGTTTGATCTGCTTAGAGTTTCTACTTGCTAAAATGGGGATAATTTGTGATATTTATATGTTTCCTTCCACTTTGTTGCTTGATTTTGCTCAGGAGAAAGTGTCTATCATAGTCGTTGAAATGTCACTCATAATTACACTGAAATTATAAAAATGTCACTCATACAAACCTGAAACCTTGGCAGCCATGACGGTGCTCGGGCTTGATTCTAGAGATCATTCAGGCTCACCACACAGCAGCAGCTGCAAACAGTCATCAGTGCTGTGACTGCTGCTCCTGGCTCCAGCAGCCGCCGTGGTCCATGGGTTTGCCCCCATTTGCACGAGATTATGATGTGCTTTAAAACAATTTCACCACGGCGGTGCAAGCAGCACTGCCATTTGCCACAGTTCCACTCATCTGCCTACGCAGCCACCACTGCTTGCGCCACAGGTGACAGCAGAACGTAGCGTATGTACTGCCTTAGTCGCCGGGTCGTAAGGTCAGGCTGTGACAGTGGCGCCGCGCCGGGCGGGAATGCGCTACGGCTTTAAAAAAAGAATACATTGTAGCAGCCTCACTGCTGTGCTCTGTGCTTCTGGCAGCGCGCGCCCAGGCCGCAAAGTGACGTCTGCGGGAGCTGCGCAGCCCGGGCGCAGGCTAGACACACAGGCACCCACGCAAGCTAGCAGTCTGGAGTGGCCAGTAATCTACTAGTTTAGTGCTTTGTGTGACAGCAGGGAGAGTGGCATCAAATGCGTTAGAGTCACACCTGATGCGTGATACTTGGCAGGACTGACAACGTGCATTTTCAGGTCGCTTCATTTTTATAGAGGGTGTTTGCTTTCCTTTTGCCAGAAAACCACGTCGAAAATGAATCCAAATAAAATAGCAATCGGGATCTGGTGAATGATAGAAACGTTCAACAAGACAGCCTTGCACAGGGACGGGATGGTTCGGCACAGTCTTGCCCCAAATTTCTTGCTGCTGGTTCGAGTCTGGACTAAATATGTGTTGACCAAAAACAGAGTCCCATTTGGCATTTTCTGATATTATATTATTTCTTACACATAGACCAAGCTAGCTGTTAGTTGTTGGTAAGAACTGTAGGGATTGAACTGTTGCTAGCTACTAGCTGTTTTTTGAATTTCAGACAGATTTCATTAGATTTTCAGAGTATATAAAACTTGAGGCATGGTATGTGGCATATTCTATATCTAGAAAATGTTCTTACGTAATGAACAAGTAGTACGAGCTATTTAATGGAATAACTGAATTTTAGCAAGTATTAAGATGAGCCTCAATTTATCTTGGTGCAGGACGATTGCACTCCATAATTCTGCTGCAGTGTTTGAAAAAGCATAATCCCCTAACCACATTCTTTTGGACTTCTGCATGCAGACCTGAAATGTATCTTCTGATCTGATTCTGAATGAATGAATAACTTATTGTATGATTACTTAAAATTGTTACTGATAGTTAAGAAAACCCCAAAACATAGCCAAAATATCACAAATATTATTTTAAAATCAGGGTCTATTACTGAGCAAATAGAGCTTAATGGAAGTCCCCTCCCCACCCCCAGTTCATGACCATTACTCCAGTTTGCCCACAATTCAGTTCTAAATGTTTTCAGTTTTTGCATCTGGCCATCATTATAGACAGCCGCACGGCTCACTGAGAACTTCCAATATGGCCCCACCCAGTGCACCTATTATGGGATTACACCAAACGGTGGTGCTGTGTGTCTATTCTTCAGCTGAATACATTAGTGCGGTATTTAAGTATAGCACATTGGTAAGGCTAGTACTGGCATTTGGCAGCAGTTGCAGTTCTGTTGGTGGTGCCAACTGGAGTGGACTCCTATGAAGTGCTTTGGGGCCCACTCTTAATTGTTTTTACAAATTAAGCACTGCCCCCACTCTTAGAGCCTTTGGCCCGTAATATATATCAATTATTCTTCAGAGTTTAAACTCTTTAAAAGCCATAACTTAAAAAAGAGCAACCGTTCAAACGAAACAAATGAGCCATCAGCTGGAATTCGAGGAAGTCAAGCGAAAGTCACTGATGCATTTAGCTTTAAAACAACGAATTAAAATCATCTTGCAGTGCATGATTACTGATGGATTTCATGTCGCCTCATTGACAGCACGTATCTCCAACCAAGCTCCTCTCTTTGCTAGACTGTTTAGGGCCTGGCCGTTCAATGTTTTGATTGCCTGTTTCATGAACCTTAACCCCTTCGCTGCCAGGCCTTTTCCCCCGTGCCAGGCCCTTTTTTGGCTATTTGGGGTAGTTCACGCTTAGGCCTCCATACCTTTTTGTCCACATAAGGTATCCATGCCAAATTTGCGTCCTTTTCTTCCAACATCCTCAGGATTTTAAAGGTTCCCAGGGTTTGTGGATTCCCTGGAAGGGACCAAGAAATTAGGCAAAATACACCAAAATTTAGTTTTTTGTGAAAAATGGGAACAAAGTGCTGTAGAAGACAGCATCTGTTTTTTTCCTGCAAATGGTATCAACGAAGGGTTTGTGGTACTAAAAGCACCATACATTTTCCTGGGACATAGCCTATTTTTCCTATTTTTTGTGCTTTCAACCTCCTTCCAGTTCGTGGTAGAAATGGGCATGAACCCAATAATGGATCCTGGAAAGCTATACATTTCTGAAAAGAAGGCAACATTCTGAATTGAGCAAGGGGTCATTTGTGTAGATCCTTTAACATTTTCCTATAGAAAGTAACAGTTGAAATAAAAAAAAAATGAAATTGAGTTGAAAAAAACAGCCATTTGTGCCTACATTTTCACCTGTAACTTATTCTAACTATGCTAGATTTTTGAAAGCAATATACTGTTACGTCCACGGGACCCTTCTGGTTGAGGGGACATATCGGGCTTGTAGGTTCACCAAGTACCAGAGGTACCCAGAGCCAATAATTGAGCTGCACCTTGCAATGGTTTTTCATTGTGTACCGGGAATACAGAATTTCATTTGGTAAAATATTAATAGTGAAAAATAAGTATCAATGAAACCTATGCATTTCCGAAATGGGAACAAGATATGGAGTTTAGAAGCTGGGGTTATTTGCACATCTCTGAATTTGTGGGTAGCCATACTAGCATGTGAATTAGGGGGCATTTTTCAAAATGTCTTCTTTTTTTACACACTGTGTTACATTTGGAAGGCAGAAATGCATAGAAAGACAACTGGTATTAACACTTGTTCTACTATTCTGTGCTCCCCTAAGTCTACTGATAAAAACGGTATCTCACTTGTGTGGATAGGCCTAGTGCCCGCACAGGAAATGGGTCAAAATGCAACATGGACACATGGCGTTTTCGCACAGAAAACGGACCCTTTTTTGCAAAGTGCCTACCTGTGGATTTTGGGCCCTATCTTAGCCAGCACCTAAGGAAACCTAGCAAACCTGTGCATTTTTTAAAACTAGACACCCAGAGGAATCCAGCATCTCACCAGGTTATGCTACCCAGAATCACTTGCAAACCTCAAACTTTGCAAAAAAAAAAAAATACATAATTTCCTCACATTTCTGTGATGGAAAGTTCTGGAATCTGTGGGAAGCCACAAATCTCCACCCACCCAGCATTCCCCCAAGTCTCTCAATAAAAATGCTACCTCACTTGCGTGGGTAGGCCTAGTGCCCGCGACAGGAAAAGGCCCAAAACGCAACGTGGACATATCGCATTTTTCCTCAGAAAACTGGCACTTTTTTTGCAATGTGCCTAGCTGTGGATTTTGGACCCTAGCTCAGCCGGCACCTCGGGAAACCTAGCAAACCTGTACATTTTTGAAAACTAGACACCCAGCGTAATCCAGGATGGTGTGACTTGTGTGGCTCTCACCAGGTTCTGTCACCCAGAATGCCTTGCAAAGCTCAAACTTTGTTAAAAAAACATTTCTCACATATTTCTGTGATGGAAAGTTCTGGAATCTGAGGGGAGCTACAAACTTCCACCCACCCAGCATTCCCCTAAGTCTCCCAATAAAAATGGTAATTAAAATTATCGATCACAAAAAGACCTGGTCTTGCGAGGGAGTCATAAGTATACACAAAAACCCTTTTAGTCAAAAGGGGAGGGAACTGGAGGCTGCGGGGTAGGCAGGGTAAGCTGGCCTCCAACCTACATATATCACACAAGAAGAAGCTACCCTGACTCAGTGTCTGATTCTCACAAAAATTTGAGGCACATTTTGCCGATGATTTAGGTGGTGGTGGCCATCTCAAAAAAATGTATGGACTGGCCTCACACATCACCAGGTGTCATGCTTCATCGGCTGTCCTCGCCCTTTAAAAACCACTTTGATAAAGGGCGGGCCTACACCTGGAGACAGGGAGGCACTTCTATAACTAAGTGGGGGCCTGTGCTGAAAAAGTGAGTGATGTTTAAAAATCGATGCACAGATTTAATTAAATAAGTTCTGCGTGTGTTTTCTATTTAACTTCCTCACCCTGGGCAAAGGCAGTCCAAGGGTAGTCATTTACGGGTGAGCATACCGCTTTCTGCCCGCACTCTTTCAAGGCTGCAAAACGCATGCGCGACACTCGGAACACTCCGGTAGTCATATGCGCATGTGTCATTCATGAAACAACTGAGCCGGATCAGTGCGCACGATCTCATCGTTCTGATAACTACAGCCACATATTGATGACGCCTACATCAGGCTGTTAGATGCGGACAGCGGAAGTACGACGCATTATAAAAGAGCCTGGCTCACTTTCTGTCGATGCCCCAGGTGTATTTCATTGATAGGTTAATGAGTCAATTAACCACCGGACCGCTCATATATATACCGCGCTGCCTCGCCAAGCTATTGACCAGCGGGGAAGCAGCGAGGAAGGACCCTAGGAGCATCACGAGGGACGCACTGTGATGTAGTAAGGGGATGAATGGATGGGTGATTCAGTTACTTGGTGGAACAAGCAACCACTACGAATAAGAGTGAATGTAACAGTATGCATTTCTCTAACTTTTACCTTTTTAATTCTCTCAAAATTTACTTGGCATTTAGAGTTTGACTACAGGGGTCCTCCCCCTTTCCATGGGACATCCCTACACCTCTAATAGGGTAAGAGTGTGAGCTGGTCTCACAACTGTTTTAATATTGAGCACCACGTATGCAGTGACACGTGTGCTCACCACATGCACTTTAAATGTACCATGTGCATGTTGTTTCTTCGTCTGATTCCTTCCTGACCAGTATGAGTGCATTGTAAATTGTTTCACTTATGCTGTGATATGTCTTTGTTTTGTAGGTGTTCAGAAAATGTCTTGGTAGAGTTGGACTAGAACCAGCCTACGCGTTTTATCTTTCTTTCTTAGAGACAAGATAGGAGCCCCCCGTTTTCTCACTTACGCCCTGATGAATGCCATGGACCCTCCTGGCCGTAGTGGCAGAAACTTGTTGGCAACATGGTTGGAGATGGGGTACTAGACCCCCCTAGTCTCCACCATTACTTTTAATATCGAGCACACTCTGCACTATTAAAATTTCATGCAGGACCGTGCATCGATTTTTAAACATCACTCACTTTTTCAGCACGGGCCCCCACTTAGTTATAGAAGTGCCTCCCTGTCTCCAGGTGTAGGCCCGCCCTTTATCAAACGTGGTTTTTAAAGGGCGAGGACAGCTGATGATGAAGCATGACACCTGGTGGTGTGTGAGGCCAGTCCATACATTTTTTTGAGATGTCCAGCACCACCTAAATAATCGGCAGAATGTGCCTCAAATTTTTGTGAGAATCAGACACTGAGTCAGGGTAGCTTCTTGTTGTGTGATACTTGCGAGGGAGTCACCTGCGTTTTTGGTCCTGGGCCTGGCGGCCATGTAGGGAAACCTACCAAACCCAGACGTTTCTGAACTAGACACCCGGGGGAGTCTAAGGATGTGTGGGATCCCCCAAAATTTTCTTACCCAGAATCCCCTGCAAATCTCAAATTTAGCTAATAAAATTCACATTTTCCTCACATTTGTGTATGGGAAAGTTGTGGAATCACCGGGCCAGCACAAATTTCCTACCACCCAGCGTTCCCCCAAGTCTCCCGATAAAAGATGTACCTCATATGTGTGGGTAGGCCTAGTGCCAGCGACAAGAAATGGCCCAAAATGTACTGTGGAGACTTCAAAATTATCAATCACAAAAATACCTGGTTTTGCGATGTAGTCACCTGCGTTTTTGGTCCTGGACTTGGCGGCCATGTAGGAAAACCTACCATACCCAGACATTTCTGAAAACTAGATACCCAGGCGAGTCCCAGGATGTGTGGCTTGCGTGGATCCCCCAACGTTTTTTACCCAGAATCCCATGCAAACCTCAAATTTAGCTAAAAATAATCACATTTTCCTCACATTTGTGTGTGGTCTGCCAACTATAACACAAACACTGTCTTGCTGTTTAACCCCCTTGCTGCATCAGTTTATTTCAAATACCCCATGCAAAATCTTTGCTGGCTGAGCAGGAGCTACCTCCGATGTTATGGGCGGTGCAGCTCCCAAGGAGGAATGTCTCTACAAATGCCTGTGTCTCTCTGCACTGGAATCACATTCTGGAAGCAAGTTTTGGGCCCTCATCTATCAGGCTTGGTAGATCTGATAGTAGATTCTGGGTAAGTAGCAGGTATTTTGTCCTATGTGCTCTATTACTTTGCAGCCAGGTTATTGCTAATCAAGTACCCCCTGAAGACATGCAGAGGGATGGGAAGAGTACTGTCAGAACCCCTTTCAGTGGGCCACAGGGCGTGCAAGTTCTACTGGGCCCAACTGTGATGGTTTAGGCCTTTAATTCCTGATGTCCCAGGGGCCGACCTACTATGGATCCTGAGTAACTGGACCAAGTACCCCTTCTGCACTGGACTCTCCGTCGTAGCTATGGGTGAGCAGTCAAAGACTCCCTTGCGGGTGGGGGGAGAGGGTAGATACATGTAAGTGAACATGACTCAACTCAGAGTGCACACAGTAGTAATAATAAATCAATTTCCAGTCCAATACTAACTTTTATAAGAAAAATACATATTTTATTTCTAACTCTACACATGCAAAGGAATAACAATACTCATTTGCAGTAACACACTCCCATTGAGGTCGGGGCTCTAGTAGTTGTCAGGCAAACCCCTGCCCCACCCTCTTCCTTGTAACATAATTGGGGTTATTCCCCCATTCACTGGTAGCCGCATCCAGGGAATGCTTACTAGTAGGCTGTACTGAAGAGTTACCCTTTGACTCATTAGTTATTAATCAAAAGTGTCTATGGTGCCGCAGCACTGTTCCCATTAGCAGCAAGTTCCCTGGGGTCCCACATGCCCAGTCCCAGTCTTACACGCCCTGGCGGTATGAAAGTGTTCAGCGGTGCTGCGAGTGCCCTCTCTGTGCCTGCTCCCGAGTCCTGATCCTGTTTAGCGAAGACAGGCCACGCTCAGTTCACACAGCAGCACCCAGCAGGCGCAGGCTGTCTCCGCTGAGCAGTGCTGCCGGCTCATCAAGTGACTAGAGCTGCTCTCACTCGGCAAACATGAGGTAAGTCATTCTTCCCCTAACTGGGGTAGAAGATTCTCTGGCTCCTGACTGGAGGTCCAGCAAGGGTGCGATCGATGTCTTCGGCGGTGCCCTTGCGATATTCAGGGAATCAGTCAGTTGCAGTTTGCTGGCTAAACCCGTCAGTCACTGCTGTAATCCTTTCGTCCGGGCCACGACCCAAACACTTGGTGACACTAGTACCGGCAGCCCCTCCTGGCATACTGGTTGCTGCGCTACTCACGATCGTGTCACAGACTTTTCTGGTGTGGTCGCCGTCACTACGACATCTCCTCCTGGCATATGGGGTCACTGATCTCAGCAAACACAAGTCTTGCATTCTTGGTCCAAATAAGTTAAACAGTAGCCCCTTCTGGCATACAGGGTCACCACAGGGCTGTGATGCAGGCCTGGCACTTCCTGTATGGCTCTCTTCATATGGCTTAGATCAAGGCAGCCATCTCCTGGCATATGGGGGTCGCCAGACCATTCCTACACACGATCAATGACCCGATTGGTGCACAGCTGTTCTCCTCGCATTTCATATAGGAGTCCTCTTGTTATGGTTCCCACTGGACCCAGCTATCACCAGTGTTCTCCTCTCCCTCATAGGGCATACTGGTCTTGGCAAATAGGCAGGCGCTGGTGCTCCAGGCTCCAGAGCAGGTGATCCTGGTTTTCCCTGGGTGATGTCCCTTCACCTGTCCGGGAGACTAGCAGGCCTTGGCCCCCAGTTCTGGTCACAGGCAGAAGCCTTGCGGTGCTTCCCCTTCTCATGCAGCCTGTCTGGCTGCTTGGCAGATGACAAAGTTTGGGGTCTCAACCTCCCCTTCTTATAGAGTCTTTGAAGTTTTATGTTCTGGTTCTGCTTCTTTTGAAGTGTTCACTTCTCTTTTTCTTCTTTCCTCATAGAAGGATGTCTGTCACAGCAGACAAGACTCCAAAGCTGATTGATCCACAACACAATTCATGAGAGTGACCAGAGTTCACACCTGGATGTCAACCACAGTGATATGTGCATCAAAAGAGTAATCCTAGGCTCCCAGACCTACTCTTTATGATTCCCTTATCAGTCCCATCTCCTTTACTGAGATGTGTCCAGGACACTTCATTGGGATCTATCACTGAATCAAAGAGCAACTTTGAAGTGCAAAAGGAGGGTCCCTTTCTCCCTTGATCCAGTGTGTCTCACCAATCTCACAGGAATGCAGCAATACACAAATCTGTCAGAGGGGATTCCTCTGCTTCTCATGTCTTCACCAGGCATTTCTGGGCTTCCCAAAATGGAACCCAGGGTCCTCCATGCAATGTACCAATGCAGGCACACTTACTCAGTGTACATTCACAGCACACTTACTGTCCTGCACAGTTACCTCCATGCATTCTCCCATTACAAGTACACATACATTCAGTGCACACATTAGGTCTGCATGCACTCTTCAGCACTAAGGCTTTTCTATACTGTACCAGGGTGTGCTGTTTGCAAACACAAACTCTGCCAGCACACACACACCCTGTGCGCTTCACAACACTTCACCCTTCATGTATTGTACTTCATGCAAGGATGCATACACCCAGCACATGCTTTCATTGCGCATGCACTGCACAGCACTACATCTTTCATGTCATGTATACGTTGCAGGCATACATACACTCAGCACATGCACTAATCCCACATGCTACACAGTACTGCTCTATCCCTATACCCTACCTTTCCCAGGCACACATACATCAAGTGCAAAATCACTACTTCTGCGCTGCGCTACACTTCTCATCTACCTGATGTAGGCCAAGGAAGAGTTCAGCACACAGCAGTGGAAATTTTGAAAAGGTGACTGAGCCTCTAAGCATCACTCAAGTGGCACAGAGTAAAAAGGTCCTTTTCACTGCTACTGATCACTACACTGTATGCTGTCAGAACCGCGTTTGTGCTGCTTAACTCTTGGTGAAGGTGGCAGCCTTCCACCAATATGAGTGCCGTGCTTTGGGCGCCGCTCCCGGTCCAACAAGACCGCAATCCATGATACAGCCCTATGTGATGGTGAACAAGCATGGTCTGTGTTCACCTGTGACAAAAAATCAGCATTAGGGATCCAGATAACAATATAGTTGGGCACTCAGGGCAGTGGTACACGTCTTTAACCATGCTTAGAACTTTTCCATCCCAACAGTCACAAGACTCACAATCTTACAGCAGCCACTTCCAGTCCACCCACAGCTGTATTTGATTTAGAGGTGCAAAAAAAGAGTTCAAAGAGTTAGGATATTCAGTGTGAAGTGAAAACATCAGTCATTTTGGAGGACCTTGCTGAAGAACCCTGCCATATCCCGGTCCCACAAATCCTGCTGACCTCCTTGTTAGTTATGTTTCTTTCCATCGATTACTTTCTTGGAAGATTTGGAAGTATACGTCAGATTATTTGCATTGGGCAGGTTTGGCATTTTGCACCCTACACAATTGCATAACTGAAGATTGTAAAGCTCAATACAATCACTAAGAGGCAATTTTTATTACTTTGGTCAGGAAGTAATTCAGTGCTACCTGTGTTTGCTTTGCCGCCTCTCTCTTCTGAAACCCATTCTACTTCCATGATGTGACTCACTGAGTTGTAAATCATTCTTATTTTCGGTTGATCAATTTATGCCCTTCTCTCTGTATTGTCATATTATATCTGTACTCAGGCGTAGAAAATCCAAAATTGTTTAGCAAGAACGTAAAACATTAACACACTTTGGGTTCCGCGAGGAACGTTCATATGCAGAAGGCGATGTACTCCCATTTAAGGTGAGATCTGAGAGATGGAGGTTCTGTCAGTATGTCTTTTGTCTTCCAGTGATGTCACTCCCATCCTTGTAGTTTAGTGCTGGACCACTGCAAGCATGTATTATTAGAATGGAAGCAGTCAGAGTAAAATGAGTTATTAGCTTCAGAATATGCTGCCTGATGGCTACCACTCACGTGTGCAGGAAACCTGTGTTTTGCTAGTTAATCTGTGTGAAATAAAGTTACGAAGAGAACTGGCAAAAGACTGCACGAGTGAAGCAATAGCAAGTGAGAATTCCAAAGGACGTTAAAGATATTATTCGAGAACATTGGTAGGCAAGATAATAACTTGGCTGAAGAAGGTCGGTTTTTGTTGCTTCCTTTTTTAGCTCTCGCCTAGGCAGCGCATGTTGTGTCTCTTTGAGACATGCTGAATCTACTCTGAGGGCTTACAGCCCTCCCATCGCTTTTGATTCGTTTGTTCGCGTGCCCTTTCCAAAAGCTTGCTTGTATGTGCGTAATCAGTGTTTTTTGTCCCTCCTTTTCGTGTGTTTCTCCCTCCCAGGGAGCAGTGGCCTAATACTTGTATCCTTTCACTTTTGTCTATTTCTGTTTATGTATGCACACAATTTTTTTCGTTGCTTTCAGCCCAGCCCAAGCCCAGCACGTGTTTTTCGTTGCTTTCAGCTCAGCCCGTGTTTTGGCAATTTGCCCTTTTGTTCCTTGAGCGTGATTTAATTTAATATTCAGAGCAACGTCTTGCAGATCGAAGTGTCTCTCCAGCGCCACTGAAACCACCGGCTCATTCCTCTGGGCTACGTGTTTCTTGAGAATGAACTTTCGAGTGAAAATGTGCTGCACGCAGATCCGGCGGCATGTGTGAAACAGAACCCGCCCATTAATAATTGAGTTATGTACGGGCCGATAGCTTATCGAGCTTTCTCTCCTCCGTTCAATTCATAAATGCGTGACTGCGGGAACGACGGGACCTGTGCTTGAATCCCAGCCTCTCCTCCTATGCTAGAGTATATGAGCTTTCTCATTACCGATAGGAACGCACCGTGATTGGCCATAGTTCTAAAACCGGGAGCCAGAAATCTCATTAAAGTAAGCTGTAGCTATTTGCATCCTGTACTAGAACTGCGCCCGATTACTCAAAGCCAAGATAGGTCACTGAAACCCCCCTCTCCTTCCTGGTTTACATGTTATCCACATTAAAACGATAGCCTACTTCATGCCACGCCCTCCCTTGTTGCTGTTTCACCCATCCTCCCTCTGCGTCCATCCCTGCTCTCTCCCCTGTCATTGCTTGCCCGGTCACCCTACCCCATTGTAGCCCCATTGTTGTTGTTTTTAAAGGAGGCCCGTGCTTGCTTTGGTTTTTGGTGAATTCGGCAAGGAAGCTTTCCCTGAGACCTGTACTTTAAATCACGGTAGTGGAACATATTCCTTTACTACTCTTTACCAGCTCTGGCTGACAATAAATGTTGATTTAAAAAAAAAAAAAAGCACAGTATCGATTATGATGTGAAGCTGGCAAGCCCAGTATTTTTTTCTGCATAACTCTGAGCATCAGTACAGAGCTTACCCATCTTAGTTCAGCTAATTGCTGTAGCATTCCATGTGCTGATTGGGGACTGGTGCCTCCCCAGCCCCTCAGACATGTGAGGAGCCAGTGCGAGTCGACTTTGGTAATACTACCACACACAGGACTTGTTTTATATATGTACTTGTTGCTGAAGTCTTCTTCAATTCTTTCCATTAACTCTCCTCTTTGTCTTTTCTTTGGGTCTACTCACGGGTGCTGATAAGTGAGAATTGAAGCATAAAGCAAGGAGCCGAAATTCTCAATTGTTGAGGGACCTGCCCACAGTTAGAGGCTGCACAAAAGCGTTGCTGCACAACATCGGGTAACTGTACAGCATGGCTAAACCCATTGGCAAACTCAATAGGTCCCAAAGGCGAGACCTATTGGCTTTGCCAATGCTTGTTATAGGTTAGGATCAGAAAGTATCCACTGGGTACACCAGATTTATCGTATCAAGCAGAGTAAATGATTCCATATGATGACTTCTATTTTTCTCTTTGCCATTGGCTACTGTATCCGTAGCTACTGTGACCGCATTCTTTTTTAAATTTATTTTAATTTATTTTTCACTGTAAACAGTGAATATTACATCAATCAATAAAATTATTAAAGATTCTACGACTTATTACACATAAGCATTAGCTTGTCACAGGTGACACTGATATGTAAATCACTTATCGTATTCTAAAGCTAGTTGTGTAAAGGACACCAAATATCTCTGGGTTGTGGCTTTGGGGTCATAAGCAATACATAGATATCTGCTGAATTATTAGGATAGGACAGATATTTTATCCATTTGCTGACCTTTGGAGCAGGCCTTTTACCCATTGTAAGGCCTCCCTCCTCTTCACTAGTAGTGGCAAAATTTCTTTGGGTGATGAGTGGAGGTAGGAGGGTGCCAGCTAGTTTATATAGAGGAGAAGATGGCTTTCCAGTATGTTGCAGTTCTGGGGAATAACCAAGCCAAATGTATAAAGTCAGCATTTGGGTGACTACAGGGCTTTCATGTTTTATCAATCGCCAGTCTAAATGAGTTAAGTTTTGTAGGTGTGGTGGAATCTGTGGATGAACTTGTCATGAGGTAATCTGTGTGCTCTTTAAAGAAACCACTTGTTTGCTCACAGCAGTAGCACAACTGTTTGTCGGTTAGTGGAGCCTCCAAATTGGCGCCTCCTTGCTTCTGGAAAAGGGTGTCGTGGCAGCTCTGTTTCCAATTGGTATTCTATAAATGCTTGAACTAAGATTACGTAAGATTACATGAAGTGAGTGTCCTGTTAACAGCCCACAGCTCTTCCTTCTATGTAGAACATGGGATAATTTGCAAGAAAAGATAATGCTCCCACTGAGGCCTGTCCCTCTGCAGTCGAACAAGGCCTGAATTCCCCAAAAACCAGGGCTCGATAAATCATAAAAATGTTACTAGACCTGCAGGTCTAGTAACTTGAATAATCTACTCAAGCTAACCGAATGTACTTGACCTGTGAACTGGTCTCCAATTGTGTGATCCTAGGCAAATATTTTGTCTTATGGAGCAGCCTTTTTCTTCATTATCACAAAAGAGAGCACCTTCAAATATGCAAGTTCACTGTGCTGTACAAAAAACCTATTTTTATTTACTAGACTAAACGTTTGCTCCATGTATAATAAGAATCGAGCCCACATATTGTCATCTGGGCAGAAGCAGGAATATTTCCCAGTTCGTGTTTAAAAACTCAGTTTTCATAAATATATCACCAAAGCACGATGTGGTAGTGCACAGTCATTTACAGATGGCATATTTTTCATTGAAATGGCCACAAAACCTTCCCACTAAAATGTAATTTTACTGAAAAAACAATGTTTGGAAATTGGGTTTCAGCAAAAATATTTACATTTTGCAGATCACCAAGTAAAGTGTTCTGATTTGGTTTGATCCTGTAAAAATCTTTTTTTTTCCATCACAGAATTACAAAAATGTTTCTTCATAACTAGTGAATTACATTTGAAATGTTTGTGAAGAGTTCACTTACTAGCTATTTCAGTGTTGTTTTATAAAAAAAAAACACAGAATTATTACAGCCTTTTATTTGACATGATTTGCTCAGAGTGGTTGTCACACAGTTCACTTTACAAAATCCTCTAACTTCAGTCACAGAAAGAAAAGTAAATGTAGGAAGACAAACTGACTTTTGACCTCTGTCTCTGAAAGCTGAGCAAATGTGTTAAGATAGCAAGATTTAAAGGCATCTTTGTTGCTCATTCATTATTTATGAGCAAGCAGAACACCTGTTGTCAACTCGCCAGAATGGACGAGTAGGCTCTAAAAACAGTTCGTCCTGATTAAATCTGTCTCGACATTGCGAGTGAATGTTTTGAGCCTTGCAATCTCTGTAAGCTGGCACAAATAACTGCTCTCATTCTCACAGAAGCCCCCCTCCCACTGTAGGCGAGGGTCTTGTAGCCCTCTCATCCCCTTGCCTGGGTTCCCTAAATGTTTTCTGGGCTCCTCCATAACAGTCGGTTGTAGATGGACCCACCAGTGTCGGCAGTCCACCAGATGCAAGGGCACCTCAAGAAAGCATTGTTTCAGAGCATTCGACTCTGACTACACCGCAGTGTCTCCTCCTAAAGCAACTCATGAATGTATCAATGGACAGGTGCTCGACCCAAAGGTTTGCCGCTGGCCCTATTGCTTCTGGGCCGAGACACAAGGAGGCAAGCAGCAGCTCTCAATGATTCTGCCTCTGGTCCTTTATACACTATGGGACTGGGCGGGTGGATACTTATATCCAGAAAAGAAGGGATGAAGGGTGCTCTTATCGGTTGGCATTTACGGCTCGCACAGCTCAACAAAAATGCGTCCATCTTGGCCATTGTTACTAGTTCTCCTTGTGAGATCCTTCTTGGTTGCTGTGCTGGATAATACCATTCTGCATGTGAGCACATGATTTGGCAGTGAGCCAGCTACCATCTTTGTAATTCACCAGGAGATGGGGTGTTTTAAATGTATAGGAGAAACGGAAGAGTGGGAGCTACAGACCTGGCATTGGGCACAATGGGGAAACCGGGTTCTGGGACAAAAACAGTCGGCCTCCTACTGTTTTTTTGGATGTTGCTCTTCCTGCACCTATGGATATCATCCGCGATGTGAGCATGAAAAAGGATAGCTGTTAGAGATAAATTCTGGATGAGTGGGACTGAGACTTGGAAAGCACGTCTTCTCTTGGTAGTCAAGAAGGGGTCAAATGTAATAAATGGCAATGGAAATCTTCAGATACTATCAAAACGCAGACTCTTTTGCAGATAGAGAAACACACTACCAGAGTTATCACATGTCTGGCAAAATCGGGATCACATTCACTTTTCCAAGAAGATTTCATTAACACCCTGCTTCTGCTTGTATTCAGTTGACAATCTTCTCTTTAACTTAAGAACTGTGTTCACTTGAGCTGTTGCATTCTGTAGGGCCAAACTCACCATTCCCTCTCCAACCTCCTTCAATCTTTGCTGCTTTCACATGCCCCTTCTTTACAGCACATTGAGTAAATATTTTTCCAGGGGAAGTCAGAGTTTTGTCACCAATGTATCTCAGCCGTTGAACTCCTTGCTTTCAGTCGATCATCATCCTCTACCTAAAAACCTGAAAGGAGGTACCTGTATAATGCTAATGGTAGTTGTTTTAGAAACCGTTTTTTTTGGGTATGTCTGGAAGCACTATGAAGCCTGTGCTTAAATCTCATATAAATTAATAAACCAACAACAAAGATATAGACTTTCTTATTGTGATAGCACACTAATGATACTTAAATGCCTGTTTCTTACATTGTCAACCAACATGAATGGTCTTGAGTCATTCTCAAGACTACTAATGTGTGAATAAATCCATTATGTACAATACAATTGAATGGACTTTGGATAAATACTTTTCCATTTACATGGAAGCTATGCAATTGTAAATAAGAGTTAGACTTTAGAACCTCAATATCATAGTCTGAACCACTTGTGGATGAGTACTCATCAGTGATACATGTAATGCTATTGCCCCAATCCACACTATTTTAGAAATACATTCTTCTAAACCCTAGAGTATAGTCTTTCTTCCATGCTCCTTAACTCCTTTTCCTCTACTTAAATCCCCTTCAGCTTGATCTGTTATTTTCACAGTCCATTTAAACACAGGCTCTCTATTCTCTGCAGGGAGTATGTGCTGTGCTTTTTATATGCTTTGCACTGTACTTTTGATTCTGACCTTGGCGTTTCGCCTTCACCTATTCCTCCTGCGAGGCTGTTGGCAGTTATTCAGATTTTTCCTTTTTCTCTGTACCACTCTTATTCTCTAGCAGGGACGAGATGTTATGGGCCAGCGGGTATGTCTTGCCATCAGAATCAAATGTTGATCCTCTGCTTCCACTCCCACCCAGTTCTGCTCGTGTGAGGTTTCATGTTCCTTGCAAGTGTATGGAGGGTGGTTGGCAGGCAGCTTGATTGTGTCATGGCAGAGATCATGTAGGTCTCGCAAATGCTGACTTATGAATATCCCAGGCTCAATCTGAAAACTTTTGCTCGAGCAATACCCGTGCGTGCCGGTAGGTCCTCGTGGATTCGTCCGTACCGGAAGTGAGGTCTGTGTCACCTATATAGTCCGTTCTTTTCTTCCTGCGCCAGCTACCGTTGATTCATGAAGAGAGCTACCCTCTGTCACTTTTTGACAGGCTGGTATGAACGTTTTGTCGACGATTTTTGGTCTGTAGGTTTTCCCTCGATGTCGATGTCGAAGAAGACTACTTGATTCAAACCGTGCGGCGCCTACCACTGTGCCATGTTGGTGTAGGGGTCGATTACGATGGTCGTTGCGGTAGTGGGACCGTCCGCCTATATGGCGGCAGTCCTGCACGTGCAATTACAATGCGACCGCCACCGTGGCAGTCGCATCGTGCATGTTCACTGTTGGACCTGGCCCTTTTTGCAGGTTCACCCCTAAACTTTTTGCATTTCTCCCAGCCTTTTTCTCTGTGTAGTGTTAGTGGTTTTAGGCCTCTGGGCACTTTAGCACTGTAGTCCAGTGTAAAGTGCGTGCGCTCCGTGTTACATGTAGTGAGAAGTGGCCTGCCCTCCCATAGGATTGCATGGGGGATTCCCTGCTCAGTGTGTATCAGTAGTAATCCCTGTTATGAGAGGAGCAGTATGGTCAAGTCTGGTATTTATGAAATTGTGAGAATAAATGCTGCGCAATGGTGTGCGCACATTTATTATGACTATGTGAGAAATTACACTTTTAGCAGTTGGCATTTCTGTGTGCTATGTGTGTGCCTGCCGATATGAATTGGGATAACCATAATTGGCTCATTTGGTTTACCTGTTAGGCCCTAGTATAAGTGCACTGTGTGTGCCCAGGGCTGGTAGACCAAATAAGCTGGTGGGCCTGCAGCGCTGATTTGCGCCACCCACAGAAGCAGCTTTTAAAGTATGTTTCAGACCTGCCATTGCAGAGTCTACCGGCAGTCCAGAACTGCCTTTGTAACTGTGAAGTGCACCCACTTCCCAGTCCCTGCACCTTCCCTTCGCACCATGTAAGACACCCATATGGCAGGGTGCGTTGTATGTGACAGGAAGAACATGCCTAGGTCTGTGTAGCATGTTCTAATAGCGAGTTCCCCTCCATTTCACTGTTTACTATTGTGAGGCTATCCGTTCTCATAGGCCAGAATGGGCAGTCTGAGTATTACATTCTATAATCCTAACTGACCCCAGGAACATGATCGGAAATTAGAATTTGATATGTCTGAACTCAGGATATTGAGCTACATCTTTTAGTAAGGATTATTGTTATATCCTGTGTTCAAAAATACCTCTTCTAAAAACGAGGTATTATCTTACCTAAGCTTTCCAGTAGGCTTTGCTAGTATGTGTATTGGCCGTCTGGTTTTGGAGCAGCTGGGCCAGGCCTGGCTGGAGAGAGAGACCAGCATTCAGAGCATGAGGAGGGGCGACCCTTTGATCTGAACAGGGCTGTGTCTGGCAAGGTAAATGATGGCTCCCCCTCCCACTGTGCATCTGACAGCAGACCCCCTCTCCCTGAAAGGCAGGATGCAGCCTGGTAATCAAGATGCCCCAGGGACACACAGAACTGGTTCTGGCTGGGCTCAGTGACGTATGACTTTTGAGAACAAAGACTTTTGCTAATATAAATATAGGGGCTGTGACCCCATGAAGATGTTCAGTTCTGATCCAGAATCCTGCCGGGGCGTGCTGCTGCTGGGGCCCAGGGGGGGCTGCCATGAGGGCTTGCCTCCCTGGGCCCTGCACTGCCCCTTCATCCCTGAAGACCGCTTTGCTGGGATCTTTTGCTTCATTTCCTTATCCCTAAGGACTTCAAGGACTTTACTCCTAGCGCCTGGTGCGCGCTTTATTTCTTGTTCTCCAGAGCGCTTTATTTTCCCTGAGAAAGAGCGCTTCTGTTTTCCCCCTGCAGCGCTGGGCTGCAATCGTCTTCGAGGGGATCCCGACGTAGGGATTCCCCCGCTTCTGCTGATTTCGCAGCGGGTGCCCACCCCGCGTAATGGCCGCATTCTTTTCATGCCTAGCGGGAGCCTACCCCGCTTTATGACTATTTCAGATGGCGGGTGCCCACCCTGCGTTTTGCTTATTATTCAGAGGGAGCCTACCCCTCCTTGTCCGCCTTGTGTTACTGATGAGGCGGGAGCCCACCCAGCATTTCGCCGCCGCAGCCCGAGCCGTTGTGAAAGCCTGCTCCGGGCCGCTCTCAGCGCGACCCGGAAGTCAGGCAACCTTGCCTGGGACCTGGGCGGAGCTGGGAGCGCGCAGCCGGAAGCGTCCGGGGCTCCCGTGAGCTGAGGGAGCCCCGCGTGTGGCAGCCCGTGGTGAGGGAGGCGGAGGGGGCCCGAGGCACATTGTCGGTGCCTGCCCCAGAACGCCGCCAAAGCCGGTCCCAGCCGACAGAGGAGCGGAGTGCCCATCTCAGCCGCCAGATGCCTCTGAGCCGCCCGGTGAGTGAGAAGTTTCCGAGCGGTCCGCCGTTGCGGGCCGCTCCAACGTTCAGGGCAGCTTCTTCAGTGCACGAGAGAGCCCCAAGTGGTCCCCAGAGTCTTGGGGGCATAGCGAGGCGCATTGTTGGCGCCTGGGCGGTCCCGCAGGAGAGCGGGCCGCCCCAACGATGGTGGCATGGTTTAAAGAGCCACATGGGGGTCCGAAGGGCACAGTGGTGCCGGGCCCCCCCACCCTCTTCTCAGTCAGGTCACAGCTGCGCCGCCGTAGCGGGCAGCTACCTCGTAGGCGCATTTGTTCTTTCCCTGTGTTGGCCATATGTTTTTCCAGTTTCCCCGCTTGACAGTGGGCAACTGCAACGTTTTGGGGGAAATATTATTTAAGAGAAGCCCCAGTGAGGCCCCGAAGGCACAGATGTGCCAGGGCCCCTTTACTGTATTCTCAGCTGCTCCGCACCAGCGCGGGCAGCTGCAACGTCGCACATTTGCTCTAAGGGCACCGGGAGTGTCCAGGCCTCATTTGATATTTACAGCTGCCCAGCAAGTAGTGGGCAGCTGCAACGTTTAGGCCATTCTTTATTTGGGGACATGTCTTTTGAGTTAGAAGTGAGATGCACTCCTTTGCCCCATACTTTCACAGCTGCGCAGCACTTAGTGCCAGCTGCAACGTTTAGGTCTGCGCAATTGCGCGCCCTTGACTTCTGCTGCATTGGCAGCGCGCCCTGACTCTTGGACATAGGTCATTGGACCCCTTTCAAAAGGCCAGTTGGCCATGGGGACTATTAGGTTAATAGGGCGCCAGGCCCTAATGTGATTTATGTGGTGCTAGGAAATGTGATGCATGTATTATGATTTACGCACCCTGTTTTATGCCTCTAAATGTGGTTTTATGATTATGAGGTTTTGCATACTGTGTTCATGTCTGAGTTATTCTCTACTGTGGTTTGTGCTAGTGAGATTATTTCCTAACTGAGGTTTATGTATGAGGTTTAGTGCATAATGTGTTTAGGCTTATGTATTTTACGCCTAGGGTAATGATGACTGCATAATATGATTTATGATGGTCTAATGTGTTTTATACTTGCGAGGCCTATTGCCTCAAGTGATGATTGGATAAGGTAGTATGCTTGCGATGCCCATTGCATCTTGTGATTTATTCCCTACTGTGGTTTATGTTGTTGATTATGCTGCTGAGACTTATCAGCCAATGTGAGTTATGCTTAGGAGGGTGTCTAACGCTAATGTAGTTATTGCCTCATCCCATGTTATGACCTGTTAGGTTGGCGTCTCCTGCTAATGTGTTTTCTGCTTGCGAGGCCTATGGCCTCATGCGAGGATTATCTAATGAAGTTATGCTTGCGATGCCCATCGCATCTCGTGATTGATCCCCTATTGTGGTTCAGGGGGGTGATTAGGCTGTTGATATTTATCCTCTAATGGGATGTATGCCTAAGGTGGTATGCCAACGAGATTCAGGCCTGATAGGATTTAGGTGCCCTATGTTTTATGTTACAAGATCTAGTTCTCCGTACAGTATTATGCCAGTAGTTATTGGTGGTGCATTATGTATGTGTTACTTGTGCATTCCTGAAGGTTCTGACCGTGGCCCGATTGGCCCGGCCAGTTGTAAATAATCCCCTGTAAATAGTGCCTAGTGCCAAGGGGCACAGTGTATATTGTGTGATTACTACTCTAGTGTGTTTATGATAATACAAAGGCTATTTTTGATATACCCTTGTGTGGAGTTTCTTTTGTAGTGTGCCTAATGGGTTGCTGCTGTGTGTGTGTTGCGCAAACGCTTTACACATGGCCTCCGGGATAAGCCTGACTGCTCGTGCCAAGCTACCAAGGGGGTGAGCAGGGGTTATCTTTGGCGTGTAACTCCCTTGCCCTGACTAGAGTGGTGGTCTCTGCCTGGCTTTGGCGCAAGCCTTCGCCAACCAGAGACCCCATTTCTAACATTGGTGATCAGCGGTGGGGACAGGACTTGCGCGTGCGCAATACCACAGCGACAACTGGTTGCACTACAAGCTCTGCATTTAGATAGTAACATGTTTGGGGATTATTGTTTCTGATTTTAAGTATCATTTCTTTGAAATGTGTTTTCGTGTTGCACTATGAGTTGGGTGTCCTGCCAAGGACAGAAACCAGAGAATCTGAAGGAGTTTTGTACTGCCCTTGTGCAGACTGCTATTTATGGGGTTGGCCTGCAGCGCAAGCTAAAGGAGTTGTTACTGCCCCTGTACTGTCTGCTATTCCTTGGGTTGGCCTGAAGCTGAAGGAGTTGTACTGACCCTGTGCTGTCTGCTATTTCTAGGGTTGGCCTACAGTGGTAACTTAATTGGCATGGAGTAATTCGCTCAGGAGGGTAGATTATCCCCTAAGTGCAGTTTTAGTTTTCTGGAATCCCCAGTAGGGTAGGACCCAGTGGTGGCAGCAATAGGTAGTCCAGTGCAGGAAGTGTCATTCCCAGTTCCCAGGGTATGGTACCTGGTTCCCGGTTAAGAGGGGGACAGGTTGAGATTCAGGGGCAGTAAGATGCTGTCTCACCAGTCTTGTGGGGGGAGTGTGGATGAATGTAGTGATGCACTGGACGTTTGGGTGATTTGGTTAGCATGGTGAATGGTGATAAAGGGCTCTTCAATCTGTTTTTTCGGAGAAGAACCAGCCCAGTAATTGTTTTCCGGAGTCGCGCCAACACCTGTTGGAGTGTGTGAGTTCTTTTGAGTCTCTGGAGCTTGTATTGGGGAGTGACCCTAGAAGAATGGTGCAGGTATCTCCACCACCCTTGCGGCGGAGATGGTTCAGATTAGCCCAGCTAAGTACCCTTATTGTGAGGAGGTTGTGTGGCCTCACGCCCAAACTCGCTGAAGCGGGCGTGAGACTGGGTCGTATTCCGAACCCCAACCTCTGTCTCCAGGACTGGTTGATTCCATGCGGAAACACCAGGTAGGGAGCCTAGTCTGTCCTGTTGGACCATTCTTCACGGTGGTTCTTCCCGTTTTAGGTGAGCTGGGAGTGTCTGTAGTCAGGCCTCCATCAATTCTGGTGTCTGGCAGTGCCACTCCTAGGTGGAGGGTGCAGAAGTCCAGTTTGAGGGGTGAGAGGGGGAAAGAGTCCCCAGTGGAAGAACCATTGCGTCAGGGGCCAGCCCGAAAGGCTGAGCCTCATAGGATTGGCCATGGTGACGCCACTTCTGTCCTGGGGCATCTTCACGCACTGTCAGAGGGACAGGAGGTCGTGAGCTCTGCGCCAGGCTGCTGGGGCATCTTCACGCACTGTCAGAGGGACAGGAGGTCGTGAGCTCTGCGCCGGGCAGACTGTCACACGACACATGAGGTATGTGTCCCCCTCGGGGAGGGTGTTTGTACCCCCAGGAAGTCCTGGTTCGCCGGGCAATTGCGAGGTAGTACCACCCTGAACACAGGTGGGGCCCATCTTAAGTGAAGGGACCCTGCTCTTCAGAAGGGGTGGTGCAGGCCAAGCCGGGATCTTTAGGGTCCCTGGCTCAGGGAGGTAGTACCCGCCTAAACACAGGTGGGGCCCATCTTAAGTGAAGGGACCCTGTGTTTGAAGGCAGGGGGGGGCCCATCTTAAGTGAAGGGACCCTGCTCTTCAGAAGGAGGGTACCGTGCTCTGGAAGGGGGTGCAGAGGGAGGGAGCCCTCGCCTCTGACCCCGGTGCAGCCAATGAGTTTAGATCCCAGGTGGTAGACCAGTTGAGGGAGAGAGGTCCTGAACTGGTGAGGGAGATGTGTTCTGTGGGGTGCTTCTCCTGGGAGAGTGCGGAACCCCAGAAGTAGAGGTAGGGTGAGGAGACGCCTCGCCTGTGATCTCTGGTCAGCCTGAGGGTGCGGACCCTAGGTTGGGGGATCGGTGGCAGTTGGAACCACACCGAGAGGGAGAGTGGAGACTGGCTACTATGTGCCAGGGGCTACGGCCCCCACTCTGTGAGTTGGCAAGGACCAGGGGCGTCTGGATGGCCTAGGGCCTGGTCCTGGCCGTGGACGACTAGGGAGTACCAGTGGGGTAGCCTAGTTAGGCCTGAGAGTTTCCTTTTTATTTTAGAGAGAACCACGTGGGTTCAGAGTGGCGTAGAACCGGAGGGTGTCCCTGCAGTGCGGGCCCGCGTCCATGTTCTATCGCCCCAAGCAGGGAAGCCCATCACAGCAGTGAGTGGTCTACCCTGCGTTTTGGCTGGAAGGGGGTTGTGTTGGACCTGGCCCTTTTTGCAGGTTCACCCCTAAACTTTTTGCATTTCTCCCAGCCTTTTTCTCTGTGTAGTGTTAGTGGTTTTAGGCCTCTGGGCACTTTAGCACTGTAGTCCAGTGTAAAGTGCGTGCGCTCCGTGTTACATGTAGTGAGAAGTGGCCTGCCCTCCCATAGGATTGCATGGGGGATTCCCTGCTCAGTGTGTATCAGTAGTAATCCCTGTTATGAGAGGAGCAGTATGGTCAAGTCTGGTATGTATGAAATTGTGAGAATAAATGCTGCGCAATGGTGTGCGCACATTTATTATGACTATGTGAGAAATGACACTTTTAGCAGTTGGCATTTCTGTGTGCTATGTGTCTGCCTGCCGATATGAATTGGGATAACCATAATTGGCTCATTTGGTTTACCTGTTAGTCCCTAGTATAAGCGCACTGTGTGTGTCCAGGGCTGGTAGACCAAATACTGCTGGTGGGCATGCAGCGCTGATTTGCGCCACTCACAGAAGCAGTTTTTTTTTTTAAAGTGTTCAAACAATATTTTATTATTATTTTCATATGTATTAAAGAATTTTTTTTATAATTTGTATTTCAATAGGTATGTCTAATTGCAAAAAACAAAGACGTGAACATATACATAGAATAGACTAAACAAATCAAATTTTTTTTTTTAATTTTCAAAAACCTTTATTGAAAAGTAGAAAGGTCACATCCACAGCGTTCTGCCTACATCCCAATCGGGCCGGCAGCGCGATTGTAAATGCCAGCCAAAGGCTGAACCGGGGGGGGGGAAGCACACAGCATGCCGCCTACAACCACTTCGGGCTGGCCGCGTCGGGGGAAATGACCAGCAATAGGGCAGCAGAGCATTTGCATACAGAATTTAGCAAGCAATAGTTGTGTAAGAGGCGCAACCTTGCCAGTGGAGAGGAACCTTAGTTTTGGCCGGGAAAGCGGTACGGAGCCCACTAGTGGAGAGCTGTAGCAGAACAGGGGTGTTCAGGCGAAATGATAATGTGCCATATGCTGTAGTCGGCAGAATGCTTAGGAGAGGGAAGGGTAGTAGGCCCAGTAGTCTGGAGCGAGCAAGGGCTGAGGGTCGGTGGGTGAGATCTGGGAGGATTACGTACGATTTCCCATCCGTTCTTCCAGCTTCGAGTGAGTGATGGATAGAGGCAGGGGGGCACTCTCCTACCGACAGTGAGGGCCACAAACTGAGCATATTGGATTGGCACTGGCTAGTCGGAGACCGACCACCCTAGGCTGCCTCGGCTAGCAAAAGCCTGCGACGTCGGTCGAGGGGTGCCATGATGAGGGGCATGGGTGCTGGCCCGCGGGGAGCTTAAGCAATGATGTGACCAAGAAGAGATAGAGAAGAATGAGAGAAGGAAGAAGGAAGAGCAGATCAACCTGGAATAGATATAGAAAAGAGTTGAGAAGAAGGCAGCTCTCTGGACAGCTGGAGGGAGGGGAGAGGAGGGCCCGGGAGGCGTAAAGGGCTCTCCATGGATTAAGCGGTCTTGGCCCTGGTGAGCGGCAGGGTCGGAAAGGTCTAGGAGCAGGTCTAATCAGGCAGAGTCAGCGTCGTGAGTGTCCCCTCTGGGCAGTAGTGGGTCAGCGAAGAGTTGTAGGGCGCGCAGGCGAGGAGGTACATATCGAGCGTGCTCCAACCGTGTCAGGTATTGGATCAAGGGTTGCCAAGTGCGCTGAAATTTAGCGTCCGTATGCGCCAGTCTGTGGGTTAGGAGCTCCATCGCCATGACCTGCCATAGGCGCGTGATCCACACCGGGGCCGGAGGGGTACAAGCCTTTTCCAGTGCAACGCGATGACCTGTTTCGCAGCAGTGAGCATGTGGAAAATCAGGCGCCAGTCCGCAGGTTTCATGGCTTTAAGAGTGGTGGGACGGAGGCCTAGAATAATAACTCCCGGTTCATTAGGCAGGGGATAGCCCACCACTGCTTTAACGTGGTCCAAAATTTCCGCCCAGTACGGCACGACTAGTGGGCAGTCCCACCAAATGTGGAGGAAGGAGCCCCGAGATGTCGAGCATCGCCAGCAAACAGGCGCATATCCAGGGAACATTCGCTGGAGGCGGAGGGGGGTATAGTACCAGCGCGTCATAATTTTGTATGCGGACTCCTGCTGTGCTAAGGATTTAAAAATGCGTTGAATGTCCCGCCAGAGCTGCGCCCACCGGCCGGGAGGAATATCCGCCTCAATGTCCCTCTGCCATTGGCATTGATACGTGTGGGGTGATATCGCCTGGGAGATTTGTAGGACCTTGTAGGTCCGAGAGATCAGTCCCCTAGATCCGTCGAACGACCGAACCAGGAGTTCAAAAGGCGTAAGCTGGCACGTAGCGCCCTCCGTGTAGGATGGGGCCCGCAGTCAGTGGCGGATTTGGAAGTATTCCAGCCGCGCAGTTTTGGGGAGATTAAAGTCTTCCCGGCATCGTTCGAAGGATTTGAAGGACCCGGCCTCAAAAAGCTTTTCTATGATGCGACACTCGCCTGCCGCCCAGGCCGGAAAGTCTGGTGGGCGGGAAGTCGGCTGGAAGTCTGCGTTAAGCAACACCAGTGTGAGGGGAGAGGGAAAGGTAGTAAGGCCTCGGGGGGTCGCGATTCTGTCCCAGATCTCCAACACCGTGCGCGTAGGGATAGCGATATAAGCACTAGGGTGCCTAGCATTTTTACCCAACCAGGCCAGGTCCCAGAGCGGGCGGCATGCCGCGGCACGGTCCATGTGGAACCAGTGCTTTTCGCTAGCTCGCACCGACCACTCCGAGATATACCTCAGATGGGAAGCCCAATAGTAGGCCATAAAGTCAGGGCAGGCTAAGCCCCCCCGGTCTCTTGGTAGCATCAGAACCTTGGTCAACAGATGCGGTCGTCCCCCACCCCAGATGAAGGCGACCATTTCTCTTGGAGGCCCGAGATAACCTTATGCGGGATTGGCGTGGGGAGTGCCTGAAAAAGATATAAAACCTTCGGCAGAAGGGTCATCTTGACCGCATTGAGGCGCCCTAGCCAAGACAGGGGCAACGATTTCCAGCGGCGGAGGTCTGTTCGTATGGAAGTTCTGCAGGCCGGCCAGTTAGCCTGCGTCCAGGTGGTAAGATCAGCTGTGATGTTAATACCCAGGTAGCGTATAGAAGTGGGGGCCCATCGGAAGGGATTGATGGCCCGCAAGTCTTCCAACTGCCGAGAGGGAAGAGTTAGATTGAGCGCGCTCGATTTAGGGAGGTTAACTCTAAGGCCCAACACCAGCTCGAACTGAGAGAGAAGATCCAGGAGCGTCGGGAGAGAGGTTGCGGGCTCTGTGAGCGTCAAAAGAAGGTCGTCCGCAAAGAGGGCTATCTTATGATCCACCCCACCCATGCAGACACCCCGGATATCCGCCGACTGTCGGATAGCTATTGCCAAGGGTTCCACCGCCAGAGCGAAGAGCAGCGGCGAGAGTGGGCACCCTTGGCGGGTGCCCCTGCTGATGGGGAAAGACGGGGTCAAGGTGCCGTTAACACGAATGCGCGCGGAAGGGGCCGCATACGGTGCCATAATGCGAGCAACCATGAGAGGCCCGAGGCCTATGCGGGGGAGGACCGCCCAAAGAAAAGACCAGTCGACCCGGTCGAAGGCTTTTTCCGCGTCGAGGGAAAGAAGAAAGGCAGGGATTCCGTGGTGCCGGACCTTCTGTACCAGGTGTGCTACACGGCGTAAGTTATCCGCCCCCTGACGCTCGTGGATAAAGCCCACTTGGTCGGGGTCTATCAGGCCCGGTAGGAAGGGCGCCAGGCGTTGCGCCAGTATCTTGGTGTAGATTTTAGCATCTACATTAAGTAGAGATATTGGGTGAAATGATGCGCAGGCGGTAGGGTCTTTCCCGGGTTTCGGGATCAGCACAATCTCTGCCTCAGCCATCGTTGGGGTGACGGATCCAGCCTCGGTGAAAGAGTTAAAAAGGCGCAGCAGGGGGTCCTGAAGTTCCGGAAGAAAGAGACGGTAAAATGCCAGCGTGAGCCCATCGGGGCCCGGTGATTTTCCAGTCTGCATACTCTTCAAGGCTTTCGAAAGCTCATCCGCTGTGATGCGCCCTTCCAGTTGGTCCCGGTGGTGGGGGGTTAACGGCGTCCAGTCGCAGGAGTCCAGGAAAGGTGCTACGCGATCGGGACAGACATCGCCCGCGCTGTATAAAGTAGAGAAGAACGCACTGAATTCCATCTGTTTGTCTCGATCCGAGATAGCCCACCCTCCCCCTGGTCTGGCAATTCGGGCAATGTGGTTGCGGGATATCTGAAGGCGGAGTCGGCGCGCCAACATAGAGCCCACCTTGTTACCTCCCCCGTAGAACTTCTGTTTCAGTGCAAGGAGTGAGCTTTCCGCCTTGTTCACGCGGAGGGCTTTAAGTTGGCCCCGAAGAGATGCAAGTTTCTTTTTCGCAGGCAGAGAAGGCGCTGAGTGCGTTTGTCTTTCTAGTGCTTTAATGTCACGGCCAAGGTTATCCTCCACTAATCTGCCCTCCCGCCTTCGGGCTATGGAGATAGAGGTGATGGTGCCCCGAATCGTGGCCTTAAAAGCATCCCATAGAAGGGGGATAGGGGTGTCCGGGAGGTCATTGTGGGTAAAATAGGACTGGATGGCTTGCTTCAGTTCAGCTACGTCAACTGGGTCACGCAGGACCTGGGGAGGAAGACGCAACCGGGGAACAGATCCCGGTGGTCTGCCTAGTCCAGACAAAATAATTTCTAGGTGCGCGTGATCCGAAATCGAGATATCCGAGATCGCCGCGGAGTCTAGAGACCGAGCAAGTGATTGGGAGATGAAGAAGAAATCAATACGGGAGTAAGACCGGTGAACATGAGAATAAAAGGAATAGTCCCGAGCGTCGGGTTCCGGTACCGCCAAGCGTCCACAAGACCCAGGGCAGTTATGTCGTGCTTAAGCGTTGCAGACATGGCTCCCGTACCCTGATACAGGGAGGTAGTGCGGTCTAATCCAGGGTCCCACACCAAGTTAAAATCCCCTCCGAGGATGACTGGGTCTGCCTCCTGGGAGAGGCGTAGCCGGAGGAGATCCCGAAGGAAAGTGTTCTGCGCTTGATTAGGGGCGTAGACGTTGAGTAGGATAAGGGGTTTGCCTTGAATCGTGACCGTCAGTTTAAGGTATCGCCCCTCCCCGTCGCGTGTGGTGCGGACGATCTGCACTGGAAGGCCAGCCTTGAACATAATCGCCACACCCGCAGTCTTTGTCTGTGCTGAGGCCCATGCTTGCAGGGGATACTTAGGGTGGCGCATGCGGGAGGAGTCTCCGCGGAGAAGGTGAGTTTCCTGCAAGAAGATAACATCGGGGTCGTTTAAAAGGAGGTATCTCCAAATTTGCCGCCTCTTGTTTGGTGAATTTAAGCCCAGAACATTAAGGGATAAGCATTTAAGATGTATCATTGATGAAATAGGGTGGAGCACGCTCGAATGCAGTCCCGTCCCCTCCTCCCTCCCACGTTGTAGATAGGTGTCGCCCTGTGGATGAGCATCTGACCAATTGTTGTGAAACGCGTCCAGTCCCATCCCCCCTTGTACGGACATACGGTGCTTCTACCATTCCCAGGGGCTCGTGCCAGAAGGTCAGACCAACGCCTCGCAAACAGAGCCCCTCCCTGCAGAGCCAGAGAGCTGAAAAGAAAAGAGCGCGAAGGGAGCAAGAGGGAGAGTCAGAGAGAATAGAGAACAACCAGCAACCAGGTGGCCAACGGGGCCCAAAGGGTCCTGTCCAGTCCTGGAGCGGCCCAGTAGTGAGAACCAGGGCGGCTCTGAGGAAGTCACTCCTCTTGGGGACTAAGGACATGGCGGGGGGAACCGTGGAATCCAAGGATAAGGGACCGCGGCCGTCCCCCGGAGGTTGACCCGCTCACCCCATCGTGGTGGGGGTGCGGAGACCCTGCAGAATCCCAGTTCGGGACCTGCGCAGGATAGGGTATTGTTAGTGTGAGCCCGGGGGTGATTAAGGCCAAAGCCCCAGTCAGAGGCCCCGCTAGGTTCCAGCCGAGCATGAGAGCAGATATTGGCAGGGGGAACAAATCCCAGCGCGGCCGGGGCACAGTATGAAGGTGGCCACTTTACCCAGGTGCATTAAAGAGAGGAGAGTCTAGAGGCCTAGAGGCTGGGGACGAGCGCGACAGGTGTATATGATCAACCTACGCCCGCGGCTGCGGGGCTCTGCGGCCTGAGAGATCAGCTAGGGGAAGATTAGGCACAGGTGCATGTACTAGAAAACCAAACAGACCCAGGGCAATAAACGACTGCCCATAAATATCTCCATTTATCGGGTTGGGACCTGGGGTGGAGATGCTAGAAGAGCAAACATTAGCAATCAAACAACGAGAATGCAGGATCTGAACCATGAAAAGTCCCTGAGATCAAACAGTGCATATATAACGTAAACCATAGCAATCATCATTTAAGCACTTAGCTGTCGTCCCAGGGCTGCTTTGTCAAGAGAGGCAGATCCAGGCGCCCCCAGAAGTTCATGAGGTTCTCAAGATACCGTCTCAGAGGAGGGAAGGAAACCAAAGAGCAGTTGCTTCAGTTGGGGGCAGGGCCACAGGAAGGGCCAGGTGTTCTCAGTGGGCCCCACACACTGCGTCTTATCTAGGAGGGCCGGATGGCCGCCCCGCCAGTGGTCTTGAGTCCATCCCGGCTGAAGGGGTCACGGGGACAGCGATCAGTCTCCAGTAACGAGATCGGAAGGTTGGGGGGGATCGAGGACAGGTCCCCTCTCCGGCGACCGTTGAGGTTCTTCCATTGCCTTTAGATGACAGATAATGTCTTGCTTGGCTTGGATAGATGACGAGTTGGCTACGGAGGATCCAGAACCCTGACGTTGCACCCGTGCCCATTCAGGGCGCAGTGAGATCTGAGAGGCCGAGTCCGCGGGAGAGGGGGAGGCAGGCCGTGATTCTGAGGGAATCCGGAGTAGCTGTAGTGCCTCCCGCAGGGAGCGCAGAGATCGTCGCCGCCCCTCCCAGTGGAAAATCAGAGCGAAGGGGTGTCCCCACTGATATTTGACATTAGCCGTCTTTAGCTTAGTCGTTACGGGCTGAAAGTCCCGACGGCGGCGCAGTGTAAGCGGGGAGAGGTCCTGGAAGATCTGGATGGTGTGGCCGCCATATACCAGTTTTTCGACCGCCCGGGACGCCTTGAGTATTGCCTCCTTCTCCACGTAAAAGTGGACTCTGGTCAGGATGTCCGGGGACAGATTGGGGTTGCCTCGCGGGGGTGCGACTCGATGGGCGCGATCCAACGTTGGAGGGGAGATGTCGTCGTCCCCTCGGACAGCATGAAGAAGGTCAGCAACATATTGCATGATGTCCGCTCCTTCCGCCCCCGCGGCACACCCCGAATGCGGAGATTGTTCCGGCGGCTTCGATTTTCCAAATCTTCCTGTTTGATTTGGAGTTCTACGTTTTGCTCCTCCAACGCCAGGATCCTGCGGCGGAGATCTTCGTGGTCTTCCGTACGGGAGTCAACAGTGCGCTCCAGGTCGTCAACGCGGTTGCCTAGGTCCGTGACATCACGGCGTACATCACTTAAGTAGGTCTTGACCTCCGATTTAAGAGATGATATCTCCGATTTGATTTCCTGGAGGAAAGTAGCTAGGACCGCTTGGGTGATGGTTCCCTGTTCGGGGGTCGCAAGGGTGGAGGCCATCTCCGAGGACTCCGGCGGGGGCGTCTGGGCTCGCTTACTCCACAGTGCCTTAACTGAAGTGTCTTTGGATGCGGTGTGCGATGTTGTCTTTCCCGCCCTAGGCCTAGTCATGCTGTAGGCGCAGGAGGTAGTGTGGGCTCTGCAATCTCTTCCCCACCCATCAACAAGGGCCACTTCTACCGTGCGCGGGCAAACCCTCAGGGCTGGTCCGGAGGCAAGGAGCGGCAGTCACAGCCGGGGACAGGCCAACCGTGGAGTAAGGGTGTCCGCTTGCACTTTTCAATTGCGGTGTCCCAGAGAGTCCGAGCCCCCCCAAGCTAGAGGCTTCAAGCAGAAGAGCCCCCCGGGATGGAGCGGCTGCTGCCGGTGGCCCTATGTCCCTGCCGCTGCACAACAGGACAGCAGTGGATCTTATGTGCATCCAGGGGCCCAAGGCGTCACCTCAGTCTGAAGAGATTCCCCAAGTCCGAATAGTATTGCCCCACCGGGTGGACACGGGGAAGGCTGAAGCTTGGGTCAAGGAGGCAGACGGTCTCAGTCTATGCAGCCCTCAGCTATGCCAGGCGGGGTAGGCCATTCAGCAGGGCCCTCTCGGATCAGTGGGGGGATGGGGCATCCTCCGCTACATTTGCCCAGGTCGTGGATCTCGGGGTTCGTCACTCTCCACCTACGGGGCTATGTCTCCCCCCCCCCCCCCCGGGATCCACACCCCCCACACCTCACCTCCGGAGCGTCGCAAGGGCCACACCGGGCCCCGCCGGTAGATCTCCCGGTCCAGCTGCACTATGCTCTTATACCAGGCTTCAGTCTTTCACCGCTGGATGGCAGACCCGGTCGCCGCGTTGCTTTTGCGCCGTGTCCCAGGGACGGCGCGGATCAAGGGGGCCCACAGCTATGCCGATTTTCGGCGCTCGCCTGCCGCCTGTCTCATGGCGTGCGAGGACCCAGCAGGAATCGCAGGGGAGCACCCGTTCTGGCCGTTGCGGTTACCAAGCCCCTGCCGTCCAGTCAAAATGGCGGGTCGGCTCTCCCCGCCGGCGTCTCGCCCGGGCCCCGAGGGCTGTAGCTGCAGTGTTGTCCCCACGGCAGGGCCAGCGGCTCCCTCAGCACCTCTCCCGGCTCCCAGCCTCTGGAGGGGCCGCCAGCGCTCCACTTCTCGGCCCAGCCGCGCCAGTCAGGCCCCCGGCTGCGCCGCGTTCACAAGATGGCGGCCGGGGCCTCTATTCCGTCCTCTCGCCCGGGCTTAGGGCGAATTCCACGCAGTGTGAACCCCACCGCTGGTCCGGGGCCGCCGCCGATCCACTGCTTATGGTGGGGGGGGGACATAGGATGCTCCCCCCGTGCTATAGGGCGCCCCAGAAGTGCCTTAGGCCGACCCCGGAGCTCAGACGGCGTGCGTCCTACTCCATCGGAGTCCAGGCCACGCCCCAGAAGCAGTTTTTAAAGTGTGTTTCAGACCTGCCATTGCAGAGTCTACCGGCAGTCCAGAACTGCCTTTGTAACTGTGAAGTGCACCCACTTCCCAGTCCCTGCACCTTCCCTTCGCACCATGTAAGACACCCATATGGCAGGGTGCGTTGTATGTGACAGGAAGAACATGCCTAGGTCTGTGTAGCATGTTCTAATAGCGAGTTCCCCTCCATTTCACTGTTTACTATTGTGAGGCTATCCGTTCTCATAGGCCAGAATGGGCAGTCTGAGTATTACATTCTATAATCCTAACTGACCCCAGGAACATGATAGGAAATTCGAATTTGATATGTCTGAGCTCAGGATATTATGCTACATCTTTTAGTAAGGATTATTGTTATATCCTGTGTTCAAAAATACCTCTTCTAAAAACGAGGTATTTTCTTGCCTAAGCTTTCCAGTAGGCTTTGCTAGTATGTGTATTGGCCATCTGGTTTTGGAGCAGCTGGGCCAGGCCTGGCTGGAGAGAGAGACCAGCATGAGGAGCATGAGGAGGGGCGACCCTTTGATCTGAACAGGGCTGTGCCTGGCAAGGTAAATGATGGCTCCCCCTCCCACTGTGCGACTGACAGCAGACCCCCTCTCCCTGAAAGGCAGGATGCAGCCTGGTAATCAAGATGCCCCAGGGACACACAGAACTGGTTCTGGCTGGGCTCAGTGACGTATGACTTTTGAGAACAAAGACTTTTGCTAATATAAATATAGGGGCTGTGACCCCATGAAGATGTTCAGTTCTGATCCAGAATCCTGCCGGGGCGTGCTGCTGCTGTGGCCCAGGGGGGGCTGCCATGAGGGCTTGCCTCCCTGGGCCCTGCACTGCCCCTTCATCCCTGAAGACCGCTTTGCTGGGATCTTTTGCTTCATTTCCTTATCCCTAAGGACTTCAAGGACTTTACTCCTACGCCTGGTGCGCGCTTTATTTCTAGTTCTCCAGAGCGCTTTATTTTCCCTGAGGAAGAGCGCTTCTGTTTTTCCCCTGAAGCGCTGGGCTGCAATCGTCTTCGAGGGGATCCTCGAGGGCGTGATACGAGGGTGTTTGCTTTGCGTGTTTTACTGTGCTTTTATTTTGATCACTGTTGATGCTGCTGCACGATCGCACTTTACTCTGTAAAAACTTTTAATTGACTGGAAAGCGAATTGTAATTGGTTTTAATATTGTCCGCATACCTGAGGTTGCTCAAATTATAATATCTTTACCGGATCCTCCGACCTCGCGGTGCCCGTCTGTTAGAGCGGACCCGCCTACTCAGAGGTCAACGTTCTAGTCTTTCCACGCTCTGCACCCATAAAAGCAGCGCGCTGGCGTGGCCGCGCAGCGTGATACGAGGGTGTCTGCTTTGCGTGTTTTACTGTGCTTTTATTTTGATCACTGTTGATGCTGCTGCACGATCGCATTTTACTCTGTAAAAACTTTTAATTGACTGGAAAGCGAATTGTAATTGGTTTTAATATTGTCTGCATACCTGAGGTTGCTCAAATTATAATATCTTTACCGGATCCTCCGACCTCGCGGTGCCCGTCTGTTAGAGCGGACCCGCCTACTCAGAGGTCAACGTTCTAGTCTTTCCACGCTCTGCACCCATAAAAGCAGCGCGCTGGCGTGGCCGCGCTGCGGGCGCGCCAAAGGCAAGCCAAAGGCAAGCCCGTCTGCGCCCGTCCGTGCATCGACCGCGCATAGTGCCAGCCATGCTGCCCATTTGGAGAAAATCGAGGTTGGAGACAGGAGTTATTATTACTCCACGGAACAGCTGCGTAAGATTGGAGCAGCAGAGGGTAGGAGAGGCAGTTTCAGGTTAGAGGAGACTGCAGGGCCCGTATCTGACTTCGTGAAAAGAGGTAGCCTTAGATGTGGGTTACTTAATGTTAGATCCCTCCCCAAGCATTATTTGGAAATCCAGTTATTTATAGAAATGTATGATCTAGATGTGTTGTTCATGACTGAAACTTGGACACACCTTGGGTCAGATTTGGAACTGGGATTGGCGTGCCCTTCTGGATACAAAGCCTTCCACAAGCCTCGATTAAGTGGTAGAGGTGGCGGTGTGGGAGTTATTTTCAAATCAATTTGGGACTTTGCGCCTCTCAATATCGATGAGTTGGGGGGCATTGAGCTTCTGGGATTCCTATTAAAGGATGCCAAAGGAAAGTACTAACTGGTATAGTCAGCTATAGACCCCCTGGAGTAGCCAGTCCTCAATTACAGCAGGGGTTTATTGAGGTCCTGAGCAATCTGGCATTGACTCACTCCAGATTGCTTGTTGTAGGGGATTTTAATTTATGGCCCAACGGGATTCTGGATTCAGGATATCATAATCTCATTCAATCCTGTGGAAATTTAAACCTACAACAATGGGTAATGGGACCCACACACAAAGGGGGACACACTCTAGATCTAGTGTTCTCCGAAGAACAGACAATGGGAACAGTTGATGTCCTACCGGTATGTTGGTCGGATCATCACATGATTGTTTTTCAGCTGTATAATCCCAGGATGAATAAACCAATCCCTAAGAAAGGCAGGAATTTTCAAAGCAGAGACTGGAAGGGCCTCCTGAAAAAGGCAATGGTATCTTCAATATTTCTGCCGAACGAGGGCTGTGATGCAAATAAGCAGGTGGAAGAGAATTATGCAACATATTGCGAACAAATAACCACTAGGCTGGATCAAGTTGCCCCGATCAAAAGTCATAAGAAACTTGGTAGACCGTCAGCCCCATGGTTCAACGAAAAATTGAGAAACCTGAAGTTGGGCTGTAAGAAAGCGGAAAGGAAATGCCGTAGGGAATACGCAGATGAAGAAAAAACCTCCTGGAAAATGGCAATAGCGGAGTATAAAAAAGAAATTCTTGTAGCAAAAACAGAGTTCTTTGCAGATTCCATTCGGAAGGCACAAAACAGTACTCTAAGTGTCTTCAGGATAGTAGACAATCTGCTTAATCCAGACTGCTCAAAGAATGAGATTGTGCCCAGCCAGGAATTTTGTGATTGCCTGGCTACCTTCTTTGAGGATAAGATTAGTAATATCATTTATGGACTCAAATCGGATAATACGCCTAAGGAATCAACGCCTACAAAACAGATATGGGTGGACAACTTTCACTCCCTAGATCATTTTAATATACTTTCTGTGGAAGAATTCTATAAAATGGCCATGGGGGTATCATCAGGCTCCCCTTTGGATCCGCTACCACATAAAATCTGGAAGGAGCTGGCCCCTGAACTTTTCCCGGCACTACAGCAAATTTGCAATCAATCACTGGCTAGTGGTTCTGTGCCAACGTGCTGGAAACAGGCGATGGTAACGCCCCTCTTGAAAAAAGCATCACTTGACCCGGTGTGTCCGAAAAGCTACAGACCGATTTCTCTTCTACCCTACCCAGTCAAAATCTTGGAACGAGTAGTTACCAAAGCACTTTCCCAGTTTTTAGAAACAAACAACATCCTGGACAAGGTGCAATTCGGCTTCCGTCCCGGCCATGGTACGGAGACTGCCTTGGTGACCGTCATGGACGACCTACGTATGCGTGCAGACAGGGGACAGTCAGCTATACTGATTCTTCTTGACCTGTCTGCCGCATTCGATACGGTAAACCATGGGATTCTTCTGTCCAGGCTTCAAGAGGTGGGGTTGTGGGCACTGCCTTAAAGTGGTTCCAATCATACCTATCTAATAGACAACAGGCAGTAGCCCTCCCCCCTTTTCGCTCCAAGTTTTCCAATACCTTGCATGGTGTTCCACAAGGGTCGGCGATCAGCCCTATATTATTTAATATTTATATGAGCCCTTTACTTGCTGTTATAAGGGCTCATAATATTAATTTAGTAAATTATGCGGATGATACCCAGCTTATCCTGTCCCTTGAGGGTGAGCAATCCGTACCCCTTGCAGACTTCCACGCCTGTCTGCAGGACACAGCACTCTGGCTTAGGGAGAATTCGCTTCAATTTAATTCTGACAAGACAGAAATCCTACACTGTGCAGCAGGTAGAATTCCCCCTATACTTCCGTCTGACTTCTGGCCTACCTCCACTACCACTCCATTGGTTCCTAGCAATTCAGTACGTAATCTGGGAGTCATGTTTGATAATAAGCTGACACTTGAAAAGCATGATAACAAAACAGTCGGGTGCTGCTTTACTTTGATTAGAGCACTCCGGAAAATTTTCCCACTGTTCTCAATACAGGCTAGAACATTGATAATCAGAGGTACTATCCTCAGTAGGTTGGACTACTGTAATGCTCTGTTGTTGGAATCACCGAAGTATCTGATTGAGAGATTACAGCGAATACAGACCATGGCGGCCAAGCTGGCATTGATGAGATCACGCCGCTCTTCCGCCTCTCAGGCACTCTCAGAGCTGCACTGGCTTCCAATCTCGCAGAGGATACTTTTTAAGGACTTGTGCATTGTGTTCAAAGCCTTGCATGGCAGCGGTCCCAAATCGCTGCAGGACAAATTTGCATGGTATGTTCCCTCCCGGATGCTCAGTTCCTCTTCGGCCAACCTGGTGAAGGTGCCTAGAGTCAGGAAAACTAAATCAGGAGGCAGGGCCTTTAGTACGGCAGCTTCCCGCCTCTGGAACAGACTTCCGCCGGATATTAGGCAAATAGATGATCTCCTGCAGTTTAGAAAAAGGGTAAAAACCTGGCTCTACCCTCAAGCTGGCCTATCCACATCCTGCTAACTTCTCTTCTAGTAAAGTGCTTTCCACGGGTATTTACATTTAGTCAGGCACTTGTATCACAGCGCCAGGGTACCCGTAGAGTGTTAGTTGCGCTTTATAAATGCTGATAATAATAATAATAATAATAATAATCCTGACGTAGGGATTCCCCCGCTTCTGCTGATTTCGTAGCGTTTGCCCACCCCGCGTCATGGCCGCATTCTTTTCATGCCTAGCGGGAGCTTACCCCGCTTTATGACTATTTCAGATGGCTGGTGCCCACCCTGCGTTTTGCTTATTATTCAGAGGGAGCCTACCCCTCCTTGTCCGCCTTGTGTTACTGATGAGGTGGGAGCCCACCCAGCATTTCGCCGCCGCAGCCCAAGCCGTTGTGAAAGCCTGCTCCGGGCCGCTCTCAGCACGACCCGGAAGTCAGGCAACCTTGCCTGGGACCTGGGCGGAGCTGGGAGCACGCAGCCGGAAGCGTCCGGGGCTCCCGTGAGCTGAGGGAGCCCCGCGTGTGGCAGCCCGTGGTGAGGGGGCCCGAGGCACACTGTCGGTGCCTGCCCCAGAACGCCGCCAAAGCCGGTCCCAGCCGACAGAGGAGCGGAGTGCCCATCTCAGCCGCCAGATGCCTCTGAGCCGCCCGGTGAGTGAGACGTTTCAGAGCGGTCCGCCGTTGCGGACCGCTCCAACGTTCAGGGCAGCTTCTTGAGTGCACGAGAGAGCCCCAGTGGTCCCCAGAGTCTTGGGGGCATAGCGAGGCGCATTGTCGGCGCCTGGGCGTTCCCGCAGGAGAACGGGCCGCCCCCAACGATGGTGGCATGGTTTAAAGAGCCACATGGGGGTCCGAAGGGCACAGTGGTGCCGGCCCCCCCCTCTTCTCAGTCAGGTCACAGCTGCGCCGCCGTAGCGGGCAGCTACCTCGTAGGCGCATTTGTTCTTTCCCTGTGTTGGCCATATGTTTTTCCAGTTTCCCCGCTTGACAGTGGGCAACTGCAACGTTTTGGGGGCAATATTATTTAAGAGAAGCCCCAGTGAGGCCCCGAAGGTACAGATGTGCCAGGGCCCCTTTACTGTATTCTCAGCTGCTCCGCACCAGCGCGGGCAGCTGCAACGTCGCACATTTGCTCTAAGGGCACCGGGAGTGTCCAGGCCTCATTTGATATTTACAGCTGCCCAGCAAGTAGTGGGCAGCTGCAACGTTTAGGTCATTCTTTATTTGGGGACATGTCTTTTGAGGTAGGAGTGAGATGCACTCCTTTGCCCCATACTTTCACAGCTGCGCAGCACTTAGTGCCAGCTGCAATGTTTAGGTCAGCGCAATTGCGCGCCCTTGACTTCTGCTGCATTGGCAGCGCTCCCTGACTCTTGGACATAGGGCATTGGAGCCCCTTTCAAAAGGACAGTTGGCCATGGGGACTATTAGGTTAATAGGGCGCCAGGCCCTAATGTGATTTATGTGGTGCTAGAAAATGTGATGCATGTATTATGATTTACGCACCCTGTTTTATGCCTCCAAATGTGGTTTTATGATTGTGAGGTTTTGCATACTGTGTTCATGTCTGAGTTATTCTCTACTGTGGTTTGTGCTAGTGAGATTATTTCCTAACTGAGGTTCATGGATGAGGTTTAGTGCATAATGTATTTAGGCTTATGTATTTTACGCCTAGGGTAATGATGACTGCATAATATGATTTATGATGGCCTAATGTGTTTTATACTTGCGAGGCCTATTGCCTCAAGTGATGATTGTATAAGGTAGTATGCTTGCGATGCCCATTGCATCTTGTGATTTATTCCCTACTGTGGTTTATGTTGTTGATTATGCTGCTGAGACTTATCAGCCAATGTGAGTTATGCTTAGGAGGGTGTCTAACGCTAATGTAGTTATTGCCCCATCCCATGTTATGACCTGTTAGGTTGGCGTCTCCTGCTAATGTGTTTTCTGCTTGCGAGGCCTATGGCCTCATGCGAGGATTATCTAACGAAGTTATGCTTGCGATGCCCATTGCATCTTGTGATTGATCCCCTATTGTGGTTCAGGGGGGTGATTAGGCTGTTGATATTTATCCTCTAATGGGATGTATGCCTAAGGTGGTATGCCAACGAGATTCAGGCCTGATAGGATTTAGGTGCCCGATGTTTTATGTTACAAGATCTAGTTCTCCGTACAGTATTATGCCAGTAGTTATTGGTGGTGCATTGTGTATGTGTTACTTGTGCATTCCTGAAGGTTCTGACCGTGGCCCGATTGGCCCGGCCAGTTGTAAATAATCCCCTGTAAATAGTGCCTAGTGCCAAGGGGCACAGTGTATATTGTGTGATTACTACTCTAATGTGTTTATGATAATACAAAGGCTATTATTGATATACCCTTGTGTGGAGTTTCTTTTGTAGTGTGCCTAATGGGTTGCTGCTGTGTGTGTTGTGCAAACGCTTTACCCATGGCCTCCGAGATAAGCCTGACTGCTTGTGCCAAGCTACCAAGGGGGTGAGCAGGGGTTATCTTTGGCGTGTAACTCCCTTGCCCTGACTAGAGTGGTGGTCTCTGCCTGGCTTTGGCGCAAGCCTTCGCCAACCAGAGACCCCATTTCTAACATTTACCATTGCGGCGGGTGATGCTGGCTGCAGCACCGGCCGCAATAGTAAAAATGCATGTTTTCCATTTCCCTGCACTGCGTGGCAGGCAGCACGCGGTGCCTGCCACTCAGTGCAGGGAAATGTACAACACCTCCTCCCCCCAACACAAGAGGGGCCCGAAACGGGCCCCCAAACCCAATCCCCGGCAGTCTTTCCATGGTGGTTCCACCGCCATGGAAAGGCTGGCTGATGCCCGTATCGTAATATGGTGGACGGTGCCTGCTAGGCACCGCCACCATTTTACCCTATCTGGAACGTCCGCCAGGCAATCGGTCCGATTGCCTGTGGCAGTTCCGTGGCGGACGGTCTTTGCGTCCGCCACGGTCCCAGTCTGGATCCCCCCGCCATCGTAATTTAGCAGGGGAAAATCGCGGTCCGATAGCAGAAGGCCCGCCACCGCACGGCTGGCGGTGGCGGGCCTTCCGCCATCATAATGAGCCCCTTAGTTTGTTTCTGGTGCCTGGAGCACGACCATGACTCAGGGTCATGCTCCGACTGCTGGGCCATGGCTCCGAAGGCGGTCTCTAAAGCTGCTTTGGGTCCGATGGTCGTCCCCACTTCGCGCGCCCTGGAGGTCTCGTTCCTGGTCCCGTTCGAGAGAAAGGTCCGGGCACTGCTCCAGAAGTCATAAGGCCTCGTCCCAAGGCCACCAGCACTTTCAGTTCACAGTGCTTCCCTTTGGCCTTACAAGCGCCCCTCTGGTGTTCACCAAGGTGATGGCGGTGGTCGCCTCTAATCTGCGCAGATCCGGGGTGCCAGTCTTCCCCTATCCCGATGACTGACTGTTGAAGGCGGGCTCGCCCCAGGCTGTCGTCTCCCACCTCTAGACTACGGCGAACCTCCTGCTTTCCCTGGGGTACACTATAAACGTGCCGAAGTCACACCTGACTCCCTCTCAGACTCTCCCTTTCATCAGAGCTGTCCTGGACACAGTGCAGTTTTGGGCCTATCCTCCCGAGCGACGAGTCCATGATATTTAGGATATGATAACGATGTTTCAGCCTCTATCCTGGATTTCGGTGAGACTGACTCTGAGGCTGCTGGGCCTCATGGCCTCCTGCCAATGAAGCATGCCAGATGGCAAATGCGGGCTCTGCAGTGGGACCTGAAGTTCCAGTGGGCGCAGCATTGGGGGAATCTCTCCAACATGGTTCAGATCTCGGACAAAACTGCACAGGACCTGCAGTGGTGACTGACCAACCGTGATTGAGGCAGACCCCTCTCCCTTCCCCAACCAGATCACACAGTAGTGACAGATGCGTCCCTCCGGGGATGGGGCAGCCACCAGGGAGAGGTGGAGATCAGAGGTCTCTGGTCTCCAGCAGAATCCGGACTCCACATCAACTTGCTGGAGCTCCAAGCGATTCGCTTGGCATTGAAAGCTTTTCTTCCTTCCATCAAGGGAAAGCTGGTTCAGGTATTCACAGACACCACCACCACCATGTGGTACTGCAACAAACAGGGCAGGGTGGGGTTGTGGACCCTTTGTCAGGAAACCCTGAATCTCTGGATATGGCTAGAACAGCAGGGCATATCTGTGGTGGTTCAACACCTGGCAGGTTCCCTGAACGCCAGGGCGGACGAACTCCGCCGTCGAAGCCTAGCGGATCACAAATAGCGTCTCCATCCAGAGGTGGGGCAAGGTCTCTTTCAGAAGTGGGGAGAGCCTTGGTTAGATCTGATCCCCTCTGCTGAGAAGGCACAATGTCTGCAGTTTTGCGTGCTGGAGTTTCCAAGGCGGCACTCGCTCGGCGCCGCTTTTCATCTCTAGTGGAGCTCAGGCCTCCTGTATGCCTTTCCGCCAATACCACTCCTGTCCAGAGTCCTCAAGAAGATCAGGAGCCCGTCATTCCTGTGGCTCCGGACTAGGCACGGAGAGTCTGGTATCCCAAGTTTCTCCAATTGAGCATCAATCCTCCGATCAGGCTGCCCCTTTGGGAGGATCTTTGTTGCTGCAACAGAAGAGGGTCCTCCACCTGAACCTGTCAACTCTACGCCTTCTTATATGGAGATTGAGCGGCAGCAGCTGATCGCATTCAACCTTCCTCCCGAAGTTTGAAATGTTATTTTGACGGCCTGGCATCCCTCCACCAAGACCGTGTACACCTGCTGGTGGAATAAATTTGTAACTTATTGTTCAGAAAGATCTATCGATCCTTTTTCGGCTTCCCTCTCTCCGGTCTTACTCTTTATTCTGACCCTTTACCAGCATGGCTCTGCTCTGGGCACTCTCAAAGGGTACTTTTTGGCCCTGTCTGCCTTTTTGAGGCTGCCAGACCAACCCTCTTTATTTAAATCCCCTATTGTAAATTGATTTCTCAAGGAGCTTGAACATATGTTTCCACCAGCCCTTTTTCATCATGCCTCACTGAGACCTTAATTTGGTTCTCACCTTCCGGATGTGTGCTCCGTTTGAACCCTTGCACAACTGGCCCCTCTGGCTGCTTGCCATCAAAACTGCCTTTTTAGTGGCAATCACATCTGCCAGGAGGGTAAGCAAATTGCAGGCTCTGTCATCCAATCCTCCTTACCTGACCATTTTTCCTGACAAGTTGGTGCTTCGCACTAGGGCCTCTTTCTTACCAAAAGTGGTTACAACATTTAACGTTGGGCAATCTGTCACCCTGTACACTTTCTACGCTCCTCCGCATCGCTCTAAAGAAGAGGAGCGACTCCACCGTCTGGACCCAAAAAAGAACATTGTCGTTCTACCTTGACCGCACTAAAAAGTTCCGAGTGGATGACCAATTCTTCGTTGGGTACGTTGGATCAAAGAAAGGTTGTGCGGTGCAGAAGAGGACTATCTCATAATGGGTCGTCCTCTGCATCAAAATTTGCTACTCTCTGGCCAAGAAACAGCCTCCTGAAGGCTTAAGAGTTCATTCTTCCAGAGCTAAGGCTGTGACCACAGCATTGCAACGTGGTGTTCCAGTCCTTGACATTTGTCGGGCAGTAATGTGGGCATCACTGCACAAGTTCACTAAGCACTACTGCCTGGACAGTCAAGCCCGCAAGGATGGCCTTTTTGGCAACTCTGTCCTGCAGGACTTCCTGGTCTAAACTTGTCCGCAGTCCCTCCTCCGGGGATGGTATTGGTGGGGTATCTATTCTAAGGTAAGGAATCTGCAGCTAGATGTCTCTATCAGATGGACAAGTTACTTATCTTCAGTAACTCCTTATCTGGTAGAGACATAATCTAGCCGCAGATTCCTTACCGACCAACCCATCCGCCCCGCACTGTGGACAGGTTTTTAGGGTCAGGGCTGATGCCTTTCAGGGCCCTAGCTGTTCTATGCACACCACTGTCAGTGCACTTCATGGCTCCGTGCCCCTGGTGTGGAAAGTCGTGAAAAGTAACTGACATCAGCGCGCCGAGGTGGCGCCTATATAAGTGATGTACATCAGTGGTGGCGGGATGCGCACCCTGTATATTCCAGATTTACTATACTCCATATTTTTATGCTCAATAGTTCCAAATTTCTATTGGCGTGCACGCTTGTTTCGCGCTCCGTCCTGTTGCGCTGCAATGAACAATAAACACACAGGGACCACATCTGGCCCCCCTCAAGCTGCACAGCCACGTCTGTCACGAATGAATCCAATAAATCGAATTTCTGTTTCATTTCCCACTTATTCCATATTTTCTCCATAATTTTTCACCTTTAGCTTTTCAATGTTATCAATTCATTTTACTCATTCTTAAGATAATTCAAGTTTGTTCATCAAAAACACAGGAGTGTCAAATGTTTCCGCATGTCACGATTTTATTTAAAATCACCCAATGCATTTCGGGATGTACCCTTCATCAGGGGTATCTAAAATACAAACAAATGAATAAACAACCATCAGCTTAGTTGTGTATTACACTGAATGAACTCAAAACATCATTTTTCCTCCCAATTCATAAAGATAAGTAACACTGCAGGATTGTTTTTCAGCTGCTATTTACTTAAAATGGTCGTTTAGAAATAGAGCTGCAGAAACCAGTCGAAATGAAATGAAAGGCTCCCTTGATCCAATTAGTTGAGGAATACATGTCACGGTAAGCACGTTGATAATACCGTTGTGTCAGTGAAGTAATTGTGTTACTCTGTGTGGACACAGCGTTAGGAGTATTTGGGGTACACGGGAGGGTTGGACCAGAGATATGTTATGGCTTGGAGAATAGGGCTGTTATATAGGAGGTATGGGTTTTCTAGACGACCGTTTTAAGTAAATAGCAGCTGAAAAACAATCCTGCAGTGTTACTGATCTTTATGAATTGGGAGGAAAAATTATGTTTTGAGTTCATTCAGTGTAATACACAACTAAGCTGATGGTTGTTTATTCATTTGTTTGTATATTAGATACCCCTGATGAAGGGTACATCCCAAAATGCATTGGGTGATTTTAAATAAAATCGTGACATGCGGAAACATTTGACGCTCCTGTGTTTTTGATGAACAAACTTGAATTATCTTAAGAATGAGTCAAATGAATTGATAACATTGAAAAGCTAAAGGTGAAAAATTATGGAGAAAATATGGAATAAGTGGAAAATGAAACAGAAATTCGATTTATTGGATTCATTCGTAACAGACGTGGCTGTGCAGCTTGAGGGGGGCCAGATGTGGTCCCTGTGTGTTTATTGCCTATATAAGTGATGTCATGTGGAGCCGACTGATGCCACCTACCGGTGCACAAGGATATTGCTCGAGCAAAAGTGTCCGGATCCATCCTGACTCCTGGGATATTCTAAGGTAAGAAATCTGCAGCTAGATTATGTCTCTACCAAATAAGGTGTTACCGAAAGTAAGTAACATGTCTATCAGGCCTCCTTGCCCTCCAAGTGAGGCAGTGAAGATGCTCATGATCCACCACTAGAAGATCTTGGCATTTACTCCATTCTTCTTTTAGCACTGAACTATCTGGTGATGTACGGTCTAAACTGCACTTAAGAATATAAAATTGTTCATCCATACTGTGATGTACATTATGATGTTCCTTTTGGCTGAAATCCCTTCATCAGCCAGGAGGGCTTTCTTTTGTCACTAGACCTGCAGGATTTTAATTTGCATGTTCCAGTACATCATTCATTTAAAGGTGTCTCCACTTTGAAGTAGAAGGCCATTTTCAGTTCACTAGTTTACTCCTCAGGGTGTCTTCTACCCCAAACATCTTCACAAAGCTATTGGCACATTTGGTGGACTTTCTTCAGGTACAGGGGATTCAAATATTTCCATACCTGTGCAATTGGTAGTTTGTGTGCCTTCTATTTTTAAGGTGCAGGAAGACATGTCTACCATATGCCAGACTTTCCAGGACATTGAGTTTCTTTCGAACTGTGGGACGCCACACCTCGTCCCTGCCCAGCAGGACAGACTTCATTCATCTCTGTCCATCATAGCCCATGTCTCCATCAACCTCTATCTCAAAGATAATTAGGAGCAAAGCCTAACTCTGCTGCATGCACAAGGCTTTCACCAATGGACAGAAACTAATTTAACATCCAGTCAGCCACCTAACTCCAAACACTCATGCCAGTATTTTTCACCAGATTCGTCCCTGGCTGAAGAGAATACCAGTAGTGAGGACATTTATCTACACCTTCAATCTAGTAACACGCTCAAACCCAAGTAACCAATGTTGCCTAAAGGCCAAGGCTAGCTACACCATCAATCACCAGATCTGAAATGGCACTGTAATTGCTGGAGGGCCACTGGAAGAATTTACTACTTTATGGAATGGTGAGTTGGGCTCACTTCCAGATTGCAAACTAACTATATTCTGTTCTGGGTGAAAAAGTCCTAATTCCATTTGAACATTCCTGATGTTGGATATGCCTTGATAGAATTCCGCAGTTTCTTTAGGGAACTGGTGACTTCCCAGTCGCACCAACCAACAGCCAACCCTGCCCCCTATAAACCTCCCGGGTGAGCTAATTTAATTTCTGTATACTGACTTCATGTGGATAAATATCCTGTTCAGTGTTCCTCCAGGCAGTCACATCCTGTCAAGCAAGGCTCCATGCCTAGGTTTCTCTGGGGGTTCACCTTCATGCTGGAGAAAGACGCCACAAATATCCTCCTCAAGCAGACCTTTCTTTAAAGACATCTGCAGTATTGTCATGACCTCAGAACTTGGATGTGTGGTGGTTGAAGTCAAACCCTCCTTCTCCTCCTCAGGAATCCACAAACCCTCTGCTAAAGTGTCAAATGTGGTAAAGAAGACTCAGACTTTGGGAAATGGGGAGCTACAAGAAACATGCTGCTGCAGGTTGGTTGTCACAAAATCTGCACTGGATTACACAGAGAACAGAGCGTCGTATCAAAAGCGAGAGCAGACCACGTCTCCACTTATGTGAGAAAACACATAGTTGAAGAGGAAACATCAAGAGAGAAAGGATAACATACACCCAGCGAATATGCATATGGACTTACCCATGCAGAGCAGTGGCTAAGGTGTAATTGGTCATTAGGTGTATCGGTCGTCCCACTCAGGAACTAAACATGGATGGAACGTCACTGCAGCACTGGATAGGAAGGAGCCTGGTGGAGGGAAGGCAATTGACACACAGTGGTGAGATGCAGGTAAGCCGCAAATAAAGAAACACAAAGGGATAGAGGAAACAGGATAGGGAAAAACAAGGTGCGGGAGCGGTATAGCCAGGTGTGAACTATTGTGAGTGTTGAGGGTTACAGCAACCGATGTTGCCAGACAGCTGTCCCTTGCACATGTATTGTCTTAAATATTCATCTTCAATAACTCATAAGTGTACTTGTGGGGAATGTTCCCTACTGTGGCTGAGCCTTCATGTATGGCACTAAGAGTTGTAATTCTAGTGGTGTAATTACGCACTCTCCATTCTCCCGTTCTCCACCTTCTCCATGTACCCTGTCTTCTTGGTCTTTTATGCCCTAACCTATCTGGTGACCTGACAAATACATGGCTCTTAACCTAGGACTCACAGTCCTGGACTGCCTTGTTATCTAACTTGTTAATGCATCTCCTGACCAGAAACATCCCTTTGTCTCAAACATGCAATAATCACCTCTCTCCCAAAACAGTAAAGAGCTGATCCAGCTACAGCATCAATCTCTAAGACTCTAAAAACTATTCATAGTCTCTACTCACATTTGTATATTTGATGCTTTCTCGATCCCTTTGGTCTGGATTCCACTTCTGCCATGGGCAGAAACCATAAGTTTAGAATATTATAGAGGTACTCTCTTCCAGAGAGAATAGACAAGACATACCCTTATACTACTTGACCTCTCTGCAGTATTTGCCAGCATCATTCATAACGTGTGATTAGATTGCTTCAAATAGGTGTCTGTGGCTAAGCCATCCTATGGTTCTTATTAGTCCTGGCAGCCATACTGACAATTAAAGCTTTCCTCATTCTCTTTCAAATCACAAATCTACTTGAGGGTATCTCAGGAATCTGCCATTTCTTTATTCTGGCTCACATCCATGCCATCTACAACATATGCTTCCTCGTGTATGCTGGTAATATGCAGATTAATCTAAAGATTAGTGAGAGATCTGCCATTCGGCATCAAGCCTCAGACTCCTGGTTGTTGTGTTCAGTAACAAATGCACCAAATCAGGCTTTGTTTCAACACATCTCAAATGGATATGTAACTCCTTGACTAGGCCGCCTTAGCAGCCCTACTGTTCAACTGACCAGTTTTGATGGCAACTCTCTATGAATGAAAATGTGTGCAAGATTTGAGCAGTTATTGATTCTGGCCTGACGCAGTATCATACCAGTCCAGTCCATGCTAATATCTTGTTTGATAATGCACGTCTACCTGCCAATTCAATGGACAAACTTGCAAAGTCCCAAAGCCAAAGAGCTTGCACTGTTCTTGGGCTAAGCGGCAAAAATAACACTGACACTGTTCATAATACCTTCAATTGTCCACAAATGAGTGCATGGTTGTAGTCCTGGCTTCCTCGACAAGCTTTTCTAATGGCTAGCTGACCAGATGTCTTTACGGTGGGCTTCCACAGCCTGTTGGCTGTGCTTAACTATGTTCAAGTGGATTGGTGGTACTTCTTTGTGGATACAAAGCTACCCCCATTGAAACTGCATCCCTATTCACTACAGACCCCGATAACTTCACTCGGGTTCAACAATAGATGAAAATCTTAGTAACTGAGGGCTCCTGTCCTTTTTAAGAACAACCCTTAATTTAGGGCTAGCCTCTTCTGGTGTCAGTTTCCTGAATCTAATAAGGGATCCCAATGGATAACAATTTATGTGCCAGAGATTGCGGTGTAAAAAGGAGAGGCCCCTCCGCCTGACCTCACCTGTCCCAGTATTCCCATGCCTGGATTTTCTGGGTGCTGGAGCACTGGGTTCAATTTTACCGGGCGTAAAATCCGACTGGTAAAATAGCATGATTATTAGGCTGCAAGCATCACCACACTGTCGCCTTCCCAACTCCTACAGTCCCCATGAAAAATGTGCCCACTTTATTTCAAAGGGCACTACCTGCACCCATCCAAGGTAGCGTTATAGAAGTCTCTGTAAAATGCCTTAATTCTTGGGAGATTTAGTGTAATGCCCCTGACTTGGCGATGGGAATGCTCAGAAACATATTAAATTTGCGTATATAAACTTTACACTTGAAAACGATCTGTTAGTATAAACTATATGGAATTGTATATGAGGAAACATCAACAGTAGTGCTGTTTTCCTCAGAGGGGTCAAGATGACATCCTAAACGAAAAGAGTATAGTTCCAGTTATATGTATTTCCTTTAGCATAATTCGGGAAACAGTCAGAACACCGTGGCCTCAGCCAAGCGTGTTCCAAATACGCAAGCGCAACCACGCATATGCCTTAAAGGTGCATATGTGTGGTTAAGTCAGTGCGCAGTGTAGCTGTTGGCTGCTGCTGTGGTGAAGGCGGAAGCAGGAAGACGCGAGGAAGAGAGCCAGAGGACGCAGTGAGGTAGGTGGGACTTGGCTGGGGGGTTGGGGTAGTTTTAGGGACAGCGCGGTGTCGGGGGGCCGGGTTAGTATATGTAAAGGGACATGGTTTTAGGCCTCGGGGCAGGGGACGGGAATGGGTAGTCGGGTAGTTTTTAGGGCTGGGGTAGGTCTCATGGCAGTGGAAGTGGTTGGGGTAGTTATTGGGACAGCGCGGGGGCGGGGTAGTGGCAACCTTAGCCACACATACCCCCTTACCATTCATGCCTTTTCCACGAAATTTCATGGTAAAGGCATGTGTGGTAAAGGAATGCTCGGTTAAGACGCATTCGTGGTTCAGGCAGCTTGGTAGAGGCACGCGTCGTTTAGCCATGCGTGCCTCTATCATACAACCGCAGAATTCTCATAGTGGAGATTCCGCCCCAAGTGCGGAGCTTCCCCCATGACTACTGGGCCTCCGCCACGGAGGCCTTTTGTGAATCAGGCCCTCATGTACCCACAGTCTAGGCACTGTGCTGCACCCTAAACCTAACACTCTGAAAACAGCATTTTGCTTTTATTTCTTTCCTCTGTAAAAACATACATTAGCAGAAGAGCTCTCACTCCGTCGGTTTCTGGAGACGTTGTCCATTGGAGTCCTTGTTGCAGCCTATACCTAATTTGAGTTTAAATACACATGACTACGAGACAGAGTCACACAAACACATCCTTCCTTACTGAGAAACACTGTAATATGATAGTTCCTTCACTCTCGCCATAGCTACGAGTGGACTGGTATCAGATGTGATCATATAAAATCTGACATGAGGTTGGTATTATTTCGGCACTAATCATTGCCAGTCACAAGTTTGACTGCACATTTTGGTGGTCACTGCAAAAAAATACACGTCCCAGTATTTACTGATCATTTTTCTCATGTTAATTTGCGTGGCTACAGTGTTTGCCACAAAACTAAGAAATGGGAGCAAGGGGCGCTGCACAGAAAAATTACCACTTACTGTGTGAAAAAGGATGCTTTATGGAACAGATGCTCATCACAAAAAGTTCCTGGCCAACCACCTTACAAAACTAAAACCTCACCTTACATCAAGTGAACTAACCACTAGCCCCATCCCCACAACCACGGCCCCCCCAACATACCCACCCCGCAGCTAAATAATTTAGATGTAGTACATTTCAATATTTTCAACATTCTATTCCCCCTACATCCTATGACTGTGAGTATGAACCTGTAAGTAACAAATTTCCTAAACTGAACCTTGAAGTAACTGCCTATTCTCTCCTTGCATATGGTTCACCAAATGGCAACACCAACCAAACTTCTTCCAACTCCTGGCAAGCTTTCCAGGCCCCTGCCATCCAGAAAAGGGTGGTGGGAACCTGCCCCCTTTTCTGCCCCTGTCAGTGTGGTTGCTAACTTGAATTTCTAACGCCTAATTGCAGCGTCCGAGACAACACGTCTCTAAGCTCCAACAAATACAGGTCCCTACCTATCTTGGACAGATGGACTCCCATCTCCTCTAAAAAAAACTCAATGGACTTGAATTTTATGTCCAAGTAGCAAATCCACCCAAAACCGATCTCCCTAAAAAAGTGTGACATCTCCCTATTCAGTTTGCTCCATGCCCTATCTATCACAGCAGGCTTACTCGCCCCTCTCCATGTCCTGCGTGGCACAAACTGTGTCCACAAAACAACCAGCCCAGTTCTCCATAATCAGCAACAAGTCCCTTTACATGTTCTTCGTCAACACTACCCCTTTTTCCTTAACCAAATCATTCTTCCCTGGGTAAAGAATAAACTAGTCCTGACACCTCCCATCCTCCATCATGCAATTCAATGCCTCAATAAATTTCTCCAAGACATGCCCTCTTTCCCCTTACAAGTAATAGAAAACAAACGATTGTTGAAGCCTAAATTGGTTCCCAAACCCCTGTGTTGAGGCTGGATAGCTGTCCACTTGATCAAAGAGTGGCCCATCACCCAGATGGCCAGCACCTCAGTCCGTGGTTCCGCCACTGAACCTGGAAAGAAAGAAACAAACAGTAAGATATTCACAAAGGTGAACCCGCCACATGTAGCTCATCCCCCATAGTCCGCACATAGCTCCTGTTGCACTCAGATGACCAGCGGCCGAGCTGCATGATATCCTCCCATGCCCAGCCTCTGTTTCCTGCTTCCGACGATGCTCCAATGCGAAAAGAATGTGTGCAATAATTGGCAGCGTGAACTCCCAGCTGAACCAAGGACTTCCGCAGCAACACTAGCAGCTGGAACGCCATTGCTTTGTCCCCAGCCGCATGGCAAAAGACAAAACCAGAGTCCGTTGCACAACAATTCATCCAGCACTCGCTGCACACCACCAGACAGGGTCCTGGTGAACCTACTGCGTACAATATGACACTCTTCCCCTGCGCTCCTAGATTGATTTTGGAGCAGCTAAGCCATATCTCCAATCTACCAGCTCTCCTGGACAGGTCCTCCCATCTAACTCCAGCTGTAACCCTAGTTACTAGTTTTCCTGTAATGGTAACCCACAGCCTCCCAGAATCCCCTGGCCAGTCTCGATGCTGCCTTACAGCAACGTTGTGATTGGTCTGAGCGCCATGGTTCGGTGCCAGAGAAGGACTGGGAGGCTGGGCATGTTCCCCACCCAGGCTGTACAATACAGCCTGTGCAGAACATTCAAAGTGCGCATGAGTTTGGTTGGCCCTAGGCGACCGGCCAAACCGTTATGCTCACCTAAGGTGCAGCCACCACTCCTCCTCCCTGTGACACAGGGAGCCCAGCCCCGCCCTAACAACCTGGCTTCAACTGCAAGCTCAATACAAAAAAATAAATGATAATAACGGAAAGTTATTATCATTTAATTTTTGTATTGAGCTTGCAGTTAAAACAGTGGGCGATGGTCCTCCACCTCAGCGGCGGAGCCGCCTCCATCAGCATCCTTGGCTAACCCATGGAATCTCCCCCACTCTGAATTAGACGAAGCATCTGTAATTTCATTGTCCACACCAGGCAGGTTCTGCGCCCTGACAGAAATATCATAGCGCAAGCAGCAAAACACAAACACTTGCAGCAGCTTCAGTACCTTAGTGTCCCTGGCGAACTGTTGGTTCACTACCTCCACCACTGACATATTGTCAACTCGAAAGAGAACCTTCCTGTGTGCTAGCTCTGCATCCCACAGTGTTACTGCTCCCACTAAAGGAAACAATTCCAAGAAGTGTATGCTCCTGCCTCCATTGCGCAGGCCAGGACTCCGCACACCATCTGCCCTGCCAATACAGTCAGAAACCTAGACCCCCGACTGCATCCAAAGAAATCTGGACATACTAGTCAAAGTCCGTCCGCCACACCAAAAGAATGCCATTAAAGGACTGCAAGAAAAAGCACCACAATCTAAGGTCCTCCTTGACACCTGCTGTAAGCCTGACATGGTGATGAGGCAGAGAAAAGACAGCGCCCGCCCCAGCCTCCTGCAGAAAGTTCTCACCGCCCTTACCACCCTGCTTGCGAAGTTAAGGCGACCCAACAGGACCTGAATCTCCCTCACCTTCACCTTTTCCCTTGCTAACATGCCCGTCAATAGCTATAGCATCTTTTCTTTTTTCTCCTGCGGCAACCTGGCCTCCATCTATTTAGAATCGATCTCAATGCCCAGGAACGATAGCTCTGTTTGTGGACCCACTCTTTTCCAGTGCCAAAGGCACCCCCAGGTTAGCCATGAGCTATTGGAACCTTACCAGGAGAGCCTGGCAGTCCACCGAATGGGGTGCCCCCACAAAAGAAATCATCTAAGTAGTGGGTTACCAGCTGATGGCCCATCTGCCATGTAAACAGCAACTGCAAAAATAAGCTGAAGCATTCGAACAGTGCGCATGATCTGGAGCATCCCATTGGTAACCCTTTGTCCACATACCATTTCCCTTCAAATTGTATGCCCAAGAGCTGAAAATCCTCAGGGTGCACTGGAAGCAGCCGAAAAACTGACTTAACATCACACTTTGCCATCAATGCCCCGGGGCCTACCGTCACCACCAATGACATGGCTACGTCAGACAAAGATTATGTCACCGATGCTACTTCCTCTGCAGGGAAATCATTTGCTGACCCTCCTTCTGGCCAGTACAAATGCTGAATCAAATAAAATTGGCCTTTCTCTTTCGTGGACACCACTCTAATTGGTGAAATAATCTGGTCCTCCATTGGCCAATCATGAAAAGGTCCCGCCACCGTACCCTCAGAGACCTCATTCTCTAGTTTTTCTGTGCTCTTTAGCTGAGCGCCAACTGTCAGCCCAACGCCGCACATGAGGACCCTCGTACCCCAAACGAAAACCCCACCGAAACCCCTCCCATAACATCTTCGCCTCTTTCAGATGCCCATAAAACCCCAGCCAATACTCCAACCTATCGAGTTTAACTGGAGTTACGAGCCTTTTGCCCCAGATCCCAGAGCTCCCCTCCCACCTTGGGAACCCAAGAATTGCTGCTGCACCCCTTGCCCTCCCCCATGCTGTTGCCACTGCCCTGCCCTGCCCCCTGCTAGTAGCCACTACCTGCTCCAAAGCAATTAACAAGGGGATATCGGCGCGCATATTTTGTGCACTTGTGACAAAATTACAGTATTCCCGAGTGCACAAGCCCTTTTTAATATCCCAGCAGGTGTCCCCTGACCCTGGCTGTGCCTTTGCTTCCAATCCCACCCGTCAGTGGGTGGGACAGCCCTGAAAGGGACAATATACTATTGTCAGGCCGCTTGCTGTAAAATTGGTCTTGCCCAGTTTTGCGGCCTCCATGGAGTGCTGCCAGAGATCGGAATCAAATTCCCCCCACTCAGCTTCCGAGTCCCAGGCCCAGCGTGCCCTGAATTCCTTGTCGTATTGGGCCCAGGCATATCCTCCCCCCATAACTTGAGACTTCTGAATTACATCCATGCACTTAAACATGGCCACACAGTGCTCCGGGTACTTTTCGCAGTATACCCTGGCATAAATTAAAAATGCTGCGGTCCAATTCTCAATTGTTAGGCATACCTTTTGTCGCTTCACCAGCTCATATTCTTCTTCTTTCAAACCCTCTTTGGAGCACACCTCCCTATGGCGGAGTTTAAGCATCTCCACACATCCCCCCCCCTTATAAATACGCTCTTTCGTGGCTTATATCAGATGAGCCCTCAATGGTTTAGTAACGCTCATGTATGGTAACCTCTTTATTTTGAGTTCTTTGCTTTCTGGCCCAACCTTTCCCTGCCTCTTCTGTCCCCCCACTACCTACCCCTGTAACAGTACCCGCCTCCATCTTGCTCTCTCTGCTTTTCTTACCCTGTACCCTCTCCTGTTCATCAGTGCTCACACCTTTGTCCAGCACGCACCTCTCCTTCCGCAAGCACTCCTCCTCCCTTCCCAGCATGCCAGTCGCATCCAAGCTGGTGGATACCATTTTTGGTGCCCCTGCTGTGTCCTTGGTCGTACCTGGCGCTAAGGTCATGCCCGTGCAATCCACCTCGCCAGAGGCCTCTCTGGCTTTGCAAACTTAGCCGGCCGCTCCATGGTAACCTGTAACATACTTGACACTTCGACAGTTGAGCCCCCGCCACCCCCTTAACACACCCTGCCTCCTCATCCCGCACTGAGCCTTCTGCCAGGCTATCCTCATCAAAGTCTAATACTGTGACCGCTAGTGAGTCCTTCGATTCGCCCCAGATGGGGACTGCACTCATGTCCCGCTTGAATCCTGCCTTTGTAACCATAGTGCGACGTGCGGCGCCTGGGGGTTGATTGAACCCATCGCTGCTGCTCCGCCAGCCTTACTCATCTGTCCGCCGCCGAGCATGTGACAGAGGCCGTCCTAGACCTACCAGCTGATGAGGCCAACAAGATCATTCTGGACCTTTGTATGTCGACCACGTAGGGATCCCCGCCGAAGTCAGGCAAACCGGACTGGGCCCAGCCCTCTCTTCCCCTCTGTGTTGACGAACCACACCCAGCTCTACTGAGTCCGGAACTCTGCTCCGCTCCTGCACCTGCAAGAAAGATTACAGGACTGGTGTGCTGGTACCCTGCGCCTGCCCTGACTTCTCCATCGTACTGCCCATGCCCTGCCATGACTCCCGGAGGCCCCTTTCCTGCCCGAGAATGCCCGCGCTCCTCCCCACCCCCCACCCCGGGGCCGCTGCATGGAAATCTGCATTTTCCATGAGCTTCTCGTTCCCCTCATCCTCCTCCTCGCTCCATTCCAACATGGCTGCCACTTGGACTTGGGATCCTGCTTTGCCCTTGCGGCTACCCCCCTCATGTCTACTGGGGCAAGTTCCCCTTCCCCCAAAGCCCTCCAGCCACTCCCTGAGATTGTGGCCCCTCATTATCACACTAAAGGGAACCACCCACCCCCAAATATGCGTCTAACTGCGCGACCCCCCTCCCCTTACCTACTACTTGTAGTGGTAGAAAATATCTAGGCCCCCCTCCCCACCAGTAGGCTATGTCCCTCTCCGAGCTAGGGGACCTAACTACCTCACAGTCCCCCTGGGCCCCTCCACCTCCTCTGTTATCTCAGAAGGCAGCATAATTCCCCCTGCCTGCTGCCTGTGAACGGGGCTTCCTTCGGCCAGGCACCTACTCCCCAGGCCCTTCTACCACCCTTCCTCCCCCCTTAAAAATGCACTGCGAGCAACTCCGTTGAAGCCGCTTGCTTATTTCTGCCCTGCCCCCTCTCACTTCAGCGAGAGTAGGAGCTGTTAATCTGACGCCGCGTCTTCTGTTCGAGCTTTGATTTAGCGGCCCTGTAGACTCACAGACTGTGCGTTTGGGTCGCTAAACTTCTGTCATTGGTGCCATGCGTCCCGGTGGCCGTAGTAACAGCCAGGCTGCAACGCTGCCACCCGCCGCTACCAAGCTGTTGGGTTAGAATGTTGTGGTGGTTCCCTGCATGGAACTCGGGGCAAGAACGTTGGCCGTGGGGGTTCTGGAGACGACAGTTACAGCTGGGAATTGAACGAATAAAGAAGTGTACCTACCTCCTTCTTCACTTCTCTTCCGTGGCGACGATTGGCGGTCCGATCCTGCACGACGACCTCCTGGCGTTTGTATTTTGTCCCGCCTGTGACCAGTGCTTGCCGCACTGGTAAGTGAAGTGTGTTCCTGGGGCTGCGCGGTGATTTCTTACCGGCGTAGTTACCCCTGTAGTGGGCCGCTCGTGGACTGCGGCGGTGAGTGGAGAAGTCTGAGCATTGCGCATGCTCAGCGGCCATCTTCGTTTGGAAAACAAGCTCTTGGGAAACAAGCTCAAATTCCCTTAGAAACACACACATGTGTGTTCAACGTGGCGGCCATCTTGGGTGAGGATAAATCACCCGTTTTGCCTGCATCATCGGTGACAGGCACACCTATAAGTTTTCTTAAGTGCAATTTGGTATCAAACATCATTATTTTGTCAAAGTGTCTACTATTCGGGTCATCATGTATCCAGGAAAGGAATTGAACCAAAAGTTAAAATTCTAGATGCAATTCAGTGTGCACCTAAACCCCTCAAAAAGGATCAGCTCCGTTCATTTCTTGGGCTGGTGGAGTACTACTCCAAATTTGTTAAGAATTTTTCCGACCGAACAGGAAGGTTACGTAACCTCCTTAAGAAGAATGTCAACTATGTGTGGGATGATGATTGTGAGCGGGATTTTGAAATCATTAAGAAGGAAATTGTAAGTGCTGGTCCTCTAAAAATGTTCGATATCAATGACACATGCATTATAACCACCGATGCCAGTAATGTGGGTCTGGGGGCAGTGCTTATGCAGAGAAGAGCAGATGGCACAGAAGAAACTATTGCATTTGCGTCTAGATCGGTTCGTGGAGCAGAGTCATCTTTCTCCAGGATTGAAAAAGAATCCTTAGCCTTGTGGTGGGGTGTTCAATATTTCAAGAATTTTGTGTGGGGAAAAGAATTTGTTTTAAGAACTGACCACAAACCCCTTTTAGATCTGTTCACTCCTAAGGGCGGAGATAGGGCGACCCCGTGCATCGCCAAGTGGCAGTATAGATTGCAGGGTTATCATTATAGATTAGAATATGTGCCTGGCGCCAAAAGTTTTGTTGCTGATTGTCTTTCCAGGTTGCCCTTAGTGGATGAAAATGTTGTTTATGAGGATATTGATGATTTGGATATTGTGTGTATAGTGAGTTCCATCAGTGATACTACTAAAGGAGCACTATCTGAACAAGAATGGTTAGATGCAGCATCTAATGACCGAACCCTACAGGAGGCGGTGAAATGTGTGGTGGATGGTTGGCCCTCTCCTAAGGATACCCTTGAAGCATTGGTCCCTTTCAAGAGGGTTGAGGAAGTATTATCTATTGTGGGGGGGATTCTGCGTAGGAGCGGGCAGTTGGTTATCCCAGATAGTCTTCGGGAGAAAGTGTTGGTCCTGGCCCATGAAGGTCATCCTGGGATACGTGCCATGAAAATAAGGATAAGGGAAGACTTCTGGTGGCCTGGCGTCGATAGGGAAATTGAACATTATGTGAGGAATTGTTGTATGTGCGTTCTTAGTGACAAGTCGCAAGTGACTTGTCCGTCACCTGTAAATCCCATTGTGGTTAAGAATACACCTTGGAGCAAGGTTGCGTTTGATGTGGCTGGTCCTTTTGGTGTTAATGGTACTACTCCTAAGTATGCGTTGGTCATGATAGACTATATGTCTAAGTGGCCTGAGGTGAAATTTGTAGACAGCATGAATTCGGATACCATTCTCAAGTTTTTCAAGGAGGTTTTTTCAAGGGAGGGATTTCCTGAAGAACTTCTAACTGACAATGGAACTCAGTTAACATCTAGGGAAATGAATAGTTTTCTTGCCGATTCTGGTGTAAAGCACGTTTTAACTTCTCTTTATCATCCCCGTAGCAATGGGCTTGTGGAGAGGTTTAATCGTTGCTTCAAAGATCAATTGCAGCTTGCACTCATCAATGGGTTACATTGGAAAGAAGCAGTGAGTGACATGTTGTGGGCCATGAGAACTACTCCTCACATTAGCACAATTATGTCTCCTTTCACCTTGCTAAGGGGGAGAGTTGAGGGGAATAAGCTCAATAAGGATTGGATGAAAAGGAAAACCGTGGATGCGTCAATAATGGCCATGGTGGCGGACGTGAGGTCTGCTGTTCAGGAGAAGTATGGTTCCATGAATGTACAACATCCTGTCCAGGTTGGCGACTGGGTTAGAATTAAGAGACCTGGTTATGTCCGAAAGGGTTGGTCACGTTTTTCTGCACCTGTACGGGTGAAAGAGGTGAGAGATCATGTTGTTGTTTTAGAAAATGGCAAGACATGGAACAAATGTTTTATTTGTGTTGTCCCCAGATCTAAAGCTGAGTATGTGGGGAGGAAAATGGGTGTGCATGTTGGTTCCTCACAGCCCAAGGTTGATTGTACCCAGTCCAACCGCTGTACTGCGAGAAGGGTATCTGGCAGAGTCATGGCACATCCTTCAAGATCTGTCCGGGCCAGGGGTGGTGTTGATTTGAGAGCATCTGACGAGGTGGGGGTTCTTCCTATGAGGGTATCGGTCAGGACAAGGGTATGTCCCACAAAGTTTTGTGATTGTGAAATGTCTTAATCTATTTCATTGTTTTCTATTTGCCATTGTTTCACATGAATGTCCACTGTTAGATTCCTTGCTTCCTTCCACTTATGTAATGAAATCGTACCAAATATATGTACAATACCGCCTAAACTGAGCCTAGAAGCGCCAAAGGAAAAAAAGACACAAATTCCTCCCTGCCACCAACCACCTGGTCACCTGAACCTAAAATGGTGGCAGGGAGCACAAAATTACCCCTTAAATATACTTTGGGCTATAATTGGGCTATGAATGTAGCCCAGTACAAAATGGCAGTTCTAGGACTGCATCATCCCTCCCAATCTGCCTAGGGGCGGACTTCCTTGTGGTCAGCTTCCCCTCAAACCCCCCTTCTGGTATGTGTACCAACAGGAGTGTCTGCCCAGAACGGAATTTAACTGGGCACTAATAACATGGGCCACTGTCCAGTAACTCTAGGCACTAAACAGGTGATAGACAAAGAGAGCACATGTAGTCTTCAAATGTATCTTTCCATAGACAGAAGAAACACTGTCCATACAATTAACATTGAGTATAACAAGTTCTGTTTGTTTGATTACTGAAGTATGGACCCACAAACAATTGTTGAAATTGGGAATCTTTTGAGTAAAGCATTTCAATGCCATCCATGTTTGGATACCTTATCCTCAACAATTAAGTTTTTATTGAAAACGGGTATTCTAGCTCCTAACAAATGTTAGCAGTAAAATGGTTCTATGTAGTGGCTGCCTGTACATGGTCTGCATGACTGATCATGCAGAAGAAGCATTAGCAATGGGTATTGTTTTAATATTAAATCTTTGGATCTATTTTTGTCAGGGTTTTAGTGTCTGTTATCTTAAATATTTCTATTGATTTTAATGAGTTATGTTACTGTATGGCTGTTGCAGAGAGTTAGTTGTTGCAGTAATAAAGGTAACTTCTCAGGGTTGTGCTAACAGTGGGAATAACGTTCCTCACCCATAAAATGGCAACATTTAGCTGTTAGCCTTAGACGTTAGTCTATGGATGGCCACCTGACTGGAATAACTTATCAGTCCCACAGACCAATATCACCTCCAAACCACTTAGCTGAGGTGGTAGTAGTGGCTAAATGGTGGCACTGCTGCACAGTTGGAAGCAATACACCACACACTAAATCAACATGAGTATTAGTTTCGCTATTTCTTTATATATGCAGAATATGCAGAAACGTCCAATTAGCATGTGCTAGCCCAAAAATATGAACCCATCTATATTGCCTGGCTCAATAACCCATCTAGAGATTTTACTGTTTCCTTAGATGGTTAGTTTTATTTGCCTTCTTAACACAAAATTATGACGTGCACTATTCATATCAAAGGCATATCCATAATGTAGTTTGGAAATTTAGGGCCAGATGCACAAAGCATTTATGAGGTCACAAACAGCCCGATTAACCGAATCGGGCCATTTGTGACTGCAAAAATGCTTGTTTTTATGTACAAACACCAAACTGCGAGCCTATAGAATTGCAATTTGGGTTTGCGATTTGGTATTTGGAAGGGGCGTGTTCATGGCATCCCTCCCAAACACCGAATCATGGTTGTATGTATTAATGTTTTGCAACCAAATTCCGGTGGCAAAACATTAATATTTTACTACCTCCTTTAAGGAAGTGGTAAACCATTTGCAAAGGGGAAGAGACCCCTTCCTCTTTGAGAATGTTGACAAAAACATTTTTTAAGAGTAGGTAGCGGTCCTATGAACGACTACCTACCTACTCTTAAAAAATGGAATTTTAAGGAAAAAAGGGGTGCACTTAAAAAAACAAAAAGCTTGCTTTATTTAAAAGTAATCACAAAGATGGGGGTTTGCTGACCTCAGCAGGCCACTATTCCTGTGATGGCTGTCTTTCCTAATGGGTCGCAAATTGTCACCTACCTCATTAATATTCATGAGGTAGAGCGACTTGAGACCTACTGGGAATCACTAATTAAAAAATAAAAATAATAGTTTTGTATATTAAGAATAGTGAATACCAAATAGCAATTCGGACAAAATTGCTACTTGGAACTCTTAATGTTCTTACATCTGGCACATAGTTCACATTGCACTTGCAATCAGCAAAGTATGCAAGCGAGTGTATGGTAATTATTTCATATTTTAATGTCTAAAGTATATGGCGCAATCGAAACCCTCTAACGTGAGTAAGAATATGACTTGTGTCGTCTATGTTGTTTCAGTCCAGTGTGTGACTGATGCTTAATTATGTTTTGGTATTCTGCCAAGGCCTTGTTATAAAATATTTATTAAATTATTATATAATGACATATTGCTACAAGGAATCGGACCCATGATGCTTAAACAGAGCTGGCCCTCCATCTCAGTTTACCTCACAGTCAAGAAGCATCCTGATACGTTCTTGTGTTCATAATAATCAAAGTAAAAGCAGGTTACAAGCAGGTTACATTAGCACTGTAGAAATCATTCACCTATAAGCTTCAATACATGCATCTTAGAATACATTTGATCTTAAGAAATCCTTTCTGCTCTAAATATTGAAATTTCTTTCTTTCAGTTGCGACTCGGATGAAGAAGAGGCAGCGTTCCAGACTGTGCATCAATTTTTGGGTCATATAAAGCATCTGAAGATTGTATTTGATCAGGCGAAGGAGACAAATCGAAGAAATGTTATTCGGGTCTTGGATAGCTTGGCCAGAGAGAGCCAAAGGTTAGAGAATCTCTGTATAATGTGCCAGGGAGAGAATCCTATATTCTACTCTGGTCAAGATATCTTAGACAGCATAAAAAATGTCTGCAGACGAGACAATGAAATCAACCTTCAGCACATTGATTTTCGAAAGATGCCAATCACTCTGGATGATGGACTTGTGAGACTGATTGCTGCCGGCAACCCAAACCTGCGTAGCTTGTTCATCAACAACCGCACGCTAGTTTGCAATGTAACGCCAGATGCCATCAAAGCGCTTTTGAATTCCTGCCCCAGATTATCTGTGTTTGGCCTCTACTATGCCAGCCTATCTGATGATGTTTTCAAGGAGTTCCTCAACCCGAATAGAGCACCTCTCACTCGTTTAGACCTTTTCTGCGAGCGCTTGGACAAATACACTCCGGTAATTTCTGGAAAACTTTGGGAAGCCCTGTGCAAGAGACACCCTACCCTTTTTGTTAACATTGAGTTGGACCACACGATACCAGCTTGGAAGATTCCAAGGATTCTGAAAAACAATATCCCTGTTTCCACTCTGGAATTGAACACATTTAGTTATCTGGTGAAGTACGTGCGATTTGCCACAAACAATTATGGTCGAACTTTAAAGAAGCTGATGTTGCACACCACCCCCTCAGCTGATCTGAACTCAGCATTGGTAGATTTGTCTGCAAAGTGTAAGTTTCTGGAAGAGATCCACTGTTATTGTGTTGTGCCTCAGGAGGTGGTGCAGGCTTTTATGGAGAATTGTCCCAGGCTTAAACGATATACTTTAAAGGTTGTTAAGGAACCTCACCCCTGGAAATTTACACTATTGCGCTGAGCAGGAAAGCAGACTGTGCCACTTGACCTGTAAACCTAGCTTTCTTGAAAACATAAACCATTAAATGTTAATGCATCACCCTCACGCTTAAAAGAGGATCCTTTCTACCTTTATATTGGAATTGAAAACTTTTGGTGCATGGTAGTACAACTGTACTAGGGTGAACAGTCTTAAGGATTAAACAGTCTGTATATCTCCTCCCCAGAAAAAAAACTTGAATCTTCTGAAAGTACCTTTATTCTTGCGCATTTTCTTTGGTATGTTCGCACACTTCCAATCAGTTTCACAGTAGTGAACTAGTACAAATGAGAAATGAACTGAGGGAAGCTATGAGCATCGCATTTCGTAAGAACTGAATTCTGCACAATCCAATTCTGCAGCAGGTCTGGTTCGAGGCAGCGGATCACTGACACAATATCATGGTAAACAATATGGTTGACAAACAAATTGTGTCAAATATTGTTTACTAAAATATTGTGTACCTATACTTATAATAGTAAGCACAGAAATATCGGGGAAAAAATATTGTTCATACTAATATTGCCCAAAAATATACAAAAATGAAGAATTTTTAAAAATATAAATAGAGTTTAAAGTAGTACATTTTAAATATTTTAATATATAAATTTTATAATGTAAATTAAATTCCACTAATATTTAATATTATATAAACACAGGAATACTATACCTTAGCTCACTCTCCTCACCTTTATGTACTTGATGAATGTGCCTTACTGCAGGGTAAGATGTGTCAAGTTTTTTTTATCGCCCTGAGGTGTTGGAGGATCCTTTTGTGTACTTGTAGAGTAGTGCTGCCTAAATAACTTCTTTGGCAGGTGCATTTCAAAATATACACAACATGATCACTTTTGCAAGTATAGTGCCCACGTATTTTCTTCTTGTTCCTGCCCTGTGTTTCAATTTCCGTTATATTCTCACCATTTCTACAAACTTTGCACTTACTGCACTTCACAAAACCATCTTTCGGTTTTAACCAGGTTTGCTTTTCTGTCCTCACATCACTCCTGACTAAGGTATCACGCATAGACCTGGCCCTTCTGCAAGTAATGAGGGGTCTCTTAGAAACTTCCATGCCAATTACCGGGTCACTCCTGAGTAAATGCCAATGTTTGTTGAGGGCTGCTCTGACGGTTTGATGTTTAATATGATAAGTAGTGATAAAACTACTTTCATTCTTCTTTCCCGACTGTTTTTTTATATTTTATAAATAAAATGTCTTACCTTCTCACTTTCGACACCTTAGTTTTGGCAATCTCCAATGTTTTTTCCTTGTAACCTCTGTTCTCAAACCTATTTATCATATCCTCATCAACCTTTTTGAACCCATCAGGTGTACTGCATATCTTTTTAGTTCTGTGGAGCTCCCTCTTATGGTATGCTTTCCTTCAGCTGTATAGGATGGAAGTTTTTCTCATGTAAGGTGCTGTTTCCAGCACTGGGTTTTCTAAAGAGTGTGGAAATCAGTTTGTTTTCACACACAGACAATTTCACATCCAGGAATTCTGCTTCCATTTTACTGATGTTGCTTATAAATCTCAGGTTGAAGTTGTTATTGTTAATTTCTTTGACCAACAGCTGTGTCGATCTTACACCTCCCATCCAGATTACAAAGATGTCATCAATGAAACGTACCCACATAATAATGCTGTCTATCCATTTATCAAGAGGGAAACCGCTGAGCACCTGCTCCTCCCTCCAGCCCATGTGTAAGTTCACATAGCTGGGGGTGAAACAGGTGGCCATCGCAGTCCCCTGTTGTTGTTTGAAAATATCATGGTTGAAGAAAAATAAAAATATGAGCTTCAAACACCATTCAGTCAAGCTCAGGATCATTTTCGTATGTTGTAAAACCTTATATGACTTGCCCTCAGAAAGTGCTCTACCGCTCTCAATCCATCAGTGTGGTGTATACTTGTATATAATGATGTAACATCTAACATCATGATGAGCATGCCCTTCTCCCACCCCACCTCTGCAGAAAATCTCTGGCACAAGGATGCCAACAAGCCTCTGGCTAGACCCATAATTGCAGCCCAAGAAGGGCTTTTTGAGAACATGTCATGGTATATAGACCATTTCCTATGCCCTTTTGTTCAGAGCCTGTCATCCTACATCAGGGACACCACAGATGTTTTGCAGAGGTTGTTCTTCAGATGATACTCTTAACAACGACATTTTTAACAACGATATTACTGCATCATAATATTTTTGTATCACTATTTTTTTCCAATATTTGTCTCCCGATATTTAAAAATCATTATTTTGTCTAAGCACCTATGCAGCAATGCTTGCACAAGGGAAGATCTGGTATAAGTTGAATTTTATGGTAAAAAAAGTTTAGCTGAAGACTTTCTTCCTAATGGAAAGAGCTATCCAAATACCACACCGAAATAATTTTATTACAATTTTTGATAGAGATAATATTTTTACATACACAGCTATAGAAAGAAGTGTCACTTTTTAAAAGAAAAGCAAGTACAATAAAGTTCACCACTTCAGGGGTTTCCAATGTTGACCCTAGGTGGCTGGATCCTTGCCAGATATTCAGGATGTCTACATATGATCTATGTGCATATAATGAATCAAAATAACTCGTTTTACATAGTTGCCTTCATTAAAATCTGACATAGATCCAGCCCTTATTAACCTACAATCAACACCCTGCTACATATATTATTGCACCATGTTTACCTATCCTTAAATAGGTCAGAATTAAAAGATAGAAAGCTAGCCCTTAGAAGTATCTATAAAACATGATGGCGGCCTAGTACCCTTATCAACCTATTGCATGCATGTTCACAAATAAAGTAATTAGTACGACCCCACTACACATCCTGCTTATGCCTTATTTTTCATAATTTGTAATTAGTCATATATAGAATGTTATAGTGTGCTATAACATTACAACAAATGCGTTTCTGTCCATCAACCAAGGTGCCACTGTAAACCAAATTGACCACAAAGATGGTGGTCAACTCGTATGTGTTCTGTCTGCACATTGGTTTTTGTAAGAAGAGAGTAGTAAATGCGTTTTTCTTAAGAGATGGTAGCACCCAGCATAGGTCCTCTTTCAAGGGCCTATTTGAGGCAAGAACGAAGCAGACACAATTTCTTTGCCAGTCTGAAACAGGCTGTTGTGTTCAAATACGGCCTTAAAGTCTCTTTGATATCCAAGATCTGCAAATGTTTTTCTCTCTCAAAGTTTATTAAGCTTTGATATTGCATGGAAGTCTGCAGCATAACAGGAAGTATAGAGGAGTGCAACCACTTGATCAGCGTTATAATAATCAAAGGATATGTTGCTAGATGGAGACATATACTGTAGATCTCTCCAAATGTCTTACTTCTAGGTTACAGGATACTGATAACTAAGAGCTAGTATTTAGTATGGTCAGTTTCCATGCCGACACGGACTATGGCAGCTGTCATTGGTGTAAAACTTGGAAACCGAATGCTACTCAGCATGACATTACGGAGTCCACGAAATGTAAACAGCCCCTATGACAATACATATCTCCACCATTCAAAGACACAAAGTAGCACACACCGACACAGCACCGAAAACATGAGACTGCATGTACAGAAACCAACTCCCAACCAGTAGAAAAAAGTAAAAGCAATAAAATATAACTTCAACAGTTGCATACTAGCTAAATATCCCACCACCATCTGTGAGGGGCGCAGTTCCTGGTGTTCATCATGACCACATAGCACCAGACATAATGGTGGGGCAATAATCTCAGAGTCCACCATGAACCTGTAAAATCCGATATAAGGCACTGCAATAAAACCAGGTTCACCATCACTTTATCTGACCTGTAAGGGCACTACAGTATTCCCCAGGATCTCACATGGTCTTAAACACTAGGCATAATAGCACCACAGTAACATGACACCACAACACAATTTGTAGAAGCGGTGCAGTAGCCCCAAGGCCCACCATGGCCCTAATAAATATGTAAGAGCAACACAGTACCTTCTTCATCCACTTTCACCCTCCAACACCAGGCACCATTGCATATCTAACACACAAGGTGATAGGAGGACTGCTTCAATTTGTCTTAACATTGGCATTCGCTCGAGGTAGCATTCCAACCAACCCATTGTTCTTTTACTCACAGTGCCACATCAGTTTGGACGTAGCCACATGCAAATCTTTCTTGACCCTGCTCCAATAGGAACATTCCAGCCTGAACCGCCAGGGAATCCCTGAATTTAAACACAAGCAACCCAAGTTTTGACCCAGCCATATGCAAATCAGTCTTGACACTGCTCCAATAGGCCAGGTCCTCCCTGAACCGGAACACAAGCAACCCCAAGATTGGTTTCTCCCTGATTGGTCAGTCAGTCAGGTGTAGCTAGGTTCGAGTGGCACAGTGAGTATGGGAGCTATGTTTGGGCATACCCTTGCCTCTTACAGTGGTACATCAAACAAACAAAAGGTGATGTGAGGAATGCTTGCAATTTGTCTAACTACTGGAAATCTCTCTGGGTATCATTCTCTTTTGCCCAACATGCCATCTCTGTTTGGACCTTCAGGCTGTGTGTTTGACCATTGCATATCTAACCTATACTTTTGTAATAAGCTTGTGCACTACACAGGCCACACACATATCAGTGACAAATAAACCCAGCTGGAGTACTCTAAGTGAAATACATTTTTTATAGGGTAATCCACTGCAAACAAGCATTTAAAGAACGTAGACTGTGTCTTACACAGACACCCATGTATGTACGTTGATTCTGCAATTGAGACTAATCTGCAACGCCCATTCATACAGTAACAACAGCTTGAAATATGAAATCATGTAATACATTTGAGCAGTGTTCATTAGGCAACAAACACCTTGTGTTGCATAATACATCCTATACCATGGTAATAAAGGAACAGCATTGGGACACTGGTGCCCACAGAAGACCCAATCTCCTCTGTCTTCAGTCACGTAAACTTCCAATGCTTATGTTATGTGTCTGCTGCAGTACATTTTATTGTTCCAGCTAATCAATTCCAAAAGCATGATAAAAACTTCTAATCACTGCCTCAGGATTCACTCTTCGGCTGTGCCATGCGTCTTTTGGTTCACATGACCTCCTCATAATCTGGCCTCCAATTAATTCCCAGGCCAGATGGAGTCTTTAACTGTAATTAACGATATAGATTAGAACAGTCCATGGATGTCATTTAGGGGACGCAGTTGCGAACCCTGGCTTTCCCCTTCTTACCCCTGGAACTGCCTTTGCGACCCATGGCCTCAGAGGTGGCAATATCAGTCCCAAGAACACAGGGGTGTCTCGCATTAGCGGAGTCAGGTTCTAATCTCGTTTTCTGCTCATTTGAATTACTTTAGTAGTGAAGAATAATGTATTATTCACTATTAGCGTAATAAAAAGTGGAACAGCAAGATCTGGACCTTCACTGACATCTTAGATAAGATAAGAAGTTTTAATGTATGTTGCGTGCATGCATGTGGGTGAGAGTGAGTTTGGGTGAGAGCGTGTATATGTGTGAGCATGTATGTTTATATATGGGATCGTGGATGTGTGTCAAAATGAGTGAGTAAGTATAAGTAAGAGTGAGGTGAGAGAGTGCAAATGAGTGATTCAGGGTGAGAGTGAGTGCACGAGAGTAGGTGAAAATGAATGAGTGCAAGTCAGTGCTAATGATAGAATGAGAGTGAACGTAAGTGAGCATGTGTTATGCTTGCAGATCCGCTGTTGGACCTGGCATGCTTCTTGGCTTATAGAAGCATCCTTGACAAAATGTTGGCACTGGAATACTGGAGGCAATACTTACATATGGTATGCCCTCGGCAAAATGCTACTGCTTGCACTCTGTAGGTAAAGTTTGGCATGGAGCACCCATGAAAAAATGCCAGCAGTGGCCTCTTGGAGGAAATTCTTGGCATAGTTGGCACCTGTGGCAAATTGCTAGTGATGGCACATTGGAGGAAATTCTTGGCATATGAGAAGACAAGTGTGGCAAGGTCATGCCTAATTGTGGTGGCCATATACTTGTAATTAAAAAATAACCATCACATATAAAATGTAATTATAATTTTAACTATTGATTATATTACAATATCTGATAGGGACTTCTAGCTGCAGATTCCTTAACTTAGAATATTCCTCGGGCGCCATACAAGATCTGGAAAATCTTGAGCAGTACCTCCGCGCACTGGTAGGTGACACCGATCGGCTTAGCGTCATCCACGTTTGATGTGACGTACGCGGTGCCTACTTGGTGCCAAACCAGTGCGCTAACATCAGTTCCTTTCTTTGCGTCCAATCAGCGCAGATCCAGAAGAGCTACATCAGTCATTTTTGACTAGCTTTTATGAGTTTTTGACGGCTATTTTTGAGCTATCAGCTCCCAGTCTGCTTAAGGATATCCATAAAAACCTGTGGGTTTTAAACCCTGTAGAGCCTGTCACAGGCAAATGTCGGTGACAGACCCCCATCTGGTTTGTTTGTGGTGCTTGGAGCCAGACCACGACTTCAGGGCCTGCCCCGACTGTCGTACTATGAACCCCAAGGTGATCTGGAAGTACGCCATGAAGCTCCTGCCCACTTGACACCAGATGACTCTGCATCCCTTCAGGTCCAGGTCACATAGAAGGTCCCAGGCCCATTCTTGGAGTTGATCCTGCCAGTCATCGTCAAGGTCTAAATCATCATTGGGTAAGTCTCACAAAAAAAGGTCCAAGAAGTTGACGCGCTCTTCGACTTCACCGCATCTGTCCAAGTCTTTGGACAAGGCACAGAACAATGCCACAAGTCTTGGCACAGCTCCCACACTTCCCCCACAGAGCTTGCACCTGGACCCGCTCCATGCCTCCCTGACCTCTTCGGAGCCGGAGTGACCCCTGCCCAACTTGGAGTTTTATGAGGCTATGCACCTCATATTTGGGCGTCTGGACCCATCTGGAGCGCCTTCGGGCCCCACGGGTTCAGGAAGTGGTATGACTGGGTCCCTGCTGGCGGGTTCGCCCTCAGCACCAGTCTGGCCATCTGGATCCATTGTTGGATCCGGACAGATTGTGGTCGCAAATCCACAACCTAGCCAGGGTCCAGTCTGGTGGAACCATTCCAGGCACCACCTTCGCCCTTTGGCATAATTCTTGACTCCGATATGGAGCTGGATCAGAGTCAACCCCAGCGCCAACCAGACCAAGACCTTTCCGGTTGTGGACAGTGCCTTCCTTAACAGACACTTCACCAGATACTTTCCTGGTCTCCCCTCCTACTGTGGCTCTGGAGGAAGGAACTTCATTTGTTATGGTGGTGCGGAGGGCAGCTGAGGTCCTGAACCTTATGCTGCCCTCAGTGGAAGTCAAGACGAATGTCCTAATGGAGGTGCTTCAACCTAAGGTATCCCACAGGCACTTTGCTTGTTAAGTCCTCAAGGGCTTTTTGGTCTGAGCCAGTTTGCAAACTGACTTTCGGGGAAATATTGCTTTGGTATCTATTCTAAGATAAGGAATCTGCAGCTAGAAGTCTCTATCAGATGAACAAGTTACTTACCCTTGGTAACGCCTTATCTGGTAGAGACTCTATCTAGCAGCAGATTCCTTACTGACCCTCCTATCCTTCCCGCTCTTTAAACTGGACTTTTTCCTCCTAAGAAGGTCCTTGTAGGCCCTTAGATTCTGCACACTGGTTTTATAGCCCTCTGACGTGGCTCCCTGCTCCTGGTGCGGAAATAGTAATGTAAGAAACTGATGTTAGCGTGCAGGGGTGGCTCCTATATAGGCACTGCGCATGTCACATCTGGCGTGGATGATGGCTACGACACAGAGCCAATCGACAGTTATGCTCATACCCACCTATTACATTAATCAGTCAGTGGATAGTTATTTAGTGCATGATGCAGGAACTCTGTTCTATAAAGGCTCGCATAACCCCAGCTCTGGCAAGTCTTCGAAGAAGCATGTTTGTACAGTTCATGCCCGAAAAGTCTGGAGAAATGTTTGATATTCTCAGTGGGCAAGCATTAATCACTTAATGCAATAAATAGCTCATAATTTGTACATATTTGTCCGTTGAAAGATTATGGGCATTTGCACACCTGCATACACACTGCCCTATCCACTGACTGATTAATGTAATAGGTAGGGATGAGCATAATTACCGACAAATTCGGCAAGATAACATGGAATTACAAAAGAAGATTAATTCTGCATTTAGCGCTATTTTCTTAGTGCAAAAATGCCCCCTCGCGTCCATTTAGGACGCAAGGATGCATTTTGTGCTCAGAAATAATGCTAAATGTAACAGAACAAGAATAGTAGCCGCTTGCTATGCATGCGTCTCCAAATAGTTGGCATATAAATGTAGTCCTGTTTCAACTGAGTCAGATCAGCAAATACTTCCTTTACCACTGCCACTCCACTCCACACCAACTTATTTAGCACCTCTGGTCAACTTCATACTTGAAGATGTCAGGGACCCAAAACCACAGCATTTCAGAATATGAGCTGGGCTAAGTCCAGCATAGGGTCCCACCATTCATAACCAGCCTGACAAGTAACTGGCAAATGATGATCCTCAACAGAAATGCCAACCTTGGCCTGGCAACAGACATGCATTTGTTCCTGTGGAGTGAAGTAAACAATAACATGCACACGCAAACATGTTACACTGTAAAGACCTCTGTCAGCATCAGACACCTATTCTTCTCATTAACCAACATAAAGCATTACTACCCAATACGTCGAGCAAACCAATCTTCACTGAAGAAAAACAATGCCATCAGATAACCCTGAGTCAATGAGAAATCCAAGACTGTTTACACAGAACGCCCAAACTCTGACCCATAAGGAAGTTAGCTTAATATAAACACCCCAGGTGGTTCTCATTAACAAAGCGAGAACACTGGCCACTCCCAAACCTGTTTGACTAATCGGAACTGGCAAACCATACCAATTAAACAAAATTACTCTCTGCTCTCCCAAAGACTCCATAATACTCTAATACTTCAAATTTGCTTAGAAAGAATTTTATTCAAGTTTTGATTCATAGTGCGTCCGAAACCTTACAGGTTTCAGAGCAATGTCCTGTAATTTGGAACATGCAAAAAGAAGTGCAGTTCCAAAACAGGTAAGTCAAAGGAAGAAAACATATGTCATAGGTAAGATTTACTACTTAAGAATTAAAAAAACGCAATCGAGTAGGCAATGGGATATAATGTTGCATTCGCTAATAGCATTGGTATAATGGAGACCTGAGGAACTTAGCCATAAAAACTCAGCTTTTACATTATTGCTAAATGTCCTAGGAAGGGGCAGAAAATGGAGTAGGAGTATTGCTCATTTGCGATCAGAATTACATTATTCACGTGACTGGTGAAACAAAGTAAAGTACTTAAAGAAGGAAAAAATGAATAGAATAAGAAACTAGCAGTTATCTTTGAGGTGTCATGCTTTGGGCGGCAATTATGAATGTACAGATGCAGCAAGGATAAAAACCTACAGTGTTCATAGTATACAAGAACAAGCCAAATTGTGTACGAAAGATGCAGAAATATAGTGTGTTAAAATGAGAAATTTGAAGAATGGAATATCAAACTGGTACATCGAGATGCTTCTAATGAGTAGAGTTTTTTTGTGCACGAGATTTACAATATGTACCCATGCACTGCATCGTATTTCTATCGCCCTTATCTACCCACCACCAGCCTAGCCAAGTTTCTCAGGTCCATGAGTAACTAGCTGCTCCAGAGCAGGTTTTTTTTTTGCATTCTCTGACTTCTCTTATTTAGCCCACTACTATAAAATCAAGACTGTACATCCCTGCATGCTAAGGGAAAAAAACGGTACCGCGTTGACTTAGCAGCTATGCATCATCCTCCGGTTTTAGCTCTCTACAACATTTTAACATGAACTTTTCAATTTTATCTTTCGCACTTCATCCAGCACCACGTCAAAGGAGTTCTTGTCCATTGTTGAATATCTGCTAGCAGACTCGCAATTGTTTCAATGTTTCGACAAATCAATATTATATTAAAACTCCGATCACCAGGTGTCCTTCCTCCGCTAAAGCGCCAAGATACTCCCTGGAGTGAACGCTGCGCTATATAAAAACGACACATTCATTCATTCATTCATCACCAAAGAATGGATAAAGTAAAATAATAGCCGGCACCCGTGCTTCCGAGTGCTTCGTTTTTCCAGTCGGTATTCTAGGAAGCAGCAGGCAGGACGCACTAAACGCGTTGCATTGTTGTATTCATCGGCGCAGGACATTCTTGACAAAAAGCTGCATCCTTTTCTGGACAATGAACAGCAAAAGCGTTACCAGGGTTGCAAAGCGATGGATGCGGAGACTGCTAGCTATCCGAAGACAAACAGTTCAATATGGGAATTTAAAAACCAAGGCAGCTCTAGGTGAGATGAGCAGAATGAAGAGGAGGTGTGGACAGCTGTCAGGATAGAGCTCCAGCACTGTCCTGTGTCAAGGTGGTTCTCATTTCCAACTGTATGGTGGGAGGCAGAGAGTGCGGAAACACTTTGCAGGAACCACAGTGCTCCAGACTGCAGTGCACGAGGAAATAGTTGCCTCTTCATTTATTACCGTAGTAGTAAAGCAGTTCTCAGACCTGGAGATAGTAGTGCTTCCAGGTTGCGTAGGAGGCGGCAAGTGGGACTAGCACGCACTCATACAGGGACTTATTCAGCGCCCAACCATTCGGCACAGTAAAAGCACGTTTATGTCAAATGTACGAGAAATCGCATTTCACCCATGCAGAAATGAATTTAAAAAATATGTTTGTTATTTTTAAGTGATGCAAGCAAGATTATTGTATTAGACTACTTACAATATCTTAGTAAGGATGTCGAGATAAACAGCGTATGAGATTGCCAAACAAAATGATTAAAAAAATCTTACGTTCAGGTACCTGATGTAGGCTTAGGGGCAGTGATTACAGCAGATCCTCTTCCAATATGGTGGCCTACCTCACCAAGAGAGTCGTAGGACGCCTACAGCGAGAGTAAATAAGAAACAAGCATTGGTCAATGCAAGAAAATATGCTACAGCCAATAGAACTGAAGGAAAAGTAAGTGGCCCGCACAGGAACAAATGAAAAGCCAGGAAAGAGAGGAGGTGGGATGTAAACCATTCGCAGGCCATACCTAAAAAAACAAACTTAATCCCCCTTTAAAAGGAAGCCCAAACCAAGCAAATATCCTACTAGGAAAAGTCCAACTGATGGTGGAGATCGAAAAGTGCAAAAAGCCAAATGAAAAAAATACAAGCAAGAACGGGAGCCACGGTGGGGGAGGCAGCAGGGAAAAAGGCAGCAGTAACACAAGTGTGGCATTAAGAGAAGGTGGGAGGAAGAATGCTATATTTGAATGTAAGTAGCTAGGGCGCTCTAACTAAACACAGACAAACATTAACAGAGCTGGAAACCAAGAATAAAATAGTCACCTCAGGAACTGATAAAGAACCATAGTGGAATGAGACAGTACCAAGTCCCTGCTCTGTGAGAGGAACAGAAGAGAGAAAGGAGGGACAAAGAGGCAGGGCTAGCCACTAGCAATCAAGGATTTTTAAAGGACACTGACATACACAAATAAAAAACAATGGCAAGAAAAGGGATGGACTTAAAGGGCACAGACTAATTACAGCAGGTTTTGAAGAGACAGCACATGCGCCGTCTAGCTCGACCTAACAAATGCTCTCCTCTCATTGACTTCTAGCTAATTTTTTTATTTTACTGACTGGCAGTACCACCACAGGAGTGGGTGAGAAGGGGCATTATGCCAGTGGTCCCATGCTACTGCAGGGTCCCATGTCCCTACTTTAAAATATATTTATAGATTTAAAAAGCTGGCATATCATATTTTATTGTTAATAATGAGGCAGCTAACATGGAAATGCCACTAGATGGCGTAGGATGATGTGTAAAGTAGAAGGAATACATTGTCTCTTCCCACGTGGGTATTATTTTATAATTTGAATCAGGTGCTCATGGCATAAATGGAAGAAGTGGTGGACCGCACACAGTTTTTTTACCCTGGCCCCACAAAGATGCCTGACAAGACTGCTGACTGGCACTTTCAGTGGTACACCAATGACACAAATTTGCTTTTGCATTGTTTGTGAAACTAATATACTGATCCAGTGACTGGATGGCTCACATGGATCAAAGAGTTGGATGATGGAGAGAAAATTTCAGTTACATGCTGGTAAAAGGAAAGCCATCCTCTACATCTTTAAAAGTACAATGATACTCTTAGATAAAACACCCCCTTTAATTTTTGGATAATATATAGAATCAGTTAAGAAAATTAAGAACTTGGTAATGATTATAGATGAGAATATTGCCAAGGAATGGCACATTAGCACCATTTTAGGCTGCAGTACCTTTTAGTTTGGTGCAGAAAAGAATCTGTGGATTTCAAAAGGTCTCATAATAGCCAAAAGAGTAATTGAAAAAACTGGAAAAGCAAAAAAGAAACTAAAGATAGAAATTTGTCTCAACAGCATCTCTTGTTAATCTTCCTTGGAGAAAATCACTTTCAGGTTTCAGGGAAAAGAAGAGATGTTCATTAAATTATGGATTAATTGCCTTCAACTTTATGCATGAATATTCTGATTTTTCCTTAGTGGACACTAGTGATATTAGTTTTCATTGTAATATAGATTGACCTGAATGTTAGGTCTCGATTAGGAGTGCCACAGTTTTGGAATCTGAATACAAGGTGTTTGGAACTAATTGGCTGCGATAATTATCGCCTATTCTGAGTTTTGCCTAAATATTGGACATAACCTATGGATTTTCATTCTTCCCTCACTAAAACCTTATGTTCTGTATTTACTAGGCATGTGTCCACTGACAAATATCCGCAGGTTAGACCCTCTGAAATTGACCACAGGAAAATTGCAGCAATTGGATGTTTGCTGCAAAACTTGTAGTTCCAAGTTGTGTAGTGAGATGTGTTACTGCACATATCAGAATTAGCTGGACCACTCATTATCGAGACCGTAGTGCTCTACCTGTGGAGATGATCATACAGAGCACAATTGTGAGAAACAATTTGTAAAAAGATGCTGCCCACGCTTTGTTGACAATGGGACATGCCCATCATTCTTCATGTTCATTGCTGTTGATGACAAATGAAGAAACGTGGTTTCATGTGTGTATGTATGTTACCGAAACGCGTTATGGCAGCATGATCGTGTAAAAATAAAGAAACTTTGCGACCTCAAAATTGGAGTTTGTGCCCTTCTGTTCCAACTGGGATGAGAAGAAGTTGAAGGAGGGCAAATCTTGGTGTTGTGGATATATATATATATAGGTTTCATGGGTAAGCAAAAGAAAATAGTACACTAAAACATTTGAGAAAATGTCTTACTGTGTATAAAATGCTGTTCTAAAACCCCATAGACATGGTTCAAATCCCGGTCTTGGCACTTTACAGTTAAAATCATGTGATTCTGGGCAGATCACAAAGGGTCCGATTCCCAAATGATTTTACACAAGAAGCATGCATGAGAACAAAACAATATAATTATCATCCAGATTCAACGATTGTAAATTAAATTTAGAATGACAAAATGTTCCACCATTCTATGTTTAGGAATAAGTGTGGGAAACTGTGTCTTGCCAAGGGAAGGGACTCTTTTAAACACCCGCAACCTCATAATTTTGCAGATTTTTATATATATTAAAAAATAGTGTTTTCTCTCAATTTACACACCAAAAACTAACTTCGGGTGGAATAAATCATAAAAAACTCACAGTTTTTCAAAGACAACACTGGCAGGATTGCTCCACAGGGAAATTAAAGCTTTTATTTGCAAATTCAAATGTTCGCTACAGTTACTTATGTGGATTTTTCACCTGGCCGAAAAGCTGCAGTAACAAGTAATGGAAAAATAATATTGGAAGGAAATTTATGATAGCTGTAGATTTTCAGGAGTATTTCCTGGAGTTTTTGTTAATAAAAGGAATAAAAAATAAAAATCTCTTCCAAACATACTAAAAAAGAACTAAGGTACATTTCCTGCTTTTCTCACATGAGCTTTTCAAATCTGCTTTTCATCTTACTCTGAATAAAATTGTGATTGTGAGATGAACAGTGTATTGTGTAGAATTATCCTAATTACAAGGTTCCACCAATCACATCCTCATCTCTGTAATTCGTTCTCGGACCCTCCCCGCCATTATATTTTGTGTGCAGTACCTCATGTTTGAGGTGCTCCTCCTACATAAAAAAAACTGTTCTCTTTTCAGAATTCTGATGTTGTCCTTGAAGTGAAGTCTGTCCCACATCAAATGCTTTACATTTCAAAAATAAATAAATACAATAAGAGATGTATTCTGCCCTTTTCTGTATTTACCGTAGTTTATTTCCAGTTGTTTCCTTTTTAATAAATTTAATGCACTTGATTAAAATAATCATGCTCAATACTTCTTTGTATATTATAGAACTCTTGTCTCTACCTGCAGCCGCGGCCCATGCAGGTATGAGTGGTGGGGCCGGGTTAGGGGGGGATTTGACAGACTACCACGAGGGAAAATTAAATAAATAATCAATTTTCCCTCGTCGTCGTCTGTCGAAATCCCCCCCCCCCCACCCGGCCCTACCGCTATTACCTGTGCAGGCCGCAGCTGTCTACCGGTATTTGATGTAATACGTATCAAGCTGCAATAAATTATCTTTTTTTATAAACAGCCCCTTTCAGTAGAGAGGCATAAACGTTTATGGCGACCTTCCAGCAAAATTACCATCAAAACTACAAACAGAGCTTATCTGGGCTGACCATTTGATAAACGCCTCAGCAAAATTAGTCCTGACACTTTAATACTTAGACAGCTCTGCTAGTTACCCACAATATCTAGAACTAAATTAAAAACTCTTACCTTGACCCCCCGTGCCAAGTATAGGGAATGCTTTTGCTACATAGTGGACAGAATTTGTAAATGTGCGTGACCAAGGAGCCTCCATTCCCGGGAATAAGCATTACTAGTGCTATATGGGATAAAGTCCCCCTGGAACACATTATAAGGAAATTGCAAGTCATCGGGGATTTCCAGAACCATATAGAAGGTTAATACAAGCATTCCATCCGTCACTTTTTTGTATACTTTAGTTTGTCGCCCTAAGTAGGACGGGTATGTCCAGATGTGGGTCCTGTCCACTCTGTACCACTGGAACCAAGCTGTACCCGGCTGATTAGCCATAACTACAGCGAAACCCATCCTGTGTTGCTTGTGTTCTGGTTCAAGGAGTACCTGGCTTAGCAGCTTGGGCTGGACCGATTGGAGTAGGATCAATACTGATTTGAATAAAGCTGGGTCCAAACTGAAGTGACATGGTGTACAAAATAACTATTTATTGGGATGCGGTCCGGGAATTTCCAGTGTCTGAGATTAATTCAAGCATTCCATCCATCACTTTTTTGAATACTTTTAGAAAGTTGGCATTTTCTTGTCCTAACCATTTGGTGCCTGCAGTCTGTTTCCTGGGTCACATTTCTAGGTGTAGTAGGCCATTGGCCTTTGTGTATTCCTCCCAGACAGCCACACAATAGAGGGAGTGGGTGTTGGTAGGATGGGTCATCCTAGCAGGATGAGGGGGCGGAACTGTGCACAGCCCCACTTGCACTTCAAAGACGTTAAGTCAGCTCATACACAAAGAACTTCAAACTAACCTATTGTGACTGCAGAGAGCCTGGGACCAGGGCAGGGAGGCAGGAAATTCCAGACACGTCTATTGGGAGGAAGCTCCAGAGGTTCCTTCCATTTCACAGCTGACTTCAGGTATAAAATAAGAACCCTCAGACCCACTCTTAAGTTCACTTCTGAACCTGTGGCAGGACTCTCGGAGGACTGCCCTGCTGCCTGAAGCCTGCCCTGTGCCCTCAAAGGACTACCCTGCTGCTTGAGACCTGCTTTTCTGCTTGAACCCAGGACTTCCAGAGAGACTCCAAGGGCTAGTTGGCTGACCCCCTGATCAGAGCATCAGGGACTATAAAGGCTGCAACTATCTTCAACTGCACTTGGACCTAGCATGAGGGAGTCCCGACCCTACAAGTGGTGCCCCTCCTGTCCTGGACCCTTGGAGCAGGTGCTAATTGTGCCCTGATAGCCCAAATCCAAAAAGTGGGACTTGGAAATTTTTTAGCCAAAACGTGCTCTGAGAACCAAGAGGAGACCTAGACCTACCTTCTCACCGATCTGCCCAAGGTGCATCGCCAGTCGGCCTGACTTAACTGTAGCTCCTGCTATGTTCTTCTCCACAGCAGCAAATGCTTTTCAGTGGCTCCTCGCAGAAGGGGTATCTAGCCTTCAGGAGCTCTCGTCGGCAACAGCCTGCAGTTTCATCCCGCTGGAAATGTTCGCCTTCCATAAAGAGTTTAAGTCCGAATAGAGATCTTCATTGGCTTCGTCCAGCGACTCCCCGACGACGACACCTCCTCCTCGAACACCGCCGGCAGCCATGCCACACCGAACTTTACTTTCGCAGACATTTTTCTTCAAAATTTCTTCTAAGTCCAAAGTTAAGATGAGACCAGGCCCAATCCACTTCATATATCCGAGCAGCGCTGTGTTGCAGTCGGCCATAACTTTCAACTTTGTCTCGGTATCAGGCGACTAGTTGTTCACGGTTGACACTTTGATCTTATGCAATATTTTTCACTTCAAACGTTAAAAATTCATAACTTTGGTCCTACTGATTAGATTTTTGTCATTTTGGTGTTAAATAATTTATTAAAACGTACTCTATTTTTCTAAATTAGTGCGAATCTTTTCTTGTACTGTGTTTTCACTTTATTACTGTTTAAGTGCTGCATAAATACTTTACATATTACCTCTAAATTAAGCGTAACTGCTTTTGTTCCAAGCAACCAGAGGGTTGAACACAGGTTAAGTTAGTGACTTTTTTTGGTTCACCCTGACAAGGATTGTGGCTCCTGCTTGAGAAGGCCCCTCCCTTCAACTAACAACACAATTTCTCACACACACCAAAAAGCAGTTAGTAATGTTTACAAAACGATATTACAATTAGTTTAATGGTAATCAGAAGAAAAAATGCTGTAACCTGAATTGTGTAGAAACATGCAGGCATTCTATCTATCTGGTAATGATCTACAAAATGGATAAAATAAACATAATGCAATAAATATGTCCTTAATACTGATCACTTTTTTTTTTTTTTAAAGATATCTTAGAATAAGGAAAACCAGTAGTGATTTTCCTTGTTTAAACTGCAGCTGTAATGATGCTCCATGACCTGCCTTTCACCTTGGTTACTGGCTCTGTCAGCAGGCATTGTGATGGCAGCACTCAGCTGTAATAACTTATTACAGTTGAGCAGCTACTTCATTTCTTTATGACAGATGACTAGAGACATCACAACTCGACTGAAATAAGGAAATTAAAGTCTGGTTCTTATACGCACATTGCAGGCTCCCATGTATTATTAGGTAAACTCTTACAGGGTGATAGTGCATGGAATCTGCCAAATAGGCATTGACTGGGAAATGAGACCATTTTTTTTGTAGAGAAGCTACTCCCACGGGCAATGATTTTAAAGAAGATATAGACAAAGCAAGTGATAGGACGGTCGTATACGAAGGCTGGGTTGAAGTGGTCAGGAGTGAGACATTTACCTTCTCCGTTTTGTTTATAAATGAGCAAAGGTAGCAATTGAATCCCTTCAGAGTGTGGAGACCACCGTACTATGTAGCCCTGGGACTGTCCATCCATCTCTCATACAGATTTGTTGACTTCTGAAGCCTGCCTTGCGAAAGGGCTTTTACAATTTGTTTAGTTTGTTTTTCAAACTGTGCGGATTTACCTCAGTTCAGCTCACAAAGGGCTGGCCACTGCAGCTTTACGCCATGCCTGTGAAGACAAAGGGGGAGTGTTAGCGGAATAGTGGACACACGTCCCTCAGTATTGTTAGGTCAGCGAGCTGGAAAATTGCAAAGGACAATGGGTAGCTCCAGAGTATTTGCATCTGCTTGAAAGCCAGAGCTGTGAAAGCTTGCAAAAACTGTAAAAATAAGACAAGGTGATTTTCCCTGTGCTGAAATTTGTTTTCGACATTTCCATTTGTACTTTAATATGTTTAGAAGTCAGGTGTAGAGGAATTATCATTATATCTTACTAAGGTATGCTATGCACACATTTTAGAGGGCGTGAGGACTACAAAATGACAGAGCAGGTCAGATGTCTTTAAGGTGCTGGATGGCATATCCTGTGTGCAGGTTGTAACCTTAAACGGTGTGGACTATGCAAAGTGATGAAGGACACGTGAATCCTGCGACCCGCATTGTAACTGGTAGCACTGTCATTCAGCCATATCACATCATAAACACACCAGGCTTTGGATGGACTGGAATCCCGCTCTGCCATCAATGCATGGGTCCGAGGCACCACTGGGGCTGCAGTGGAGTATGTTATTTCTTGTGCACATTACAAGTAGGGGTACGCATAACTCGAATATTTTAGTGTAGCGTAATCATGCGGAATTACCTAAAAATGGCACAAGATTACGCATAATGACACAAGGAGTGTAATCTGTGTTTAGCTCTGTTTGTTAACACAAAAATGCCCCCTCATAACGTAAATTTGTGCCAAATGCATCTTGCCATAAGAAATAGTGCTAAATGCAACAGAACATGAATAGCAAGTACGAACAGCCACTCGCGCTCGTTGATGTGCTCTTGGGGTAGGATTTTCACCCAACTTACCGCCGGCATTTACCACTATTTTGTTATCGCAAAATGCCCCTTGCGTATAAAAATGGGCACAAGGATGCATTTTGCGTTAAGAAATAGTGCTAAATGCAGCAGAACACAAACAGCTAAGGCGAACGGCCGCTCGCAATCGCTAATGTGCTCTTGCAGTTGGGTTGGTTTCCCCCTCAATTACTCTTAATCACACAAGTAGGTGTAATCATGTCATTATCGTAATTCCTCATGAAAGAGTAACATAGAACTACCGAAAAGTACCTTAAATCCTGGTTGCAGAGCATTGCGCGGGTCGAAGAAGTGGGGAGAAGCTACTAGAGACATGCCTTTGAAGTGCACAGATGCCATGCCCTGTCAGCCCTGGCTCTAGACTAACTACAGGGGATATGCAGCCCTTTGTGTGGGAACAGGACACAACCTATTCAGGTGTAAGTGAGGCTGGGTCCAGCTTCTCCATCCCTCCCATCCTATCAGTGATGGTCCAGTCAGTCACACCTAAGCTCCCATTGTGTGTGGCTGTCTAGGAGGAATACACAAACCCCAACTGCCAAGGCCTTGGAGTAGTAAAAAATTAATTTAAGAGTTTTTCGCTACCAGGACATGTAAAACTTAAGAGTTCATGTCCTGCTTTTTAAATACATTGCACTCTGGGCTGTCCAGTGTCTACCCTAGGGGTGACTTATATTTATTTAAAAAGTAAGGTTTTGGCCTGGCAAGAGCTTTATTTTGCCAGGTCGACATGGTAGTTTACATTTGCCCATACAGGCTCTGCAATGGCAGGCCTCAGACATGTTTACAGGGCTACTTCAGTGGGTGGCACAATCAGTGCTGCAGGCCCACTGGCAGCATTTAATTTACAGGTCCTGTGCACATGCAGTTCACTTTACTGGGGACAAATAAGTAAGTTAAATATGCCAGTTGGGTATGAGCCAATGTTACCATGCTTTAGGGAAAGAGCACAAGCACTTTAGCACTGGGTAGAAGTGGTAAAGTATGTAGAATCCTAAGGCCAGCAAAAACGAAATCAGCAAAAACAGGAGGTCCGAAGGCAAAAAGTTAGGGGAAACCATGCCAAGGATGCCAGGTCTAACAACCAACATACAATCTATTATGCTGCATGTCATGAACATGAAGAGGGGCAGAACATGGTATAAAGAAGGAGGACCAGAGAGGTGCAAAGCAGAAAGACGGTATGTTGCCAAACAATGAAAAGGAGGAGGAGGGACCATCACTAAGATAGGTGGGTGGGTTGGAGAGCGGAGTGGGTTGAAGGGTAGGTGTAAGTACTAAGATGGAGTGGGTAGCACGAGGCCATATGCAAATAACCTGAAGAAGTGTATGACAAGGGATGGTTGTACCTGACGGCTAATTATGGGGACCTCAACCAGTAGCCGGGAATTATTAGAAGCTCGCCCATAAACATTTGGTGGAAAGGCATAGAGGTGATGTTGTGTGGCACTTCACACACTTTGCTGTGCTGGATACAATATAATGCGTGGAGCATTTGATGCACCTCATTGCAACAAGGTGATTGATTTAAGAGGAAAAGAGTTAGGTTCTTAATAAGTTCTAGTCAATTTCTGGCCGGCACTGTGTTGGACTGTTTTGATATTGTTATGGATTTAAATTCTTATCAATCAAACAACTGTTCTTTTTGAAATCACACACTTAACATCTTCATGATGTCTCTTCTCTCTTCCATTGGGCTCCTTTTACCAGTGCCTGCTCCCCAGTTCCTCTCAAGAGTGGAGACACCACCCTCTTGTGGCATCATTTTACAGTAAAGATCGTGCTCCCTCATACATTTATAACTCAGCTGCAATGTTTCCCACATATTTTCTACAGGCCTCGTTACATTGCTCCCACTGCCACATCCGAGCTTTTGTCAACCTTCTGCCCCTACATGACATATTCAAATGTTTACTCTTGCAATTTCCACTGCTTTTCAGGTTGCTTTCACCATGTGCTTGGTCTTTGAGACCCTGCATTTAGGAAATCAAAAATTAAACAAGACTTAGGCAGTGTTAGAACACTTAATTCTCCAATTTCTTGACATGCTTCTGGCATCGTTTGAATAACCAGGGTGTCAGGAGGTCCTTTCTGTACATATGAAGACTAAACTAAGTTGCCTAACTTAAAAATTGGAAACAATTGGGCTCTTTGCTCATGCTGAACATGAGCTCAGTGCCATACCAGACCAGCCTCACATTTGCGACAAAGTGCTCCAGAGCAAGGGATCATGGACAGTGATCTTGAGATCTCTTCCTCTGGCACTCTGAAATTTGGCATAACAAGGTTTATAGCTGAAGAATGCGTCCTTTTCTCCACCCTTCGGTGCCATACGCATTCCCCACACACAAGTGCCACAACCAGCACACCGCTTTCTATGTCCATGGTATTTATGAAGGACTGACCGTTGTCTAGCCCGGGTATATGGTAGTGTCAATTCATAGGCAATCCTCCTGGCTCTCACTAATACTATCATAACAATCAGCCGTCGGGCAGCCAATTGTAGTTCAAACAGGCTGCATAATGACTCCCTTATACTGTTTAATACTATAACATTCACATAAGACAGGACCCCTACGGTTCACGTCCATCACCCAGTATTGTACCGGTCCACTGCAATAAACCACCCGTCACCAACTGAACAGCCAGAGAATATCTGAAGAGATTGGCCACATACCACTGATCAACTGACGACTCTAATTTAGTACACCAATGCGGGCCCTGGCTAGCTATGTTCTATGATCTCTTCGTGACATCTCACAATGACCATCATATATAGGATGATGTAACCAAGTTAATCTCAACAGATCTTGACACTACCTCTCCCTCCATCCTATTCATGCTAAGAACCATAAACTAAACTAAAAATCTCAGAATGCAGTAACCAGCTTGTTAGACTATGATCTTAAGACATACCTTAATCAGACCTGCAGAGGATCCTAAAGGGCGCGTGGCTGGCCACGGAAGAAGATGGCCGCCTAAATCGTGAGCTCCGCCGGGAGAGGAGCCTTTGATGGAAACGGCGCGTTTACCTGAATAGCTAAGGCTGAAGTTTTGAAGTGTCCTGCTTCGCGGAGGGCTGCGGAGACGTTTGGTGTGGACGCCGGGACTCTGCGATGCCTGGAATGGCTCCTTCTATTGTGGCAGCATCCTGAGGTGAGCTCGACGCCAGTGGGCCTTCACCACTTCAGGAATCCTCAGTCCTCGCATGCGCAGAGGCCGAGGCTCCCCTCGCTGTCTCCGCCCCTCTGAGCGCGCCTTCACCACATGACTGACTTTGCAGGTGGAGTTATGAGGGAAACGAGCACACTTTGTAACAGAGTGCTCCGACGATATGTGAAACTACACGGCAGGTCTGCAGTAATGGAAATAAAGCAAAAATGAGGCAGATTTAACTGATTAGTGCAATAGTAAAAATTTGTGGATATATTTTTCTGCCTAAATTGAACTTTTAATAAAACACCTGGAAAGGTCATATTCTGAGGAGAACATGAAATAACTTAACCTCTAATAGTCTACGAACTTCCAGTCTTCATATACACAGAAACCAAGGCCTTGGTGTCTAGCTTTGTTCCTCGGAATATTCCTCTCATGTACATTTTCACTCCTAAACGCAATTTTGAGGAAAATTCATATACCTATATGAATATAAAAGTGGTGGTCATGAAAGCTATGTTACAGTTTTAACTGAATATGTGTCATATGAAGTGAGGTGAATATATTCGCTTAGTGCAATGTAATTTTTAAGCATATTCTATTACCTAATATTACGTTTAATACAGCACACCAAACCTCATAAGCTACCTAGTATTTGTGGCATAGAAGGGATACAATACACAACGCTACGGTTAGACTCAATAGTCAGTCTTGATTTCTGCCAATAACATCTTCTGAAGTTTTATCCTCTGATACTAATTGTCAACGAGATAAACTCAACAATTTAGAGCACCTAACAGAGGTGTTATTCCGGAGAAGCACTATAGAGGTATAAAGTACATATCTGTGCACTGTTGTGGGATTGATCTTAATGTCACACAATAAATGTGGAAATAGCTCCTCTACACCACTTCTATTTGCTGAAGTTCTTAAACAATCGAGCAAGATGCCTGGGAAAGGATCTGCTCCCTCTACGAAAGAATCGCCTCAGAATGCCAACGCCTCTCCACAGGGTAACACACTGAATCATATCTTACAGGAAATTTCCACTGTCAGTCAATGCCTAGAAGGCATGGATGCTAACATATCATCCTTAGCAGCTGAAACCAAAGCTATTAGTGCCGAATTAGCGGGTTTTCATACAAAAACTGACGAATTAGACCTGAGATTGACAACAGTGGAAAGTCGTCTTGGCGCAGTGCAAAATAAAGACCAAGACTTTTATTCCTTCGCAGTAAGCTAGTTGACTTGGAAGACCGTAGTAGGAGAGATAACATTCGCTTCTTTGGATTCCCGGAACACATTGAAGGTCAAAACGCTAGACTATTTCTTTGTGATGTTCTTCCGAAATTAACTGGTATTTCCTTTGATCCTCCATTAGAAATACAAAGAGCTCATCGCATCGGTCCTCCACGGAAGGATCATACAGCTCGGCCGAGACCACTCATCGCTTGCTTCTTGACACATGAACAAACTAGACACCTGCTAGCTGCAGCACGCTTGCAAGGTTCATTCTCACATAATGGTCACGTCATCCACATGGCTGCAGATTTCTCTAAAGAGACTAACGAAAGACGCAAAGCGTTCCTCGCTATTAGACCTCAGTTAAGACAGATGGACATCAAATATGGTCTATTCGAGCCAGCTCGCTTTAGTATTACCAAAAATGGAGACTCTAGAGATTTCTACGACCCAGTATATTTGCAACAATTTCTTGATCAGATGAGATTGCAAGACATGGATACCCTAGACTCTTCAACTGATCATACTCATGCGAGTTTGGATTCGTCACAGCAATCACTCGATAACAGAAGGCGTAATTTTAGCAATCCGCGCCATAGAGGAAGAGACCTGGAAAGATCTGTTCGTACCCAAGATGACAAATCTTCAGCGTTGCACACTGTCTCTGCTTTTACACAAGATCAGCACAGAGATAAATCCTGTTCTCCCCTTAAACCTGCCTCAGATGAGGACTGACAACAGTAATATATCAGGATTTAGTTGATGGCAATAATTCGTATTATCTACTTTAAAATAAGATGAGCAATGTATTAACTACTTGAGTTTCTATCATAAGAATAAGGTTGTTTTTCCAACTTCAAGCTGTACGCTGAAAACTGAAATTGTATTTAAATTTATATAGATGTATTACATTATTATATATTAGACTATACTGTTTTAATAGGATGTTATATTATGATATACTATATAGTAATCTTTAATCCAATTTTTATTCCTTTATGTATTCTACTTAGTATACTTAATATTTTGCATTAACTAATTCTTGACCCATGTGTATTTATATATTATATTGGATGTTCTCATATCTGATATATAACATATTTATTATATCTGTGAGTCGTTAACTCCATCATTGTTCAATGAACTACTCACTTTATATTATATGCGTATTCATACTATTTAATTTCAAAACAGATTTAATATATTATTATAATTTACATTATAGCAAAGTATATATATTCTCTAGTTATGGCCGTACTTGGTATCCTTTCGTCGGGGCTCCTCTCCGCGGTGGTGTTCTGGGAGAAACAGACCCGCGGTTAATAGTTTAGTACTTTTAGTACTTTTAGTGTTTGTATCATTATATATCAATCTACGTACTCTATTCACATCCTTTTCCTAATCTTGCTATATCTTCAAATTTCTTATTCTAACATTTTAGACTTTCTTTGTTCAATTGACTATATATATCTCTGTTAAACACCAGGGGTTCCCCTTTCCCATTCTCCATCCCTCCCCCTCATATTTATTTTACTGTTTCAGGACATCCTTCTGATCGTTAAAATTCTATAAGCCTACTTTTAACACTTACTCAAATTAATTTGTATTTCCTAGACATGTCCAATACGACCAACACACGCCCTCTTTCTGTATTAACATGAAATGTATATGGTCTCACCCATTACATCAAAAGAAAAAAAGTGTTATCATATCTCCAATCCACAAAGGTGGATGTGGCATTACTTCAAGAGACACATTTGGATGCAGTGGACTCAGAAAAATTATGTAGAGACTGGGTAGGCAAAGTGATTCACAGTAGTGTGCAGAAAGGTGAACTTACACAAACAGGTCCTACCCGCAAATGTGGAGTAGCAATTCTCATCCGCAAATCTCTCCAAGTCACAACATTAAAGTCATGGATAGATCCTGATGGTCGCTATGTATTTGCCAAGTTACGCATAAGAGATACTCATATTTGCGTAGGTTCAGTTTATACCCCAACAGGAACAAAAAAATCATTTTTCCTCCATCTAAACCGTTTACTACAGAGATTGGTGCATCACAATATCTTATAGGGGGTGATTTGAATATTGTGAGAGACCCAATCCTAGATAAAACAGGCTCTCTAGATAAAAATAATGCAGCAGATAGGGCATTAATGGATGACATATTAGCAGATAATGGATTAATTGATCATTGGCGTCTCTCACATCCATCGGACACTGAATACACATTCTCTTCTCCAACACATGGGACCCTATCTCGTTTGGATTATTTTTTAATATCCCAAGGGTTGATTCAGTCGGTTCAAGAATCCTCCATCCTGGTACCAGCATTATCTGATCACTCACCGGTTCTCTTAGCTATAGAAGTTGGCATACCTAGACCAGCGCGCAAACCCTGGCGCATGAACATACAGAGACACAAGTCTCCTGAGGGTAAATCTCAGTTACAAACTTACTTTCAAGATTATCTCTCTACGAACCAGGGCTCGGTGACTTCAGGTAGAGTGATTTGGGCTGAGGCTAAAGCTACTATTCGAGGCCAATTAATGCGCGAGGCGGCATTGGCTAATAAACAGAATGCTGCACGTCAAAAAGAACTAGAACAGGATATAATATCGTACACCCGCCTTTATACTAAAGCACCCACCTTGCAAAATCGTAAATCTTTAAAACAAGCTCGAATGATGCTAAATGGACTCTTTACCTCTAAAGCAGAATATGCCCTCCAAAGAATGAAAACAAGACATTACGAACAAGGAGAAAAGGCAGGCAGATTACTAGCGGCACAATTAAGACAAAGAGAAGCAGCCATGGCCATTTAATCATCTCAAGGTACTATTCTTACTAGACCGCAGGACATAGTGAATGAATTCGCTTCTTTTTACACATCTCTCTACACACCTGAGGCGCAAATAGACACAGAAGGACTCACTAACTTCCTTTGAAAGGTAGATCTCCTTGGTCTTTCGGATGAAGGAAGGGCCCTTCTTGAGGGAGAGATTAGCAGAGATGAAATTGCGCAAGCGATATCTAACTTACCATACCATAAAGCCCCCGGAGAAGATGGTTTTCCAGCTGAATTCTATAGATGGACCGGATATAATGTGATTGATTCTCTACATGCTGCCTTCCAGGAGGCTGAACGGGATAATTCCTTAGGTCCCCTCTCTAACAAAGCAATAATTGCAGTACTCCCTAAACCCGGAAAAGATCCTTTAATTTGTACTAGTTATCGCCCTATTTCGCTCCTGAATTGTGATATCAAAATATTTGCCAGCATTCTAGCTTCTCGTCTTAAAAAGGTATTACCTTCCCTAATTCACTCAACCCAAGTGGGATTTGTTCCAGGGCGTTCCTCTAGGAATCACTTACGTACACTGGCTCATACACTATGGTATGCTAAAAACCTCCCACAAGATGCATTAGCCTTATCACTCGATGCTGAAAAGGCCTTTGACCGCATAGAATGGGAATATCTCTTCAAAGTGTTGGAACGCTTCGGACTTGGGAATCAGTTTATTAAAAAGGTGCGACTCTTATATGATAATCCATCTGCACAAGTAAACTGTGTTTTTTTTAAAATCAGAATCATTTCCAATCCGAAGAGGAACTCGTCAGGGATGTCCTTTATCCCCACTTCTCTTTCTCCTAGCAATGGAACCCTTAGCGGCCACTATTCGTCAATCGGATGAAGTTACGGGTATACATCTTCCAACAGGCGAATCCAAACTTTACTTATACGCTTATGACATTTTGCTTACTCTCACAAATCTCTCTCATTCCCTACCATCTTTACTCCAAATCATAGACAATTTTTCCTCCTTTTCAGGTTATAAAATAAACTGGGACAAGAGTGAAGCCTTACCTATCTCTGATGGAACCACAAAAGCAGCTATACATGGTTTCCCTTTTCATTGGCAATTCTCACGTCTTAAGTACTTAGGTATGCTAATAAACAAAGGTATGGAATGTATGATTACAGATAATCTCAATCCACTGATCGCCCAAATGCAACGTGATTTTGACAAATGGAAAATCTTAAATCTTTCCATATGGGGTAGAGTTCAAGCTGTTAAAATGGTTACTCTCCCATGGTTTTTGTATGCTTTAGGCATGCTTCCTCTTCACATTCCCTTATCTACATTGAGACTTATAGACTCTAAAATAAAACCTTTATATGGGGTTCAGCAAAACCTCGTTTAGCTGTGACAAAATTAAAGGCTCACCACTCTCATGGGGCATTGAGCCTTCCATCAATTGAACATTATAATTTAGCACTACAGATCTCTCAACTATCATATATGTTACCGGGAATCGCTGATGTTCCACAATGGGTCCATTTAGAACGACGCCTTTTATCCTCGGATCCAGGCATCTCCGCATTATATGGTACTAAAATTAATCGTCCGAAACCAAAAAACCCAATTTTATCAGCTATGCTCAAATCCTGGCAACGGGCCCACCGCGTATTAGCCTTAAACCCAAATATTCATGAAAAGGCACCTATATGGAACAATACCAGTATTCGTATTAATAAGAAAGTATTATTATGGCCATTATGGAAAGTAGCAGGTATTCAAACATTAGATCAAATTTTTCAAAATGGTGATTTTAAATCATTCACACAATTAAGAGAAGAATTCGTCTTCAAACACATCAGTCCCTGAAATATATCCAGCTTCAACAATGTTTGAAAAAACAATTAGATTTATCCTCTTCGGTACTCCAAAATTCACAAATAGTATCATATTTAAATATTTGGGGCAAACATAAAGGAGTAATATCTGGTCTTTACAAAGTTTTTACAACGCACCTTCATTCTTAACCCCTATCACAGACACTACAACTCAAATGGCAAACTCGGCTTTCAGTATCTTACACTAGTGGGGGAATGGGAGGAAATGATGGAAAATTTAGACAAAGGAACTCGTGAAGCTAGGCTTAAATGTTGTCTTTTTAAAATCCTTCACGACTGGCATTGGTCTCCTGCAAAACTACAGAAGGCTGGTTTACTATCACATGCTAATTGCTGGAGATGCCCTAACACCAATTGTGATTCAACACACATTATATGTCATTGCCCAATGGTACAATCTTTCTGGTCATATGTGGGTAAAACACTACGCTCTACAATGCCATTATGCCTCCCGCTTACTCCTGCTACTATCCTTCTCCATGATTTACGACTCTCCCCAAAGCTCTCTAAACCCCAACGTCGTCTCTTTCATACAGCATTGGCTACAGCAAAAATATGTATCTTACGTCATTGGAAAGCTACATCTCCTCCTACACAAGAAGAATGGCTGACAACGATGATACACACAGCATCACACGAAAGAGTAATTTATAACCTTCAGAATCAAACTGACATATTTATTTAGGTTTGGTCACCTTTCCTGAATATGAATAGTGGTATCGATATTGATGATAATCCCTCCAGTGCCAATATTCATAACTCCTAGTCTGACACTGTTTTCTCTTCTTTACCCCTCCACTTTCCTCCCCCCTCTGGTTATCTTGTTATCTTATGTTTTTATGTTCATGTTTCTCTACATTTATCTTATTATTCTTTTTTTATTCTATAGCATCTCCTTTTCCACCTTTATTATTCTATCTTATATTAATATGTTTTATTAGTTCCTATACAAGAACTTTTACTCTCATATATCTACTTTACCTTTGTGATTCACTTTATAGTACTCTATCTTTTTTATAAATTAGTTCACCAATACTAAGGAGATTTATTATATTTTTATCTGCGTATATATATATATATATATACTGTTTAATTTATATATATGTTGTTACAATTTGATTTATTCTTTAATCCTTTGTTCCTATTCTTTCTCTTTTTCTTTCTTTTTTCAATTTGCCTTCATTATCTAAAAATTCAATCCTTTACTTATTCACCTACTTATTCCATTATTTATTTATATAGATATTTTATATATTAACAAATAGTATTCACCACATGTGTTTTCCTTCTCATTTTAATAGATTTAATATATTTATTTAGTATGAATTGTAAGATGTTACTATCATTACTGTTCTTGTGAAGAAATTTTTTCAAAAATGCTAATAAAAAAAAAATTACAACACAAAAAAAAAAAACTGACCTGCAGAGCTGTTCCAGCTTACTGACCATAAAGTGCATGTCTGTTTTTCACACATCTTCTTCCTCCACACTGGTAAGTGCTACGTCCCGAAGCACAATAACCACACCTTGGTGGTCATCACACACGACATGGAAACACTAACAAAACAAAGACAAAACCCTTCCAACCACACACTCACATGTTGTACAATGCTAATCATGTAGACAAGCACATCAGCGCACCCACATGGGGTTAGAAAGCGCTATATAAATGTTACAATACAATGTCAGCGATGCAGTCCCTGTTTGCACTTTACATGTTTTACTTCCTCTTGCTTTGCCTAAAAGTATTTTCTTTTTTCAGATGTTATGTTGCTCTGTTTTTTCCATGCGACAAATGACTCTTGTACAGCTCATACTGCAAAATGAGTCACTTTAGGTGACTGGAATGTGTTCAGGTTGTGGGTGGGTGTCCCTGACAGTTAACGACTGAGAACACTGAAGGCGTGAGAGTTCTCACAGAGCGTATCCATGAGTCATAAAGGTGTTCAGTCTACATGCTCATCCAATCCTTGACCTCTCAGCAGAGTCCACTGAGCGATGTGACACATACGTGACAACTGTAATTCATAATTTTATGTGAAAGTGTCTGAAGGCGGTTACACAGCCCTTGAAATATTGACAGCATCAAATGAAAAGAAAATGCTGTGCTTACAGGTGAGGACAGAGAGGGTGTGTGTGTGTATGTAGGGTCAGACTGGCCTATATGGCAATCTGGCAATGCCTGAAAGGCCGGCCTGACTGGTAAGTGCGTGGGACGCAGGGCCGGCTCTAGGGTGGTGCAACCGGTGCCACTGCACTGGGTGCTGACTTCGCATGGGGGCGCCTGTTTGCTAGCTTATATTGTGCTTAAAAGCACCTGCTGCCGCGTTCCTGGCCTCCAGCAATTTTCAGTCAACAATTAAAATGTCAAGAAAACTTCGGTGATTAATGTTCTTCCTAGCGAGATCGGAAGTTTGTCTAATAGAAGTTTTGACTCGTGGAAGTTTTGATTCATGGTAAGGTAGCGCAGAGGGTTAACATGCCTGCTGCAAAGAGCATGTACCATGCAGATCACAAAGTGAATGTAATGTAAACAGGTCAGTGGGTTACTACTTTTGTCAGAGACTTCCTTTTGTTAGTTGCAGTTTACAGTGAGCTATTAACGGTCATCAAAGAACTGCTTGCAGACTTCAAGGTATAGATTAGAGCATATGGATTTTTCCCCCCGACTTTCATTATTCTAACGTTGCAAAAAGGGTTCATTTGGGTACAAATCAGTTCTTGTTATTAAAGAGAGCCCCAATCCATTGTGTTACATTTTAAATTCAGAGTTTGTGCTTCTCCAGACCAAATACTCTTCAACTATACTGCCTACCTGTATGGATGACATGTGAATCCACCCCTTTCTGTCATCTGTCTTATGTAACATTTCCTATTCACTGATTTACACACCTATGATTGATAGTCTCTGTGTAATGAGTGTGTTATGTAAAGTGCTCTGACACCCTTCACTTTTATGAGTGACGCTATAAAATTAATTAAATGCATCTGAGAGAGAGTGGTTATGGAGACTGTTAAAGGGTGGTAGGGAGGGAATCCGTGGCAGAGGTGGTCATTGGGGGAGGGCACCAAAAAACATTGTCGCACTGGGCGCCACCAGTGCTAAAGCCGGCCCTGGTGGGACGTATATTTTTGGCTGTTTGTGGGTTTGTTTTATAGTCTGGTGGTGGGCTATTTTTTATTTCCCGATAGTAACACAAACATTGCCTGCAGCAAGCAGAAATGTATCCAGTCAGCCATACCTTGCAAAACACACACACAGGTTTTTTTTGCACGTTCAAGTGCCTTGATTCCAAAATGTGGGACAGTTTTTTTAACGATCTGATTTGCTAATGGGGGGACACTTTTATTTTGGCGCCTGGGCCCATTTCCTGTCCCAGTCCGACCGTGTGTGTGTGAGTCTGAGAGAGGGTATAGTGAAGGTGCTGTGATCCAAGGAAGTACGTGCAGAAGGTCAGATTGCAAGGACGGTGATGAGCAGGAATGATATGAAGTCTGCCACACGCATAGATAGGATTTCAGAAAGACGTAGTGAGGAAAAAAATATGTGACTAACAGAGTGAGAGACTGTGGAGGAAGTGGTGAAATGAGAGTGACTGAGACACCACACCTTCCGCAGTTCATAGTAAGGTTTAATCACAGTCTCATATGTTCAGAATTGAAACATTTTCAATTCAAATCCAATTTTATTGTTACAACTTGTTTCTTTAATTTCAGTATTATTGTTATCTCTGTTACAGCTAACAAGCACTTGCAAAACCAATATATCTGGCATGTTTTAGGCGAATGTTTGCTGCTGTGTAAAATGTCTGGCTGCAACAACAGAAAGCTCATAGAGATGTATCCAAATAACGGTCAGGTGGCACACTGTGTGAAGCACAGCCTTTAGTTAACATGTTTAAGGCACGCCCTTAATTACCCAGGACACACCGCTTGGAAGGGACTCCTCGCTACACTTTATTTGCCGCTCCCCTTTCAGAGACCGCCATCTTTTAGATGCCACTTAGTGCCCTGTAAGCAAGGATCTAAGAGCAACAAAGCGAAAGACAATGGTAACAGCTTCTGCCTCTACCCAGTGGTGGCTGATCCGGATGCGGCTAGGTAGGGCGGCAGACGGGGGAAGGGGGGATATAAATACACTAAAATATATATATAGAAAAAATAAATAACGACTTACCTGACACTGCGTCCGCTCCGTCTTGCTCCTCCCGATCCTCGACTGGTGCACACTGTGCAGGCTCCCAGATGCCAATCCCAGTGCTTCTCTCTTGCTGGGATTGGCATCTGGGAGCTTGCTCTTGCTGGGAATACCATTCCCAGCATGAGAGAAGCATGAGAGAAGCTCTGGGATTGGTCTGAGCGGCCTGGTTTGCCGCTCAGACAGTGCCTGGGAGCCTGTGGCTTTTCTCCACCCGGCTGGACAACACAGCCGGGTGGAGAAATGCTAAGTGCGCATGACGGTTATGGCCGGCGTAAAACAGCAGACCAAACCGTCATGCGCACTTAGTAGTGCCCACAACTCCTCCTCCTGAAGCGCAGGAGGATGGCCCTGCCCCGCAACTTGGCTACCCAGCAGAGTCAACGGTGAAAAAGAAAATTATATTAAAATTACTTTATTATCATTTTCGTTTTCACTGTTGCCTCTGCTGGGTAGAAGCAGTGGGGAGACGCTCTTCCACCATAGCGGAGGAGCCGCACTGTCTCTACCAATCCTAAACAACATACCTGCTGATGTCACAGGTGACAGGCCAGCTTCCCTCATACAAGTGGTGGTTAAGGGCACTGGTGCAGTGCCAATTATCTAACTAGGGTGCTGGCCGGGGGCAACAGCTCACTAACATTATAGGAGTTCTAAACCATTCTGGTGTTACTGAATGGGCAAGTGCAGCAAATGAGTAAAAAAACTTTAAGTGGGGACCGTGTGTTTGTCTGAGCGAAGGGGTGGATAAGTTGGTAATCCAAGACACTTTTTGCGAAAATATGTTTCAATGGTACATTATTATACAATATTCTTAAGGATAGAGCTGCATTATGTCCATTTTTATTTAAAACAGGCCAAATCAAAGCAGTTTTGTGCTCACAAGGGAAAAAAAGAGTAAATAAAATAAGTGAGTTTTGGTTTATTTTCTCAGCCTACGTGATGCTTGTCTGGACTACATTCGTCAATTAAAAGCCCCACATAGGCCTAATTTTTTTTAAATATTTGTAATCATAAAAAGGAGGTATTTTGTTTACTTTGGTGTCTTTCATGTGCCTCATTCTTTCATCATCCATAGGACCCTATCACAAGAGTGACAAAAGTTTTTTGGGGCTGTTTGTTACCAAAGGCCATCTCTTTCGAATGTAAACTTAGACATACATGACAAGTTCATGTGCAGGGGTTGGTTACACGTTGTCCTCTGGTTTTTCTTTACTTACCACTGACCTTTCACTGCATTTGAGCAAACAGCGAGTGCTGCATGGAAAGGAGTAAGGAGTGCCAATCTACCTTAGAGCAAAGTACAGAGAGTCTGCCTTAAATTTTAAGGCTGGGAAATGGCACTTAGAAATCCCCAGATCAAGTGACCATAAGCCAAGATAGTTACAGCTAGCCACATGCACTACCACAACTCCACCAATTGTTAACTTGACTCCCTTCTTTGCCTTGCGACCAAAAAGAATATATGAATTGGATTGCCCATAATACAATAAGTGAAATACTCCAAGAAGTCAATTTACTTCATAATAGGAATCTATCCTGCCAAATCCTGCATCATAGTCCACGGAGCAAACATAGAGGAGTTTTTTTAGGGTGTGAATAGCCCGTTGATTAAGGAGAGGCAGGACTAAGATATTAACAGGAGGAATTTATTGAGCATGCCCAATATTTCAGTAGCGGCTGCTAACAACGGGCGTGGGGGGCGGAGGGAGGGGGAGGGAATTAAAAATAAAATTTTAAAAACCCACTTACCTGGATGCGGCCGGCCGCTGCCTTTCCTACGTCCTCTCGTCCTCTCCCTGGCTTCTGTGGAAGCAGGAAGCACCCAGGCTCCGCTGAGCCAATCACAACGCTGAAATGCAGCATTGTGATTGGTCTGAGCGCCGTGGTTTGGCGCTCAGGCAAGGAATGGGATTCTGGGCAGGTTCTCCACCCAGGCTGTAATGCAGCCTTGGTGTAGAACATGCAAAGCGCGCATGAATGTTTGGCTGGCCCCAGAGGGCCGGCCAAACATTCATGTGCACTTAGGAGGGTGCCACCACTCACCACTCCCCCCAGCCTCTAAATGGGCCCAGTCCCGCCCGCCCCCAACAACGGAGCCAGTACGTTTAAATACAATTATAATAACGTTGTTATTATTAAAAAAAAATCCAATTTTTAATTGCTCACTCAGTGAGCAGTGGGGCGACGCTCCTCTGCCTTAGAGGAGGAGCCGCCACTGCAATATTTCAGTTTCTTCAGTAGGATTCTTGCACTGAATTTAGACTCGGCTTCTAAAGGTGCAAGGTTTTTATTCTTTTGCACGATTAATTAGAATCATTTCAAACCATACATTCATTATGCACAGAAGCAGAAAAAGACTAAGACACAAATTGGAAAAAAAAATCCAAGTAGATTAAAATATATCATAACAACTATAATAATTAAGAAGCAAGTCATGGAAATCTCTGCTAAAGAGAATTGCAAGAGGAACTATGATTAAAATACAAGAGTTCAATTAACAACAAATGCAGCCTGTATAAGCAGATATGATGAAATCAATAACAAATCATATATCACACTACATGAAGCTCAGTGGTAAGTCCCATGCCAATTCAAGGCTTAATAAAAGAACTCCTTAAAAGTTAAAAACCAGCAGCACCCGTCTCAAACAATTAAAGTGACAGTGCTTGCCAGTATACACCCAGCGCCCCCAAACAATGATGTAAGGCATTTTGTTAAGTTTCCCAAAGATTACTGTGCAAATTGACTGCATAAACAGAAATGAGAGCCACAAGGGATCTAAAGTGCCAAAAAAACAATTCGATTCAGATCACATCAGATTCTGCATGCATCAGTCTGGTACTAAGGCAGCTGTGCAAGTAAGCTACAAAGGGGAGGTCCCTCCTAGGATCTAGCTTCTAAAAAAGCAGTAAAGTGATCATTATTGTGTCCTCTCGAGCCTATTGTTTATCCGCTGCCTTTTCTTGATCTTTGGGTGGGTCGGTTGGCCAATGTGTGTGGTTGGCCGAGCTCCGGGGGGGGGGGAGGCGTTTAGGGTGTGACACCCCCCTAATAAATGGATTCTGGTGTGTTTAGTTGGGTCCGGGGCCTCCAATTGGGCTAGTAGTGTCTGTGGTTGGGTTTCCACTCGGATTAGCAGCCCTCAGACCACAGTCTCTATAAAACTTTGCGGAGCTTGTATACACCTACCCTTCTTCTTCCCTCTCTCACAAAACAAGGCAAGAATAAACAAAGGACTGGATCACTCTTATGTGACGCAGAGAAACTCCTTAAATTTAATACTAATTTCATCCATTTTACCATTGAAATGGCAACGATGGTTGGGAAATCTCAGTTTCAACCCGAATCTAGTCTAACTGACTAAGCTACCCCTTTGGGGGTATGGGGCAGGGTTGTGTGTGCGAAAGAAGGAGGCGATTGCCTCGTTTCATAAGTCAGAGATAAGAAAGGGGACTCTTTTTCCAATTATTCAGGATTGCCACATGGCAAGTTAGTGCCTATGACCATTTCATTTATTTAAGATACACAAAGTTTATGCCCAAGGTTTTTCATGACTGGGCTTAGACGGGCGATATAGGTTATTGAATGGAACAGGTTTCAGCTTCGAAGCACCTTAGCGCCATGAACCCTGGTGTCGTGGATTTGTGACCACCTTCAAAAAATGAGAGGGAATTTTCATTAACACCCACTCTAGACCAGGCCACTGCTCCCTCTGTATCTTCATTAGATAAACACCAGCGGCTTCAGCACTACTTCGTTTCTAAAACAAATCTTAGGAAAAGGACAGAAACTAACAAAGTGTAATGAAGGGAAACGTCTGCAAGGAGGGTTAAATGTCAGTTTTGAAGAACAGTGGGTGGGGGGTGCTGGTGATGTTGTTACTTGGATATATTATAAAGCACACATGCACCATAAGAGTGGATGGTACACACTGCACATAAACATACTACTTATCCACAGCTGGTCCCGCGCAGACCTCACATAAAGTCTATCAGGGCTGTACACGTTTCCATTCTGAGCCTGCATACCCTGGTGTTTTAGTTCTGTGAGCCTGCCAGGGGAGACCTCGTGCTGAATGGCCGCGCCGGGTCCTGTGCCCGGGGTGCATGTGCACGTTCTCTTTGCATGACGCTGCATGTTTATTCAAAGCTTTGTCAGGCAGGCGGCCGTGCACTTCCATTCTGTGCATTGTTCTCTGCAGGGGATGATGCTCGCCGTTTATGCTGAGTTTTTAAGAGCGCGAGCAGCGGGCTCTCCGGTGAGTCGGTGGCTGATGCTGCTTCTGCCGCCAGTGTAACCTGGATAACTCAATGGTTTTCGCGCTCTCGCCCACCCTCCTTGGCTGCTGTCTCTCGCGCGCGCATAGACCTACCGTACTCAGGCTGGGACTTTGACAGGCATGGAGATAGTGTGACCCGTAGGACAGGACGATGCAGGAGCCCCCCGGATCCCTGGCTATGGATGGGTATTCCAGCAATGTGCCCGCCTTCCTCACCAAACTCTGGACCCTGGTGGAGGACCCCGACACGAGCCACCTCATCTGCTGGAGCAGTGTAAGTGACGCTACTTGCGGGGGTATACGAGGCGAGCAGGGCCAACAGGCCCAAAGGTAGGCCAGCGCGCGCAGGTAGCGCGCCGAGCTCTCACACGCGATGCACACAGATTCACAGAAGGCTATTCCTGCTGTATGTAATCATTATTCAAGCATTGACTACCAACAACTGCAAACAGTACGGGTTGTAACACAGAGCCAGTGGGCTCAGCACGGGATAGGTCGAGTCATGCACAACTTTTGTATCTCCCTCTGGCATCTGCTACACTTGTGTTTCTGTTATTTCTGCAATTTGCACATGTAACCATGTTATATGTCTCTGTACGCCTTATTAACTAAACTAACAAGATGTTTAAGTTTGATGGCCAGGCCACACTGGGATACACCACCCGAGCAGACGCCTGCCGCCCTTCCTTTGATGCACTTCATCAGAACATTCTGCGCATGGGGTTCCTCTTGTTAAAATCAAGTCGCTGAATATTTTGTACAGCAGTGAAGTCTTTCAGGCTGTATTTATAAACTCTCTTCCAGCTTCTATATTTAGAGGCTTCAAGGCAGGCGGCTCATTTCGGTCTGTTGGGCTTAGAGCATTTGTAATGCGTTTGGACAACAGACAGCGCCTGGCACAGGCCTGCTTGGCAATCCGGGATATTGTGTTCTGCATCACAGCTTCATACTGCGTCCCTCGCCCCTTCCCAGAGCCAAGTTGCTGGTGGGACTGGCCTGATTTATGATGCCGTCTGTAGGGCTGTTTCCCTTCAGCGTATTGGAGGGTTTCTTGAAACTCAAGGTTGGCACCCCAAATATCAGTCAAGAGTTCGCCCTAATAGGCTTGGTCTGAGACCCCTCCCTCTTAGGTATTGAAGCCACTGACCTGCCATTGACCGTGGGCAAGGCACACCCTGTGCATAGTACTCATGCCTGAAGGCACCTTACCCTGATTCCAGGTGGCAGGCAGGCCCTCAGCACCAGCTTGCAAGTGTTCCTCAGAGTATTGATTGCGCACTCAGCTGGACTATCCCATGAACCAATATGGGGGTGGGGGTGCTTAAGATAAGTTAAAAATATATATATATTCTACTTTTAGAAGTTGGGAGCACAGTGATTTGTCAGGGTATAAAAAAGTCATTGTTTTTCTTGATGGGAGTATTTTTACATGGTACAAAATGAACAAATACTGCCAAATCCAATAGGCCTGGCCTTAATGTGCCAAGACATGTAAATACCTGAAATTGCAAATGCTGTTTACATGCGTTGCATGCACAAATGAAGTCTAACATATTAAAGCCTGTCCTATGGGCTTTACCAATGCTGGGAAAAATCTAGCTTTCTGTGTAGAATTCACGTAGAAAGATAAAGAATTGAATGCAACAGACGGCATGATGATGGAGTGTCATTTGAGATGTAAATGTGGAAGGATACACCATACAGCCAACAGCATGACTCCTCCGGTTGGAGCAAAAGCCCACTCTATGTTAATTTTAAATTATTGGTAATAATAGATCTTGCAGACAGCTGCACTGTCAAGCCAAGCCTAAAAATATAATTTAAAACTTTAAACCATGTGTATGTATTGTTCATAACTCATGCTTTCATTGCAGCTGGAAATTCACTTAGATGAAACAGTGTATTTTCAAGTTCGGACTGGCCTTGTGGGCAATATTGGAGTGCCAGATGGGCCAGTCCGACAGGGCAGTGTGTGGCCCGTTTTGTGCTGTGGTGGGCTAATTTTATGACTGTGTGTGGGCTGGTGTTGTAAACATCTTCAAATAAAGACTAGGCGCTAGTGACAAGCATCATTGTGCAGGCCGTGGATGGTGTTATCTCATTGCATTCAACGTGGATGTACCAATCACACTTTGCGCGCAGAAGAGCAGGAAGTGTCAACGTTTTTATTTTTTTGATAGATACGGAACATAGTGAATTAGACTGCTGCATTTCTCGCATATTACCTTATACGTTGCCTGCAGCAAGCAGAAATGCATGTGGTTCCCCATGCTCATTGACCGCCCAGACAACATGTCTTAAAAAGTCGGGAGTTGTTGGATTTTCAAATGTGGGACACTGTTTTTACTACTCAGTTCATAAATGTCGGCCACTTTTATTTTGGTTCTTGGACATATTTTCCTACCCAGTCACCTTGTCTACTTTGCACCATAAAGCTTCTCTTCACACCAGACTGCTACAATAATTCCAGTTGCATTTTGTGGTAGGTCACTGGGAGTGATCTGGACATAGAACTGGGGCAGTTCCGGAGGAAGCTTGTATAGAGTTGTGTGTAACCTCCATTAGATAGGAAAATCTGAGCAGAAGTTGGTAAAACTGTGTACCAAGGTCTTATTGCACCAAAGGACCCCTGGGATGTTAAAGCTGTGCCAGCATGTAGAGGCACATTTCCCTTGTGATGGGGCAAAACACACCTTAGCAGCACCTTTGGTGTAGGAATCGCCAACCCCAAGGGAGTCAATCACTGATGCCAGAAATGAGGTGCCTTAAAAACTGAGGATCCTCCAGAAATGCTCCCACCAAACTGAGGGTTTTTTAATAGTGACATGTTTATGGTTGAGCAGTAATGTCACAGGTGGCTGGTACGTCAGAGGCCCATCACTATATCTTCTAGAGACCTGCGGGCCTATACATTTTATACATAATATAAGAGATGCCCTACTTTTTACATTACTCATCTGTCTGTGCGCACTGAGTGCCTGTGAGGAAGAATCTTTCTACCCCCTTTTCTCGGTGCCTGTGAGAATGATTCCTTGATCCCCAAGTTCAGAGTGGGTGTGTGAAGTTTTTTCTTGTCTGAAAGGAGGACAGAATGATTCTCTCATCTCTGTTTGTGATTGGCCCACAAGACTCTAAGAGGGTGACCCCGAGGGCCTGGCCCCAGCCTCCCCGAACCACATGGTCATTCTGAGCTCCTTCAGAGCGTGCTAGGAGACATCACCCTGCGCTATGAGTCATGCTCAGAAGTTCACGAAGCCCTTTTACATGTCACAGATCTTCTCTGAAGGTCAAGCGCCAAATACTCTTCCAAGAAAAGCTGTAAACGCTTTTTGAAAGGCACAAGGGGAGGCCCTTTCTTCCTCGAGACACTGTTTTCTTCAAGTGCGCATGATCTTCGGTGAGCTTTTGAAAAAAGCTGAGCTGCCAGCTTTACTGCCCTGTGGTATTACACAGCTCCAAGAGAGATGTGCCAAAGACCGTGCTGCCTGCGAGAAAGGACACATCTCAGGAAGTCTATGTTTTAAAATATCAAATCATTTTATTGCTCACCTCATTTCTTATGGACCGGTCGCAAAGAGTTAAGATGGGCCAATTCTACTCAGGTCCCAATCAGCTGTTCTGTGGAGTCCCTCAGGGATCCTCATTGAGCCCGACCCTTTTTAACATTTATGTGGCCCCTCTTGCCAGGGTCGTAAGATCTTTTGGGCTGGAGGTGTTATCCTACGCTGATGACACTCAAATCATGGTATCCATTACTAACAACGTAGAAGCTTCGGCGACGAATTTTAAAAACTGCATGCAGGCAGTGGCCTCCTGGATGGTTGAGAACTATCTCAGACTCAATGGGGACAAAACAGAGGTTTTAATTTTTGGAAACCAACAGGACATCTGGTCAGAGGCCTGGTGGCCAGATACGCTTGGCCCTTGCCCCCGCCCTGGGTCCAGCGCTAAAAACCTTGGCATCATAGTTGACAATTCCCTCTCCCTGGGCATCCTGATTAGTAGAATGGTTTCCACCTGCTTTGGGATCATTAGGACCCTTAGGAAGATCTCTCAATTTCTCTCCTTTTCCTCCTGAAAACAGGCAGTTGTGGCCCTTTTGCTGTCCAGATTGGACTATTGTAATGCCCTCTACCTGGGTATCAACAAGGGACTCGTGCATCGACTACAGCTGGTGCAGAACGCTGCTGCCAGGCTGGTGATGGGCCTTCCCAAATATCAGTTTCGGCTACTATCAGTAAGCTGCACTGGCTCCCTCTTGGCCGGGGAATCCTATTTAAAGCCCTTTGCCTCGCTCACAAGGCTTTCTATAATACTAGGTCGGAAGGCATCAAAAGGCTCTTTCGAAGATATGTCCCCACCAAGCAGTTAAGATCCGCCAGCAAGAATTTGCTGGTAGTTCCGAGTTTCAGGAAAGTAAGATGGGGGGGGGGGGGGTAGAGCCTTTTCTCTTGCTGCGGCCAAACTCTGGAATGCCCTTCCTTCCTCAATCTCTGGATTGGAACCTCATTCTTTCTTTCGTAAAGCCCTGAAGACTTGGCTTTTCACCCTTTCAACACCGTGAGCCTTATACACTATCGTCTGTTGGCCCCTTTCCGCAGCGCCTTGACACCCATGGGCAAAGTTCGCGCTTTACAAAGCTAATATTCATTCATTGTAGAGAAAGAACACATAGGGCTTGATATACGAACTTCACTTTACAAAACATACAACAAAACATAAGTTTTACATAAACCTATGTGTGCGGAGTTCTCCGCCCCGACTATGGAGTCTCTGTGCACGTAAGTATATGTTTTGTAGTACGTTTACACTCGGAGTTTGTGAATACCGAAAGTATCAAACTTACTCCAAAGCGTAAACTTAAAAAATGTAAGTTCAAGTCCATAGAGAAAATACTAGTATGAAATACATCAATTCAAGTGAACTGCGGAAGTGATTGTACTCATATTGGGAATTTGAATCGATCAGAATTGCATAATGTTTTGATGTAGTATCTGTATACAGCTTAGTATTTTACCCCATCCCCATCACAAGAAAGGAAAATAAGCTTTGGCAAAGTCCATAGGCCCGGGTTTAATGTGGTAACGCATGCAGCATTAGCACACTAGAGTGAGAAATTCGTCAGGGAACCAGCAGGAGTGGACAGAGAGGGCTATAGTTGTGAAGTGGTCTTTCATGAGGTTCAATGCAAGTACTCAAGTGATGGCGGAAGGATGTACATATGTAAAATCATTTTTGTGGTTGGAGATGGCCCAACCGGCCGTCTCTGACCACAAAAATGCTTTGTACATCTGCCCCTAGCTTTCTTAGTGGCGCCTCTAGGACCGTTTATATCACATATGAGCAACTGCTGTCGCTTGAAGTTCCGTTGGGATATCAAGCTTTTCCTAGAGGAGGAGAAAAGACGAAAAAGAACCGGGTCTGAGAGAGTGTGTTGATCTCACTCTGCTTAACCATTGGTGGTGGGGTATTCAAAGATATTGGAGTAGACAGGTAAGATGGTATTACCCGGGCGGACTCAACCAAAGATGTGATGGGAGTTCCTATATAAAGCAATTCCTGGTTATGCAGGGAACCAGAGAAGTGATAGTAAAAATAACTTCAGGTATACCCAAACAATGTGTTTATTCGGAGGGTACCTGGGGCATGGATAAAAAAGTGCAAAGTTCGGGTTTTCTGAATGTAATTCTTCAGTTGTACCCCTTTCAAAGTGCCACTTTGAAAGGGGTACAACTGAAGAATTACATACAGAAAACCCCGAACTTTGCACTTTTTTATCCCTGCATAACCAGTAATTGCTTTATATAGGAACTCCCATCACATCTTTGGTTGAGTCCGCCCGGGTAGTACCATCTTACCTGGGTGTGGATAGACGCCTATGATGAAGCATGCCACGATAAGTGAGTGAGGCGTCTACTCCAATATCTTTGGATACCCCACCACCAATGCTTAAGCAGAGGGAGATCAACACACTCTCTCAGACCCGGTTCTTTTTCGTCTTTTCTCCTCCTCTAGGAAAAGCTTGATATCCCAACGGAACTTCAAGCGACAGCATTTGCTCATATGTGATATAAGTATTTTTGGGAGATTGCAACTGACCTGCTTTTCTCTCACTCTCCATTTGTGAAAAAGGGCCTCTAGGACAGTACCACAGTATCTGCCTCATATAGTGTTAATAAAACAATACAGCACAGTGGGGCTCCCATTTGCTCGACATAAAATGTCAGTTTCGCATGAAGACAAACCTCTACACAATGTTAACTTCATGTAAAGCCAATTTAATATATTTAAATGCAAGGTAACTTGAGTTTGAAACACAAGAGGGGCCCTATTTATCAAAAATGAGCAGAGCCCAGCAAGTACCTTGCTGCGCTGCGTTACAGGGAAAGGGCAGGAATGTGCTGTAGTGATAACAATACGGCACATTCTTGTCCTTTCCTCAGCGCTGGCGCACAATAGGCTGTCTAGCATCAATGCAGATACCCTTGAATCATGGTGCAAGGGTGCCTACGGTGCATGCAGGATTGTTTTTGTGCAGGAAGGGGCACGTTCCTCCACAAAAACAATTCAGAGATTCATCTTCCTCTTTCTATGTGTGCTGTAGGATGGAGCACACATATAAAGAGGAGAAATGAAGATATTTTCCTTGTTATGCCTCACCTAGGAAGGCGTATCTTTTTGGCGCATTCCCAGGTCTACCAGCAATGGTAAATCTGGGAATGCACATTCATTGTTCTCCTTAGGTCATGTTTTTGTTTTATACTTCTTTTGCAACAAACTGTTCTGTATAAAAAATGTGCATTTAAAGTTTTCTGATAGTTTTCTATTGCTATCTTCATTTCATAATAGTTACTTCCAGTAATCATTTTCAAACAATCATTTTTAGGTTCGCCTGCAGCGCACATGCGCTGTTATCAAAAGCTATTGTAAATGAAAAAAGCATAAAAACAGGCTTAGAGCCTGTTTATTACTTACTAATACTTACCATTGGTTGGCTATAACGTCACTCTTGATTCCTTGCTTCTTACTGGTCACGCCTCCTGCTTCCTGCCGGCTGTTTACCTCCTCATGCAGGCTTCTGTCCCTGCCATGGAGTATGGATCTAGCACAGCTTCGTGTTTGCATTCAGCATCCTTCTACTGGCCACATTGTAATTGTAATTATATAGCACTTACTACCCCTGAAGAGGCGTCAACGTGCTTTTCGGTGAGTAGCACGCTACTCGGGAACCCAAAAAGGATTATGGTGAATTAGTATAAGGAGATATGCAATTAATTTGAGCGGTGGGCATGTGAGTTTGTTATTTGGCTTGAAAAAGGATAGTGGAGGGATAGAAGAGGGAAGGGTTTGCATTTATATAGCGCTTGCTACCCCTGATGAGGTGTCGAAGCGCTTTTCAGCAGGTAGCACACTACTCCGGAACCCAAACAGGATTAGTGGGGAATTAGTATAGGGAAATATGAAATTATTTTGAGCTGTGGAAATTTGAGTCTGTTAATTGGATTGAAAAGGATAGTGGAGAGATAAGAGGGAAGGGTCTAGAAAGTGTTTATTGGAGATCATAGCAGTAGGAGGAGGTTTGGGATGAGTAAAGGGGAGGTGGAGGGGGAAGAGTCAGAGGGAAAGGTTAAGAAAGCCTTGTTTGGGAAATTTCAATAGTAAAAGAGGTTTGAGATGATGCAAGGAGGAGTAGTGAAGCAAATGTCTAGAAAGGGTTAATTTGGGAATCATAGTAGTAGAATGGGGAGGGGGATGAGTCAGAGAGTGGAGGTAGAGGATATATTGAGAGAGGTATAGGGTGAGATATAGAGTAGGGCATTGGAGATGCTGAATTAAAAGTAAAGTAATACATATAAAGATACATAAGTACATGGAAGGTATATATGTAAAAGGAAGGCATTAAATGTAGGTTTAAGTTGTATCAGACTTTCAACTGTTGCTTTACTTTGAACTAATGTATTTGTTTTTATAATTAATAATTTTTTGTTTTGTTTTTGTAATTCAATAGTGAAACAATTGTAGATAAATAGTTATGATAAAAATTTACTTATTTATGCAGTGACATATATACATGTTAAACATAGAATAATATAACTATAAGTAATATGTACACTTGTTAAGCAGAACTAAGGAATATATATTATAGACATAATTATTATACACATTTATACAAAGGAATACACATATCTAGGTACACATGTATAGTCCAAATAAATGCTTATATACACAGGGATATGCTGTATATTTATGTTTGAGTATGGTGGTTATGAGGAGAAGAGCCAACTCTTGAGTAATCTTCTGAAGATAAGGAAGTTATCCGTGGATCTTGTGTTCGGGGGTAAAGAGTTTCTTAGTCTGGCTGTTTGAACAAAGGAGGATGTGCCACCTATGGTTATTTTCTTGCATGGTGGGATTTTGAGGAGAGGTGCTAATCTAGAGTCGAGGTTCCTTTGTTGAATGTATTTGGTGATTTTATTCCTGACGAAGAGCGATCCTGTTCCATGTATTGCATTGTGGGTGATACAAAGCAGATGAATGTGGATCTTCTGGCAACTGGTAACCAATGTAGGGCCTTCAAGGTATGGAAGATGTGGAGTTGGGGCTTTATATGTAAGAGTAGCCTGGCTGCAGAGTTCTGAATCTGTTGTAGTCTTTTCATAGTTGTTAAAGATGATCCGTGGTAGAGGCTATTGGCATAATCGAGTTTAGACAGAACAAGAGAGATAGTAGCCTGGACCTTGTGAGAAATCCCAGGTGGGGGAAGATGTGCCGCAGAGTTTTTATAGTAACGAATCTTGCTAGTTTGTCCACTTATGCATTCATTGATAGCTTGGCGTCCATGGTAATTCCAAGGTGTCTTACTTACTTAGATTCTTTAGGCAGTGTTCCTAGATCGTCTGGCCAGGCGGCAAGTGGGCTACTTTTGGCCATGCACTCTATAAGACTTGCACTCTATAAGAGTACATGGCATTGTGCGCGGTACCCACCTCCCTCCGCCCCCTCTAGTTGCATTTCCTCCAGCCCCCTGCCCTCCTCCCACTCTCGTCACATTTGCCCCACCCTCCCCACTCTTCTTGCATTTCCCCTACCCTTGTTGTGTTTCTCCCACCCTCCTCCCGCTCTCATTGTCTTTCCCACCCTCCTCCCTCATGTTGCTTGTCTTTAACCTTCTCTCTCCCAGGGTTAATTAACAAGGATTCACTTTATTGATACTAATATGTTGATTTCCCCACTTGCACAGACAGTCATTTATTTAGCCCTTCAAATCTTTTTGTCAGTAATGCCCTGATCCAGGTGTCTCCAACCAGTCGATCACGAGCTACCAGCAGCTCGCAGAAACCTTCAGAGTAGTTCCCAGCTTTGAGTTCCTTTTTAACTAAGAACTGCAATAAATACCTGTTGCTTTCCTTTTAAAGTTAAGGAAAGGCTATGTTTATTTTACATTATTATCAGGCTGCAGATAGTAGAGCCTGATAATGAGCAGTGCTCCACTGAGATTTATGACGCATGTGGGTCATAGAAGTTCAGAAATGAAGCACTGAGGTATTTAACTCTTAAATAAAAGTTGTTCTCAACTCAATATTGGAGCATGAGAACAAAATGATATTTCTGAATTCTTTTAAATGAGAGAAAATTAAAATGAAGAGTTCATGTAATTTTTAAGTTAACTCTTCATTTTAATTTTTTCCCTTTTCATAGTGTCACATTTACAAACAGCAGGCATCTTCCTACCAGTGGGTAGTAGACACAGTGCCATATTTATAACTGAAAAACGGGAGAAATTTAAAGTGAAGAAAAACGTTTCTACTTTAAATTAAGTCAATTGAGTCCAAATGTTTTGTGATGCATGTTTCTTCACTTTAAATTCCTCACATTTAAACAAATGACTGTATTTTCCTGTTATAAATATGGCACAATGTCTACAGACCACTGTTAGTAATAAGCCTACTGTTTGTAAAGACACTTTGACATGGGAGAAAATTAAAATAATGAGTTTTATGTAATGCATATAAACATAAAGTTAACTCTCCAGTTGAATTTTCTCCCATTTCAAAGTGTCGCATTTACACACAGCAGGCATCTTGTTCCCAGTGGCTGGTAGACACGCTGCCATATTTATTATGGCAAAATACAGCTATTTTTTTAAATGTGAGAAATTTAAAGTGCAGAAAATTGTTCCATCAAGTGCAGAAAAATGGTCCTTGTTTAGAACATTTTTGAACAACATTTTTCTGCTCTCTAAATGTATTCCATTTAAAACAAAATGGTTGTATGTTTGTGTTGTACGTGTGATGGTGCCACGTATGGCGAAAGGTATGTCCTGTGCCACATGTGAACATACGACACAGGCTCTCAGTTACCCATACATATATATCCCATTCATTCACACACATGTTCATACATCCCCACAGACCATGCACTCACTGACGCACATGGCAGCCCAATTATAGTACCCCTAGTCACAGTATTTTGTTGAAACAATAGTATCAGGCTCCCTGGACATTAGGTTTAAAGTCAATGGAGCCGGGCAAGGAGGTGTTTGGTAACAATGCACGAGTTACTTGGCTTCAGTAGCTCACGACGATTTTCACTGATCAGAAGTAGCTATCATTACAGAAAAGGTTGGTGACCCCTGATTCTAGTGAGTAGTAAACCCAACCTCTCAAATTCTTGTGAAGGTGCCTGGAGCACTGAGACGGAAACCAGCTCTCTGGGAGAACAGTAGGTTCATTGGAAAAGCACTACCTTTTCCCTGTCTCGCTGGCACACACGACTCTCTAACTCATCGGAGAGGACTTTGGTCCTCTGAGATGATCCAGTGCATTGAAACAGAATCTCCTGTACTGCAATGATAATAATTATAGCTCGTCAAAAGTTTCTGTTTCTGTCCTTGGCATTGGTAAGGTGCAATGCCACACCAGCTTCACCTTTGCAAGCTGTGGAGATGATCTTTCTGTTACAGCCCACAGCTGCTCAAGGAATGTTTACTACTGGGAAATGTTCTGAGTGACACAGGCGTCAGTGGCATGCGCAGGATTCTCAAGCTTGCAGGCATGACTCACGGACCTGCACAAAAGAGTCTCAGGGCTGTGCCTGATGTTCAGAGGCACAAGTAATGTTTTCGTGGACACGGGTCATATGTCAGGGATATGCCAGATCCTAAGGGACAGAGCACAGGTAATGTTGTACAGGTATTATTGTCACAGTTATACACAATTAACAGAGTAGCAGGTAATATTGTGAATGATACACAGAATATTGTTAGGGGTGCTGGAGACATTGCTAAGGACACACATTGGATTCTTTGGCATGCCACGGTTCATAGTGAACATGTGATATTCTTAGAAACATAGGTCATGTTCTCAGGGGTAGAGGGAATGTACAAACTTACCAGGGAGGCAGGTAATGTCTGCAGGAAAACAGGTGGTCTTGTAATGCCATTGTGGACATAGGTGATGATCTGAAGAATACAGGTGCACCTCTCATGTTCTTTTGTTTACTTTTCATTTTTTTATTGGCGCAAACTCGATGCGAAAATATTGGAGCACTTTACATGGCCACCCTTCCCCCCACCCATTCCTCCCCCTCATGATTTTGCTTCACCCACCCTCCACCACGTGCCTCCCTCGTGTTGCTCCCCCTCCACTGTCCATTGTTGCTGCTCCCTCCTATAGCTTGCCCCTCCCTCGCACTTGATTAAAAAAAATGGGGTCTCAATGGTCACGTCATATAGCTTTTTTTCTTTACTTTAAGCTATTTTTGCACAACACCCCCACACTGCTGTGCAACATGGCTTAAAGTTACGAAAAAAAGCGATATGATGCTCCCAACATTGGCTGCGTCATAGCTCTTTTTTTTCTTTACTTTAAGGATGCTTGGTTGTTGATACTTCTGCCTCCCATGGGACGCTAACTTAGGGACTGTAATTCTGGTACAATGTGGTTCTATCAATGAGAGCCAGAGACCTGCCTTGCTATAGTTCTTGTCTGTCTGTAGGGAGGCGTGTGAGTAAAGATTTCCCATGGTCCATCCTTAACAATACTAGGCCTTTTACTCCTGAATCTATGATGCAGGTCTTTGTTAGAAATCAGTATGTGTGACTTCTGAGCCAATAACAGTGAGCACAGTGTTATTTCTAGAAAGACCATGGAGGTAATAGGAGGACTAGAAGTTTGTATCAGTGCAAAGAAGGGGTTTAATAAGAAAAATGACCACAGCAGCCTCTTTTAATAAATATGGCGGAGATAGAAGACAGAGGGGCAACAAGTGATACCGTGGAAATGTTAAGCTTTGACCAGAGCATTGTAGACAATCTTGGTTCCTGGATAGTCAACCTCTACGGGTTAGTCAGTCGCAAGTTTACATATGCCTTTTTTTCCAAAGGAGTGATGAACCCCCAAGTCCCCTGAAAGCCATGAGCCAATGACAGAAGATAATGATCCTTCTGCAGCCCCTGCTTTAGTGAATCTAACTTCTGCGGCATATGAGGAGTCTGCCAAAATGAATCCGACAACTTTTTAAAAAATACTGCTCTTCGCCTCGTGGAGGCCATCTTAGGATCTGATGCAAAGGGAAGTCCCCTTGTATGTTCCTTAAAATGGAAGTCATCCGTCTAGTACATAGGTCTAGGCTTCTGCACAGATTTCCAAATGAAAACCAAAGCTTTGCAAGGAATAAGCTCCTTAAAAGGTAGCATCCTGAGAGGGCAGACAGAAGATCTCACCATCTGAGCTCACATTCAATTTAGATTTCTCGATTTTGCACTGCTTGCTTTCGGAGATTACATTTAGTTTCATTTAAATAAATTGGCGAGCATAGAACAATCCAGTGAAACCCACACCATGGTTTAATAAGGTAGCCATAACTGAAAGGTCATACAAGTGACAGTGTGTGGTCTTACTGATCGCACGCAGTAATCTGATTGTCAAAGGACCGAGGTGCATCAAATAAAACACTGAGGAGTAGTGAACTCCTCAAAAATAGTGCAATGCAGCACAGCAACCAAAGTTGCTGCACAGCCTTGTACTAAGGGGAGGAGCAGCACAGAGCCATATTTGACAGACTACTGCCGCTCTTTTCTCATGCAATGGTGCAGAAATAGGTTGCCTAGGGGCACACGGTGTGTGCATGTTATCTAACTTAAGATTTGTACTGGAATGGTACCGTTCCAGTACAAAATCCTATGTTCACACCATTATTAGGTCAAGCCTACTAGACAGCGCATGCACTGTCTGTTGTTAGACATATTGTGGTTTGCCAAGAACATAGAGGGGCTTGAAACCCACCCATTGCTTATCACTGGTTTGCTTTCCTGTCACTCATTTGCCTTCTTCTTGTTTGTGCCCCAGCTTGTCAGTCTTTGTCCCCCTCATTGATCATTGCCATCTACCATGTCTTGATTGGCTGGCATTTCTGCTTCACGGTTCGATTTTCAAGCACTTTTTTAGGTCACGCCTAGGCAGCGCATGCGCTGTCTCCCGAAACACGCTGTATCTACTGTGTAGGGTTTCAGCCCGCCCATCGGTTTTAATTAGTTCCTTCATGTGCCTTTGCGAAATTCCTTTGTTCTCGATGGTGAATAGTTTACATTTGTCCCTCTATTTGCTGATTTGGTCTTGCCCTGGAGACTGGCCTTTTTTCATTGATCATTTCACTATCGGCCATATATGTTAGTTTTGGTGCACTACTTTTTTTTTGCCTCGACTTGTTTGGCTTTCTGAGCGCGCTCAGCCGAGGGATGCAAATCATGTCCTTATCTTGTTTTCCAATGTCTTTAGTTTCACTAGTGCTTTTTCAGCCGGAGGCTATAATGTTTTTCATCTTATAACATTTTCATTAGCTCAAATGTCTAAACCTTAAATAATATACTTACTTAATGGAAGTGTAGTTTAAGAAGACGGCTGACAGTAGGATCAACCTATTTACATTGTGCTTTAGACAGCGTGATTTTTTGGATATGATCAAAGAGGAAAACATGTTATTGCTCTGTTTTATGAAAATGGAAGCAGCCTTAAGTTGGGCTTTTGATGTTTTTTTTTAGGTTTCAATCGTTGGTAAAATAAAACCAATATCAAGGGATGCCTCCTTTTGCTCGCCAAACGTGGCATGTAATGTGAGGTTACTTAACAGTATATCCTGCAAGTAGACAGTGCAACACCACCTCAACATCAGCGCAGCACCACTATAGCACCAGTCAGTGTCACTCAGCACCACTTCAGCAGCACCACAGCAGCAGCACCTGAGCATCACTCAGCAGCACCTGAGTATCACCACAACACCAGCACAGCACCACTTCAGCATCACTCAGCCCCAGCACAGCACCACCTCAGCACCAGCGCAGCACCACTTTAGCATCAGCACAGCACCACTTTAGCATCAGCACAGCACCACTTCAGCATCAGCACAGCACCACTTCAGCATCAGCACAGCATCACCTCAGCACAGCACCAACTCAGCGTTACTCAGCACCACCTGAGCACCACCTCACCCCCACCTCACCACTAGTGCACGAACTCAGCACCAGCACAGCGCACCTCTGCACCAATGCAGCACTACCTCATTACAAGCGGACCACTACCTCAGCATCAGTGCTGCACCACAACCTCAGAATCAGCACAGCACCGGCACAGCATCACTCAGCAACACCACATTATCACTCAGCACCATAGCATCATTTTCTCTGCATCACTCAACACCACCACAGCACCATCTCAGCAGCAGCACAGCACTACCTCAGCATCAGTGGACCACCACCAGCACAGCACCAACTCAGCACCAGCACAACCCCATCACAGCATCAGCGCAGCCCCACCACAGCATCAGCACAGCACCAGCGCAGCACCAGCGCAGCAGCAACTCAGCACCAGTGCAGCACTACTTCAGCATTAGCACAGTACCACCTAAGCTCCAGTGCAGCATCACCTCAGCACCAGCGCAGCACCATCTCAGCATCACTCAGCACGACCTGAGCACCACCGCAGCATCACCTGAGCACCACCAAAGCATCACTCAGCACCACCTCACCATCACTCAACAGCACCTCAGTATCACTCAGCACCACGTGAGCACCACCTCTGCACAAGCACACCACCACCTCAGCGCCACCTCAGTATCACTCAGCACCACCTCAGCAGCAGTGCAGCACCACCTCAGCACCAGCACAGCATTAGTGCAGCACCACATCAGCATCAGCGTAGCACCACCTCAGCACCAGCGTAGCACTACCTCAGCATCAGCACCACCTCAGCACCACCTCAGCATCAGCACAGCACCATCTCAGCATTAGCAGAGCACCACCTCCTTATCAGTGCACCACCACTAGTGCAGCATCCATCTCAGCATCAGTGCAGCACCAGCGCAGCACCATCTCAACATCAGCACAGCACCATCTCAGCATCAGCACAGCACCACCTCCGCATCAGTGCACCACCACTAGCACAGCGCCACCTCAGCAGCAACTCAGTACTAACGCAGATCCACTTCAGCATCAGCGCAGCACCACCTTAGCATCAGTGCAGCATCACCTCAGCACAGCACCAACTCAGCGTCACTCAGCACCACCTGAGCACCAGAGCAGCACCACCCCCTCAGCATGACTCAGCACCACCACAGCATGACTCAGCACCACCTCAGCATCAGCACAGCACCACCTCAGCATCAGCACAGCACCATCTCAACATCAGCACAGCACCACCTCCTCATCGGTGCACCACCACCAGTGCAGCACCACCTCAGCACCAGCAGAACACCACCTCAGCACGAGCGCAGCACCACCTCAACATCAGCACAGCATCATCTCAGCATCAGTACAGCACAGCACACCACCTCCGCATCAGTGCACCACCATCAGTGCAGCCCCACCTCAGCACCAGCGCAGCCCCACCTCAGCACCATCAGAGCATCACCTCAGCATGAGCGCAGCACCACCTCAACATCAGCACAGCACCATCTCAGCATCAGTGCACCACCATCAGTGTAGACCCACCTCAGCACCAGCGCAGCCCCACCTCAGCAGCAATGCAGCACCAACACAGCACCACTTCAGCATCAGTGCAGAACCCCTGTCGTGTAGTTCCTTTAAACCTATATAGGATCTGCACGTTTAGACAACATAAACTGTGGGATTGGTGTCCAGACTGATTCCAGACACCCCCAGCGGGTATGTTTCCCTGTATACCTAGCTAGCTCACAGTGCCACTGTAAACTCCTCTTACCAAGGAGAGAATAGTTCCTGGCAACTATCGAATATGACAACTCTGTCCCATCAGGGATCGTGGAAACAGTACAGTACTTTTCGCTCAGTCACTCGTGCTCACTTTGACTCAGAGAGAAACACAGAATAAAAGGTGGGGACGTTTTTCAATAATTATTTATTGAACCAGCGTCATTCTAGTGTAAAATAGGTGTGCTGAAACAACCATAAGACAGAAACAGATATAAACGATATTAAGCACCAACAGAGTAAATGGATTACTATTTTTACTATTATTATTGTCATGTATATAAATACATGACAATAATATTTATTTTATTTATTTATTACATTTATAAGGCGCAACAGCTACCCAAAAAGGGTTTCCCGGCGCTAAGCAGATCAGAGACTGAGATGAAACGGCTAACATATTATTGGTTAAAGAGCCAGGTCTTCAATGATTTGCGAAATTGGACGTACTCTGTTTCATTTCGAAGAGCAATGGGCAGGGCATTCCAAAGTGAGGGACCTAGATATGCAAATGCCCTTCCACCCATCCGAGATAGTCTAGTTTTGGGAATGAAAACTTCCCCTGAGTGGATGAGCGGAGATTGCGAGGAGGGACATATGGGCGGACCAGAGATTGCAAGTACTGCGGGCAATCCCTATTTTGATTTTAAACATGTAGCTCAGGGCTTTGAACTTGATTCGGTTCTCCACCCTGAGCCAGTGCAAATCTCGTAAATGGCCAGAGATAGAGGTGGCTCTAGGAACCCGGCAAAGTAACCTTGCAGCGGAGTTTTGGACCTTCTGCAGCCTACGAGTCACCTCCTTATTTGAACCCAGGTAGAGAACATTTCCGTAGTCCAGCCTTGAGGTGATACAGGCCTGGACTACTGTTCTCTGAGTGGGCTCTGGTAGCATCCAGATGATCTTTTTTAACCACTTCAGGATGGTGAAACATGTGGCAGCTACCTTGACAGCTTGATGATGCATACTGAGCGAGTCATCCACGATGACGCCCAAGTTGCGGACTTGGCAGGAAGGTAAAGGAAGTACACCCATCTCGCTGGGCCAGTGTTGAGGGCCCCAGAGATCCTTATTTTTCTCAAGAATCAAGACCTCGGTTTTCTCACCGTTGAGTTTGAGGTAATTTGATTGCATCCATGATGCGATTTTGCTCAGGCCCAACTGAAGGGGTGATGGCCCGGCCGTGCTCTTCATGGAAAGAGAGAAAATGATTTGGGAGTCGTCTGCATAGGAAAACAGGGTCAGCCCAGCATCTTCCGCAACATCAGCAAGTGGTCTGACGTACAAGTTGAAAAGTAAGGGGCTAAGAATGGAGCCCTGAGGTACCCCGTGGGGTGATGAGTGAATGTCAGAGCTAGCTGTGGGGGAAAAGACTTGAAAAGTGCGATTTGTAAGAAAGGAAGTGAGCCAGTTCAGAGCTAAGCCACAGATGCCTAAAGATCTTAAAGTTTTAAGTAACACGGTGTGAGACACTGTGTCAAATGCTGCACTTAAATCCAGCAGAATGAGGACAACTGTGTCTCCCGCATCCAGATAACAGCGCAGCCTTTCCGTTACCCCCAACAGGGTAGTTTCCATTGAGAAGCCAGCTCTGAAGCCCGATTGAGAGGGATGTAGAAACCTTTGGGTTTCTACAAACAAAGAAAGCTGTGCGTGAACATGTTTCTCTAAGATTTTCGAAAAGGCCGGTAGCAGCGAGATGGGCCGATAGTTGGAAGATAAATCGGAGTCGGCATTGGCCTTTTTGAGGAGAGGGAGTATCATGGCATGTTTCCAGTCAGGCGGGACAATGGCTTCCTGCAGGGAGGCATTCAAAAGGTCCAAAACAACAAGCAGGGATGGCGGCTCCAGCTGTTGGAGCACGGAGATGGGCAAAGGATCCCTGGGTGATCCTGATTTAATGCTATCTAAGAGCTTTTTAAGGGTAGCTGTGTTTAACAAGGGCCATGTGTCCAAGAGGCTAGAAGGTATGTTAGGCGCCCTATCCTGATCAACAAGCGTATTGTCCATAAAGGATGGTGCTGATGTTACTAGAGGGAAAAGGTGGTTATCACACTGCGCACGCACTATGTCCAAATATATTTTCTCAACCTTCTGGACAAAAAAAGTAGCCAGATCCTCGCATTGCTGTTTGTTGAGTGAAGGGGGCCTAGATTGTGTTTTGGAACCTGCAAGCTCCTTAACCATGTTAAATAATGTTTTTGAGCAGCTCAGGGTTTCAGAGATGGTAGATGAAACATATTCAGCACGGGCTATCCTACAGAGTTTATGATACATTTTTTTAGCTGTTTTGTAATTATTTTTAGACTCGGGGTATAATTCCTTCTCCACCTGCGTTCCATTACTTTGCATTTAGCCTTCTCTGTTTTCAAAGTTTCAGTGAACCAGGGTGCGGGGGGCCGATGGTTATTAACCCTTTTTTTTTTACAAGAGATAGACAGATATCAATGGCGTTGAGAAGCCATTTCTGCACCGAAGTAGAGAGCGTGTTCACCATTTGTTTAGAAATGGGCATGTGGGAGCTCAGAATCTTGTTTAAAGCAGTTACGTCTAGTTTTTTCCAATCCCTCGTTAAAGTTCCTGGGACAGAAATAGTAGGTGCAGAAATCTCAGGGGGTTTCAAACAGAATTTAGTGATAAAACGATCAGACCAGCATATAGGGAGTGCCGGGGAACAGTAGATACCAGAGAGACTGGGAAAAATCAGGTCCAGCAAATGGCCTGCCTCGTGCGTGGGGCCAGAGTTAAGTAGGCTAACATTTAATGCTGCCAAATCGGAAATAAGATTAGTGCTAATTTTACATGTCGAATCAATAATAATGCTTACTCCTACGGTACAACCCTAACTAGATGTATCTAAGTGTACCTAGCATGTATGTAGGTGTAGAGCCAAGAATCCCCCTAGGCTGAAGCCAACCACATTACCTGAAGTGAGAGACTGTGGGACCCCGTCTTGGTCTCGAGATGGACACCCCGCGAGGGATGTCAGACCACTGCGAGCGGGAGTGTCTGCATGCAGGAACTTCAGCGTCTTGCATCAGTGTGTCAGCATGGAAGTCTTTCTCCTCTGCCTGCCTTGGCAAAGATATGGTGTATATATACCCAAAAGGTACCCTCAGGGGATTCTACCTTGCTGTGTCATGTCGGCCGAGGATGAAGGAAGGGATGACCCTTATACATAGTCATTATGCAGAAGATGGTAATCCTGCTGTGATTCTGAGAATCTTTATGCATAATTAATGAGGCTAGTTTTCGGGGGAAACCACACGACATTTTATGCAGCGCTTAACTAGGTAAAAGGTCAATACAAAAACCTGTTATGTAGTGTAATGGTACGGTAAATGTAGGTGAAGGGTTAGGAGAATACTCAGGCCTATATTGGGGAACCCGATGAAACATAACACCCACTCCTCATCCTACCGGACGACATACTAAAAAGGGAATGCTCTTCTAATCAATCATAAAACATTGTTAAAAATGCATAAAAAAAGCTTCTAAAAAATCTCTAAAAGAAAATAAACTCTAAAAGTCTTTTTTTTAAATATGTTCATATATATAGTCCGAGCCACTGAGTTCGTCCAAAAGCCATGGAGCTCAGTAATAGTATAGAAAAGAAAAATTGTGTTTAAAATTCCAATTTTGGGTTGCTTTGGAAAAAGGCCGAATTCTTCCCAGCACACGGAGAGCCAAATATTTTTGTGCCCTGTGTGGGAGACGCAACATCACTGCTGCTTGCCTTCACAGACGACGGTCCCTGTAACACCCCACAGATCAGGTCAATTGAGCAAAGATGATCTTCCTCAGTTCCCACAGCCGATGCTGGGGAAGCATTTATAACATCCAAAGCCTGTGTGCCTGTAGCAGAGCCAGTATCCGGTCCAACTTGAGCTGAAGCATCCCGTGGTCGCTCTAAGAATGTCAACATCAACATTGGAATACGCTGGGGACACTGCAGTACGTGGGACGTTAACGGGTCCAGCAATGCAGCCACGTCCTGTGGCGCAACTGATGGAAGTGTTGAACAAAGGTCCAACACGCATTCATAGCTGCAGAACAAGCAGCGGAGTACAGGCAAAAACACAGTCAATCTAGTCTGGTCGAAACGATAGGAACCAAGACTCGCTTAGCTCCCGAAATTGAGGTGTGCCAAAATGGAGTACCATGCGATCACGGTAACGTCGCTCCAAGAGCGTCTTTTCCATTTCCTTGGTGACTGGGACATCCATTGCGTAGCAGAAAAATTAAAATCAGGATACTCACTACCAGTAGCAGGATTAGAGGAAGCCCTCCAAAAATGCTTCAGAATACGGAGTGTATGAAAGCTGGAATCACTCCGAAGACTGTCTGAAAGGTGCTTAACAGTCCAGAACCTATGGTCTTAAATAGGTGTACTATACCCTTCGTATCAGACATATTAAAGATACGCTGTACCATTTCTCCGAAATGGAAAGGGCAGTTAGTTCGTACTAGTGCCTGTATCTCAGCAGAGGACCTTGCAACATGGAGATCATAAGTCTCTCGGGCTGAGGTTAAGGGCACATCTTTCTGTAAAAGCATGGCTTTCATTTGGCTCAGAGTATCAAACCGAATAAAGGAAACATTCAACGAAGGCCATAACGGTGCCACCCTGACTGTGTGGGTCGGCGGAAACAATACTTGCATATAACAAGTAACCCTGGAACTTACAGTGACAAGATATGCGATGCCTGGAAGCATCCCACAACTACCTTGATCATTCAGCATTAAGTAACTCACATTCGAGAGCAGCTTGAACCCTGGATTAATCACAGCAGCTGGGGAACCTTTCAAATGACAGGCCCCATGAAGCATAATGTCCTGGCAAATGAGAGATCCACTCAAAGAATTCTACCCATTGCTTCATACCTGCCTTCCTGGTGGTGTTGTAGGCAATATTGAAACTGGAAAGTTGTTACTGGCAATGTTATATGGCCATGAATTAACCATTCTGTGGACTGTGACTCTGCCACGGTGAAAGGTAATTGGTCTAATTTTGCAATGCGCAGCATTTTATATTTCGCATCCCTTTGTGCCATTGTTGTCTGCTTTTTCGTCAAATTATATGCAGAGAACAGAGACGTACTGTTGATATATCACCAGGGCACATAACCAGAGAGCAATGATTATAGCGTCCAGCTTAATAACATAATAGAACGTAACTGTGATTGTCCGTGTTGTAAGATGGACAGATCCTGTTCCATTATATCTGGAGAAGAAGATACAATGCTGCCCAGTGACTAAATCATGGATGTTAGTGTGGTCATGCCGTTGTCAACCACAGCCAAAGCCTTTTCTAAGTTAATTCTGTCAATTTCACGCCATCTTTCCGCAGCTTCCTGATGGGAGAATTTCCAAATTTCATTATAGACAGCATATAAGAACCGTTTCTGACGTGGCTTACGGGGACCTAGTAAAAAATCCCTGAGATCCATGTCATCTGAGAGTAGTGACAAGTGTTGTTTCACCTGTGACAGTGTCGAGATTCTTAGCCATTCTAGGCATAGCTTCCCAGCACTGTATGATGTCACCACCCCCGGATGTTCTCGTTGTACATAGCGTAAGTCAGGCCTATGGATACTAAAACCTTCGGCGGTACCCCTGAATCTTGACTGACACCTATTTGTGTCGATAGGCCAAACTAACCATCCCTTCCTAATTGGGGTCTGTTGAATTGTAGGAAACGCCATGCATGATGTCATCTAGTGTACCCTCACCATTTTCTGTATAGTTTTGTCATCCCTCCAAGTGTGAAAGCGAGGGAATACGAGGTGTGTTCAAGTCCTTAATCTTGGCTAACCCAAGACAGGAAGTCTGTTGCACAGTGTCGTTCAGGAAAATCATCTGTTGTGGTATGAGGCATGCTCTGAATAGTGCCTCGGTTCCCTGAACCTCCCCTTCTTTAGTCCCCCAGACTGATTTATTGTCTATAATGTCTTCCATAAGCCAAAACCCTGTTCAGACAGTTGGGCAATAAAGGATGCAGAGTATATCTGTTTTGTGTTAGTGAGCATACTTTTCCTTGCTGATATAGGTGCAAGCTTATAATAATATGAGCGTGGATCTGATGTATTGAATCCAGAAAAATAAGCAAACTTTTGTGCAAACGTTTGTGAACTACCTTTTGGCGGTGTTGGGCAATGTTCCCATTGGTGGTATGTGAAAATATTACGTGGTGCACTCGTTTTATGCAAACAGTGATGACCATAGTGTTGATAACAGTACATTGCATTAAAATCAGAAGAGTCATCAAACATTTTATTTGTTGAAAATGCTGCAGACAGTTCTCTAGCACGAGAATAGACAGAAGCACAATGATAGCTGCCATTGCTTCACGCAAAAACAGCACAGCCTTGCCGAAAGGTTTTCCACTCAAGTACTCCTACAAGTTAGATGCAAAAAATATTCTGTATGCTCAAATTCCAGGAGTGGGGGATAGAGTAATACCAAACATGGATCGCAGGTTAGGTTTAATTCTAGCTGCACACGAGGGTCTGGGTTCTGCACACGCATTGTTACTGCAACTGTTTCATTGTTGAAACAACGCTATTGGTGGCCAGGTCTAACCAAACAAACAAAAGCGTTTGTACTTAAGTGCGACATCTGTCAGCAGATGAAGGGTACGACCGTAGCACGCCCACCACAAACACCATTACTGATATCAGCCAGACCTGCCGCTTGTGTCTATTTGGACCACTTCGGCCCCTTACAATCTGATGGGGCTTACAAGTACATCTTGGTGGCAGTGGATTCATGTTCTAGATTCCTGTGGGTTTGGCCTCAGCGCTCAGCTGACGCTCGAACTGTTATAAAAGATTTGCGAGTCTTCATTGGGACATACGCAGTTGGCACATTACATTCTGACCGTGGCCCCGCGTTTAGCTTTAGGGCTTACAAGGAAGCCATGGGAAGTTTGGGTGTTCTGCCAAAATTTAGGAATCCCAATATGGATTGTAAGTTTTTGGAGGATGGAGCAGCGCGCACTTTTCTATAAAGTTAGCTGCTAGGCTTTTCCCTTCACTTGATAACTTGTATCCCAAAAATAGGACATTGAGGTGGGCTATTTTTGATTTTTAAAGTTGAATTTGTAGCCCTCAGAGGCGAACCCCAAAATTATGTTGCTAACCCTGGTCAAATGAGCCTTTAAATCATCATCCGTTAGATAAATATCATCTACATAGGACAATGCCTCTTCATCAAAATTTTGAAGTAACTCTGTTACCCTAGCTGAGAACAACCCCGGGCTATTCTTATACCTTTGGGGAAGTTGACAGAATTGACGCTGAGAGCCAAGGGCTGAAAATGCTGTCAAATATCTGCTCTCAGACGCTATATTTTGACAAAAGAATCCATTTGAGATATCTAGTGTTGTTTTGATTTTTTTCCGCACAATGTTATTCATTAGTGCGGCACTGTGTGCATTCTGTACTGCAAATGTTTTAGTGCAAGTATTCAGATGTCGGTAGTCTAAAACTAGACGGTATGAATTGTCGGGTTTCATTACGGGAAACAAAGGATTATTCATTGGGGAGGTGCAAGTTTCTATTACACCCTGGTATTCAAGTTGATCTAAGATCTCCCTGATCTGTTTTTTTGCTTCCTGTTTCATTGGGTACTGTCTCTGTGGAGTTGGACTGGTTTTTACTGGGATTACATGGTGTGGTGACTCAGCATCCCACCCAACATGGTTGCGATAAAGTACTGGAGCGAGGGCTACCGCCCATTCCTGTGCGTATGTGTGTTTTAAGTATATTGGAACGTGGTCGGAAAAAGTCGGTAAAATTACCGTTTCTCCCTTTGGGCACTCCATAACAATTTCAGGCGGGCAATCTTTTTCAGCCAAAAGGATGTCATAGCCATAAGTCAGGTTCTCCCAAAAGAAACCTTTAATTTTTCTGGGTTTGTCCCTCTCCATTTGGAGTGTTATTTCATATAACAGGTGTGGGACACTTACCCTGGTATCAGGTGTCTCCACCATGATGCGTTCATTCAACGCCGCTGTCACCAGAAATTCCATCAGGTTCTGGTGACCTATTGTTACTTCTGCTGCGCTGTCTAGCATTGTCAGAGCCCATTCCCCGTTCAGAAGTTGAGTCCTCAGAATTCTGGGCATGTCTAACTTTAAGACCTGCTACCTTCTTCTTTTTAAATTGAGGTTTTGATTTTGCCTCATCTTTTTTGATATTATAGTCTGGAGTATGCTGTGTGTCTCTGGACTTTGTCCGCTCTTCTTGTCTGTGTCTGACCGTCCCTCTCTCTCTGAGTTTTTTGATGAACCCTGTAAGGAACTAGAGGAACGTGTATCAGTATCCTGATACCTGTCAGGTTTTTTAATGTTATCATGATTCCTAAGGTTGTACCTCCTTTTGGAGGGCTCCTGTTGAGGAGACTCACCCCTGGATTGTGACCTATTCTCTCTATTCTTTTGTTTTTCACTATCCCATTTATTCTTGGAAGAATCAGGTGCTTGCTTGATGTTATCCTTTTCAGGACCACCCATGAGTTGAAGTTTTGTTGCTCTAGCTCCCAAACTATCTCTACCTAATTCGGCATATGTGTCTTCGATAATTTTAGGTAATTCACGGTCCTGTTGTAAAGGAGTGAAATCCCTCAGGCGTTGGCGTATTGCCACTGCTGCCTCCCCTTTTATATTTGCTAATATAATAGTTGATACCTGGGCAAAATTTCCTAACAATTTCATCCCTAAGTTCAGAGCAGGTTCTGCTCCATACTCATTCTGTATTTGTCTTAATACATCTGGTATTACTGCTATTGAAGGGATACCATGTGTTCTGGTATATATGGCAGCAAAAACTGCACCCCAAGAGGTACAATCCTCCATCTGGGGAGCTATCCCCATTGGTTAGCATTCTGTGTTTTTCTTGAGGGCTTATGTGTGGAAACAATGCCTCTAACTGTGTGCCTTTCTGAGGTATCCAGAATGGCATTTGCTCACGTCTAGTGGGCATTTTACCCATAACTGCGTGTCGCGTTTGTGGTGTTATTTTAGTTGTAGATCCCTGAATTTGTCCTGCTGGTGTAGCCCTTGTTGGCTGAAGTGTGAGTGTTCTTATGACGAACTGTGTCAGGTTTCTGTAAAGTTTTATTATTTCTTTGCGTAGCGGACGTAAGTCTGCTACCAGCATTGTGTCAATGTCTGGATGCGGTGTGTAAGCCGCTAGGACCGGCCAAGTCTTTATCTTTTGTGTGTGGGAGGGCCCCTTTAAACCAGTTTATGTGCTCCTGGTAGGTGAGGGGAACTTCAATGTCCTCATATGGACAGTATTCCTCTACTGTTTCATCTTCAGTATAAGAATAACATTTATTTGTGCGTGCATCTGCTTGTGGAAATTTAACCCATGAATAGAATACCTCAGTTCTATATGATTTGTGTGCCTCAATCACGAATGTTACTGTCCCAACCCTAGCTGTGACTCCATAGTCTGCTAGTTTCAAAGTAAGGGCAGTTCTGACATTTTCTGAAATGTTTATTTCGCTTTCATGTTCTCCTTCCTCCACTGCATTTGCACGTTGTGCTGGTGCTGGGTTGTCTTCGTCAGCCATTGTTGAAAGAGTTTCAAGGAAGCTGAGATAAGGTTTTATGCACAATAGGAACTATCTGTCCTTCAAGCTTGAATAAACCTACAGCCAATACATAGGATATGCCTACTCGGCTGTGGCGGATTTTTTCCCTCCCACTCCAGACGTCTCTGGAATAATGTGAGTAGGGGTCTCTGAGAAAAGCACGACTGAACTACTCAGATTTGACCGTTAAATAAGTACCAAACCAACGTTGGCGGCGCCAAGTCGTGTAGTTCCTATAAACCTACTAAGGATCTGCGCGTTTAGACAACATCAACTGTGGGATTGGTGTCCAGACTGATTCCAGACACCCCCACTGGGTATGTTCGCCTGTATACCTAGCTAGTTCACAGTGCCACTGTAAACTCCTCTTACCAAGGAGAGAATAGTTCCTGGCAACTATCGAACATGACAACTCTGTCCCATCAGGGATCGTGGAAACAGTACAGTACTTTTCACTCAGTCACTCGTGCTCACTTTGTCCCAGAGAGAAACACAGAATAAACGGTGGGGACGTTTTTCAATAAGTATTTATTGAACCAGTGTCATTCTAGTGTAAAATAGGTGTGCTGAAACAACCATAAGACAGAAACAGATATAAACGATATTAAGCACCAACAGAGTAAATGGATGGTAGATTTCTACCATAGTGCTAAAACAATGGATACATGCAAGCATATAAATACATGACAATAATAATGTATACTCCTACGATGAAACCTTAACTAGATGTATCTAAGTGTACCTAGCATGTATGTAGGTGTAGAGCCAAGAATCCCCCTAGGCTGAAGCCAACCCCATTACCTGAAGTGAGAGATTGTGGGACCCCGTCTTGGTCTCGAGATGGACACCCCGCAAGGATGTCAGACCACTGTGAGCGGGAGTGTCTGCGTGCAGGAACCTCAGCGTCTTGCGTCAGTGTGTCAGCATGGAAGTCTTTCTCCTCTGCCTGCCTTGGCAAAGATATGGTGTATATATACCCAAAAGGTACCCTCAGGGGATTCTACCTTGCTGTGTCATGTCGGCCGAGGATGACGGAAGGGATGACCCTTATACATAGTTATTATGCAGAAGATGGTAATCCTGCTGTGATTCTGAGAATCTTCATGCATAATTAATGAGGCTAGTATTCGGGGAAAACCACACAACATTTTATGCAGCGCTGAACTAGGTAAAAGGTCAATACAAAAACCTGTTATGTAGTGTAATGGTACGGTAAATGTAGGTGAAGGGTTAGGAGAATACTCAGGCCTATATTGGGGCACCCTATGAAACATAACACCCCCTCAGCATTAGCGCACCATCACCTCAGCACAGCACCAACTTAGCATCACTCAGCACCACCTGAGCACCAGTGCAGCACCACCACCTCAGCATGACCCACCACCACCACAGCTTCACTCAGCACCACCTCAGCATCACTCAGCACCACCTCAGCATCACTCAGCACCACCTCAACATCACTCAGAACCACCTCAGTATCACTCAGCACCACCTCTCCACAAGCACACCACCACCTCAGTTTCACTCAGCACCACCTCAGCACCAGTGCAGCCCCACCTCAGCACCAGCACAGCACCAGTGCAGCACCACCTCGGCATCAGCACAGCACACCTGAGCACCACCACAGCACCACCTCAGCATCACCACAGTGCCATCTCAGCATCAGCACAACACTGCCTCCTAATCTGTGCACCACCACAAGTGAGCACCAACTCAGCATCCGCACAGCACCACCTTAGCACCAGCACAGCACCACCTCAGAGCCAGCACAGCACCACCTCAACATCAGCACAGCAGCATCACAGCATCAGCTCAGCAACACAGCCGCATTAATGCACCACTACCAGCACAGCCCCACCTTAGCACCAGCGCAGCCCCTCCTCATCAAATGCGTAACCCCATCTCAGCAGCAATTCAGCACCAATGCTGCATCACTTCAGCATCACCTCAGCACAGCACCAACTCAGCTTTACTCAGCACCACCTGAGCACCACCTCAGCCCCACCTGAGCACCAGTGCAGCACCACCACCACAAGACTCAGCACCACCTCAGCATCACTCAGCACCACCTCAGCATCACTCAGCACCACCTCAGCATCACTTAGCACCACCTCAGCATCAGCACAGCACCACCTGAGCCCCACCTCAGCATCAGCACAGCACCATCTGAGTATCAGCACAGCACATTCTCCGCATCAGTGCATCACCACCAGCGCAGCCCCACCTCAGCACCAGCGCAGCACCACCTCAGCAGCAGCAATTCAGCACCAATGCAGCACCACTTCAGCATTAGCGCAGCACCACCTCAGTATCAACCCATCACCTCACAACAGCACCAACTCAGCCTCACTCAGCACCACCTGAGCACCAGCTGGGCACCACCTGAGCACCAATGCAGCACCACCACCTCAGCATCACTCAGCACCACAGCATCACTCAGCATCACCGCAGTATCACTCATCATCACCTGAGCATCACCTCCGTACCAGCACACCACAATGTTGTATTCCGCTTTAGGGGTCCGTATATAGGTTTTCCTGAATCATGTCCTTATATAGGCACAATTCGCATTGCCCTTATATAGGCATAGAATCCCTGTCCTTATTTAGGCATTAACCGTGCACTCCAAATACAGGCATAGTCACCGACATCCGTCCACCCTAACGTCACAACGAGTTCTTAGAAACCAGACCCTTAAGCTTTGGGAGTTCCCCTAGCACAGGACTATTGATTTCTCCAAGAACTCATCTATTATGTATGAACCGTTATACCTTAAGGGTTCATTCCTGACGTCTTCCTCTGTCCGACTTTACGTCAATGCTAACAATCCAAGACACCTACCAGGTATAAATATACCTTCCCTTGCCCAAGCAAATTAGAGGAGACCTCGACTTCAGAGGAGCCCGTATCCCGGCCTGACGCACTGAGAAGACGCTGTCATTCCTACACGCAGATGAATCCAGCTTCCAGTGTTCTGACTCCCTTCGCGGGGTGTTAGAGTTCCAGATCCGGCAAGAGATTCCCACCTCTTTCATTCTCAAGGTATGGAGCTGACTAGAACCTAGAGGGACTCTTGGCATACCATACTTGGCATACTAGACTTAACTTACTCTTAGTATACCAGACTAGAGAATAATCCACCTACTTCTACCTTTCCCTACACCTAGACTAGGTTAGGTACATTGGGGTAGAACTAGTTTAGAGACGCATCGTATGAGTACTCGTATTTTTAGCTCATGTTATTTATGTACGTGAATATATGCTAAAAGATAATGCTAGCGCAGTATTATTTATTTCTACTGCTTACGCTGTACATTATTTATCTTGCATACTGTCTTGTGATCATAACAGCACATATCTCTTACACGAGAAACAAGACTGTTCAATAAAACCTTTTATTGAAACGCCCGTCTTTCCTTTCTGTGTAACTCTGTAGAAACTAAGCATGCACGATTAGCTGAGTGAAACTGTTATCTATTGTTTCCACGATTCTGAGACGTGTTCCGATTCTAAAGGGAAACAAAAGTTGTCATGTTTTTCGGTTGCCAGAAACTACTCCCTCCTTGTTCTCAAGGAGTTTCTAGTGGCCTCTGAGCTAGCTGGCACAAGTAATTAAGTTTAATATACTCGATAGGGACATACCGACCTTAGTCCTATGTCAAGCCTATAGGTTATATTATTCCAATGCGCAGAGCCTATTAGGGAAATAGGAACTACACTACAACAACCTCAGCTTAACTCAGCACCACCTGAGTATCATTCAGCATCACCTGAGCATCACCTTCGCACCAGCACACCACCACCTCCGCACCACTTTTTTTTTTTCTTCTTCTTCCTCATTCGCCTTGGATAACAAAAGATATTAAAGAACATACTCCGGGGTCTCCCTTAGTGTAGCACCAGCCAGAGATCTTTGTTCAGAGCCAAGGATGGATCACTTTACATCTTGCTTCCACTTCTCCAACCGTAAATAGCTTAGTCTAACACAGCCGCCTGTGAAGCTACCGCCGGAATAATCAAGCAATATGATGTAAAGGCCTTCTCTGGTATATTAGTCTATCGTCCGCCTGGACCCACAGCTTCCTGGGCTGCTTCCTTCCCTAACCTCATAACTTCTCTGCTCATGAACTCAGCCAACTTCTCAATCCTAGGTGATCTAAACATACACCTGGAAGATATTACTAACCCTACCTGCATGAACTTTGTATCTGATTTAGCTGCCATGAACATCAATCTTCTCAACTCTGGCCCCACACACAAAGCAGGTCACTTACTAGACCCCATTTTCTCCAATCTATCCTGCATCTGCTGCTCTCCTGCACTCCCATTATGCTGGCCCGATCATTTTTTAACCAAATTCAGCCTAAACCCACCGATCGATCCTGAGATTTCCTTTCCCTCCACTCGGGTAACTAAAAGAGACTGGAAAGACCTCAACCTGACTTCCTTAAACCACCTCCTTGGTTCCAAACCACCCATCACTGACCTAAGGGTGAATGCACTTTCTGAGACCGTACACAAGTGGCTTTTGAATGCTATTGACACCTGTCTTCCCCTTTCAAACAAAAAGATCGGCAATCATCGCCCACCTGCGCCATGGTATACCGACATACTCAAAAAAGAGAAAGCAAAATGCAAAGTACTAGAACGGAAATGGAGAAGAGACTATGCTCCTGAATCTAAATATACATATAAAAAGGCCAAAAAATTGTACCATAGTCTTTGTAACTCAACCCGCGCCACGTTCGTCTCCACAGCCATATCGGACGCTTTGCACTGTCTGAAAACACTTTTGGCACAGTCAAGCAGCTGGCCGGCTCGGAGACCTTAGTGAGACCCCCCCCCCACTCAATAAAAGTCAATGTGAGGATCTCGCTCTTTTTTTTGTTCAGAAAGCTGAAAAAATTCACTTAGACATTACGGTCAATTATTGCCGCACCCCCTCCCAGTCACAACCCAAACCCTCCCCCAGCTCACACCTTCTCCACACTTGGCCAACAATACACCCCTGACCTAGCCATAGCGCATGTCACTCCACCTAACTTTCTGGACTCCTGGCCCCTTCTCAATGTAGATTCGTTCAAAGCACTCTTAGACAGTGTGAAATCCGGCTCACCTAATGACCCCTTGCCTATCTCGGTGCTCAAACAGCTGGAGACACCTCATCTGTGTGTCATCATGGACCTTCTAAATACCTCCCTACGGGAATTTTCTGTCCCGTCAGCCTGGAAGCACGCTATGGTGACCCCTCTTCTAAAAAAGCCCAATGCCGACCCCGACACACCTTCCAACTACAGGCCTATCTCCTTACTTCTGGCCTTCTCGAAAATACTAGAGAAACACATCCACTCCCAACTCTCCAAATTCATAGAAACCAATACAATTCTCCATCCAGCTCAATCTGGTTTCCGTTCGGGTTTCTCCACAGAAACTACACTATTAAGGGTCACGGAACGGCTACGGCATCATTTGGACGCCGGTGATACTGTCGCGCTTATACTATTAGACCTAAGCGTGGCGTTTGACACAGTATCTCATTCAATACTTATAAACACACTGGAGTCTTCTGGCATCTGTGGTATAGCTTTAAAATGGCTAATTTCCTTCCTGGCTAATCGTACCTTCCAAATCTTCTCCGCAACTGCCATCTCTGACAAACACTGCCTACCTCATGGGGTGCCCCAAGGATCCATCCTCAGCCCCTTGCTTTTTAACCTATATGTCAGACCCTTAGCAGACCTTGCAGAAGAGGCTGGGCTAACTCTCTTTTCCTATGCCGACGATTCTCAGATTATCTTCTCTCTCTCTAATGCTAATACCTGTGCCTCATCCCCCCTTCAGGTTGGATTGGGGAAAATAGCTTCATGGATGCACACCAACTTTTTAAAACTAAACGGAGATAAAACTGAGGTCCTGATACTTGGCAAAAACAAAGATTCATGGAGCCCACGACACTGGCCCTGTGAGATGGGTGCACTTCCCGGCCGTCTAGCTTCGTCCGGAACTTAGGCGTAACCATTGATGACTCGCTCACCATACACAATCAGGCAGTCAAAGTTGCGGCCACATGTTTCACCATTCTTAAGTGGCTCAGAAAAATCATCTGGATGCTGCCAGAGCCTACCCAGAGAACAGTAGTCCAAGCCCTTATCACCTCATGGCTGGACTATGGAAATGTTCTTTACCTTGGGTCTAACAAGGCTGTGACGCGCAGGTTACAAATGGTACAAAAATCGGCGGTAAGACTTCTCTGCAGGGTCCCCAGAGCCTCTCCCATCTCCAGCCACATACGGAATCTTCATTGGCTCAGGGTGGAGAACCGGATCAAGTTCAAAGCCCTGAGCTACATGTTTAAGATTAAGACTGGCAAGGCACCACAGTACCTACAATCTTTGGTCAACCCCTATGTGCCTACCCGTCACCTCCGCTCATCAACCCATGAGAATTTCATCGTACCCAGATTCAAACTATCCAGGATGGGAGGCAGATCTTTGCCTACCTCGGCCCCTCTCTTTGGAACTCACTCTCCTCAGTTATCCGGAAAGAAACAGTCTATACCCGTTTCCGTAAAACCTTGAAGACCTGGTTGTTTAACCAATAATTCTCCCCAAGCCTCAAACATTCCAGCCAGTCCACCATGGCGCCGGGAAACCCTTTTTGGGTAACTGTTGCGCCTTACAAATTTAACTAATAAATAAAATAATAAATAAAGGCCTAATCATTGGACTATATACGGACAGGGAAATTCACTCAATTCTCATAAGGAAGCCAAAACTCATCCCTCTTGCTTTCAGATGCCCTATCTAACCGGATGATGTATTTTATGGAAATCATCCACTCTGTTTTAGTTGGGGGGGGGTAGATTTTATCCAATTTTTACAAATCTCTCTACGGGCAAGCAATATCAGGTAAAAGATCAGCTTTTAGTGTTAATTAGCAGAGATTCATGATATTCCGGGATCCCAAAAAACCAAGAGTTTTGCTTACCTGGAGCGTCTCTCCGAGTATTACAGATGCACAAGTTACTAACTTGTGTAACGATATATCTGTAAGAGACAGTAGTTAGTGACAGATTCCTTACCTTAGAATATCCCCAGGCGTCAGGCTGGATCCGGAAAGTTTTGCGTAGCAGTACCCTTGCGCGTCGGTAGGCGGCGTCGTGCGGCTCCGCGTCCGTCGTCGGCGTCGTGATCGCCGGGATGACGTCGCGGGCAGTACTTAGGCGCCGCCCCTGCGCGCTGACGTCAGTTCTGTACACGACTTTCCGCGCCAGGAACGCAGAGCCATGCAAGAAGCTGACATAGGTGTCTGAAAAATACTAGGGCCCTGAAAGGGATGTCCTTAACCCTAGAAATCAGTTCGCAGAACGGGGAGGATGGTGGTCGGTAAGGAATCTGTCACTAACTACTGTCTCTTACAGATATATCGTTACACAAGTTAGTAACTTGTGCATCTGAAAGAGACACGTTAGTGACAGATTCCTTACCTTAGAATAGATACCCCAGCAATACCAACCCCGGTGGTGGGTCTGCGAACAAAGATCAGACAAGGAAGTCCTTGAGGACAGAACGGCCAAAGAAGCCGTCCCTCCGGACCTGACTGTCAAGGCAGTAATGTTTTGTAAACGTGTGCAGCGAGGCCCACGTAGCTGCCTGACAAATAACGGGCAGCGGAACACCGCGGCCCAAGGCCGTGGTAGCAGCTGTTGCCCGGGTGGAATGGGCACGCAGCCCAACAGGAGGCTCCTTCTTAGCCAAAGAATAGCAGGTCTTGATGCACAAGGTAACCCAGCGGGAGATGGTTCGTTTGTGCACCGCCCGACCTTTTTGGCGCCCACGTAGCCAACAAAGAGCTGGTCATCCACCCGGAAGTGTTTTGTGCGGTCGATATAGAAGGAGAGCGCACGTTTTGGGTCCAGACGGTGGAGCCTCTCTTCCTCTCTGGAAGGATGCGGAGGCGGAAAGAAGGTAGGCAAAGTGATGGTCTGCCCAATGTGAAAGGCAGTAACCACCTTTGGCAAGAAGGACGGACGCGTCCGAAGAACAACCTTGTCTGGATGAACAGACAGAAAGGGAGGTTTGCAAGATAAAGCCTGGAGCTCACTCACCCGCCGAGCGGAGGTGATGGCCACCAGAAAGGCTGTCTTTAGAGTCAAAAGACGAAGAGGACAGTTATGCAGAGGCTCAAAGGGAGCGCACATTAAAAAGGTAAGAACCAAGTTCAAGTCCCACTGAGGCATCACGAACGGAACAGGAGGGAAAAGGTGTGTAATGCCTTTAAGAAACCTGTTAACAACAGGGGACTTGAAAAGGGAGGGCTGATCAGGGAGCCTGAGGAAGGCCGAGATAGCACAGAGATAACCCTTGATGGTACCCAGGGCAGAACCCTGTTGGGCCAGAGAGAGAAGGAACAGAAGGACCTCAGAAAGAGGGGCAGAAAGGGGATTCACAGCCTTTGCTGTGCACCATGCCACAAATTTGTTCCACCTGCAGGCGTATACCACCTTAGTGGAGGGACGCCTGGCTGCCAGAATCACATCACAAACTTCGGGAGGCAAGTCGAAAGGAATCAACTGCCGCCGCTCAATCTCCACGCAAGCAGGTGTAGACTGGACAGGTTCGGGTGGAGGACCGTCCCCTGCTGCTGCGACAGAAGATCCTCCCGAAGAGGCAGACGGATCGGGGATCTATGCTCATATTGAGTAGCTCGGGATACCAAACTCTTCGAGCCCAGTCCGGAGCCACAAGAATGACTTGGGCCCGGTCGTGCCGAATCTTCTTCAACACTCTGGGTAGAAGTGGTATAGGCGGAAAGGCGTACAACAGACCGCAACTCCACTCGCGACGAAAGCGTCGCCGAGCGAGTGCCGCCTTGGAAATTCCAACGCGCAGAACTGATGACATTGCGCGTACTCTTCGGTGGCGAATAGATCTAACCAAGGCTCTCCCCATTGTAGAAAGAGTCCTTGCGCCACTTCCGAGTGAAGACGCCATTCGTGATCCATCATGCACCTGCGGCTGAGGTTCGTCCGCCCTGGCGTTCAGGGAACCTGCCAGGTGTTGAACCATCAGGAACATGCCCTGATGTTCCAGCCATGTCCAGAGGCGCAGAGCCTCCTGACAAAGGGTCCAAGACCCCACCCCGCCCTGTTTGTTGCAGTACAACATGGCGGTGGTGTTGTCTGTGAACACCTGCACTACCTTCCCTTTGACAGAGGGAAGGAATGCCTTGAGTGCAAGCCGGATCGCCCGGAGCTCCAGAAAGTTGATATGGAGCCGGGACTCCGCCGGAGACCAGAGGCCTCTGATCTCCGCCTCTCCCATGTGACCGCCCCATCCCAGAAGGGACGCGTCCGTCACAACTGTGTGCTCTGGCTGGGGAAGGGAGAGGGATCTGCCCATGACCCATTGCCGGTTCGAGAGCCACCACTGCAACTGTCTTGCAGTTCCCTCCGAGATCTGGACGTGATCGGACAGGTTGCCCTGGTGCTGCGCCCACTGGAACTTCAGGTCCCACTGCAGAGCCCGCATATGCCATCTGGCATGATTGACCAGCAGGATGCAGGAGGCCATGAGGCCCAGCAGCCTCAGGGTCATCCGTACCGAAACCCAGGATAAAGGCTGAAAGATCGGAATCATAGCCTGAATATCCCGGACTCGCCGTTCGGGAGGATAGGCCCGAAACTGCGTTGTGTCCAGAACTGCTCCGATGAAAAGGAGCTGTGGAGAAGGAATCAGATGCGACTTCGGCACATTGATGGAGAACCCCAGCGAGTGCAGGAGTTCGGCCGTAGTCTGGAGGTGGGAGACGACTGCCTGGGACGAGCCCGCCTTCAGCAGCCAGTCGTCGAGGTAGGGGAAGACTGAAACCCCTGCCCGGCGCAGATGAGCTGCGACCACCGCCATCACTTTCGTGAACACCCGAGGGGCACTGGTAAGGCCAAAGGGGAGCACGGTGAACTGAAAATGCCCGGGGCCTACCGTGAACCGAAGGTAACGCCGGTGGGCCGGCAGGACGGGGATGTGGAAATATGCGTCCTGCAAGTCCAACGCTACCAACCAGTCTCCAGGGTCGAGGGCAGTCAAGACCTGAGCTAGGGTGAGCATGTTGAACTTCTCCTTCCGGAGGAAGCGATTGACGTTCCGGAGGTCCAAGATAGGACGCATGTCCTCCTTGTCCTTTTTGGGCACCAGAAAGTAGTGGGAGTAGCAACCACGCCCTACTTCTGGGGTCGGAACATGCTCGATGGCCCTCTTGGTCAAGAGGGCCGTGACTTCCTTCTGTAGAAGCACCAAGTGATCCCCTGACATGCGGCGGAATTGAGGTGGCATGGCTGGGGGTGGTCTCGAAGGGGAGGGAGTAGCCCCTTCGGACAATGTCCAAGACCCACCTGTCCGAGGTGATGGTGCGCCAGTGGGGAAGGTGATGGCGGACCCTGCCCCTACTGGCGTGCCGTGCACCTGAAAGGAGGGACTAGGAGGGCTTGGAGGCCGCGGACGGGTTGGAGGTGGTGGCCTGACCCGCACGCTGGTTGCCCGATCCGCCACGGCGGAATCCACGTCCTCGGCCACGCGTAGACGCCTGCTGCGCGGGCCGGTGGCTGGGCTGCTGACGTGAAGGGCGCCCCTACCGTGGCCACGATAGGGGCGAAAAGCAGAAGTCAGCGGAGGGCGTGTAGCAGAAAGGCCCAGGGACTTGGCAGTAGCCCGTGAGTCCTTAAAGCGCTCCAACGCATGGTCTGCTTTGGACCCAAAAAGACCGACTCCATCAAAGGGCATGTCCATGAGAGTATTCTGGACATCCCCTGAAAACCAGTGGTTCTCAGCCAGGCGTGGCGTCGGAGCGCCACCGTCGTTGCAATAGACCTGCCCAGCGAGTCGGCGGTGTCAAGGCCACAACGGATAGTGTATTTGGCCGCATCCCTTCCTTCCGCAATGGCGCGGGAAAGCAGTGCCTGGACCTCCTCAGGGCACCGGGGCAAAACATCCGCCACCGAATCCCACAGGGAGTGGGTATATCGGCCCAAAAGACAAGCGGTGTTAACGGACCGCAAGCCAGCACTGGAGGAAGAAAAACCTTTCTTCCCAAACTGATCCAGGCGTTTGGATTCCCTATCCGGAGGAGCGGTAGGGAAGGCGGTTTGGGAAGCGGAGGCTTGGACAACCAAGCTCTCAGGAGTGGGGTGGACAGAAAGAAACAGGGGTCGCCCGGAGCTGGGCGATGGCGTCGTGACACGTTCCGATCCACAGGAGCCCCTGTGTTGGGCTTGGACCAGGCGCCCAAAAGAACGTCAGTGAGGGCGTCGTTAAACGGCAGCACAGTCTCCGCAGAGGAGGCTGCCGGCTGAAGCACCTCTGTCAAGATGTTAGGCTTGACCGTCAAAGTAGGGAGCTGGAGACGTAAGGCCCCAGCTGTCCTACGCAACACCGTACCAAAATTGGCCCCCTCCTCCGTAGCCACGGGAGGAGACAGCATGCCAGTGTCAGGGGAAGTATCCAGACCACTGGCCTCCCTAGACTCTCTGTCCAGTCCTCATCATACTGACAGTGTCGCGTCAGAGGGTCATCAGACCCCTCCCAGTCCAACTGGTCCTCCTCTGGTTCAAAATAAGGAGGAGGAGGGACATTTGGGACCCAAGGTCCCATCGGCGCCGGAGCCGGCGTCGAGCGACGTCGCTCCGGATCCATGTCCGGAGCCGGAAGGAACAGGGGGACGACGCCGCCCGGAGCTCAGGGCGGCGCCGAGAACGGCACCGGAGACATCGGCGCCGGCGGAGGTGTCGTTAGGGTCGACCGGCGTCGATGGGGGTTGTGGAGCCGGGATCGGGGCCGAAGCCGGAGCCGGGATCGAGGCTGGAGGCACGGGCGACGCCGGGGCCGGAGCCGTCGGTGACGCCGGAGCAACCCCATCAGGGCCCGCGGGGCCCGAAGGCGCACCGGAGGGGCCTGAAGGCCCGAAGAGGCGGGCCATGGCCGACAGGAATTCCTGCACTTTGGCCGGATCCGCCCCCGAACCCGGGAAGGGCGGGTATGGCGGGGGCGACTCCACAGGCATGTCCGGGGCCGCGGGGCGGGGACGGTGCCGGAGGGGCCTCAGCCGAGTCGCGAGACCGGCGAGGCGAAGTCCTAGAGCGATGATGCTTTTGGACTTTTGTGTTTCGACTTACCGGACGAAGAAGACTTCGACGCCGACGACCGGTGTGGACTCGCGATCGACCCCTGGACCTCTCACGCGACCGGGGCTTCCGCGGAGCCGAATGCCGGGCCTCGAGGAGCTTTCGAGACCGCTCTCGCAAAGCTTTCGGGCTGAGGGCCTGGCAGTCGGTACAAGACGCCGTGTCGTGGCCTCGGCCGAGGCAGAAGAGACACTCCCAATGCGGGTCGGTGACGGACATCATCCGCGCACAGGCGCCGCATCGCTTGAAGCCGGGCATCCCTACGACACCTTGAAAGATGGAAAAACAGTGAAAAAATCACCAAAAAGTATGGTCAAAAAATGACCAGGGCACTGCTCTTCCCGGATCTGCGCTTGCTGGCGCGGAAAAAGAAGAACTGACGTCAGCGCGCAGGGGCGGCGCCTAAGTACTGCCCGCGATGTCATTCCGGCGATCATGACGCCGACGACGGACGCGGAGCCGCACGACGCCGCCTACCGACGCGCAAGGATACTGCTACGCAAAACTTTCCGGATCCAGCCTGACGCCTGGGGATATTCTAAGGTAAGGAATCTGTCACTAACGTGTCTCTTTCAGATATAGTATTACTCACGTCCAACCAGAACCCTTGGACCTCGGGACACTACAAAAACATGTGAATGTCATCCCCCTTTTCCTTGCCACACTTTGGACATCTCGACATGGATTTTGGATAGGTTAAGCGGAGTCCAATAGACCCTGTGAAGACAGAAAAGGTGGTTCCTTCTTAAATTTGCAGCACGCACCGTGGAATATAGAATATCGCGAGATACTTGCCATAGGTCTACTGGCTGCAGCCCCGGCAAGCTCTTCTCCCACAGTGTCGTTGGCAGGTTGAAGTCTCCATCCGATAGATTCACTAGAAGCCAGTACCAATTCGCCACTTCTTTTTTTCTGGTGTCACTGCTAGTCATCCGAGATTCTAATTCACTTGACAAGCCCATGCCTGGTCCAGCAGAGAGACTCCAACTCTTAATTTGAAGATATTTAAATATTGATAGCCTATTGTTAGCTATCTCTTGCCCCCTATTCCAAGGAATCAGGTTTCCATTCTCTGCCAGTTGACCCCAGGTTGATATCCCTGCTTCTCTTAGTGGAAGAACCAGGCTGTCTTTAGACCATTCCGGAGACCCTGGGGAATCCCAGATTGGTGCCAATCCGCTGTAATAGCCAAGTTTTAGTTCTTTCCTGATTTTATGCCAAGTGGCCGCAAAGCACTGCAGGGTCTTAAGTCGCACTTTTTTAAAGAATCGGGGGTCCACAAATGTATGTATAAAACCTAGTTCACCCCCCTTCACATCACAGAGCATTGCCCTAAACATTTTTCCGGTATCGGAGTCATCCGGTGTATTAAATAGCATCTTCCTTCCTTTTAAGAGAAAAACCCAGGCATAGTAGGGTAAATCCGGCAATCGTAGGCCCCCTTTGTCGAGTTGCCGTCTAAGCTTCTTCCATGCAATTCGGACCCCCTTCGAGGCCCAAATAAAGCTACTGATTTTAGACTGTACCCTTTTAAGCCAATCTTCTTTAAAGGTCATGGGGATATTCTGAAAAAGGAAAGTGAGCTTAGGGAGGATTGTCATCTTCACAAGGTTTACCCAACCGTATATTGTCAAGGGGAGATGGGACTAGATCAACAATAACCTCCCAACTTCTTTACTGACCTTCTGAAAATTGATTTCCAGGATTTTCTCTATCTTCTGAAAGATTTTACTACCTAGGTATCTCATTTCCTTTTTAATGCATTCCAGCTGCGAATTGATGTTCCAGGTCATTACAACCGTTTTGCTGTCATTTACCTCGTAGCCTGAAATGCGCCGAAACCGTGATGACATTTCATACACTAGGGGTAGGGAAGTACTAAGGTCAGAAGTATATACCACTAGGTCATCTGCATATAACCCCACCTTTTTCTCCCAACCCCGGAACATAAAAGGAAGTATTCGTTTGTGATTTCTGATCTTCACCGCTAAGGGTTCGATATATAAATTGAATAGGAGGGGAGATAGTGGGCACCCCTGCCTAGTTCCCCTAGAGATGTTGAAGGACCTTGAAAGATTCCCATTTACCAAAACTTTGGCTGTAGGATTTTTATAGATTAACGCTATGGCCCTACAAAAGTTTTCACCCAGGTTAGATAGCCTTAAGATTTTTTGCAAATAGGGCCAGTTTACCCTATCGAAGGCTTTAGTCGCATCCAAGGTAATAACTGCCTGGGACACTTTGTAGACGGATGCTATATCTATACCTCCGATTAAGTTATAGGTGAGATCTTTTCCTGTTGAGTGAGGAGAAGTTTTCCTGTTGAGCGAGGAGAACATGGTGGCCGGCTAAGACGTGGTCGCGGAGGCTCCCGGAGAAGTGAGACGCTTCGTCTCTTTACTGGTCCCGCTAGTGGGTAATCGGAAAACAAAGCAGGCAAAAGTAGCACGCAGTAATTGCTCCCCCATTGTTCGCTCGACTCTAAGGGGGGGTTATGCTTTCAGACTGGTACCGATGTTCTGCAGCAAGCGCGTGGTGAAATTTCCGCTGGCATAAAAATATATAACAAATAAGCCCTACCTTCCGTTTCGCCCTCTGTTTCCCCCTGTTTATGTCTGGATTATTGAAGCCCTGAGTGGGCGAACAACTTCAGTGGAGCCTGGGGAGTCGTCCGGCCGGGACTCCTGCTGGGCTTGAGCAGCTCGTGAGCTCGGAAGGGGTCGGAGGGCGGTCGCCCAGCGCTCCATCCGGGGGAATCCAGGCAGAGGCAGCACAGGAGCAGGAGGCTCCTCACTCGAGTGCAACTGCTGGGAAGCAACCAAGACTTCGGGGCCTCTGGAGGACACAGCCCAGAGACCTCATGAGACCACTGGGACTTCGGGGGCTATACAACACACAGGTCAGAGTCTCGGTAAAGGGGGGGCACTGCAGGGGGGTCCCTGAAAGGGAAGGAGTGTAGAAAAGGCAGTGCTAATGTTAAAAAGCAGGCATCTTCAGTTAATAAACAGAAAGGAGGTATTTCTGTCACAAAAGAGGTGGTCCAACAAAATATAGTGGCCTCCCAAGTACTAGATAACGGGGAGGAGGTATTGGAAAAATGTGTTCCCCAGGCTAGATATCAGCTTAGAAGCTTAGCGGCAAGAGGTCCCACTGGGGGCACGCAGTTTAAATTCTTAAAGGGCAAAACGGGGTCAGAAGCTACTGTATCAAAGCTGGATGGTACAGCCACAGAAGAGTGGGTTAGCCCTAGAAGAAGGAAACAGAGGGGAAGAAAGGTGGATGCGCAGATATTAAATCTGAAGATCACGCCCTCACTAAGGACATTTTTTAAAGTGGTGCCAAAGACTCTGATATTAAAAAAGCCAGCTTTGGCTCCATCAATGAATGGGTCGCTTTTGCCAGAAGGTAAAGATATCATAAGCCCGAATAGGTTCCAGGTTCTTGCAAACGTCCCTGAGTCCCTGGAGGTAGTCGCCTCAAGCGTATCTAGGTTGGAGAAGGAAAGGATCTCATTGTCCACCAGAGATATGGATTCTACATCCCCACAGCCAGAAACTCCACAGATAGAACCAAAATCGCATGGCGATCTGCTCTCATCTCTCGAGCAGGGAGGGGGGCCAGCTCAGTAGCTACTACCCAATACCAATCTCAACCGCAACCCCAACCACAGCTTCAATCAGTCTCAGATTTAATCCAGCTGTTAACTACCAAGGTTAGGAGTAGATTTGAAATCTCAGAGACAAATCAAAGAGAGATTAGATCAGCCTGCGACAGCCTGGAAAGGAAGTTAGATGACCTCGCAACTAGGACATCACCGCTGGAGACTTCAGTGAGAGAACTAACGCTTCAATCAGAAGTCAATAAAAAGGAGATTATGCTCTTAAAAGGGAATGAAGTAGTTTTTAAAGAAAAAATGGAGACCTTAGAAAATAACCAGAGAAGGAATAACCTCCGTTTGTTGAAAATCCCAGAGGGGGCAGAAGGAGATGATGTGAAGGCCTTTGTGGCGAGATTGATTAAGTTGGGAACTCACATTGACTGCACGGAACAAGACCTAATAAATGACATACAGAGGGTCCATACAGACCCATTCAGGGCAACCCCGAATAAAACGAAACCAAGGAAGATTCTGGTTCATTTTCATACTTATAAAATTAAGGAGGAAATTCTTACAAAGGCATTAAAAAAGAAGATACTAGCAGTGGACAGCATCAACTTCGAGATAAGGTCTGATGTCTTCCAGATCACGGCCAACAAACAATGGGAGTTGGGTAAATTAATTGAACCCCTTAAAAAGTTAGATGCCACAGCGCAGTTGAGATTTCCTGCCAGCCTGCGGGTAATGCATAATAACAAGATGCAGAATTTCCGTCGAGTAGAGGAGGCTGAAGAACTTCTTAAATCCCTATTAGAAACAGGGACAAGTAAGTGAGGGCTGAATATATTGGCATGAGTATTTCCTAATCTTTGCCCCTTTCAACCTTGCCCTTATATTTGGCATTATATTTCCTTTTCGCTCTTTTCTTTTGAATTTGTCTGCATTGTTTCTTTACCTGCTTTTATCAGAGAATTGATTAAAATTTTCAGATCACTTTAGCGGAACAAATCTTTAGTTATACAGTTTGTCTATTGTCTCGCGACACTGGGGGGGCCTCCTTAGGCCATGAAGAAGGAAAAGGAGGGTTCTCCAGGGAGGGGTTGAGGGGATCACGGGTTGGGTTAGGTGCACGGGGTGGGGAGCAGTGGGTAAAAAAAAATTTAAAAATTGTCCTCATCGACTAAACTGGGACTCCGGTTCCCTCATGGCAACAATTCTAGGGAGTAAAAGATGAGTGCCAGTCAGAATGTACAGATAGAATTTCTGTCATGGAATGTAAACGGGCTCAGAGTTAAGCATAGAAGGGAGAAGATCCTGCAATACCTGAGAGATGCCCCCACCTAGATTATAATTCTCCAAGAAACCCATTTGACCAGTGAGGAGATGAGAGAGACATTTAAATCCAGGAGGTGGCTACAGAAGGTCGTATTCTCTGACCATCAATTAACCATAAGAGGGGTAGCGATATTAGTTTAAAACAACCCCCAGATCACAATTGAGGATAGTAGAGTGGATAAGGCCGGCAGATGCGTTACTGTTAAGTTAAGATGTTATAACCAATCCTACACTGTGGTCGGATATTACGGCCCCAATCTAGATGATCCTGTCCCATTCAGCAATCTGCTCTCAGAGCTCTTAAACTTTCCCGATCCCATCATTCTAGCTGGGAATTTTAATGTTGTGCTGGATGGAAACCTGGACCGCTCCTCTGAAAGTAGAGCTGTAGTAAATAATAAGACACGGTCCCTGATAAAAACCTCTATCACGCAACTAGGATGGTGCGATATCTGGAGGGAGAGAAAGGGCGCCTTAAAGAGTTTCACTTTTAACAATAAAAAATACGGGCATCAATTGAGAATAGATTTATTTCTGATCAATCAAAATATAAAGGACCAGGTCTGAGAAGTAAGTCATGTAGGATCGCACCTGTCAGACCATTCGGCTATAACTTTAGTGCTGGCCCCCTCAAATATTGTGGTGCAGAGGAGATGGACTATAGATCACACTATACTATTGGATGATAGTATTGTAGAGAAACTTGGGCTGGAATCTCAGGAGTTTTTTGCGGTCAACATGGATAGTGCACTATTAGAAGTGGTTTGGGATGCATATAAGGCATTTTTGAGGGGGAAAATAATGTCCATCCAATCTTATAAAAGTAAGCAACGCAAGGTGGAGGTAGCGGAAATTGAAAGCGAGATTCAATGGCTGGAGCAACAGCTACAAGGAAGTGGATTAGAGCAAGGGGCGCAGCAAGTCTCTCTCCAGGCCCTTAAAATGGACCTTGCAGGGGTAGTCGAAGAGAGATTACAACAAAGATGGCGAGCTAGTAAACTGGCCCATTTTAACTATGGAGAAGGCTGCGGTAACAGGGAGGGCATAGAGGAAGCTTTTTTAAGCCATTTTGGGAAGGTATATCTGGAGGATTTAACAACAGGGGGAGAGGTGGAAGGATGGTTGGGTCACCGAAGCTCAAAGGGAAGTAATTAACAGCTCTATAACAGAAGGTGAAATTAGGAATTCTATCAGAGCAGGGAAATTAGGTAAAGCTGCAGGTCCAGATGGCCTCCCCGCAGAGATATATCAAAAATTTAGGGAATACCTTATTCCGGTAATGGCGAGGCTGTTTTTGGCTATTTTTGAGAATGGAAGGGAGATTCCACCCTCTTGGATTGAGGCAACAGTTACCCTGATACTAAAACCAGATAAACCATCACATTGTTGCGACTCCTATAGGCCCATTTCGCTACTGAACTCCGACTACAAAATCTTCGCAAAGGTACTTGCAGATAGGCTTAATGGGGTTGTGGAGGACCTCCTTCACGAACACCTCCGCACCACCTTAGCATCACTAGGCATCACCTCAGTCTGCCCTCGTAATCTGGCATCTGTTGATTCTCCGCTGCTCATGTTGTAATTCAGGCACTATTTCCTAACCTCCACCCTCCCGTTGTTTATGTCTCCCTCCTATAACAAAAAAAGCTATAACAAGCATTAGAACAGGCAGGAAGAAGTTGCCAGCATTGCAAGGACAAAAAACTAGAAGACATTTTTTATGGTAATTCTTTTTTTAATAGGGTCGTTCAGTTGTACATAATGTCTTCTTGGTTATATATAAGGTAACAAAATGCTTATAAAACTTTTTTATTATAACTTTTCAACATGCTGCACAGCAGCCACACTGCTCTACAACATAGCTTAAAGAGATTGGTAAAGCTCTGGCTAAACACTTATAAGGTCCCAAAGGCGAGACCTATTGGCTATGCCAATGCTTGTTTTCTTTTGTGTTAAGCCCATGTGCTTCTCCCTGCCCCTCCCTGTTGTGCTCGCCTGTGTACTCCTCCCCATTGCTTTCACCCACATGTGCCCTCCTTTTCTCTCCTCGCTGTTGCTTCTCCACACTGCACCATCCGTGTTACTTTTCCCAACTCCTGTGCTATTATGTAGACATGCGCACCATGTATGCATGAGCTTACATAATGACTGGAGTGGTTGCATCAAAGGCTTTTTTACTTAACTTTAGCCATGCTGCACAGAATCAGGAAAACTGTGTAGCGTGACTAAAAATCATTGGCAAAGCCAATAGTTTGCACATGCGAGGCCTATTGACTTTGCCAATGCTAGTTTTAACACCGCTCATCCAATCATTGAATGTGCGCTGTGCACTGGATCACACATAAATATTGAAATGTTTTCAATGCCTGTTTCAAGCTATTCAGCTACTTTAAAGGAAAATTTCCAGTGCAAAGAAGTTTTGCGCTGGTAAAGAAATACTTTATCAACAATTTGCACTGGTTTCTGTGACTTTGCGGTGGAGCAAAGTGTTGATAAATCTTCCCTGAGTTATAACTGATATTGTGCCAGTGGTGTTTCACCAAATATGGACATAGTCTTATCACTGCCGATATGAAAACAGTCTTTATTCTTGGCGATATGAAGGCAGGCAAGCTGACAGTGGGATGCTTTACATACTTGATAGAGTGTCTAGTGGACTATCTCCTAACCGACCTTGCTTGAAAACATACATTGGGCCGTCACATGTTTCAACTATTCATATGCATATGCGGATAGTGTGACTGTTGTCTTAAAGACCTTGGAATTTTGTTTATAAGAAGTATCCACATAATAAATTGCTGATGTATAGTAACACTAGGGCCTTATTACGATGTCGGTGGGCCTGCCACCGACAGGCCATCAGTGGCTGGCCCACCGACATCCATAGAAATGGTCTGACCGCCGGATTATGATCCGACGGTCAGAGGCATCAGTCGTAGGGACGGACCGCTTCTTTTCAAACTGGCTCAAGGAGCCTGTCGAGGCAGTGGTGGGACCATAATCCCTACAAAAGGGGCGGTTCCTGCTCAGGCACCGCTGTAGGGATTACGACTGCTTTCTTCCCTCTGTCTTTACATGGCGATCCAACTGCCATGTAAAGGCAGACGGAATTGGACTTGGGGGGGCCCCTAGCAGGGCCACACACCCTGTGGGCCTCCGCTATGAGTCCAGGGGGGCACATGTGGTTCCCCCCCCAAACATCCATGCACCGTGTGCCAGGCACCACATGGTGCCTGGCACACGGTGCATGGATGTTTGAAAACTGTTCTTTTGCATTGTGGCTTGAGCTGCGGCCCTTTTCTAGGACCGCAGCACATGCCACAATGCAAAAGAGCAGTTTTCCGAACGCCTGCATGGCGGTCGCATTGTAGTTGGGCAGGTGTAACCACGACATGTAGTCTGTCGGACACCTGCCTGATTCGATGGCGGTCGGACGCTCGTCCAACCGCCATCGTAATGAGCCCCCGAATGAGGCATCTGGATTTAAAAGTTTCATCACTGCATTGTTCAAATTATGTATTTGTCCAATAATACTTTATGTATGATGTGTTATTGTTGACTAAAAAATCAGATTCATCCCGCTAGAGTTTTTACTGTTCTTTTTCTACAGGGTTTCTAGGCCTCGCATTGGTGATTTACATACCTGGCAGAGTGGGAACAAGCTCACTAATAATGGGGGTACTTACATTCTTGAAAATACTGAAGTGGGTTTTTAAAGGGGGATGTTTCAGGTATTCTGCAGTGGCTAAAATGGGCTTACTAACAGAGCTATGGTGCTTCTCTGTACTTGGCTCTATGGGAACAGGCCTGCCATTGGGGCTTGCTATACTTGGCAATCTGCAGAAATAGGTGCTTTACAAACTTGGCAATGTGAAGCCTGACCTGAAAACGTTCACTTTGGCTGATGTTTGCCTGTTTTTGAAATCTCTTCCCCTTCCCGATCAGCGTCAGCATAGTTATTATGCAATGGTAGAACTGAACTTTTGAACTTCTGTTGCCATAAAGACTAGTTGCAACAGTGGCATCTTCTATAAGTAGCTGCAAAGTTTACGTGATTTATTGTGGAGTGTGTGGTCATTTCTGAGGTCGCTGCCTGTTCCCTTCATGCTCTAGTCAGTAGTCAGAGTCCAGTTGAATGTTGTCCCATACTTTCCCTTCAAGGACTCAAAAAGTATTCATAAAATACTTTTACATTTGTCATTTTAAATCATTAAACATGTACTTTCTAATAGTTTTGGTGTAGTTCCTAACAGTGTTTGGTGAAAAGGTTACAACATACTTATGAATCGTGAATCATGTGTCACCCATTATGAGATCCTGTCAAATTACACATCGATTCAAATATGAAACAGCTGCTTTTGACGTTGCCACTCTTGTGAACTGCTCTGCAAACAAAAAAGAAAAAAATACAAGAATATCAAAATTGTCGATTGACAGCAGGTAGGCAGATTTAAAACAAGAACTGGCAAAGCCAATAGGTCTCGCCTATTGGTTTTGCCAATGCTGCTTGCTGACGCTGTGCACCCCTTGAAATCCAAGTAGCACCATATACAGCACAAGAAGTGCGGAGTGAGATCGGGGTGCACATAAGCACAAGGTGCTTGAAAGCGACACCGGGCATGAGTGTGAGAAAAGCATGCAGGAAGACAGCTGAAAACAAAACACTCTCATGGAGTGTTTCACAAAAAGAAACCGAAAAAAGCGATATAGATGGAGCAGCAGGCGGGAGAGGGGGAGTGGGGGGGGGTCAGAAATAGCACCTCAGTTATGTTGGGAGCAGTGGACGGGTACCAATTAAGTTGAATCAATCTCTGCTTGGTCCATGCTCCACAGCAAGCATCGAAAGGGACATTTCAGCTGGACTAGCTAATTAGTGACGCTGCAAAGAAAGTGGCGCTGAAGCATACAAATGGTAAGCAATGGGCGGGCTCCAAGCCCTTTCTGTATACAATAGTGTCTTGCAGGTGAGAACCATGCGCTGGCGCATGCCCTCGCAGGCGAGGCCGTAAAAAAAGCCAAAATAACCTAACCCCAGGGCCGGACTGGCCGGAGTGGGCACCGGGCATTTTCTCGGTGGGCCGGAAGGGTGGGGAACGGTTTTGGACTCATGGGGGCCGTTTTTGTTACTGGGGGCTGATTTTGCAGCAGTGCTGAAATATCGGCCCCCTGTAACAAAAGCAGCAGCAGTGTTTCCCACCAGTACCCCCCCTCCCCAGGCCGGTCCAACATAATTAAGCAAACACAAGGAGATGATGGACGGAGTGCTGAAACTTTTCAGACACTCACCCCCAGTCACAGATCTGGGTTGAATCCATCATCGTTCTTTAGCTCACTTCGCCACCCCAGTTCAGACCCAGCCATATGCAAATCAGTCTTGACCCTGTCCTTCATGGGAACAATCCAGCCCGAACTGCCAAGCCAGGTCTTCCCTGAACCGGAAAAAAGCATCCTGGGACCGGTTTCGGGGTAACACCCCTCATCAGCCAGGCTAGCTTGAATCCAGTGGCAAAGCGAGCAAGGGACCCATGTCTGGGCATACCCTGCCAACTAAGGGCGAACAAAGCAAACACAAGAAGATGATTTACGGAGCGCTGAAACTTTTCAGACACTCACCCCCAGTCACAGATCTGGGTTGAATCCATCATCGTTCTTTAGCTCACTTTGCCACCCCAGTTCAGACCCAGCCATATGCAAATCAGTCTTGACCCTGTTCCTCATGGGAACAGTCCAGCCCGAACTGCCAAGCCAGGTCTTCCCTGGTCCGGAAAGTCATGCCATTTATATGGCGACCAATGAAATAGAGGTTCCAAAAACTGAAATAAAAATAACGTGTTCCAGATTCATACTTCTACAGTCAAATCAGAAAGCAAAAATGTTAATGCTATTTATGGATAGGGTCACTGGTACACCTTGACTAACCCACACAGTTTATGTTCAAAAATAAGAAGCTATGTGTATTGTTATAGTTCATGTTATTGTAACTTGGTGTTTATTTGTAGTAGCCCAGCTTCTTGGCATATGATGTTAGCACTCTGGCATTGAATATCATTAATTGTGGTGCTGTTTGCCTTTCTGGCACTGGAATTCTGATTGTTAACTGACATAGGAGGAATGATTATGATGGTCGTCTGGCACATTGTAAAACTGGCACATTGTAAAACTGGGGTTAAAGCTCCTGCCAAGACTTGTGCTCCTACTCCTGTGCCACAGATATTTGTGGGCATTCCAGGCACATCTAGCATACACAGTTTTCTTATAGGCACGCGCATGAGTACCTGCAGCACAGAAATAATGCACTTGAGTGCTGTAATGGACACTGAAATATTGGAATATTTTTGAGTGTCTTCTTACAACTGCATGTAACCCTTTGGTTCTTTAGCCACTATTCTGAGAAATGTGTGCCATTTGGTCCCATTTTTAGATCTGGAGCTAGCCAGAGCTTTTGATTTTACTACAACTATATGTCTGTACAGGTGGAGGGGCCACCGCCCCCACACATTTTACCCAACAAGAAGAGTGTTTGTCAGGCAGAACAAAGGTCAGCCTGACAGTCACTCTTCTTGTTCAGGTCAGGCAGCCAGAAGCAAGACATGCGGTAAATGTGCAGGCTCCTGGGTGCCTGAGCTGAACTTTGCTAGGCTGAGGATTTCACAGCCCTGTGGGCGTGACCTCCCCCACCTGGCAAAAGTGCCTCAAGGCACGTCCCTGATTGCCTCTGACCTGGGCGCTTCAGTTTTAAGGGCTGAAGTGCCCAGGGTAGAATGTCAATCAGTGACACCTCGTCACAGTGTCGGGGGTGGGGTCTGTAGTCTCACTGACCCATCCAACTCTGTAACGGGTGAGGGACTGCTGCCTTCTCTCAATGGCTGACCATAGGTCCTTAGGACATTACAGTCCCAACCCTTCTGGGACCTACCAGGATTCCCTCCCGGCGAGCTGCAGTGGAGGTAAGTTTTGTTTTTTGATGTTTGGTGCATGCGTGCAATGTATGTATGAAGGTATGTATGTATGTGTATATGAGTAAGTGAGTGTCGTGATAGGGTGTGTATATGTGCGCATGTGTGAATGCATGGGTGTGAGTGTGTGTATGTGTGCGTGTGAGGCCCCACGCCCCCCTCTTTGCTAAAATTACCGGCTGCTACTGCTGATATGGAATCATTCACATTTTTCTTCTACTAGTGAGGCAGTGGGATGGCCTGCTTCAGCGAGTGACGGCATTCTGTCCTTTCACAAGGAGCACATCCGCATACAAAGTAGTTCTACTCCATGCTAGGGACTACCAGGGCAATGTGTGCTTTTTGAGCCGAAAAAGAATATTTATGCCTTTAGCCAATGTTTCTTTTTGATTGATGAGGAGCCGTCAGCTTTCCCATCAATCAAATTGTGCAAAAACCATAACAAAACAAGCATTGACAAAGCCAAAAAGCGGGTAGCCAACACCAGCCATATTTGCTTTGCCAATTCTTGTTCCAAAGAATGTTTTGGACAGAAGTTCCATAACCTCCAAACTCTCAGTCAGAGTCAGATCACAGAGCATGGGTCTGGGATTGCATTTCGTTTCCATTTCTTGACTCACACACTTGAACACTCTGAGGAGAGATACTAGGGCAGGGTCCAGGTTAGAGGCCTATTGTAAGAGCCATATGGATTTCTCTACAAATCAGGGTAGAGGCACACTGAGAGAGCTCCGTAGATTACTCAGTACATGGCATGCTAGTACTTGATTCAAGTCAAGACTGAGGCACATTATGAAATCTACGTGGATATCTCAGTTCTGGGATACAAATGCATCCCGTGGACTAAGTGAGAGGTGTTTCAGAAGAATTGTTCAGATTTTGTAATGCATGAAAATAGTTGTATTAAGCAGATCAGGCAGATGTATTGTTACAGCTTTAAACATGTTTCATTACTGATATACTAGTGTGTGATGCGAGTTGGAATTTAGGTACATTCTGAGAGATGTGTGTGTGTCTCGGTAGGGAGGTACCAATATAACGAATAGAGGGGCATGGTGAGAGCTCTGGTATGTTTCAGTAGTGGAAGATGTATCTGCAGGTGTAGAAAGGTAATGTGAAAAGCATGCACATTGGGATGCGAGGGCAGGTCGGTATAGGGGTACATCATGAGAGTTCCTCAGCTTCCAGTGGGGTGCAGTGTATCAGAGAGGTGTTGCCTCTTCGGTAGTACAGATAAACCTGTCTGCTGTGCACCCAGCATTTTGTGTAAGGCAGATAGCTTTCCCACAGAGATCTGCAAGATTTGTTGCTGTGGAGACATAGTGCTCTTCTGTGGCAAACTCTGAAATATAATAGTTCAAAAGTGTCAGAACTGCCTACAAAACTTATTGCATTTAGCAAATATATTTTGAATATTGTGCACTGCTTAGCCTTGAGTTGTCCTCTATTCCCTTGACAGGTTATCCACCATACCCCTGGAAAGCATCAGATTCACTCTACTGTTCTCACTCAGTCCACGAGGGGCTGCCATGAACATTTCTGCCAGAGTTGCTTTGTTTCACTATACATAGTAATCGAGGCATGCAATGTCACAATAAGGTGTATAGAGACAAACACAATTGCTATGTCCTAGTCCACAACAGGCACATCATTGAGATTAGACAGAACTCAGATACAGCGTAAACAAAAACATAACAACACAAGACCACAGGCATGTTCAATCTGAGACAAAGTGCATGTTGAGGATGGGCGGCGAAGGGCAAAGAGAGTAAACAGGGACTCTTAACACTAAATTCCTGGGGTAGTACTGAGTATGCAGTCCCCATCTACATTCACTCCAGATCACAGAACACACAAAGGCCTTAGTTCAAAAATAAAAGAAGATATATGCTTCTATCAAGCTCGAGCCATGTGGGTATGTAGGATAATGTGTTTTATACTTGTCCTAGGTGCCTGACATCTGGGGCAATTAAAGTTTGTTAAAGGTAAATTCTATGCAGTGGCTCAGGAGTCAGCCACACTCTATGAAGTATGCTGAATTGAAACCAACCATTACAGAAATGTTGTGTTGGTGCACTAGTATTTTATCCATTCCTTCTTAGCGAAGGTCCTACACACGTCTACCTCCCACTTTCCCTGCAACTGCGATAAATTGTCACCAGCGTAGGACTGAATTAATTACCTTGTTCACAATATCAGCTTTCTATCATTCCCTATAATGTGTGAGGTTTACACTAAAGAATGAGTAGGATGTTCTTAGCAGGTGATATCCCAAAGTGAACACAGACTTTTTGTTGGTGAGGAAGCCCCCCGCATGAAGACAGCACTGTTCAACAAGTGTATCACAAGGGATCAGGAGGCCATCGTGAAATAGATCACCAGTAGATTGGATGCTGGATTTCTTCCAAACTTCCTGAGCTCTCCTAGACAAGCTGTAATATTGTAAGAAAGATGGTATCCAGTGGAGATGCTGAAACAAGATCAAAATGTATTCTTCAGTTTCAAGTCACAGGTTACAGGTATTGTAAGTTGTAAGATAGCAGCGCCACCGGGAGCAGTATCCCAGCTGCTCAGCCCACACACTCCAACTGGCATTCACTCCACCAGGCACACATAGACATTCTATGACATCACACTCACACCGGCTGAGCAGCAGGGCACATAAAACAAAGGAAGAAATACATGGCAATAGGAGCCCACACAAGCCTTGTCTGAAGGCAGGTGTGCTCCACAATGAGATAGCACAGGTATACAGGATTACTTGATATGTGATGCTCAAGGCTCATTTGTGGCATCCCAGTGTAGTACAGAGCAGATGACAGGAACCCTTGGCCCGGCTGCCCAAGGGGGAAATAATTCCAGAATCTTGTCACAAGCAGCAGGAGTAGCCAGTCAGCCAGGGGGACATTGTAACTGCACTGCGGGGTAATAGTGTTCAAAAACAAGAACTCCCAGCCTTCCCCAGTCCATAGGAAGCTATAGACTAACCAAGGAGACATGAAAACCTGCCAGGGCTCCAAACTAAATCGCCCAGAATGCTGCCCAATTTGCAGAATAATTTTTGGGGGGAGAAAAGAGGTAGATTTGAGAAATGATAAAGCAGAAAAGGCAACATGATCCTTTTGGCTAGGAAATCCTTCCCATTACAGAAATGGGCAGAGACGTCCAGAAAGTAATCTATGATCTGAGGGCAGTTACCACTTTTGTCAAGTTGCCATCCAAAAGATCTTAGTCTCAGTGATATGTTTGTATCTCTATATACAGAAATTTTGTTTTCCATCTTGTTATAGGAATTTATAGAGGGCTCAACTCAACCTGGAGGGTATCCTGGCACTGAAAAGCAGGAGAAGCGTGAACTGAGCTAGACCCAAGTCAGCTTCTTGCAGAATTCAAAAACTGAGGAGATGAATCTGATGTGCACGAGTAGGTAGTTCCCGGCTTTGGAAGTGAGGTAGAAGAAGGTCCAGCCGCTGAATCTGGTTCTGCATATGTGGGGGATGTGTGCGAGTTAGAGCCTGGCTGAGCTGAGGTGTTGGGTCAGTATGTGAAAGTCAATGCCATTGTTCAGGTAGGTGGGGACGATGTGCAAGGATTTGTATGTGCACTTGAGGAGTTTGAAGAGTACCTGCTTGTGAATGGGAGGTCTTTGAGGTGTGGAGTGATGTGTGTGCAGGGAAGAAGTCTGTGTGTGAGTCTAGCAGCTGAAGTATGTATAGACTGGAGTCTTCTGGTCAGTTGTGCATTGATTTCTACGTAGAGTGTGTTGCTGTAATCCAACTTACTGGTATTGTAGGCCTGGGTGACGGTTCTGCAAGTGTTGCAGGGAAGCCACTTGAAAATCTTCTTGAGCATCATGGGTGTGTGGACATAGGAGACTTGGTCTGTCATAGCAAGCTGAACAAAGTTCATCCAGTGCACCACACAACAATTGTACATTTGAATAACCAGGAAGTATGATTCAATTTCCAAAGATGCTTTTAAAATCTTCTCTTTATTCAGATTGGATCAGATGTGGAATGTATATACAGTTGATTACAGCCAATGTGTTTCGTCCAAGACATTGGACTTCTTCAGGGCAATTGTTAAGAAAGAACATCAATGATGATGTCAGTAATTCAACCATCCAATGATGGGGTTTGGACAAATCCACGTTACTGTGTGGGCACTAGGGAAGTGCAGGCACGATATCGGCACACACTTAGGTGCCAATCCAAGGGTGGATGTACCCTTGTTCTCCTTATTTGGATAAGTCAGGAGCTGACTCCACCTAATGTCCTTCATATATGCTACTTACGCATGGGTGGAGGTACACTGGGTTTCCTGTATTGGATATGGCATTAATTCTACATTATGTTCGCATAAGTGCCATTCCCTTTGAAGTAATATCTTCTGCTTAGATTGCGTTTATCTACACATGATTTTACCATGAATAATCCCCATCAAATGTGCACCGGATGAACTTTGTTTAGCTCTGTATAGTCCTGTCAGGACCGCACCTTGACAGTGGGTGCTTGATGTGTGTGCACATGGTCCAAATATATGGCTATTGCCTCTATTACAAAAAAGTTGGGGCTATCATGATAGGCGCGATTACTGGTAGGATTTTCACAGTTGTGTTTCGATTTTTGCCATAGCAAGCTGGTTATCAACTATTAATTTGAGGTTCTTTGCATGGGAGGTTGGGTTGGGTGTGGGTCCGCGATCAGTAGGCAACATGGAAGAGTCCCATAGTGATGCGTCTTTACCAAATATGACTACTTCTGTCTAGTCTATAGGAGTGAGGAAGGAGAAGCACGGCCACTGAATCTGGTTCCAGTACTTGGTGGGGGGATATTGTGTGAGTAGGAGTCTGGCTGTGTGGAGGTGTCTGGTAGGTTTGTGGATGTGTTGTGGTGCATGGAGCCAATGTTGTGTAAGGCTTTGAATATGTGAGTGAGGAGTTTGAAGAGTGCCCGTTTGAGGATTGGGAGCCAGTGGAGCTCTTTAAGGTGCAGGGGATGTGAGTGTGGAGTGTGAGGTTGATAGTGAGCTCGGCCGCTGAGATTTGTATGGTCTGGAGTCTTCTGGTCACTTGTGTGTTGATTCCAGCATAGAGTTTTTTGCCGTAGTCCAGCTTGCTGATGAGGAGGGCTTGGGTGACGGTTCTGCGAGCGTTGGTGGTGAGTCATTTGAAGATCTGGAGTATGTGGAAGCAAGAGATGGAGATTGTGTTTATTGGCCAGTCATGGTGAGTTGGTTGTCAATTACTATTCAAAGGTTCTGTGCATGTTTTGCCAAGAGGGGTGTGGGTCTGGTTCGGCAGCCACCAGTTGGAGTCCCAGAGCAAGGTGTTTTGCAGAAGAGTAATACTTCTGTCTTGTCTGTGTTGAGCTTGAGGTGTGACTTCGGTAATGTAGGTGGAGAAATTGATCCAATGTTTGGCATCTTGTCAGAGGGAGAGTATGAGCTGGGTGTTGTTAGCATAAGATATGATGTTGATTTCTGTGGGCGTGGATGAAGTTGGCGAGTGGGGTCATGTGGCTTTTGAACAGAATAGGGCTTCTTGTGGAACTCTGCAAATGAGGTTGACCACGTCTGAGGTGAAGGGGGTCAGGCTGACTGACTGGGAGCAGCCTGTGAGGAAGGAGCAAATCCAGCATAGTGCAGGAACTTGGAGCCCGGCGTTGTGCAGTCGTTGGATAAGTATGGGGGAAATGGTGTTGAAGGCTGCAGGAAGATCCAGTACGATGACGGCTGCAGTGTCACCTCTGTACTCAATAATCCAGAGGTCGTCTGTGGTGGCGCTGAGCTTGGTCTCTGTACTGCGGTTGGGCCTGAATAAGGATTGAGTGGTGATGGCGAGGGGGTTGTCAGTGAGATGGGTGGCTAGACATTTGTTTATTTGGCATTACTTTTGCTAGATAGGGTAGCAGGGAGATATGCCTGTAGTTGGCTAGTGTCTTCAGGTCTGCTGATGGTTTCTTGAGGAGGGGGTGTACTGTGGTGTGTTTCCAGGCATCAAGGTAGGTGTATTTGATGACTGAGTAATTCAGGATCAGTGTCTGGGCTGCGCTGATGGGGCCCAGTCCTTTGATGAAGACATGGTGAGGGCAGGGGTCCGAGGGTGCTCCAGAGTGTATGAAGTACATGGTTGTTGCTGTTTCTTGAGTGCTGATTGTGGGCTAGGTGGTCAGGGTGGTTCTCTGCATGTTGGTAGAGATAGCAAGGAGGGCTCCAAGGGTGGAAGGGTCCAGTTGGGGTGCAAAGTTTTCATAGATGCTGATGATCCTGTTGCTGAAGGGTGCAGAGGTCCTCAGGAGCCGTACACTATTGGAGCTTGCTGCCAGAGAGGTGATATCTTTCGCTTTGGCATAGATTTCCTTGGGGTTATTGGTGCTTCTTTTGATGCAGTTGGTGAGAGCAGAGAGTTTAGTAACTCTGATTTGCCAATGGTAGAGCCTGAGGGTGGATTTGTAAGTGCTCTTGTCAGTGTTGTTCTACGTCTGTCTCCATCTGTGTTCAAGTTGCGTGTAGTGACGATGTTGAGCCTGCGCTCTTTCGTGGTCCAGCTTGTGTGTGGTCTGTTTCTCATGGCTTTGTTGGCTTTGAGAGGAGGTACGGTATCCACAGAGGCAGTGATACAGGCATTGAAGTTGGAGATGGAGTTGAGGAGGTTGTTGCTGTGTCAAGGTAGGTGGTGTAGGAGTTCAGAAGGCCAGATTGCTTCTGAGATCTTGTTCCAGTCCCATCATGAAGATTTGGTGATGGTGCTTCTGTGGTGGTGTGGGATGCTGAAGTTGATGAGTGTATGTTTGGACCAGGTGATTAGTGTGGGCTTCTCTTCTGTGATGTTGCTGAAGCAGGTGAATATGGATCTAGTAGGTGTCCAGCGGTGTGTGCGGGGCTTTCCACTTGCTGCTTGAGTCTGAAGTCAGACAAGTCCTCAAGGAGGTTGGTCATCTTTGGATCAGTGAGGTTCCCCAGGTGGTTGCTGAGATCGCCATGAAGGTGCAGGATCAGGGTGTGATGAGGTCCGCAGTGGTGCTACCTAAGTTCACTGGTTCTCTTGAAGATTGTAGACATGTGGGAGGTGGACAGAGGAGTAGCAAGAAAAAATAAATACCCCCCACTTGGACCCAAATCCAGAATAGCTGCATGAGTGAGCAAGTCTGTTTCTTGCTATAAAATATATCTTTTAATCTCTCCTATCTTTTCTCTTTCTTCTACAAGCTCTCACTCTCAATCAACCTCTTTTCCTCTCTCCTCCTTTTTCCCGTTCATCCCTTCTCCTTTGTCTGTTTCCTCCTATTGCACTCCTTTCCCTCCTCCTTTTACCTTTTCCTCTCTCTTTCTTCACTTTGCCTTTTTTCATACTCAAACCGCTCTTCTCTCTTCTGCCTTGGTCCTTTTGTCTTACCCTCACTCACCGCTACACTTCTCTTTGCCGCCCTCCTAGTCTCTCATCCCTCTACCAATTCCATTTGTCTCTCTCTCTATCTCTTTTCTCCCCTCTAGCGCCTCTGCCTTTTTGTCCCTTAAATCTCTCTCACCCCTCCTTTTGCCTGTCCTTGCCTCTCACCTACCGTCCCTTCTGAACAGTTGTTATAACAAGAATAAACTAGTGTTACCCAGCGTGTCACTAGTTTGAACCAAAGCAATCATTAATTTAAACACCACTACCCCTCACTTGTGCCATTTGTTTTCCCAATGTGAAGTAAAAATGAATGAAAGAAAGTTATAATACAGACTGAAAAACTGCACCTTTGGTGTTCTTCCTTCCTAAGAACCAAGATTAGAGTAATAAAAATGACATGGCAGAGCTTTCTGCATTGAGCTATATGAATTTATTCTATACAAAAAGAAGTGATTGACATAGTTTGGCCGTCTTAAAAGTCTGGTAGAGAAAGTAGTTTTACTTTTAACCCTTAGAAAGCACAGAAATCTTTTGAGCATACGGGAAATGTAGGTTTGAGCACACAGGCCTGCCTCCCCACACCGATAAAACACCCCAGCAGCCGCACATGATTATAGGAGATGAGAGGGATGAAGGCGTTTACAGCGTTGCTCTCCTTTTACTTACAGCTTCTCTCAAAATACAAGAGGGCCACCAATGCAGACTGGGATCTAGCGGATTGGACGGCATCTCACTGTCTCTCTTGGGAAATTAAGCAGCACTTGGAGGCCCTCTGGGGGTTGTAGTCCTCTACAGGCAGGCCACCCCAAAGAGGAATGGACCTGAGGACTACAACCCCCATAAAGCTCAGCCACTGTAACAAGTGAACCAAGCTGGAGCGAAATGTCCTACTGACAAGTTCCATTCGGTTTGGTGCCCTGTGCTTTGGGGAGCACCGCTCAAGCTGCTAAAGTGGGGGGCTGGCGACGCTACTGGAGGTGGAAATACTAATTCCATTAGAAATTCCTTTTAATACAACTATAACAGATTCTCAATGCTCCAAGTTGTTACCACTGTTTTCTAACACCTCTTTATCCTACAATGTTATCGCTTGCTACACTGTGTTTTATTGCCATTCAGGTTTATTTCCATTCTCTCCTATGCTTCTCATTAGATGCACACAGTAGTTAACTTTTGGTTACAGTTAGATGTTTGTGGCTATTAACCACCACCATACGTGCACAGATCAGCCATGTTAGCAAACTTTACACGCCTTCCCTGCTCTTAACATACCTTGCACGAGCATCAATCACACATGAAGGACAACCTAGCTCATAGGAAACGTTGCCTTGTGTATGAATTGTTTGTTGCCTTGGAGGCGCTCTATTTGCTCATGCTACAGTGCTCAGAAGCATGCTTTCCTGATTCTGTCATATGGTTCATGCATAGTGCGGTACTGTCACAGAGTGAAATATGTCGGCTGCCTGTGGCCTCGTCATCCATTGGTACACTCTTACTGACAACAACAGAGTTGACCTAAACCTTCTTTTCATGGATGACTAAGAGTCTCTGCTTCACTTCACTGCTTCCTATGACTTCAGTTGTTTCTTAGCTGCAATGTCTTCACCTAGACTATCACCAACAGAAGTGATTCGCTTTGGACCTTTTTTCTTAACATTATGATTGCTGTGTCGTCTGTCACTCGTCGCCACTGTTGAATTGAAGCCATCCGATTTGTGAGGAAATTTGGTAAGTTATTTTTTGAGAGCCAACCTAGTGAACCACCAGCCCAGCATTAGCTGTCATTTGCTGGAATGCAGGTCGCGAGCCCTGGATCTTTTCCCCTTTAATGGATTCCACATTCCATTACCTCAGATGTAACAAGAAGAATAGACCTACAATTTACTTTATTTTTCATAGTGAGGTTCACAAACTGTCATTGTTTGGTTTACAAGCTAACAATCCTAATCATATATGAATTTCCAATTACATTTTGTAAACTCATTCATGGATCAAACTGTCACTATATTGCTATTAAATTCTATTCAACAGATTTACACCAAACAGCAAAGACATTTCACTTTAGCCTAAGTCATCTCTTCCTGATATGTTTGTTGCACTAGATTTCAGCATTTTCGTTTTTTTTGCTACGGACTTGAGCAAAAATATCTGGTCATAGGAAATATAAATGTTGTACCCTCTCCTGGTAGCGTCTTCCCATGTTCAATCTGCACACTTTGCAAGATCAAGCATGCGTGCATGCGTACTTTTGTTTTGAAATGCTGTCAATCCACTAAACTGTGCCAAAGCAATTAGCAATTAAGCAAGAATGTTTCCTCTGGACTAGTAGCTTTTTCGGGTAATGGCGGCAATTCCACCCATTTGGAGCGTGTTCGCTGTTGCCCTATCGCCCCAATGCCCCCATATAATTATTTTGTGAAAGAATATCCTCCAATGTGGCACAGCAAATTGAAAGCCACTGAGAAAAAGCATTGGCAAAGTAAATAGGTTGAGCCTGTATAAAAAGTGTCAAGCTACTGGTTTTTGCATATGCTTGTTTGTAAAGCATGGTTTAAAGACAAGTAAAATTAGAATATTTAAAAATAATAAATGAAAAACAAACACCTACCTTAAGGTATCCCCAAATTGCTCACTGAATTCACTATTGTCAATCTTTATAAATGGCATGGTTTATTTTCAGATAATTTTCACTCAGAAAAATCTGAACAGACTTTAAAAGGAATGAGGAAGTTTAAAGGAAAGCACTTCCCAAGGACTAGTTTACTTTCCACGAGATTCAGTCATTTTGCCATTAGCTCAGAGAGCAGAGTTATAAACCTCCAAGAAAAGGACTTCTCCTTTTCAGTCATGCTAATAACATATTCTGCCTCAAACTCCAGCTGAGTGAGTACAGAGTGCAGCAACTGCCCCCCTCCCCCCCACCCCGGTGCCATAAAAACCTTTGTGTGTCTGAGCTTTTGTGCAATAGATGGAATGTAGAAAATAAAATAAAACAACCTTTAAAGTCTACTCTATAGTCACACCCTGAAAAAATGATACCTGTTGCTTGTTTCTACAGACAAGCTGGGATGGGTAAGGAGCAACACAGAGCAGGCAGGGGTGGGCATTCAAAGGGGGAAAGCATTACAAGAGGGAGAGAGTTCAAGAAAGCACCTGCACTCTCTTCGAGTGCTGAATGTTAAGAAAAAAGTAGTTCTCAAAATGTGAGCAGTGGAAGGATACAAGTCAGCCAGCCATAAGGATGGTAAAGCTATGCTGCAGGGGAGAGACAAACACAAGAAGAGAAAGGAAAACCATTAACTATGCAAGCAAATGACAGTGACAATAAAGAGAGCCAACTGTATGCAATGGGCGGGCTCCAAGACCCCTGGATGTTTTTGGTGTGGCCCACATGAGGCTTTCACCTAGAGACAGCTACAAGCTAAAGATCTCATTCATCTTCACCCAGAGGCTTTCACTATTCTCAAATCAGTAATGCATTTTTTGAGATTCACACACAACTATTTGAGAATGAAAAAGGTACAAAATGCTTGAAAATGCAAAACTTAACTTGGTTCCCAACCTAACAGGGCCGGACTGGCCGTAGCAGGCACCAGGCGTTTCTCCGGTGGGCCGCCAGGGTGGGGGCCAATTTTAGACCCCTGGGGGGCTGTTTTTGTTACCGGGGGGCCGGTTTTGCAGCATAGCTGCAATATCGGCCCCCAGCAAAAAAAGCGGCACAGAGCATTCCACTAGCATATAGATAATAAATATTGCTGCAATATGAACCAGCCACATACATCCTCTGCACTAAAACTATTAACAACTAGGTATGTCTTTAATCAATGCACAGAGAAACAAGGCTCTTTCCTTCCTCAATAAATAAAAATGGAAACCAGCAACGATTAGTCTTTTAAAAAATATTTTATCTTTCTTCAGGAAAGGGTACATGCCTCTGCAGGACATTTCTTTGAGTCCTGGAGTGGATGGCAGGCTGTCACCTTGGAGGCTTGGACAGCTGTCTGCAGCCCCATTCCAATTCGCTCTGTTTGAGTGGAGCTGACCGGAGTGTAGGAATGCCCATCATCTGAATACTCGATGAACGTCATGGCCTCCAACTTCACTCTCTGAGTCTCCTCGAAAAATGAAAGCAATAGGTGTCAAAGAGAGGCGCAGGGAGGGGAGGGCAGAATTTGCTTCAGAACACAGGGGATTGGTTACCAAGTGTAAGGCTAGACCAGGGAATCCTGGGTGCTAATGTAACCCGGGTGGGACTGTCGCACCAAAATAAAAAAATAAAAAATGCCCCACATAAGTTAATTGGATAGTTAAAAAAAAGTGGCCCATGTTTGCAAATTGGGGCAGCTTTGAACCTGTAAAAATACTCTGTATAGGTGTTTCGCAAGGTATGGAAAAACTGCATGGATTTGAGCTTGTTGCAAGCAATGTTTGTTTTAGTATCAGGGAAATTAACAGTAAATGCTGGCCCAGCAGACCATAAAACAGGCCCAGTAGAAATCACCAGAAGAAGGATAGAGTAGGAATCCCCAGGAGTAAGGGCCTTCCTCCTTTTAGGTCCTCTCAGAAAGCCCAGAATCTTTCCACATGATTTCAAAATGTAGAGACTAAGAAGGTAATTATTCTAGTGGCTATCTAGGAGGAAGCATCATATTTAAGTAATGTTGATATAACTATTGGTGTTTCAGTGTTATTTAGTCTGGGATTCCTTTACTGCTTTTTGGTAGTTGCATGTTTCTGGGTATTGTTTTCTGTTTTATTGGTTTGTATGGCAGACGTCTGGGTATATGTAACAAGGGATGTTTTGATGTCTGATGGAAAATGTAATGTAGGATTGATGTGGAGCTTCACTGGTCTAGTTTGGAGGCATCCTAGCACTGTAAAAGGCAATCAAAATGCATGAGGGCTTCTGCTTGTGCAGTTGCTGACATTACTTGCAGTAGCAGCGGCTGTGCGGGAGTAGTGGTGGGGTGGAGTGAGGGCTGGTGGGACGACGGGGAGTTGGGGGGGAGGGAGGGGAACCGGATAACAAATATTTAAAAAGAAAAAGAAAAATAACTTACCTTCCGCCTGCCGCCAGACGCTCTTCTCCGTGTCCTATCCTCACTCGCTGCAGCACAGGCTCCCAGCCTCCCCTGCGGCCAATCCTGATGCTGCTTTCATGTTAGAAAGCAGTGTCAGGATTGGCCTGAGCGCTGGGAATTTGCGCTCTCAGAGAGACTGGCAGCCTCTGCTTTGCTGTCTCTAACCCAGCAACGCAGCTGGGTTGGAGACAACTCAGTGTGCATGAGTGCTTGGCAGGCCTGAGACGTCCAGCCAAACCCACATGTACACTGATAGCAGTGCTGCCCGCCACTCCCTCTTATGACTCCCCCACGATGGCCCCGCCCTCAGGACGCAGCACGTAAAAGTTGTAAAATAAAACGATAATAGGCTTGTTTTATTATTGTTTTATTTTTCAACTTTTCAGGGTGGCGGGGGGGGGCGACGCTCCACCACCATAGCGGAGGAGCCGTCACTGGTATCTTGCAAAGTGGATTAGGAATATGTCCTCTGTTGTGCTGCAACACATTAAAGTCCGGTGACACTTTCAGTATACAGAATTTGTCATGGACTTTTTTATCTCCATGTTATTCAACAGATACCTAACATTTCTTTGTTTGCTGTTTGTCTACCATCCCACTGGCACTTTTTCATCATTCACCATTTCTTTTTTTTTATAATTCTTTTTTTTATTACCGTACATCGGCATCAATTGTACAATACGGAGGATACAACATCACTGTACATGGTAAGGACAATAAGTGAGAGCTTTTCACAACATTACCTCTTAGGGATAAGTTACGGGGTCGGGGCATCATCCTGGTCAATACTACGCAGCGGCTGACATATATCCCCTCAATATGAGTTCCAAAGGCCCCATATACGGGACCACTTTTTGGGGCAACCCCAGGCCGTGTAGACCGTCTTTTCCCTGTACATGCACCAATCAAGGTCTTTTTCCCAGGCCTCTATCGTGGGTGGCTGAGCTGCTCCCCATAGTTGTGCAATGTTCCTCTTTGCCAGCATCAAACCCAGTGTGGCCACTGCGTTTGATGGGTATTCAGGTCAGTAGGTTCCCATATATTCAGGAGGCACCTCCGTGCCTCTGGATAGAGGTGGACTGTGAGTACTGCATTGATTGTATCATGTACTTTCCGCCAATAGGAGTGTATATGCTCACACTCCCATATGATGTGCATGAACGTACCTAGTTGACCACACCATCTCCTGCACTCCCCCCCCTCGGCCCTCCCCATCTGTACCAATCGGGGCCCTGTGACATACACTCTGTGAAGGATTTTGAGCTGCACAAGCCTAAGTCGTGCTGGAATCGCAACCACTCTCGGGGAAGACACTGCCTCCTGCCATTCTTCATCGTCCATTTCGATACCATCCCTTACCCATCTCTCCCGTAAAGGTTGAAGAGGATCTGTCATGTTATTTATCAATTTCGTATATATTAAGGATATGGTTTTCTCGGGCAGGTGGCCATCCAGTACCCTATCTTCCAGCGGTGAAGACTCCGGAGGGGAGGAACCCCTTGGGAGAAGGGACTGCAGTGCGTGGTGGACCTGCGAGTATCGAAAGTGCTCTGTGTCGGCCATCTCATGTTGTTTTTGTAGAGTGGTAAAGGACTTCACCCCGCCCTTCTCCCATATGTCTTTGATGCATGAGATCCCGATGAGTTCCCACTTATCGAAACCAGTTGACCTCCATAGGCTACCCAGCTTCTTGGAGTCCCATAGTGAAGTTGCTAAGGTCAGTTTCTGTCCCCATCCGAGGGAGTTAGTGGCAACATACCAGATGTGGACTGAGTGCTTGGTAGGGCCCATAAGTGTGTATCGGTCAGGTTTTGAGTAGAGCGCCCTATTATAGTTCCCCCCCGGGAAGGAGCCACCTGTCCATGTTATATCCAGGGTCGTCAGGGCGACCATAGGTACCATGATTGATGGCCGCTAAGTGTGCCGCCCAATAGTATTTTTTAATGTCAGGGAGGCTGATGCCCCCATCGTACCAGTTCAGTGTAAGTTTATTCAGGGCAATGCGTGGTTTTCCGTCCCACAGCAAGTCCCTCTGAAGTCCCTCGATTTCTCTAAAATATGTCATGGGGACAGGGTCCAAGGAGTTCTGCAAGGCATACAAGAAACGGGGTAGGGACATCATTTTGAAAAGGGCCGCCTTGCCTAATAGCGAGAGGGGAAGCGACTTCCAACTAGCTATATCTCTTTTTAGTCTCTACAGCGGTGGAAGAAGATTGCGGGTATAGCGGAGTGAAGGGTCTAGGGAAATAAATATTCCCAAATACTTGAAGCCCGCTGTGTTAATTTGTATTGGGCAACCTCGCGGTATGGCGGGCGGGTCCCCTTGGAGGACATACAGAAGGGACTTGTTCCACTTAACAGAGAACCCCGAATATCTACCGAATATGGCCAGGATATCCAGGACAGCCACTAGGGACCTCCTGGGGGAAGCCAGATAAAGCAAAATGTCGTCTGCGTAAAGTGAGATGCGGTCCTCCCAGTCCGGGGACCAACGCAGTCCTCGTTTTACTGGGTTCTTCCGGATCCATGCGGCCAGCAGCTCTAAGGCTAGTGCAAACAGGAGAGGCGAAAGTGGACACCCTTGACGAGCCCCACGACTGAGCGTGAACATGGCTGATTTTTTGTTATTGACTACCACTTGCGCCAGGGGCTCATGATACAAGAGGCGAACCCATTGAATGAAGTTCGGACCAAATCCCATCTTTGCGAGCACTGCCCAGAGATAAGGCCATTCAATGGTATCGAATGCCATGGTCGCGTCCAGAGACACAACTACAGCAGGTTCATGGATCATGTTTGCTCTACCCAGAACTCCGGGGACCATGCGCAGGTTAAGAGCTGTGTTTCGGTGAGGCATAAAGCCGGACTGGTCTGGATGTACTAGGCCCCCAATTATCTTAACTAGACGATTAGCCAGGAGCTTGGCCAGAATTTTGGGCTCAGCATTTAGGAGAGATATCGGCCTATACGAGGCCCGGTCAGTTTTGGTTTTACCTTCCTTATGTATGGTGACTATGGTGGCAACCCTTTGGTCCCTCGGTAGTGTCCCCCGCTCCCTGCATTCCTCAAACATGGATTTTAAATAAGGTGCCAGTTTATCAGGTCTGAGTTTATATAGCTCGATGGGTATTCCATTGGGACCAAGGGCTTTTCCTGGGTTTAGAGATCGAATTGAAAGCGCTATTTCGTCCGTCGTCAAGGCACTCTCCAGGAAATTACAGTCCTCTACAGAGAGCGTGGGGAGCCTTATATCTCGCAGTAACTCATGCGAGTCCTGTTCAGTATAGGGCACTACGGCTGTGTATACGGCACTAAAGTGACTTGCAAATCGGTCGGCGATGGCCTGTGGGTCTGTAATGGAAACGTCTCCGTCGTCCCTAAGCTCCGGAACCAGTCTGCTCTCCCACTCTTTCCTATCGAGCCAAGCTATTAATTTCCCTGCCTTATCCCCCAAATCGTATATTCTACCCAGTTTTTCCCTCCCCAGTGTTTTAGCCCTGTCAGTCACTAGTGCCTTATAGTCTCCCTGTAGGAGATGGAGAATCAGTGAGTGGAGTTTCTCTGGTGTGATCTCAGTTTCTAGTTCCCGTTCCAACCGGTAGATCTCCGCCTCAGCGTCCGAGATCTCCTTCTGTCTATCTTTCTTCATTCCAGAGATTAAAGATAGGGCTTGACCCCGGATCACTGTCTTAAAAGCTTCCCACAGTGTCTGGAAAGAGGCCACAGTCCCCTCATTTTCTCGAAAGTAGTCATCCATGGCTTTAATTAGATCTTTACGGATTTTCGGGTCTCGGAGGTACCATGGGCTATTTGGGGCAAGCCTCCCCACCTTTACCTGGTTGAGGACTATGTGTGCCCATATCGGGGAGTGATTGGATATGCCCCTAGCTAAGTGTCTGATTTCGTGAATGTGAGCAACTTGCGGGGCAGGGACTAGAATATAGTCTATCCAGGAGAGGCTGTGATGCGCTCCAGAGTGGAAAGTGTGCTGTATTTTCTCCGGATGATGAATTCTCCACCCATCGGCAAACCCCAGGGCCTCGAGAAAGTCAGGCAGCCAGCGGGAGGATGGCCCTACCTCTCGTGGGGGGTGACGGTCCAACGTGCCTGAGACTACTGAGTTAAAGTCGCCCCCAAGTACCAAGAGGCAGTCTGATACGGAGAGTAAGATAGCGCCTAGATCCTTAAACGTTACATCTTGCAAGCCAGGTGGTACGTAAACTGACATGAAAGTTATAGTCCGCCCCTCCCATGCACCCGTTACTCCTATGTATCTGCCTCGGTCGCCTATCCATGTGGAGCTTACGGCGAGGGGGAATGAGTTTTTCATCATGATACCCACCCCCCTTGAACTGGTTGTGAACCCCGCATGTGCTACCATTTTGTACCCCCATCTGTGCATCGCCTTACAGGAGTTGCCGACCAGGTGCGTTTCCTGAAGCATAACAATATCGGGGGCCTGTCTTTTGATATACTGAAGGACCACGCTGCATTTGATCTTGTCCCCAAGCCCGTTGACATTCCAGCTCAGGATTTTAGCACTTTTGTCCCACTGAGTACTCATTGAATACAGAATAAGTCGTTGTGCCCACTGTAAAAGTTTCAAAACATATTGCTGATGGTAAAACTACAACTACAAACAAACAAAAACCCCCAACCCAATGACCCCACTCCCTGCTGCCCTGCACTCTGGGCGTGGAACTGCCCATTTAAAACTTGCAGAGTGCCTGTCGCCCCATTGGCTAACTAAAAGAAGATAAAGAAGGGGCGTAGCACTCCGTTCCAATGTCCCCCCTCCCCAATTAGATCCATGCAGTCCCCAAGAAGTGTCACGGTCCGCCGTTCTGGGTATAAAGGCTGGGAGAAGACCCCCTGTGGGTGTTGGCCGCAGTATGGTCTCGTTACCTGACTCATAACATCCCGGGTTCTAGGTGGATCAGGGGAGTCCCAACCTCATCCCAGCCCCCGTCATCCGTTTGGGTGGGAGGCTGTCTCGTCGCCTCTGCTACGATTGTTAGGATTTCGATCTGTCCGGCTCTCAATCCAGTCGGCGGCTGCCTCCGGTTGTTCGAAGAACCAGGCTCGCCCGTCCACCTCGACACGAAGACGCGCCGGGAACAGCATTGCATATTTCAAGCCTCTCTCCCTGAGCTTCTTTTTCACCATGAGGAATGACCGTCTCTGCTTCTGCACCCGTTGCGTGAAGTCCGGGAAAAAGGTGATTTCGGCGTTGTCGTAGCAGAGCGGAGGCCCCATCCTGGCGTTCTGTAGGATCAGGTCCCTGTCCCGGAAATTCAGTACTCTCGCTAACATCGGGCGCGGGGGGCCCCTGGCTTCGGACGCCCCCCCGGGACCCTGTGCGCCCGTTCGATGACAAAGAATTTGCTGAGGCCTTTGGGCTGCAAGTGGTTCAGGATAAGGTCCTCCACAAAAAGGTCAGGCGTCTGCCCCCATTCACCATTTCTTGTTATTCTGTGGGCAAGCCCTTTTTAGGTCTCGCCTACGCAGCGCGCATGCGCTGCCTAGGAAAAGACCTTTAGAAATCGATTCCGTTTTGCTGCCAAAAACGTGCACGCATTGCATTGCTTTGAATGGCAACGCGTGCACGTTTGGCGATTCCCTTGCGGGAGCGAGCTTTCAAACCATCTGTTTGTAACTAACAGATGGTTCCTGCTCGCTCCCGCAAGGGAAACAGGCGCAGGCCCCCTCCTCTCTCCCTGCTGCCTCCTCCTCAAACTTCGCGCCCGCGCTTGTTTGTTTGGGAACTGAATGCCTAGTGCCCCTGAGAGGGGCGCGCTGCCCCTCCCCATTGTGTGCCCAGGGAAGCATTGAGGGCGCCCCGCTGGCAGGGGAATGCCGAGGGCATCCATTATTAGCTTTCCACTAAATGTTTCTATTGTCCGCCTGGCCTGCCACATAACGTGTGCATTTAAGGTGAACAAAAAGCGCACTCATTACATTTTAAGAAGCCACGGCTTGCCGTCTTGCTGACCGGGGCAGCCCCCTCCCTCCTCCTCCTCCCGGAGGCTGGCGGCCTCTCTCCTCCAGTTAGGGGCGCTGCTGATAATAGAGAATGGCGTCCGGCTGATAAATGGACAACTGGGGTTGTCCCGTGCCTGTGGTGGTGGTGGCGCGGTGCATCGTTCAGGGGGTGGGTGCCCAGTTGCTATACCACCTCTGTCTGCAAGTCCCGCATTCTTACACACTCTCCCCAAGGACAGAGCAGCCCTCACGATCACCTCAAGTAAACCCTGAAAGGTGGGTGTGATTCAAGGGGGTGGCTGCCAGTAACCAGACATCATGACACACTCCCACAGGCGCAAAGAGTTGGACGCTGTGCGTGGAAATGGAACACAAAACGTGTATACTTTTCAGCCCACAATTATACCCACACCTTTAAAAAAAACTCAAAGTGGCATGCTGAAAAATAAATAAAAAGATGACAACGTATATTGCCAAGAAGAGGCCAAGCGCACCCCTCACAAAACACACACTTAATGTGGGGTGAACAAACCAACCATCCAACATATACAAACTCTTAGCAAAACACGCAGCTCTACACACACATACATGCAAACACTTTCAGCAACTAGCAGACACACACAGGCTGACAAATAGAGACACAGCAAAAATAGGGAGGAAAACAAACACCATCAGAAAACCAGTGAAACGCAAATAACAAATGTGGAAACAGCAACAAACGGAAGAACACACACACACACAACAGTTTCTCCCTCTCTCTCTCACACAGGCATACCCAGATACACAGGCTAGTGCACATAAGTAGACCCACGGCAACTTCGTTTTTCCCACACACACACGGACAGATGGCCACAAACAGGAAAAATACAAAGTTACAAAAGTAAAGTACAGCTCAGAAAATTATTCAAACACTGCCACATGTAGATGCGTAGCAACAAACAAGGATACATTCATACACTAACTCAAACACACTAACACATAAAACATTCACACCAACAAAAACCAACAAATAGGCAGCAGAACTCACGCACCAACGCTCTAGGCAGCAAATAAATGCTGACAAATGCCGATATTGGCACAAACACACATATCAAGAGAAACATGGACAGCACCATACTTACATGAAAATCCGTGTAAAAAAGTTAGAAACACCCAAACTTACACAGCAACACGTGAGCACACTTCACACAGACAGCCACACACACATCGACACAAGATGCGTAAACTCAGACAGCTCTGCAGCCGCAATCGCAAATACCTGCACCTACAAACATATACTGAGAGCCATACGGTGGTAAACAAAATCAACTTCGCCCCCTCCCTCCCAAGTAAACACAAACACCTACACATAAATCAAACCGTGTGGAACAGAGTGGTCACCTCCTCCGTCCGTCTCCATCACCATGCTGCAGACACAAACACACACGCCACTAATACATCTCGGAGCCGAGCACCCGAGGCAGCATAACTTAAGCACACAGTGAAGGTAAAAAGCCACGCCAAGTCCCCTCGGCGCACTTACCTGCAGCCCCGTGATGTCCATGTCCAGTCCACACTGCCACCATGACCAGCAGGACCCCGGCGTGCCAACCCTGCCCAGAATCCAGGCTCTTCCTGCCCAGGTGCATTCCTCTCAAGGTGTATATACACATATATCGCCACACTCCGCCTCAATGTTCCTCAAACCGGAAACAAAACGGAAGACGAACCCAGACTGGTGTAAGTATTTTCCTTTTATTTTTCAGTGAGCCACCATGCTGCCATGACGCGTTTCGGCCAAACTCGGCCTTGATCACATGACGCGCAATTAGAGCCATAGTGAAGTATTTAAAGTGACAGATCTACTCCACACGTGATGAGATTCTTGCATAGGCATAAACAACATACTATGTTGAAGTAACTAAATTGGTTAAAAATACGACAATAGATGTATAAATACATACATTAATAAATACCTGACATAAATAAATAAATAAATAAGTAGTATAGATGTAAAATACAATATAACCACAATATTTAAAATATATAAATATGATTGTAGTAAAACCTCAATAAAAACAGCTTTATATATACTAATGAAATGTAATAAAATTCATTGTATGTTTTTGTGAGGTAGTTAGTTACTAAATATAATGTCAATGTAAATATTAGTATATTGTTCAGGATCCGTCTTGCCTACCTAATTAAGAGTATCTATGTGTAAAGTGCAAAGTGTCAATAAAGTGCTAAATAAAAAATGTTCAACATTGAACAAATTTACATAAAAGATCGCAAAAGCCATCTCTCATACAATTGTAAATAAGTAAAATTACATAAGTGAATGATTCATTACAATTTTATAAAAAAAAATAAAAAATAGAGGCAGTTGGCTGATTAAAGAATCCTAGAGCAGAGAAAGCATATAAGAGAGAAAAAGATCCTAATATAGTTAGAAAATTCTAAACAGTATATCATATGTATATATTTCTTTCTTTCTCTCTAGTGGAAACTATTTAGTATAATCTGATCCCAGATTAACTATAGCCAGGTGTAGAAATCCTCACTTGAATTATGTCCATTAGGATTTTTTGTGTCGAGATTAAGGATGTATCTAGTTTCAAGGCGTCTGAGTTTCGCCTCTCGATCACCTCCCCTTCTTAATGGTAAAATGGAATCAATTAAGAAATAACTAAAATCCTGAAGATTATTAGCATGCCTTTCTTTAAAATGCCGTGCGAGTGGATATGAGGGATCACTGTTTGTAATTGCCCGCATGTGCTGCAGTATGCGTTTGTGGGCCTGCAATTTAGTGCTGCCCACATACTGCAGTCCACATGGGCAACCCAACACATACACCACATATTCTGTCTTGCATGTCAGGTATTTGGTTATTTTAATGGGATCCTTTGTGAATGGAGAGATATATGAGGATGTATTTACCCCATATTGACATGCTCGACAACAGTTACATTTATAGAAACCTTTTCTGATTTGATTTAACCAGTTTCTAGTAGTTGGTATTTCCGGGCTGTTCTTGACTAATGTATCCCTCATTGATCTACATTTCCTAAAGGTGATACTAGGTTTCACTGGTAGTGAAGTTCCGATAATGGGATCACTTCGTACCACCGACCAATTTCTATTAATGATTCGACGCAAGGTATTCTGTTGTCTGCTATAAGTCAGGATCAGTCTGGTTTTAGGATTCGTACTATCCTGTATTGTGAGAATGTTGGTGGTTCTATCTTTGTTGATGAGAGCCCTTCGATCTTTTTTATTTGCTTTAGAGATGGCTTCCTCAATGATCTTAGAATTATAACCCCTCTCTAAGAATCTGTGCTTGCTCTGTTGTTGGGCTTCTTCCAAATCATGGTTGTTGCTACATGTGCGTCGTATCCTCAGCATTTCTCCATAGGGTATACTATGGATGAGATGCGGAGGATGATGACTGTCAGCATGCAGCAAACTATTGCCTGCCGTGGGTTTACGAAAAAGTTTTGTCTCAATCTTATGGTTTTTGATGTATATCTCCACGTCTAGGAAACATACAGATTTGTCACTGATTGTAGCTGTAAAATGTAGGTTCAGGCTATTTTGATTTAGATTATGCACAAAATCCTGTGCATATTCTTTTGTGCCACGCCATATCACAAATAAATCGTCGATATAGCGTAGCCAGACTTTTACCTGAATGTCAATGGTTGATTTAAATTCATTTTTCAAGATTACTTCCTCCCACCAGCCCATATGTAGACAGGAGTAGCTAGGGGAAAAACAAGCTCCCATAGCTACTCCTCTGATCTGCTGTAGGATTTGGTTCTGGAACAAAAAGTAATTATTATTGAGACAATATGTGATCATGGAGATCAACATTTTATTGTGTTGGGCAAGGTGGAGAGGTCTGCTGTTAAGATAATGTTGTGTTGCTTTGATGCCATCTTTGTGATGTATGCTGGTGTATAGTGATGTAACATCTAAACACATTAACAAGCAGTTCTGTTCCCATTCCACCAATTCCAATTGTCTCAAAAAATCACCAGTATCTTGCACAAAGGACGAAAGATTCTTAACAAAATCCTGCAAAAAGAAATCAATATATTTGGTAGTGTTTTCTAAAAAAAACCCTATTGCTGATATTATTGGTCTACCCGGTGGAATGGTAGCATTTTTGTGCAATTTAGGGATAAAATACATGGTTGGCATTACAGGGTGTTCATTTTTTAGGAATTTATATTCGTCCATGGTAATCAAACCAGTGCTTCTCCAAGCACTCAGTTTAGAGTAGTACTCAATCCATGAAGCACGTACTACTTGGACATTAGTTCTTTTGTAACAGTTTGAATCGCCCAATTGAAGAGTTGCTTCTTTAATATAGTCATCTCTAGGCCATATAACAATATTGCCACCCTTGTCAGAGTTTCTGATAATAATTTGATCATTTTTCTGTAGTTTTTGCATGAGTCGATTATATGCCATTTGTTGGTAATTTTGTCGTTGTTTGCTTCTGCTGGTTTGTATTTTTAACCTTTTTATTTCTGTAGTGACTAGATCATTAAAAATATCCAATGAGTCTCTGAGAGTAATCGGTTGGAATGTAGATTTAGGGTTGAAGTTGGTGTTGACAGTGCCATATGTTGTAAAGTTAGTAGTTGCATCGCTAACTGCTCCTTCAATGCCTTCATTTTCCAATTCCTGTAGGTTGCATAGTAGATCTGCATCTGCAGCTGTTAGGTTACTATTAGCATTTATAGGAGATGCATTGCTAGAGTTAAAGTCTTTGGATTTGTTAGTATGGAATTTCATAAGTTTTAATTTTCGCACAAACCTATATACATCCACTCGAGTTTGGGCATAATCAAAATTGTTTGGTGGACAATAAGACAAACCCAATTCCAGCAACTTAGTCTTTGCTTCATTTAGACTCATTGTGGACAAATTAACGACAGTTCTGTTTTGGTTTGATATATTAGATGTTACTTGCGATTCCATCTTTTTTTGTAGTATGTTTTTTTGACATTGCTGTTGGTGCCATTTGTTGCACTTGCGTCTTTCTCTGCGCCTGCGGTTAAGTCTTTGTTTGGTGGTTGTGTTACTTTGCGAGGGCGTAATGTCTCTCTGCGGTCCTGCCGGAGGCAGTTTAATTCTTCCGCTAGTGTGAATTTGCGAAACCCCAATTGAGACCTTGATCTTACTTGTTCGGCATCCGAATCACTTTTCATATTGGAGCTAATGTCAGACATTGAGGTTGAAGATTCGGCCATTGTTCGTCCTCCCGTCGGTCTTGCCTCCTCAATGGTTACTCTTTTTGCTTTTTTGATGGAATCAAATTTTCTTGAGAAAGTGAATATTTGGCCTTGTTCGTAATCTTGTTTGTCTCGTTGAAATTTGTATGTTTTTCGTTTTTTAATTATTTCCTCATCTTTGGCCAATCTGATTAACATATCTTCACGCATTTTTGTAATTAAAGGTGTAATTTCAACTTTATTTATTTCACTTTCTATTTCGTCGATTTGTTTCTGAGCTTTTGTTCTGTCACTCTCTGCATATTTAACAAGTATCATCATCAAACGCTTCGAAGATTCTAGGTTGCATTCTGCCCACTCACTTAACATTTGAGGATCTGGATTCTCATAGTTAGGGGTAATCATAACACGTAGCCCCCTTGGAACACGTCCTACATGTAGATATCGGTCCAGGGACCGTTGTTCCCACCATTTTGCTTGCTCAGTGCGTTTAGCTTTCTCTAATTGCTTAAATAGGTCCTTCATGTTCGTATGCCCCTCCATTGTTTGGCTGGTATGAGCCACCGCTTCTTGCGATGTGCTAGGTGCATCATCGAACATTGTTTCAGCCGCTGCCTCGCGGCTCCTCAGCGCGTCTGCAGACATGGCGGCAACACTCTATATTAGTAGACGCTGTTGTAATACTAGCGTACTACGGGGACAACACTGCAAAGTTACGGTGCCCCTTCACTTGCACACCTCCACAACCGAATAATCCCCTGCCTCCTACCTGTGCCTTGCTGGCGGTTTGCGCGTCCTCCGACCCGTATTCCACTGCTGCACAACAGAAAGCTCTCAAGGGTATCCGGGGGCTGATTGCGGCGTTTCTCGTTCCGAGATCCCAGGGTGATTTCCGGCAGCCGCCAGAAAAAAACTTCTTGCCGCTCCGCCCGTATCGAGGAGGGGGTTCGCCAGTACCGAGGAAGCTTGTCCCGGTATAAATATCGCCACACTCCGCCTCAATGTTCCTCAAACCGGAAACAAAACGGAAGACGAACCCAGACTGGTGTAAGTATTTTCCTTTTATTTTTCAGTGAGCCACCATGCTGCCATGACGCGTTTCGGCCAAACTCGGCCTTGATCACATGACGCGCAATTAGAGCCATAGTGAAGTATTTAAAGTGACAGATCTACTCCACACGTGATGAGATTCTTGCATAGGCATAAACAACATACTATGTTGAAGTAACTAAATTGGTTAAAAATACGACAATAGATGTATAAATACATACATTAATAAATACCTGACATAAATAAATAAATAAGTAGTATAGATGTAAAATACAATATAACCACAATATTTAAAATATATAAATATGATTGTAGTAAAACCTCAATAAAAACAGCTTTATATATACTAATGAAATGTAATAAAATTCATTGTATGTTTTTGTGAGGTAGTTAGTTACTAAATATAATGTCAATGTAAATATTAGTATATTGTTCAGGATCCGTCTTGCCTACCTAATTAAGAGTATCTATGTGTAAAGTGCAAAGTGTCAATAAAGTGCTAAATAAAAAATGTTCAACATTGAACAAATTTACATAAAAGATCGCAAAAGCCATCTCTCATACAATTGTAAATAAGTAAAATTACATAAGTGAATGATTCATTACAATTTTATAAAAAAAAAAAAAAAATAGAGGCAGTTGGCTGATTAAAGAATCCTAGAGCAGAGAAAGCATATAAGAGAGAAAAAGATCCTAATATAGTTAGAAAATTCTAAACAGTATATCATATGTATATATTTCTTTCTTTCTCTCTAGTGGAAACTATTTAGTATAATCTGATCCCAGATTAACTATAGCCAGGTGTAGAAATCCTCACTTGAATTATGTCCATTAGGATTTTTTGTGTCGAGATTAAGGATGTATCTAGTTTCAAGGCGTCTGAGTTTCGCCTCTCGATCACCTCCCCTTCTTAATGGTAAAATGGAATCAATTAAGAAATAACTAAAATCCTGAAGATTATTAGCATGCCTTTCTTTAAAATGCCGTGCGAGTGGATATGAAGGATCACTGTTTTGTAATTGCCCGCATGTGCTGCAGTATGCGTTTGTGGGCCTGCAATTTAGTGCTGCCCACATACTGCAGTCCACATGGGCAACCCAACACACCACATATTCTGTCTTGCATGTCAGGTATTTGGTTATTTTAATGGGATCCTTTGTGAATGGAGAGATATATGAGGATGTATTTACCCCATATTGACATGCTCGACAACAGTTACATTTATAGAAACCTTTTCTGATTTGATTTAACCAGTTTCTAGGAGTTGGTATTTCCGGGCTGTTCTTGACTAATGTATCCCTCATTGATCTACATATCCTAAAGGTGATACTAGTTTTCACTGGTAGTGAAGTTCCGATAATGGGATCACTTCGTACCACCGACCAATTTCTATTAATGATTCGACGCAAGGTATTCTGTTGTCTGCTATAAGTCAGGATCAGTCTGGTTTTAGGATTCGTACTATCCTGTATTGTGAGAATGTTGGTGGTTCTATCTTTGTTGATGAGAGCCCTTCGATCTTTTTTATTTGCTTTAGAGATGGCTTCCTCAATGATCTTAGAATTATAACCCCTCTCTAAGAATCTGTGCTTGCTCTGTTGTTGGGCTTTTTCCAAATCATGGTTGTTGCTACATGTGCGTCGTATCCTCAGCATTTCTCCATAGGGTATACTATGGATGAGATGCTGAGGATGATGACTGTCAGCATTCAGCAAACTATTGCCTGCCGTGGGTTTACGAAAAAGTTTTGTCTCAATCTTATGGTTTTTGATGTATATCTCCACGTCTAGGAAACATACAGATTTGTCACTGATTGTAGCTGTAAAATGTAGGTTCAGGCTATTTTGATTTAGATTATGCACAAAATCCTGTGCAGATTCTTTTGTGCCACGCCATATCACAAATAAATCGTCGATATAGCGTAGCCAGACTTTTACCTGAATGTCAATGGTTGATTTAAATTCATTTTTCAAGATTACTTCCTCCCACCAGCCCATATGTAGACAGGAGTAGCTAGGGGAAAAACAAGCTCCCATAGCTACTCCTCTGATCTGCTGTAGGATTTGGTTCTGGAACAAAAAGTAATTATTATTGAGACAATATGTGATCATGGAGATCAACATTTTATTGTGTTGGGCAAGGTGGAGAGGTCTGCTGTTAAGATAATGTTGTGTTGCTTTGATGCCATCTTTGTGATGTATGCTGGTGTATAGTGATGTAACATCTAAACACATTAACAAGCAGTTCTGTTCCCATTCCACCAATTCCAATTGTCTCAAAAAATCACCAGTATCTTGCACAAAGGACGGAAGATTCTTAACAAAATCCTGCAAAAAGAAATCAATATATTTGGTAGTGTTTTCTAAAAAAAACCCTATTGCTGATATTATTGGTCTACCCGGTGGAATGGTAGCATTTTTGTGCAATTTAGGGATAAAATACATGGTTGGCATTACAGGGTGTTCATTTTTTAGGAATTTATATTCGTCCATGGTAATCAAACCAGTGCTTCTCCAAGCACTCAGTTTAGAGTAGTACTCAATCCATGAAGCACGTACTACTTGGACATTAGTTCTTTTGTAACAGTTTGAATCGCCCAATTGAAGAGTTGCTTCTTTAATATAGTCATCTCTATATATATATATGCACATATAGGGGCCGATTCCGATCTCGGTCGGAGGCGCACCCAATACCATTCGGTCGGGAAAAAAGCCATGCGAAAGCCTGTTTCCCGACCGATCCGTACAGTACACCGAACGAGCAAGTACGATGCGAAATCGCCGACCGACTCGTCCGGGCGTCCCGACCGCTCCGACCGACTCGCTCCCGGCTCGAACCGCACCGACCGACTCGCTCGGACTCGACTCGCACCGCGCAATGGAGACGTTCCCCGGCCGGGTAAGTACGATGCGCGCCGCGAGCAGTCCGACCGAGCCGCGCACTCCGGCTCGAAAGAGCAGTCGGAGCCGTACTTTGGGGGTCCGTGTCGGACCCCCCTGTACGCGTAGCCGCGCGAGTCGCACACAGGGGGGACCCATGGGTCCCCCCTACCTGTGCGTGTACGGCGCGAATCGCTTCGCCGCGTACCCGCTGTAGGGGGCGCACTTGTCCGCATCGCACCCATTGAGTCAATGGGAGCCCGCGTACGCGTTGTACGACAGGCTCCCATTGACTTCAATGGGAGTCCGACCGACTCGTGTCCGATGGCAAACGTGCGCATCGTACTCGTTCGGTTGGACTGCACAGGTCCGATTCGGTCGGAAATCTCTCCGGGTCCGGCAAGGTCGGAGAGATTTCCGGCCAGAATCGGAATCGACCCCATAATGTTGTGACAATTCCAATAAGTTAATTGGTGCTACAGGTGATGGCGCAGGGCTAGTGCAGAATAAGTGCATAAACCATATACAGAAATACATAATACAGTGCACAAAACATATAGCCGCCTTAAACATACGGACATGATTACAAAAGTCGAATCCAATCAAAATGATATTTTGGATTTCTCGGTGTCCGGCATCAAATACAAACATGATTAAGACCAATAAGTCGATGTTTCAACCCTTAGCAGTTATTTAAATGGGCATTCCTCAGGACAGAATGGTAGGAACCTGACCTTAGACATCCATCAATGTAATATGCTAAGGGCAATAAGGGCCTATGGCTATAATCACAAATGACCGGTCATTGAGGCAATGACTCCAAAATTAGTATAATTGATCCATGTACTCCACAAGGCTTTCTGAGCATGTCAGTCCACAGCCCCGAACTGCGTGTATCCACCAACTGCCGCCAAGATGCCAAGATTCTATATCCTACTTGGAAACTCTCTCATGCCAACCCACTTCAATATCTGTTAACTCACCCAAACAGACACCCACAACAGAGGCTGCTCATAAATTAAAAGACACAGACTTCTTAGCACCCACCATACACTTATGCATACCTACTCCCTGCTACTAAGGTCCTAATTACAATTGGGTTGCAGGAGCTAGATTCTGCTGAGTACGAAGCTGACAACAGAGAAACTGACATCTCTGACATTTCTCCATCTTCCACCGAACATCTGCAGACTCCACTCTCCTTGTGCACCAAAGACTCTAAAGACAATAGCACTAGATTTTCGTTTTCCATGTCTACAAAGTCTTTATTCAGAATAATTCTGAAAGAAGTCTGCACCATCTAGAACAAGCATTGGCATAGCCAATAGGTCTCGCCTTTGGGACCTTATAAGTATTTAGTTATGCAGCACAATATCCTTGGTGCAACAACATCAACTGTTGCATGGCTAAACACTTAGAAGGTCCCAAAGGCAAGACCTATTGGCTATGCCAATGCTTGTTAGCATTCCATTGTCACCATCGCATTGTTTGTTTATTCACCTTGTAACTTTTACCTTACCCATTTAAATAAATGATTAACTCTCCAAAATTCTTAAATCCTTTACCTTTAAACTGTTACCCCTGGCCCCTTAACCACTTAACTGTAGCACTTAACCATTTACCTCCATTCTCCTTTCCATTAACCCTTTACCCATAACCCCTTGTGCATAACCCGTACACTTACCACTTCTATTTATGTCCTTAACCTCTTACCCATATACTCCCTTTACTCTTAATCCCTCACCCCTAACCTTATGTTTTAACCCCTTACCTTTAATCAATAACCTTTACATACTTAGCCCCTTACCCTATTATCCCCTTACTTCTAATCCTTAGCCGTAAACTCCTTACCTTTAATCCATAAACCCTGAAACATTATTTATAACCCTTACTTTTTCACCATTAATCTGTGACCCTTAACTCTGAACCTTACCATTAGCCCTTTGCCCTTAACCACTTACTCTTACCCCTACGCCTTTAAATGTTATCCCTTACCTTTACACCCTTAATTCCTTACCCCTTTAACCTTGTCCCTTACCCGGAGCCCCCTACCATCTTACAGTTAAAACCTTATCTCCTTGCCCCATACCGCCTAATTTTTACACTCTATACCCCTTACCCAACCATAATCCGTTACCTTGACCCCAATCTCTTAAACACCTTACATTAACCCCTTTGCCCGTATCATCATGCTTAACCTCTTACATTTACACCATTAACCCTTTACACTTACCACCTTACCCCATTCTCTTAAACGCTAACCCTTATCTTTACCCCCTCACCTGTAGCATATTACTCTTACATTTAACCATTTACTTCCTTACATTTAACCCTCAATTTTTATCCTCTTACCCTTAACTGTACCCCATCCTGAAAAATATTATCCATATTAGACTACTTAGGTATTTTCCCATCATATTACTTACAGTGAAATGACAAACGATGAGCTGGTCTACAGTGAAACTGTAGTCACAAGGAAATGTCCAAAAGGAAAAATGACAAATAAATGGATCTAAAATAGATGGTATGGTCAAAAGCACCGACCAGTGATAGTGGCTCTATGCCCCATGAACGTACATGAGGGTAGTCGTGCATGTTAGTTTTCATCTTAGATTGAGCTGGAGATATTGGTTCTTGTGCATTACTTCATTGGGGCGCTGGTGTCGATTAGGGTTTTGACCTTGTGGACGTTTGCCAGTATTCTGTACATTAGCGATAAAGTCTTGGACTTTGCATTTTTGTCCACAAATTATATCAAGAACACTATTTTCTACCGAGATGGTTGCAACCACTTTGTTTATGTTTTTTATTGTGAAAAATTAAATAAAAATATTTTAAATAAATAAATAAAAGAACACTATTTCTCCCACTGCTCTATCCTGTGGTATGTGGGTACAGTTGTCCATGTTAGGGCCTAGTCTCGTTCATCTGTGGTCACTGCACACGCCTTCCTGGGGGGCAAGGGGTATCGTAGACTTGAGTGGTCCTGCACCGAGCTTCTGAGTACTCATGCAAAGTGGCATATGTGGCTGCAGGCAGAGTACATTTTGCAATGTACCAAAGAGGGCCCTATGCGATGTAGCTCACCTCTGTGGTAACAACATGCTATTCAGGTTTTGGAGTTCTGCGGTCTTCAGCTGAAGAGCTCTTTTTGGGGACCCCTTTCATGTATGTTGTTGACACTTTTATTCCATGTGGCTCACACTGTTCTTGATCAACATGTTTACCAGGGAGGACTCAATTAAAGCACGTGCTTTAAAATTTATTGTAATCTGCTCAAAGTAATAATGTCAACCTGGGTACACAGAGAATAAGTCATCTCAGTAGTGGTGCTTTTCATCCTTGTAAGATTTAGGCCCTCACTTATTTGTTCTGGTCATTGCCAGTGTAGGTGTATGTGAGCTCACGAGGGTGATCGTGAAAGCCATGGGCGCTACCTTGTTTTGTTGTGCTTGCCTAAGGATGAACCACTCATATTCTGGGTTGAATTTTGAGTTGAAATCAGCTTCTAGTGCAACAAACGACTGTGTGGTAGTCCCCACCTTCCACAGTGTCGGGGGTGTTTTGAAATTGATTTTATATTTTCTCCCCCACATAATGTAATAACAGACACCCCTTAACAGCATTGTCATTTTCTGTTGTGACTTTAAAGTAGTTATGCAGCCTGTCAATCCAGATGCTCCAGTGTGGAACTGCATCTGGAGCGCCACGAGCTCGCTGAAGGGTGATAGAAGGTTGACTGCTGCATTAATGTGGTGCCTCCCTGGGCTGGCTGCCCTCACAGGAGCACTGTGCCCCTGTCTCAATTTTATCAGTGCAGACACGAGTGCTAGATCAAGATTAATGCCCCCTTCAGGCACAAAGCAAGGATGGCAGCACGCACCATCAGGTTGTGGTGAGAGCCTATAGCAGAGAAGGTGGCTGAGGCCAACAGCACACACCTGCAGCAAAACCATCTTGTCCGGCCAGAGTAGGGAGCACACTATCACAGAGCTATAGCATGCAAACGTCTACAGTGAAGGGGTATCGAATAGACTCCGTCATCGCCTTCATCTTGGGCCTGGTATCCACTGGCACACATGTGCATGGAAGAGACATCATATGCTGCTCATGGGTGTTGGAGCTAGATTTGCGTGGTCTATGTCCTCTTTTATAAAACATCACAGCTCTGCCTAGCTGTGAAGGTGGGTGAATGTGTACACCAGGCATACTGAATCTGACGCTAAGGCCGAATGGACCAGTTTAGGCACCACAGCTGGACACTGCCATTCCTTCCCTTCAGATTCAGCAGGCCATCAGGAGAAACAGGAGCCACACAGATCATGGGAATCGATTCACCAAAATGCCAGGGGTAGCGGAAGTGACGTCACATGTTTTGACCCCAATGACATCACAATGTCATATGACTTTTAACATGTTGTCACCCTTCCCTCAGCTGTTTTTGAACTAAATGTTCTATTATTTACCACATCTTTCTCACATCTTTCTCACCTGTTTCTGACTCTTGTTCACTCCTCCTGTCTATCTTAACTGTGTATTTCACACTGATCTCCTTATAATACGTTTTCCCCTCTATCACCTAACTTTTTCACCCGTTCTGTCTCTTTTTCCCCGTTTCACCTTTCGCCCACCTCTCCTGCTCCCTTATCTGTCCTTTCTCACCTGTCTATGTCACAGCATTATTGGTTTCTCTTTCATCCTTCTTTGTCTCTCTCAAACATACATCCTCCTGTCTTTATCTCTTGATCTCTCACCCTTCTCTCTGTAGTGTCTTCCTCCTTTTGTTATTTTACCCTTATTTCACCTCAAAGCCTTTTACCTTTACCTCCTCTCTCTCTTTCCTTTCTTACTCCTTGCACAAGCTCTGGGGTAGCAGGAGGCATGGAGACCATCTACACCATTTGCAACAATAAATTATTATTTTCCAAGTTAGCTATGTCATCTGAGGTCAGGGGGTTGCAGTGACAGTGCTGGGGGTCGCAAGAGGCAAGCTAGGGGTCGCAGCTGCAACCCCTGGCGACCCCTAAATAACTTCCATGACAAAGATGCATTGTACATGGCACTTCACAAGTTGTCCAAGAAATAAACCATCTATATAGCACGCAAAAAAAATGTATTTATTTTTAAGGCAAAATTTTACTTATTTTATCCGGCATGGACCAAGGAAAAAATGAGTTAAACCTGCAAGGATTCAAACTTATGCTTTGACGGTTACATGTACTTGTTTGGAGTGGGTGTGTAACCAACTAAGCTGTTTTACCTGGTTTACGACTTGTGATTTGACTATTACACAAGAATCTCTGCAACAAATGAACTAAATCACTAAGCTATCTTCCTAGGATACAAACCTATGGACTGTAGCATGCAATGCAGTGTTGTGCAATAGGCACATCAATCATCTAAGTTATTTTATGATGACTGAAGGCTCTTACCAGAACGTTGTATACAAACCTTTGCAACAAGTGCACTAACCACCGGAGCTTTCTTACTAGTACTATACCCTAAATACCTTGCTGAGTAGCACGGATCTCTGCTGCAGGTGCCTTAACACACCCTAAGGCAGTAGGCTTCAAATCTTTTCATGACAAGTCCCCACTCACAAAAAAATTAAGTCCTGAAGGCCCCCCAAATAGTTTCTCACAATTATTATACGAAATGTTGCATTTTGAGAGTCAGCTAAACGTTTTAGTGGGGCTTGAGAAATGAGGGAAAAGCTAGCATTCAACAGTGCTTTCAAGTTTATCAAAATAAGTATATGGAATGTAAAACCTTGTCTGCGAGCAAAACCTGAGCTCGGAAGGGTGTATCTTGAAAGAAAATCCCAAAACACTAAAAAATGTGTTAAAAGCAACGGGGTCTTAACAGGCAACAGTATACATCATCGAAGACAATTTGACAAGCAATGACCTTCAATGGTAACTCTTACTTGCTCTATCGTTTCTATTCGTCTATTTAAAATTTCAAACAGTGAATAGATGTTCATTTATCCCTTTAAAAGTAGACTTTTTTTAGTTGGCTTTAAGAGACGTTTGTGGAGTGGCTAAAGAAGCTACAGACATTATTTTTGCCAAAGTCCCCTGTCCCCAGGTGGACATCTGTTCTCAACTGGTAACTATGCCACAGTTTGAAATCCAGGGCATAAGTCATCCTCATATATGGTTTGTTCTTGACCAATACTGTAAACCAGACGGGTTTTACTAGGTCATTTCTCTTGTTATCAGTCTTAAGCTGATATTCCGGAACACAATGAGTACGTTGTTAGCTAATGGCAATCTTGGTGTCAGAATCACTGTCATCTTAGGAAAGGACAAAATTAATATTAGCGTAAAAAAACATTTATATAGTAAAAACCAAAAACTATTTATTTAGATATAGGTGACACTAACTTGTTTCCATGGCAATTATTTCATGATTTGTTTGAAAGTCTTTCATGCTTTAGATTTATGGCCTTGTATGATTTAAAACCAGTATACCTAAATGTTGTCTAAGACCTGAACGTCCAATAATGCAGTTTCCTTGCTCTAATTAGCATGCACGGTCAGCCTGACCTTGAACGACAACTCTGCTTTCTAAGGTCCAAGAAAGTGAGACATGTGTAACTCTTCACTTTCCCAACGTTCGCCTTCCAAGTGCATTCTAAGTCATACCTTATGGCTGATAATCTACCTGGAAGGTGTTGGATAGTAAAGTCGAAGAAAGTGGGATGGTAAAGTGAAGATATTTGAAATACTTTATCATTTTAGAAAATTGTAGCAGGCGATGTTATTTGCATTTAGGTTTTATTCAATCTGCTTGTAAAATTTGCTGCTTTTTAAACATATTCTTTAGGAAATCGTGCTGTAAAATTATTTGTATATATCTTTTTTTTTTCAAAATTTTCTTGAGAGGTGGTTGGGAACTTCACAAACACCTCTGGGAGGTGTCTGCCTTGCAGCAAGCCGAGATGCATTGGGATATTTTATGAGTGCCCACTTAGAAATGGCTATGAAACCTTTGACGTTGACGCCCAATATTTGTATAAATGTTCTGGAAAATGAACCATTTGGCCCAATGTTCCCAATTTTCTAGAGGTAGTGTAGCTTCCGCCTACAATGATTCTCCCTTGGGGAGAGTGGACTAGGCTGAGTCACTTGGTGTTTGCCACTGGGCAGGAAATGTATGCCCATTTTTTTTATTTAACCAGCCACCAAAGGTCTTAGCTGTCAAGGACACTTCATTTTAGATTGCTTTACTCACACTTTCTTGCACGTTGGCTCCTTTCTACAAAATTGCCCGTACTTCGCGACCTTCACAGAATATTAGTAAGATAGTTGTTCTGGTCTGCGCCTTGATTTTATTATTCCTTCAGTTTAACTGTGTGCCTTGGGGCTCCTTCACCAAACATTTCCCGTTATTGAGACATTCTTAAGCAAACTACCCTGGGCAGGTATTCTTTTTGTTCTTTTATTGATGCAAACATTTACTCAGTTAAAGCCATGCAGCCATGCAGATGAATTGACTTGAACAGAGCAGAGGTCAATGTTGGAGTTATTTTGTTTTAAGAGTTCTTTATCATTTGAAGATCCGTCAGTGTCAGAGGGAGCTGGGGGAGGGCGTAGGTAAACTTTCCTGACCAGACACACAGGAAGGCAGTAATGGGAGGACTAACAAGCATTTGCAATGCAATAGGTCTCGCATTTTTTAGAGTTAGAGCTATTGGGGTTGTAAATGACAATGTCTTTTGCCCATGTGTTTTGGTTTGGAGTGTAGTGGATGTATGAATAGAGACACAGCTGCAGCACTGCCTTCAGGACTTAGAGTGAGGAATTACTGACAGGCCCAAAGATGCAGCTAGCAGCACTGCCTAGAGGACTTAGAATGAGGAATTACTGACAGGCCCAAAGATGCAGCTTGCAGCACTGCCTAGAGGACTTAGAATGAGGAATTACCGACGGGACCAGGGTAGCAGCTAGCAGCACTGCCTAGAGGACTTAGAATGAGGAATTACCGACAGGACCATGGTAGCAGCTAGCAGCACTGCCTAGAGGACTTAGAATGAGGAATTACCACCTTATACCATACTTCAAATTAAAACCCCATAACCACATGGTACATAACTTCTAAGGAAAAATTCACAACCCATTAACCACCAGAATAAACCGCCTTTCACACCACATAACATAAATAAATGAAAAGGAACAATTACAAGTTTGCACCAACCCAACGACCTGCTGTTATTTTATAGAATTATTTTTCTGGAACAGTAGCATTCTCCTTTTATCTGCTATATTTTAAAGATCTTCCCCAGTGCAACAGGGCCAGACCTTTGGGAAAGTAAGTGCATTTAAAAAATATGGCATAACCTCGAAGAATATCATTCCTCATTCATAAGAAAAATACCTCAACGACCCTTTTCCCCCTTTAGAAATGACCCACAACCACTCCATCACCAGACAGAATGAGTCCCAAAATCATACAATTATTTAAGGCAAGCCTCCACCGACCTACCATAAAAAACAGGCCAAAATCTCAGCAGTGTACTCCAATTGCCTCCGACAACGAGCAGTCACCTCCTGCAATTCAGTGCCACCAGTCATAAAAAAGCAATAGCATTTTGCACAGAATCAGCTTGTCAACAAAATGCCCAATTGTGGTCCCTGAAAAGGATACAGTGAGCACGGACGGGTCAACAACTACAGAAGAAAGAAAGAATTTGAGTGTGGCCAGGATTAAGCCTGGGAGATCTTGTGAAGGGAATAACGTGAAAGGACTACAAGCCCCATCATTGCTTGGTAGTACGAAAGGGCACGCGCTACGGCTGCTTGCATAACGGAGAACTTGGAAAGCTGTTTAGTTACTGAAAACAAAGGCTCTGCTACTCCTTATATTTAAACACATAGCCAGCAAGACAACAAAAAATAACAAAAAACTTTTAAAGAAGGCCAAAGAGAGAGAGATAGAAAATGCGTAAATAAAAGGACTGAAACAGATGGCCTGAAAGAAGGAGGAAGATCAGTCAGTCCTGGGCAAGGCTAAACATGGGCTGCAGGAGAGAAGTAAAACACTAGGACCAGCGGAGCAGGCACGCAGGGACCAAGCAACTGCAAAACAATTATGCTGTGGAAAATTAATTCTGAGATGAGCACAGAATGTCCACGATGGAAAATGTAGAGGCTTTGCTCCCCGCCATGCACTGGGTCCACACAAACACAAGAGGTGGGGGCTGAGGGGACAGATGAAAAATGGTACATTTGTTATAGCGGGAAAATTATTATTAACTTAAAGTGCCATAATGTTTACATTTACAGTTTATTACTGTGTAAATTACAAGGCACAGTTCCTTTAATTTGCAGTCCAGGCCGGGAGCTGTGAATAAAGCATTTTATTTGAGATTACAATTTAAAGAGGGAGAGTACCTGGATGGGACCGGAGAGGACAGGCAAAAGGAATGAGAATGGAAAACGAGTTTGAACTATTGACATTGCAAATGACAATGCCTTTTATTTTTGTTTTCGTTTTTTAGAACATAAATAAAAGGCATTGTCATTTACAATGCCAATAGCTTAAACTTCAGCGTAAATGCGAGACCTATTGCACTCTACAGCCAGAGTTTGTCACAGGTGGTAACCAACATCAAAACAATTGCCTAGGATAATTATCTGTGAAATTCCATATAGCAAATACCTGTCTTCAGGCCTAATAGATGATATTAATTTGCTTCCTGCTATTTAATATCGATTTTTTTGCATTCTGCTGCTAATTTGCAGTTTTGTCGACATCATAAAGATAAAAGACTGGTGTAGCCCTGATGGGATTTCAACTCGTGGCCTGAGATTATAGATAGCACAGGTGGATAAGAAGGGTCACCTTCTGGGCTGCCCTGGTGAGAACAATGATGGTAACTTGTTCCCCAAAAACAAACACGGGGTCACGCGAGCTCAAATGCTATCATGGCTGCCCGGTACCTCTGACCTCTTGCCCTGTGACAAGTTCCCTTCATGAGGGCAGCAGTGCTCTCAGTGCCCGCAGGGAGCACCCGTGTTGCTTTGTAGTCTTTTAATAGACCTGCTCAGGTCAGAGCCATTGTGGCGAATGTAGGACTAGGCCTCATGCCAGCTTTGATTGTAAAGGCTCGCCCTGCTAGGAGGTGGCAGGTCATCTCCCGGGGCGGAGGGCTCCGCCCCTCCCTCTGATGTCAGGCTGAATACACACATCTCGGCTCCGATAATCTCCTCCCCTTCCCTTAAGAGGGATCAGCGAGTTTGAATGGGGAGGCGGTCGCATTGTATCCAAGGCAGCCGGTGACAGAGCGAGGTAGGCAGCCTGGGCGCCTCAGGGCAGTGACAGCTTTTATTCCGGGACAGTGACAGCTCTTTCTGACCCCCAGAGGCTGGTGCACCCTTCACCTTCTGGACCAGGATATTCCCTCTACTACCTGGACTTCCTCAGATTTTCAGCCAAGGAGGCTCCCATGGATTGTTAAAGATAAGTGTCCCCACCTTTATAGCTGCAAATGTCCAGTTATTATGCAGCCGGTTTCTAGGCGCTGGCAATGTGAGCAAAATAAAAAACACAACGGCGCAGGTGTGTGGGGCAGTTTCGCCCAAGACCACACATTGCGTTTGAGCAAGGTGGTCGGTGATTTGGCTGCCGGACCACGTCTCCTTCTAAGCCCTGTCTGGCTCGCATGGTTCTTTTGTGGATTTGCCTAAAGCCTCTTAGCGCCGGCCTGGTACGGAGCATGCAGGGAGGTGGTTTCTCGGAGCAGGGTGCTTGTTTTTCTAAGCCACGAACAAAGTGAACTTTGTGTCTTAATTGGCATTTTTTGCATTCGTTTCGCGTATATTCCCACGTCTTTATGTGGAAAGGAGTTTAGCGTGTTTGGGAGCAAATGGGAAAGTTGAGGAGGGAATTGAGTCATCTTGCAGTCATTAAACAGCACTGAGACAATAATATTGACATGTTTATTATCCGACCGAGTGCACGATTTCCCCGGGGTGGTACATTGAAGCACCCTGACTATTTCAGGTCTGACACAAGCTGGCTGCTTTGATTGGAATTGGTGTGCGAGAATGTGCGCTTCCGGTCTTTTGTGATACTTAGTGGGTTAATGCACAAGCTGCGGAGGTCCGCGTGCAAACCAGGGGCAGGTTTTAAACCGTTAACCGCAGGAACCTTCTATCATTCTGAAATTATTACGAGTTCCGTTGAGTTGGGTAAGAACACCTGTTATTTAGTCTGCAGGCTGAAACGCAGCCCTTTGACTTTGTATGTTGATCGTTAGTTTTCAGTGGACGAGAAAGGCAGATGAGGAGATAAAAAAAAAAAAACAAGCACGGATTCGAAACCTGAAGGCGGGAATCGAAACCAGTGGTGCGCGCGCACCACAGAGGAGCGGGGAGGGAAAGGGAGCGCGGCAGCGAGGCGAACGCGCTCCGCTGCGCATGCTAGACACCGGTGGGAATAGGCGCGGCAAAGGCGGGACATGCGCCCGCCTTTGCCCAATTGCATGCTGTCTTTCTTATAAAGACGCACGCAAAGCCCAATAGCCGGGGGGGAAAACGAATCGCACACGCACGAGCGTGTGCGATTCCTAGGTCAGTTTAAAAACCCCCTACAAGAGGTCTCGCGCTGCGCGAGCAGTGCTGCGCACTGCAACGCTAGGCGCGAGACCTAAAAAGGAGCCCTGATTGTTTACCATTATGCATCACAGCCGACTCCACCTGAAAGTGTGTGCCTAATTTGTGCCAGTGGTTGCTGGTGGTAGGCACAAGCACCCATTTTTGTGGGGCAGGAGTTTTTTTTCCATCATCAGACTTTGACCAAGAGCAAAAGAGGGAAAGGCTGAAAAGTGGGAAAGGAGAAGGAAAGGAAACACAGAAAAAACTGTGACAAAGAAAAAAAATCATGTGTAAACAAAGAGACAGGAGGCATAGGGTGGTGGTAGAAAGAGACATTCGGTGGAATCAAGACTGGACAGCCTTGGTATTCAGTCACCAGACATTCGGTAGTGGCACCAGAGGGTTTCCGAGAAAAACGTTGGCCCCTCATGTATTCTTTTACAAGATGCACAAAGTCATGAGACTGAGCAGCTTCTGGAGCACCAGTGCATCATTCGGCAATGGAAGTGGAAGCATGCTACTGTTTTCTTGATGGAGGAGACGCTTGTACTTATCCAGGATTGAGTCTATAAACTGAATGCTCTGAGATTGGACAAGCGAGTCTCCTATTAAGAAACGCAAAACTACAGATTGTACTGAGATTGCAGGAAAAGGACAAGTCTATTGTGAGCTTGCTTTCAAGAATGGGTTCTTAGCAACTAGTTGTTTGAACTGAAGACCACATTGGAGAATGGAAGAAATGTGTACGGATAGCTTGAGTCTCTATCACAAATCTGAGAATAGTGCCAGTCACTTTACAGAAAGTTGAGATGAAAGTATGCCTCCTAGAGCATGATACAATATCAATCAATCAATCAGGTGACTCATAAAGCGCGACTACTCACCTGTCATGGTCTCAAGGCGCTGGGGTGGGGGTGCTGATCCGAAGAAGGCACTGTGGTTCAGTCGAAGAGCCAGGTCTTGAGGTCCTTCCTGAATTGAGGCAGTGACGGTGATTGCCTGAGATGTAGAGGCAGGGTGTTCCAGGTCTTTGCTGCGAGGTAGGAGAAGGACCTTCCTCCAGCTGTGGTCTTGCGGATACGTGGGACGGTGGCCAAGGCCAGATGGGCGGAGCGGAGGTCTCTGGTGGGTGCATGGAATGAGAGGCAGTGGTTTAGGTACGCAGGTCCCGCGTCATGTAGGGCTTTTTAGGCGTTTGTGAGGAGTTTGAAGGTTATTCTTTTGTTGACTGGGAGCCATTGGAGGTCTCTCAGGTGGCTAGTGATGTGACTGCGATAGGGGATATTGAGGATGAGTCTGAAGGAGGTGTTCTGAATGTTCTGCATTTTCTTGAGGAGTTTCTGGGTGATGCCGGCATAGAGTGCGTTGCCATAGTCGAGTCTACTGCTGATGAGTGCATGTGTGACTGTCTTTCTGGACTCAGTGGGGATCCACTTGAAGATCTTTCCGAGCAGGCGTAGCATGTGAAAGCAGGATGATGAGACACCGTTGATCTGGCGGTTCATGGTGAGCGCGGAGTCCAGGATGATTCCAAGGTTTTGTGCTTGGTCTATGGGTGTGGGGGGGATCCAAGATCTGCGGGCCACACAGAGTCTTCCCAGGCGGAGGGGGTGGAGCCCAGGATGAGGACTTCAGTCTTCTCGGAGTTGAGCTTGAGGCAGCTGTCCTTCATCCAGGTAGCAACAGACTTCATCCCATCGTGGAAGTTGTTCTTGGCGACTGTTGGTTCGTTGGTGAGGGAGAGGATCAGCTGGGCATCGTTAGCGTAGGAGACGATGTTGAGGCCGTGGTTCCTGACGATGGCTGCGAGCGGGGCCATATAGAAGTTGAAGAGAGAGGGGCTCAGTGAGGAACACTGAGGCACTCTGCAGCTGATCTCTGTGGGTTCAGAGTGGAACGGAGATGGTCTGACTGTGTTCAACCGCTGAGGAAGGAGCGGATCCATTCCAGGGCTATGTCGCAGATGCTGGCGTTATGGAGTCTTGTGCATAGGGTGTGGTGGGAGACTGTGTTGAAGGCGGCAGAGAGGTCCAGGAGGATGAGGGCTGCAGTTTTGCCTCAGTCGAGGAGGGTGTGGACATTGTCTCTGACGGCGAGGATGGCTGTCTCGGTGCTGCGGTTGCTTCGGAAGCCGGATTGGGAGAGGTCCAGGATGTGGTTCTCTTCAACGAACTCGGAAAGTTGGGCTTTGATGGCCTTCTTGATGAACTTGGCTGGGAAGGGGAGCAGGGAAATGGGTCTGAAGTTCTTGAGGTCCGTTGGGTCTGCAGAGGGTTTCTTCAGCAAGGGGTTGATCTGCGTGTTTCCAGTCTTTCGGGAAGGTGGTGGAGTTGATGGAGCAGTTGATGGTGCGGCAAAGTATGGGGACGATGGAGGTGCCAGCTCTGTTGAAGATGTGGTGAGGGCAGGGGTACGAGGGTGCTCTGAAGTGGATGCTCTTCATGATCTTGAGGGTGTAGTCAGCGATGAGGGGAGTCCAGCTGAGCAGGGTCTGCTGGGGTCCGGTGTTGTTGGGTGCGGTGGTTGCGGTTGGGGTGCAAGGGTCTTGGGTATTGAGGCTGTTGAAGCTGTTGTAGATCTCCTTAATCTTGCGGTGGAAAAGGTGCCAAGGTTGTTGCTGAGGTCTTGGGAGGGTGGGATGTCTGCTGTCTCTGTACTGGTTTTGGCGAAGTCTCTGGCCACAGCGAAAAGCTCTTTGCTATTGAGTGCGTTGGCGTTGATCCTTTCTCGTAGGGCCACTTTCTTTGTTGTTCTGATGAGGTGGTGGAGTGCGGTGATAACAGTTTTGAAGGCTGAGTGGTCTTCCTGGGTCTTGCTGCTCCTCCATCTCTTCTCGAGCCGTCGAGAGGTGCGCCTGGACTCATGAAGGGCGGGAGAGAACCAGCTGGCTTTTTTGGAGTGTTGCTTACCTGGGGCTTTCTTGAGGGGAGCCAGTGTGTTGGCACAGTTGGAGATCCATCGATGGAGGTTGCGTGCTGAGGTATTAGCGTCCCCGGATGTCAGTGGTGGGGTTTTGCTGAGGGCGGTGATGAGCTGTTCTTCTGTGACCTTGTTCCAACTTCTGTGAGGCTAGCGGTGGGTGTGTTGGTGTACGGGGGTTTGGTGCAGGAGAAGTGGACAAAGCGCTGGTCGGTCCAAGGGAGCCCGGAGGTGTGGCTGATGATGATGTTGTCGCTGGCGGAGAAGATGGGTTCAAGCGTGTGTCCTGCTGAGTGGGTTGGGGAGGTGACCCGTTGTTTGAGTCCGACGGTGGCGAGGTTGTCCAGCAGGGACGGGGTGTTCTTATTGTTGAGATTGTCCAGGTGAAAGTTGAGGTCGCCGAGGAGGATGTAGTCTGTGGAGGCGAGAGTGTGGGGTGCAATGAAGTTGATGATGGAATCGCTGAAAGGTGGACAGGGTCCGGGGGGGTCTGTAGATGAGGGTGCCGTGGAGGGTGGTGTTTGGGCTGGTCTGTACCTGGAAGTGGAGGTGCTCCTTGTTGGTCGTGTGGTCGTCCGAATGGGTGGTGAGGTGGAGGGTACTTTTGTGTACGATGGCGATGCCTCCACCTGGCTTGTTGATGTGGTCCTTGTGAATGATCTTGTAGCTGTCCGGGGTGGCAGTGGCGATGTCCGGGGCAGAGGTGGAGTTCATCCAAGTTTCCGTGAGGAAGGCGATGTCGGGGTAGATGGAGTCGAGTAGGTCCCAGATCTCCACGGCGTGTTTGTGGAGGGAGCGTGTGTTGAGCAGGATACAGCTGAGGTGGTCGGTTCCGGTATTTGTCGGTCGTGCGGTGGGGGGGCTGGTGTGCAGTGGCAGACGAAGGTGCAGCTGCAGTCTCAGCAGGAAAAAAGGGCCCTGGGTGTCTTTTGGCGACACCCAGCGGCAGGAGGAGTGGCATCTGGTGTTGAGGGCGTGGAGGATGCTGGCATCGTAGCGGTGGATGGTCCGAGGTCCAGGGTCTGTGGTGCTGGGCACGGTCCATGTGTCTTCAGCGCACCCGCTGCACGGCTGCACTGTGGCTGCCATTAAGTAGTGTGAGGGGGTGGGGCTGGACAGCTGGGAGGCAGTAACAGTGGGAAGAGGCGCTGGCGGGGCAGTGGCAGTGGGAAGAGGAGCTGGCGGGGGCGAGGCCGCGGGGGACGAGCAGCGGCGGGGAGACGGTGAGGAAAAGGCTCAACAGTGATAAGAGGAAAAGTGGAAAAATGCAGAAAGTACAAGAAAGTGACAGTAAAGCAGAAAAATACAGTAAGTGAAAGAGAGTGACAGAAAGGCAGAAAATATGAAAAGTGAAAAAAAATGAGATCAGGGGAAGAGGCAGCAAAGCAGAGAGACAGAACCTGCTGACAAGCAGTCAATGGCTGGCAGTCCCAATCAGCACGCCCCAGCCGCGTGAGTCAGCAGTCACTCACCGGCAGTCTCTGGGTTGATATCAGGCCCTGCAGGAGGCAGCAGGAGGGGGCCACAACATCATAAGGACCCCAAGGAGTCAGTGAAGAAACTCCAGGGCTGCCACGGGCCCTCCGCAGCGAGAAGCGCTGGCCAGCTATGACAACCCAGCACCCAAGATGGCGGCCACGACCGAGGCTGGCGCCCGGTGCAGAATCCCGACTCGTGGATCCGCAAAGGTGAGGCACGGCTGGCACACACCACCCCATGGCACCCCCAGCAGGCGGTAGTCACTGGGGCTGACGCAGCAGTGGTAGCACCCCCGGAGCAGCCCGAGATCCTAGCGGGAGCAGCGGCCGAGAAGTCCTACCACGCAGCCTCTCAGCTACACTGCCTGGGCTCCCCCCGCCGGTCCCAATCAAGGCCAATGCGGTCACGGCAAGCTCTGAAGGAGGTAGGCGGAATGGGGGGAAGGATATCCCCGGCAAGTCCGGCTACAAGCAGGAGCAGCTCCTCGGGCACAGATTGCAGCCAGTGTCTCAGCATCGGAGCATACGCCCATCTCTGTCTGACCTAAACTGGACCTAAGTGTTAACATTGTAAACATCTGAATGGAAAGCTCTCGACAATCCACCGGTCCTGATGCAACCTTAGAAAACTGGAATTTTGGGAGCTTCTTTGATGACAAGGGAGTGGCTCAGGCCCAATAAATAATGGCTGTTATAGACTTTCTTCTTCAACATTCCAGTGTTTATCTATCTGTTGCTCCCTTTTACATTTAGAATATTATACTCTCAGTGAGTGAAATATTCCAATGTGATTTTAGCCCTCTGCTATACCAGTTGTTAAAGAACCTTTCTCTTGGGCTCAAGGACATTTAGAAAAAGTTATATCCTTGCCAGTGGGTTATATATAGAATTACAGGTATGTAATTGGGAATAACAGGTATGTGTTCCACCGAGGGGTTCTGAGTGACATCATATACATAAAGAGAGTGAAGCTCTAGTTATTTATAATGTCACTCAGGACCCCAAGGTGAAAAAATCCCTGTAATTCACATTATACCCACATATACTATTATGTTGAATATGGCCTCCACAAATCATCTGCCCCTACTTTTAACATAAATTCAGGGGCAAAGACAGTCGTGGCTGCTGCCTGGTAGCTGCAGTAGGGCGGTTGGGGGGGGAAGAGACATGGGGTGGGGGGGTGGAGGGGATCACTATAAAAAAAATTAAAAACACCTCCCGCCCGGCCGCCGCCACCTCCTCTGCGTCCTATTCCTGGCTTCTTGTAAGAAACAGGAAGCAGGAAACACCAGTGCTCCCACGCTCCCCGCAGCCAATCACAATGCTGCAATGCAGCATTGTGATTGGTCTGAGCGCCGTGACACGGCGCTCAGCCAGGGGCTGTAGGAGTGGCCATGTTGTCCATGCAGGCTGTAATGCTGCCTGCATGGAGAAGAGGGAAAGTGCACATGACTGGTTTGGGCGGCCCGAGAGGGCCGACCAAACAATCATTGCGCACTTAGGAGGGTTGTACCCTCCTCCCCAGCCCTTCAGCCCCGCTCTGCCCCCTCACGCAAGCTGCCGCAGCAGGAAGATAAAATAAAATGATAATAACATTAGTTATTATTATTTTATGTTTTCCTTTCTTTTGCTGCTCCGAGGCAGTGGGCCGACGCTCCTCCGCCTTAGCGGAGGAGCCGCCACTTGGCAAAGAAATAATGGGGGAGCCATATGTAACAAGTAAAAAAATGTTTTAAAAAACTAAACCTGGCTTCTTGCCTGTCACCCCTATCTCCCTTTAGATACCCTCCTCTCCCAAATAAAAAAAAATACTTGGCCTCCTGCCACCCACCCATACCAAACTCTTCTGCCCCTTCCCCTTATCCAAGCAGAACACACCACCATCCCCCCTGTAGCGGTCTAGTTTATCCCCGCACACATTCCCACAGTATGCCCCCGGAATAATATCCACACATTGTAGCACTCTCTGGCCAGGCGTGGCCAGAGAGCTTAAATAAAGGGGCCGGGGTCGCTCGTGACTTCCGGCCGACACCCAGCACCAGTGGTGGTCGTGTCTCATTGTAGCGCAGCGCCACAACCATTACACAGCGCGCTGCCGGCACCAACGCACCTTTTGCCGGACACCACACTGGCGACGAAGGTGGGCACACGACGCCCGCAAAAGCACACCAGCCATCTCATGCCCGTCAGCACAGCCGGTGCGAAAATCAGGGAGCCGAGCAGCCATCTGACCGCCGGGTGAGTGAACGGAAGGCTCCACTCCCCAGGTCCTGTCAGTGACAGTAAATCGTAGCGCTGGTGCTCCCGGTGAAGCCCCGGTCGAGCCTGCGCTCAAATCAGCTGTGCGCGCATGCGCAGTCAATCCCTGACGCTCCCAATCCTGTAGCCTGAAGCGTGCTACTGACACCTGGTGGACACAAGGGGAAACACACCCTGAAAACCTCTGCCGGTTCAGCAACGCTCCACTGCCACCCCGAAACTTTCAACCAACCAGACGCTGACCCAGAGTGGAAAAGAACTTTTAAGAATAAATAAACCAAACAAGCACTGGCAACCACAAGTGCTGAGGGCCACAGGGTAGACACGCATCATGACGGATCCAGCAGCAGCAGCCCAACAACCGGCGGCAATACCAACTCACCTGCACTCCCAAGTCAGCGCACTTCCCCCTTCAGCGAACTAATTGATCCGGCCACAGCGTCGCCCAGGTGGAGAATATGGATTAGCCGCCTCAACAATTACTTTATAGCCACGAGAGAAACAAATGATGCAGTCAAGAGGTCATTGCTGCTACATTTCGCAGGGGACGAAATATACAAATTGTTCGCACATCTACCGGACACTGGAGCACCCGCTGATTATGACGCCGCAGTCAGAGCTTTGAACGCTCACTTTGACCCGCAGCTTAATCCCGATTACGAACGGTTTAAACTTCGACAAGCCCGCCAGAGGAAGAAGAGTCCATGGACACGTTCCATGCGCGCCTAAGAGAGCTGGCCAGTACGTGCACCGACGATGATCAAACCAAGGAGGTAAGAGCACAGGCCATCCAGGGGTGCCGCAACAAGACCCTGCGGACCCTGATTCTTCGACAACCGCGCATCTCCCTCGGAGACATACTCATTCTGGCACGCTCCCATGAGCTATCAGAAGTCAGAGCAACGGCCATGGAAGCCGCGCTCCACCAACAGGCAGAACCAGCGGTGACAGTCAAGACAGAGCGAGTGGATGCCATCCACACGCCGACTCGCGGCGGGCGAGGAAGATGGCCTAGCAGAAGCTCGAGACGACCGCAGTGCGGGTACTGTGGGAAGGAAGAACACTCCCAAGACGACTGCCCAGCCCAGGGCAAGACTTGTGCAAAATGTGGAATCCCCAACCATTTTGCAAGTGTATGTAGAGGAGGAATGCGAAACAAAGGAATTCCCGGACGAAGACCACCGTCGCGAGCAGTGAGACACCTCTCACTAGAAGAACCCACCACATCAAGGACACCAACGACAGCGGCACACCGCAGACAGTACCTCGAAGACTCATCCACAGACGACGGAGAAGAATGCTACCTCATATCCTTTGCTAACGACCTAAAACGAAGACGACGGCCACAGCCAACATGCACGATTGAAATCGCTGGGTCGCCCGTCACAGCTCTTATTGACACCGGGGCATCCGTGAACGTTATGGGGTGTCAACACTACAAGAAGCTAAGCCCAAGACCAGCGCTCATGCCATCTAAAGTCAGAATCCTCACGTACGGAAGTCGAACACCGCTTCCCTAAAAGGAAAAATGTCCGTCCAAGTAAAGTCAGAAAACCAAGAAGTCACGACCACGTTCCACGTGGTTGACAAGGAAGCAGACATACTCGTCGGAAGTCACACTGCGGAAGATCTGAACCTAATAACATTTGCAAACGCTGTGAAATCGTTCCAAACAGAAGACATCTTAGAACTGTTCCCGCAGCTATTCGTCGGTCTGGGAAGCATAAAGAGGCCACCAGTAAAACTACATATAGACACAGCAGTAAAGCCAGTCGCCCTACGGCACCGACGTGTACCGTTTCACTTACGACCGCTGGTAGAACAAGAGCTACTGGAGCTTGAGCAACAGGGAGTAATAGAAAAAGTGACAGGACCGACCCCTTGGGTATCTCCCATGGTCATCGCCGAAAAGCCAAAGCAACCTGGGAAAATTCGAATTTGCATCGATATGAGAATGCCCAACCAAGCAATAAGAGAGAGAGACACCTGACACCGACGGTCGACGACATCCTGACCGACCTCAACGGCTCCCAGTGGTTCTCCAAACTCGATCTAAATGCTGGTTATCACCAGCTGAAGCTAGCGGAGAGTAGCAGATACATCACCACGTTTTCGACACATCTAGGGCTTCGACGCTACAAAAGGTTAAACTTTGGAATATCATCAGCAGCAGAGATATTCCAGAATGCTGTAAGAGAAATCCTGTCGGGACTTCAGGGCGTCCTTAACGTCAGCGATGATATCTTAATACATTCAGCAACAATGGAAGACCATCATCGTCAGCTCAGAGCGACCCTCCAACGCCTCGCAGAATATGGAGTAACTCTCCACAAAGAAAAATGCCAATTCTTCAAAAAGTCAATAGATTTTTTTGGATATGTATTCAGTCAGGAAGGAGTGAAAGTGGACCCCAGGAAATCACAAGCAATACAGCTCGCTCCAGCTCCCACAACGGCATCAGAAGTCAGAAGCTTCTTAGGTATGGCAACATATTGCGGAAGGTTTATTCCGAATCTCGCCACCATTGCAGAGCCACTACGGAATTTAACCAAGAAAGAGACTATCTGGCGGTGGACTCCCGTGGAAGAAGAAGCATTCTGTAAAGTGAAAGCGGCGCTACTGGAAAGCACGACCATGGCATATTTCAACACAGCGAGGCCAACAGAACTGATAGTAGATGCCAGCCCGGTGGGACTAGGAGCCCTGCTGACGCAAGAAACCGAACCAGGGACCTGGGTCCCGTTAGCCTTCGCGAGCAAAGCGCTGACTGCGACCGAAACCCGATACTCTCAGATTGAACGGGAGGCACTCGCCATCAAGTGGGCATGCAACCATTTCCATCTATACGTCAGTGGGAACCCATTCAGAGTAGTAACAGACCATCAACCACTGCTACCACTTTTCAAAGGGACTGCGCCCCACCCCCACCCCGAATTGAAAGGTGGGCAATACAACTTCAGCACTACCAACTGGAACTGGTGTACAGGCCTGGCGCAAAGAATCCAGCCGATTTCCTATCACGTCACCCTGCACACCCCACAGAGGAAACCTCAGACCAGGAAAGGATGACGGAAGATTTCATCAACATGATTTCCCAGTGGTCGTGCCCACGAGCCCTATCCGTGGAAGAAATCAAGACCCACACGAGAGATGACGTGGTCCTTAAAAGAGTGGCAGACGCCATACAGAAGGGATCGTGGGAAGGATTTCTTCATGATGTTCATGGATGGAATGAGCAGGACCGAGCTCGGCTAGGAAAAGTCTGGAGAGCACGAGATGACTTGAGCGCAGCCGAGAGCGGCGTAATACTGAGAGGGTCTCGCATCGTCATTCCGAAAAGCCTTCAAGAAAGGGCGACTGTTTTAGCGCACGAAGGCCATCAAGGAACAGGCAGAATGAAGTCCCGAATGAGAGAAAAGTATGGTTCCCTGGCCTAGAAGAAGCCGTAGACGCTGTGGTACGGAACTGCAGAGCCTGTCAACTCACAGGGAATCCAGAAGCACCGGCTCCTGTGATAACAGAAGATCCTGCTCCATCGCCCTGGTCGTGGGTGAGCCTCGACTTCGGGAGCTTCCCGGATGGGAGAGTCACGGCAGTCTTGGTTGACAGCTACACAAAGTACCCCTCGTGGAGGTCCTGCCGTCCACCGCATTCAACCACCTGCAGCCAATACTGGAGAAAACCTTTGCGCTCTTCGGACTACCCCATGTAGTCAAGACAGACAATGGTCCGCCATTTCAGGGTAGCGAATTCAAAAACTTCTTAACTCAGCTGGGAATAAAGCACCACCGCATCACTCCCCAGTGGCCACAAGCCAATGGTGAAGCAGAACGCTTCATGCGGACTGTGAATAAAGTGCTACGCATAGCAGTGGCTGAACAAACAGATCCGGAGGCTACTCTCCAAACCTTCCTGCGAGAATACCGGAGCACTCCCCACTGCACAACTCAAAGGTCTCCGTGGTCACTAATGCTGGCAGGCCCTCGACGGGACACTCTCCCGTAGCTGACAATTGGGAGCAAGAACCATATAACCCCGCAAACACCCAAGCCAGGAGGGTGTCAACCAATGAGAAAGCCAGTCGACATAGGAGAGCGCGAACCCGAGTAATGACGACTGGATGCGCTGTCCTGGTAAGGAACCGCTGGGGCGGAGGGAAATTCCGCACTCCATATGAATCTGGGCTATGGACTGTCAGGGCGATCCAAGGAACCGCCATCACGGCCGAGCGAAATGGGGAAACAATAACCCGGAACATTTCATGGTTCAAGAGGGTCCCAGGAGAAGAAGCCGAAAGGCAGACCTCAGAACAAACGATGAGAGAAGAGGTCACCAGTGAGACAACAGGACCCAGCCATGGTGAGGATCTAGCTGACACGCCTGCAGCTTCATCACCGGTTACAAACACCAGCTCCAGAGCCCCAGCTGTCGGACCGGAGGTGGTCAGCCAAAGAGGAAGCCGAAGTGGTCGCCAACATCGATACGACCTAAGACCTAGCCCAAGACCGAACCAGAGACTAGCTGATTTCGTGTGTTGATTTGAGTTTCAAGTTTGTGTTAAAGAACTGATTTAGGATGGGATGTAGCGGTCTAGTTTATCCCCGCACACATTCCCACAGTATGCCCCCGGAATAATATCCACACATTGTAGCACTCTCTGGCCAGGCGTGGCCAGAGAGCTTAAATAAAGGGGCCGGGGTCGCTCGTGACTTCCGGCCGACACCCAGCACCAGTGGTGGTCGTGTCTCATTGTAGCGCAGCGCCACAACCATTACACAGCGCGCTGCCGGCACCAACGCACCTTTTGCCGGACACCACACCCCCCACCCCCACCCACCGCCCATCAAATTGAAAAAGAATTACTTGGTGTACTGCCAAGCACTCCCACCACCCTCTGCGCCGTCCCATCTCCTCCAAGCCCAGAGGTGCGCTCCCTGAGGGTCAGCACTGCATGGGCAGCGGTTCTGTGAGGGCCGCTTGTCACCGCGGCTTCTTTCCTCCTCTCTAGGCCGGTCTGAAGAGAACCGCACTGATGGGTGACAAAGGCCACGCGGCCGTATTCTCGCCTCTCCCTCGGGACTGTGGAGACCATGAAAGGCGGGTAAGATTCCCATTCGCCATTCCACCGTGTCCCTGGTGACCAGGGCGAGGTGGCAGAATAAAAGGACAACAAGGGCTTCCCCTGGTTGACATCACAGCAGTTAACTTTGGATAACCCACTGATGTGACGTCACTGCTGTGAATAACCAACTGCTTTCCGACCCGGTCATTCATGATAGAGGCTTCCTGTGATACTAGCCATATACAACAACGCTGTGATATGTTGTGTTAGTAAGCAGTAAGGTCGGTCCAGCAATAACCAACATGCGGCCTCTAGGCGCTCCTGAACATGACGCTCTGACTGGATTTCCTAAACTGCACGTGACCTCAGAATCAGCAACAACACATTTGTGTTTAGTTATGCAAATAAAGCAGTGGTCTATAGTTTTCCTCTGCTGAAAGAGCCCCTGGTATAGAAGTGTGATAGAACACGTGGTGCAGTGGTGAGGTAGTAAATCAGCGTCGGGGGCATAAGTGGAGAAGATGACGTCAAGCGAGCCAACCCATTTTTCCGATGATAGTTAAGGGGCTTGACTACTCATGTTTACATTAAGGAGCCGCGGACTTTTTTCTACAAATAATTAACAGAGTGAAGGGCGGATGGGTAATCCCCTTCCAAAGTTTAACCAGGCATTATGTTCACTAAAACATCAGTAGCCTTTTTTTAAGCATGTTGATCGGGGTCTGATTATAAAAAACACTAACACAAGGCAGGCAGTCTGACTCACTTGGAGTTTCTGCGAGCCTGCAAATCGTCGCCGTGACTCATTGGGGGAGTCCGGACCCTAATTCGGGCCAAAAGGAATGGACTGCGCCCACGGCCTGGGATGAACACATACCGCGCTGACTTTCATTTTCTTGAGCATGAGGTTGGATTTCCAGTACATCATCACTTCACCAGCGACGCTCGGTTGGCGCCATCTGGTGGGCACTGTGTATGCATCACTTTCATGTTCCTAGTTAATTCCACGTTGTCTTTACTTTGATTATAATAAGCTCCTTACGAAACTGCTGATTACGGTTATTATAAGTACACAAGATGTGAGAACAGGACAGAGCAATGGCTTAGAATTTAGTAATGTATATAGCAGGGGCAGTGCCCTTGAACCTTACTACGCACTTAGGCCAACCTTTGTGCGGGTGCTCGCGCCACACAACTCAAAGCGTTTTAGCGCTGCGCACAGCAGTGCTGGACCATTTTTCAGAATGAGGGGCTGCCATAAATGTTACATCACTGAAGTCATAGCATTTGTAAAAAAAAAACAAAAAAACCTAAGGGTCACAGAAAGAACAAGTGTAGCAAATGAGCCACGCACATTCAGCAGGAGTCATGTAGATGATGGTGCATTTTGGAGCACACTGTCGCAAATACATTATTAAAACATAGATGGTAGCTCACTGTTGTTTACAGACAGCACATTTTCCATTGAAAGGCCCACTAAACTTGCACACACATGCAGTTTTACTGATGAAACTATACAGGGCTCTAATGATAGATAAAGTGTGGGGTTTCGGTGAGTATTTATCATATGTGCATTATTGAGTAACGTGTCTTGATATGTTTGGAACATACTAAACCCTTTGTTTCCATCACACTTCAGATTTACAAAAATAGTGCCTCATTGGGGCTCGCCTAACTGGTGATATACAAGTTGCCAATACTCACATAGGGCCCAGCCTTGCACTGTATGGACAGAAAGTTAAAGAATTATTTACACTAGGCATGAGTACCAGGAAAGACAGCTAGGTATCATCAGCTATGCGTTTGGGACTTACCCTATGGAGGGAGGGGTACTAGCAGTCAGCAGTCTCCGATGGTATAAAGGCCAAAATATATGTCCAAAGCAAACACAAGGAGATGATGGACGGAGTGCTGAAACTTTTCAGACACACCCCCCCAGTCACAGATCTGGGTTGAATCCATCATCATTCTTTAGCTCACTTTGCCACCCCAGTTCAGACACAGCTATATGCAAATCAGTCTTGACCCTGTGCCTCATGGGAACAGTCCAGCCCGAACTGCCAAGCCATGTCTTCAGTGGACCGGAAACAAGCATCCTGGGACCGGTTTCGGGGTAACACCCCTCATCAGCCAGGCTAGCTTGAATCCAGTGGCAAAGTGAGCAAGGGACCCACGTCTGGGCATACTCTGTGTAGTATAGTGCGTTATGGGTAAGCCAGTCCTATTATCATTAGAACTATACTATTGTTAATGATCTAGAATTGTAGAACTGTATGAGGTAGTTAGTATTCTCTTGTAGTCAGTGACTGCTTGTGTCTTGTTCGTGTTGGATGTCCTTCATGCGGGGGCTGGAATAAAGGACCTACAAATCTACACTGGTTCGTGTCTTCTGTAAGATACTACATTTAATTGGCGACGATCGATGGTCCAGCCCCTGCCAACTATTTTCTACAAATCTTCCACACCGAAGATTCTGCAGTCTGTTCTCGGTTGAATGCGTGTGTAATATTTAAACCGACACGCAAAATACAGAAAAGGAAATATACAGCAACAGAAGAGGAGCCTGATCGAAACTCCGTTCCCCGTGAGTTTTTTTCCTTCGGAAATTTACATTTTATTGCATCCCCTTCTGCAACTATAACTGCCGCGCTACTTACTTTTAAATTCGAGCAACTGACATTCCATGCGCAGCCTCACGAGGACATCCACACGCTGCCTTCTAAGACGCGAGGACATGTTCTGATCCTCCTGCGTTCCACCGATCAGTTCTTTTGGAGAACGTCACCACGTGCAATTACGAGGTCACGTTACGTGACCTCAGCAGCCATTTTGGATTCCGGTTCAGAAGAAAATACTGCATACTGTGAATTCAGGCTTGAGAAAAGAGATTTTCACATCGTTTTTTTTTAAACTTTATTGAAAATTGAAACGATCGCTTGTAGCTGTTCATGGACTCCAGATCTTGCAGTAAGATTCCAACTCACTTATTTTTCTTTGTGATTTGTTCATTTTTTTTTATCTTCCTTTATATTATTCTATTATGGAAGGTAACTCTACAAGGTCTGCCGGTACAACTTCTAATACAACAAATACTACAGCAAGTAACTCTGTCAGTATAAATCTCAATAATCCAAAAGAATTCTTAACTAGCCCAGGAGAACCTAATGTAAAATGGCAAGAGTGGAAAGAATATTTTGTGAATTATATTGCCACTCTTGAAGACAATGGAAGTGTCATGTCTCCTGAAAGGAAAAAAAGAATTTTAATGCATTGTTTAGGACCTGAGGGTCTTAGAATTTATAATCAAATGCAGAAAATAGAAAGAAGTGGCGATTTAGATGTTTTCAAATGTGCCATCGCTGATCTTGATGATCATTATTCACCAGTGGTGTGTGTAGCGGTATCTAGACGCACATTTTATAAACGAAAACAGGACCCTAATGAGTCAATTGAAGATTTTGTATCTGCATTGAAGAATTTGGCTATTAAATGCAAATTCGGTACTTTACACGATGACATGATCAGAGATCAGGTGGTTATGTGCACCAAAAACAAAAATATTCAAGACAAGCTATGGATTGAGGGTGAATCTAGTCTCAAGGATATCATAACTTTAGTCAAAAAAGCAGAACTTTCTGACAGATGCGCAAAAGCAATTACTCTGTCTAAGGAACCAGTTTCTGTAAACAAAATCAGTGATAATAGAAAAGAAAAAGTTTACACGTACAAACCGCTTAAGCCATATCAAAATATGAGACCTTATCAAAACGCTAACCTTAGGAAGGAGGAGAATATTACTCAATCTGGTTTTGTATGTTATAGATGTGGCAGTACATCCCATACCGCAAGATTTGACAAATGTCCTGCTAAATCGGCTAAATGTCTTGAATGTGGACTTATAGGTCATTTCTCTAAGGTTTGCAGAAGGAAACGTTCCAAGAAACCTCGTGTCACTTGCATCATTAACAATAGTTCAGATTTATCGGATAACAATGAGGATGATGAATCTCCAGAAAACTCTGACATTACGTCCGCTGGTACTGTAAGACATGTTGTGGTAAATATCACAGATGGTGACAGCAACAAACCTGTATGCATGATATCTTTTGGTGGCATAATTTTGCAAGTTGCTGCTGATTCAGGTTCTCTTTTCACCATCATCGCTCGATCTAATTGGGATGAAAAATTTGCTAATACTATTGGTTCTTATTTACAGCCCACTGATGTGAATCCTGAGAGTTTTACTGGACAGAAAATTAACATGCTAGGCTTTAGATCTCTTATATTTGAATTTAAAGGTAGGCGGGCGTTGTGCAAATTGTATGTAGCTGCTGATGGACCTTCTGTTTTAGGATGGAAAGATCAACGTTCACTCGATATCATTTTAGACCCTAACAGTCCTGAACAAGTTTTAGTAATGTGTGATGCAGAAAATACAAAAAAATGGGTTATGGATGAGTTCCCTAAAGTTTTTGCTGGTGGCATTGGAAAACGTGATGGTTTCTCACATAAGATTCGCATCAAAACCAATGCCATTCCCAAGATTCACAAGGTTCGTCATATTCCTTTAATTGTACGAGATGAGGTTAAAAAAGAACTTAAAAAATTACAGGATGCTGGTATAATAGAACCAGTTGAGGCTTCTGACTGGATTTCTCCAATTGTTATAGCCAGACGTGCCAATGGAAAGATTCGCATGTGTATTGACTTAAGGTATTTAAATGATAATATTATCATTGATCAATTCCCTCTTCCAAGAATTGACGAAATGCTTTCATTAACCAAAGGTGCCAGGTGGTTTTCTACCATTGATCTTTCCAGTGCATATCACCAGATCCCTTTGCATTCCATGAGTCAACATTTTACAGCCTTTTGCACCCTTTTTGGTTGTTTTCAATTTCGCCGCATGCCATTTGGGTTAGCTTCTGCAGCTGCGGTTTTCCAAAGACTCATGTATGAACTGTTTGGTGATATGCAAGGGGTAGTGTTTTTCCAAGATGATATCCTGGTTATGGGGGCCAATAAGAAAGTCCATGACAAACGTTTAAGAAAAGTTATGTGTATATTACAAGAAAAAGGTGTGACAGCAGAACTTTCTAAATGCAAATTTGCGGAGAAAAAAGTTACCTACTTAGGTCATGAAGTTAGTGCATTGGGTATCAAACCTAAATCCAGTTTGATAAATGCCATTGTTGATGCCCCTGCCCCGCAATCCAAAGAAGATCTCAGGTCTTTCTTGGGACTTGCGGAATTTTATTCTAAATTTGTGGATACATTTTCAGAAAGGACTCATGTCATGAGATCTTTACTGAAGAATAAGGTACAATTTGTATGGAGTGCTTCTTGTCAGCTATCCTTTGAAGAGATAAAGAAAGCTATTGCCCATGCGCCAAACCTTCAGGGTTTTGATCCCTTTGCAAACACTATCGTTACTACTGATGCCAGTAGCAAAGGTTTAGGTGGTGTTTTAACCCAATTGGATGACAACCAGAAAGAAGTTATTATCGCCTTTGCTTCACGTTCTTTAACCCCTACCGAAGAACGTTATTCGGTAATAGAACGGGAGACTTTAGCTTGTGTGTGGGCCCTAGAACATTTCAGAAAATTTTTATGGGGCAGGAAATTTGTTTTACGTTGCGATCACAAACCCCTTACTAAACTACTCACCACTGAGGGTTTAACTAATGCCACTGCTAGGATTGCCAGACTCTCTATGCGATTACAGGATTTCATGTATAATATACAATATGTACCTGGTGTCAAAAACTTTACTGCTGATTTTTTGAGCCGCATGTCCCTTCCATTAATTGAACTGGACAACAATTCTTGGAATGATTTTTCTGTTGCTTCCATTTCAGTTGATAGTACACGTGGTAGTTTCAGTAAGGAAGAGTGGCTTGAAGCAGAGAGTTCTGTTCAAATTTTACTGGTACTCAAGCAACTTATTGTGAAAGGTTGGAATGGTGTAGACAAAAAAGTTGAAAATGATGAGCTTAGAGGTTTTTGGGAAGTGTGCAATGAGCTCAGTCTAAATGATTCCTTGGTATTACGAGGTGATAAAGTAATTCCACCGAAGGGTTTAAGAAAAAGAATACTTGATTTGTGTCACGAGGGCCACTCTGGTATTACACGCACAAAATTACGCATAAAAGAGCTCTATTGGTGGCCTAGAATTGACATTGATGTAGAGAGATGTGTTAGATCATGCATCAAATGTGAGATGTCTGATAAAACTCTTAAAACTTTCAATCCACCTTTGGCTTCTCCTTATTGCCCAAAGTGTCCATGGGAAGTAGTAGCCATCGATTTCATGGGACCAGTTTTATGGCAAGATGACTCTCAGAAGTACATTTTGGTTCTTGTGGACACATTTTCTAGGTGGCTAGAAGTGTGTGTTGTTGATGTTATAAATACAAAGACTGTAATTTCATTTTTAGATGATATTTTCTTGAGAGAAGGGTTTCCGAAATTTATATTATCTGATAATGGTGTACAATTCAAATCTTTTGAAATGAAGAATTATTTAGCTGCTTCTGGTGTTCAACAAAGGTTCACTGCTTTATATCATCCCAGCGGGAATGGCATTGTTGAGAGGGCTAATCGCAGTATCAAGGGGGTCCTTCAGCTTGCCAACAAAAGTAATTTACCTTGGGAAGAGGAGTTGAAAAAGTTACTCTGGGCATACAGAAGCACTATTCATAATTCCGTTGGTAAAAGTCCTTTTTCTTTGAGAGGTAGGATTCCCCATTCTAAAATTAATCCTGGTTGGCTGGATAGGAATGGAATGGTCCAGTGTGATATACCAACGGTGAGAGAATGTATCAAACAATCTCAACTTAAAAACAAAGTTTATTATGACCAAAAACATGGTACCAAACAGGTTAATTTATGTGAGGGCTAATGGGTTCGTGTAAAGAGTGCAAAGAAAGTTTCCAAAGGAGAGAGTAAATTTAGCAATCCCAAACTTGTAGTAAAGGTTATGAATAACACTGCTTTATTACAGAATGGTGAAGTCTGGCATTTTAGCCGTCTTGCTCCTATTACATCTAACAGTAATAAGGAATGTGTGAGTATCAAGAAAAACTTTTGGTAGTTGGATACTTTGAACACCACTCAGAATAGTAAAAATTCAAATACCTTGAACACCACTCAGGATAGTGGAAATTCAAGTGTTGCTCCCGAAACTGTGGGCATACATGATTTTGTTTCTAATGACAAGCAGAACACTCTTCCCAATTTAGAACCTGTGTTAGGTGAAAATTTACAATGTTCCTCAAATCCAAATGTATCCTCTGGTGACAGTAATGTCATCAAAACTTCTAGTGGGAGAACTGTCATGAAACCAAAGTATCTTGAAATGTTTGATTGTAATTAATTGTTTTTTTTTTTTTTTTTTTTTTTTTTCTCTTCTTCATTTTCAAGGGGGGGATTGTGTAGTATAGTGCGTTATGGGTAAGCCAGTCCTATTATCATTAGAACTATACTATTGTTAATGATCTAGAATTGTAGAACTGTATGAGGTAGTTAGTATTCTCTTGTAGTCAGTGACTGCTTGTGCCTTGTTCGTGTTGGATGTCCTTCATGCGGGGGCTGGAATAAAGGACCTACAAATCTACACTGGTTCGTGTCTTCTGTAAGATACTACACTCTGCCAACTTAGGGCGAACAAAGCAAACACAAGGAGATGATCGACGGAGTGCTGGAACGTTTCAGACACTCACCCCCAGTCACAGATCTGGGTTGAATCAATCGATGGATTTAGGCCCAGATCTCTGTACTGGGGTGAATGTATGACATTGTTCTGCATTCTGTCCATCAATTGTTCTTTTTGCATTTGTCACCCCGAGTGGGACGGGTATGCCCAGATGTGGGTCCTGTGCTCTCCATGCCACTGGAGTCTAGCTATCCTGGCTGATGAGGGCTGAAAGCCCGAAACCGGTCCTAGGATGCTTGTTTCCAGTCCAGGGAGGACCTGGCCTGGCAGTTCGGGCTGGACTGTTCCCATTGGGCGCAGGGTCAAGACTGATTTGCATATGGCTGGTCCAAACTGGAATGGCATGGTGAGCAAAAAAACGATGGCTTTAGGCCCAGATCTCTGTACTGGGGTGAATGTATGACATTGTTCTGCATTCTGTCCATCAATTGTTCTTTTTGCATTTGTCACCCGAGTGGGACGGGTATGCCCAGACGTGGGTCCCGTGCTCTCCATGCCACAGGAGTCAAGCTATCCTGGATGATGAGGGCTGAAAGCCCGAAACCGGTCCTAGGATGCTTGTTTCCAGTCCAGGGAGGACCTGGCCTGGCAGTTCGGGCTGGACTGTTCCCATTGGGCGCAGGGTCAAGACTGATTTGCATATGGCTGGGTCCAAACTGGAATAGCATGGTGAGCAAAAAAAAGATGGATTAAGGCCCAGATCTCTGTACTGGGGTGAATGTATGACATTGTTCTGCATTCTGTCCATCAATTGTTCTTTTCACAAAAAGTCACAATCCATACTGATAGGTTTTACTTTCACTTGGGGCACCATGCACCCGATTCAAAAACAATGTGAATATATTATATAAATCTCCTTGTTTCTCTACAAACTCTGTGTGATATGTCTTTTCTCTCTCTGACATCTCTGTACCTCCGATTAATTGCGATTGCGCTGATATATAATTAACTATTAATCACTGAGTGTCCACAGGAACCACTGTTTTCTGTTTAATTGTAAGTACCCTGGTTCCGTGTGAGTAGGGTGTCCCTTGTGTCCTCATACACAATTTACTACACAGAATCATCTCCAAGGAGGGCTAAGTCTTTTGTTTGACACCAATGAAATTAATGGAGGCAAGCATATCTTGGGAGGGTGATGCTGAGTTGCCGGGAGGGTTTAACCCACTGATCTCCTTGGAGGCATTTGACCTGTTAAGAGGTAGACAATGCCTGGTTCCAAGGAGGATGATAATCTTCATATGAGAGAGAGGGTTAAAGAGTGTGTCCTCACAGAACAGGGGATGTGTTAGCAGTTTGGAAACTCTCGGGCCTCCTGACTTGTATAAACACCAGCAGTGTCATTATTTAAAGGTGTGCTTGCCAACGTGTGACCAAAACGAGGTAGGATTTTTTCAGATTCAAAAACCAGCAGTTAGCATAATGATGACATCACTGGAAATGACATCAACTGACTTTAGGCCTAATGATGAAATCACTTGACTTTGGACCCAGAACAGAGGTAACGATAATGTGACTTTTTGATCTGGACAGTTTACTGAGAGTGAACACTTTTTAGCTTTCATCTCCAGGCAGGTTTCATTCCCTGCACAGACCTCACGTGGATTCACATTCACTAACAAGCGCAAACACACACATCACACATAACACACATACAGAAAGCTGCTTTGGGCCAGCCTGCTTCAGCTATTGACATGCTGGAGAGAATCACTTCAGGCACTGTCTCAGTGAGCTGTCCATCACACCTTGGGTTGTGTAGCATTAGTAAGAGTTAACCTTAGCTTTGTTCTTATAATACAGCCCTGACATTTGGATATTTTGTTTCCAGACTGCCGCACAAGGGTATTAATCATACACATATGAGGTCAGACCACTGTTTAGTGACTGAAGCCTATCTGAACCTTATCTTAATACTTAGTAACATGCCCCTCCGAAGTCACACAAAGGCACTAACTTGAGCACTTCAATGTTTGGAACACAGCAATTGACACATAACAGATGACAGATATCACTGACAGCATCTTGTACAATGTCATATAGCATTTTCCAACATTAATGACAAATGATAGACATCAAGTGTGGTATGAAATTAATTCTGCACACTGTGACATGTCCAGGAGTTTACACACCAATGCCAAATAACTGGAATATTACCCATCATCAAGCCCAATCACAACCTACCCACCACGAAGCAAGCAACCCTGTGGCAGAGAGAGAGAGAGCGTAAAGGCCTGCAGCAGACCACATCTAACCTCAAGCTAGCCACAAACCATTTAAGAGTCACCTTTGAACAATTTAAAAGTGACAGAAGGTGCCATATGTTTGTCCATCATCTGTGATATTCAGACTTTCTTGTGTTTACATTGTTTCCTAAGTTGAGAACCACCAAATTAAAGGTACAGGTGGATGGGAAAATGCTGCACTGCTTGTGCCATGGATGAAGTGTAAAGTTTCCTTTCCCAGTATGGGACTAGGGAGGCATATCCTGTGTGTCCTGCTCCTCAAACAGGGCCTGTCCTCTTTAGGATGTGGTGTGAGCAGCAAGAGTTGTGTTTATGAGACTAAGCTGCTTCTTGTCACAGGTCTTCCTCTTGACCAGAGTGAGTGATCAACAGTTGTTCCGCCAGCATCCACTCACCTCCATTTCTCAATCTCCCTCAGTATGAGTACGTTATCTGCACAGTCCCAAAGGAGTTGAAACTTACTTTTCTCTGTGATTTTAGGATTCTAAAGTCCTTTTCTCTTCCCTTGTTTCAGAATGGAACCAGCTTTCATGTGTTTGACCAGGGCCGGTTCGCCAAGGAGGTGCTGCCCAAGTACTTCAAACATAACAACATGGCCAGCTTTGTCCGGCAGCTCAACATGTGTAAGTATCTGCAACATGCACAGTAACACAAGGGGCATATTTGTGAATTTTGAGTGCAAAGCGAGTCGGAGACATATCTACTAAGGTATAGGGCCGCTGTTCTCTTCCCTAGCACTGGCTCACAAACAGGCTGTATCTTCTGATGTGTCTATAGCTTGCATACGTGCTAAGTGGCCCCATGTCATGTGTGACTCCCACAGCCAATCTGACTTTTGAGCAAACAGCACCTGGCATGCTGTCATCACAAAGCATATTCTTTCAATTGTAAACGGGGATCAACAAGTCCCAAAGTGCACTGTGTTGTGGGCTAAATCGTCACAAGCGGCTGAATGTGCCACACAAGACATTGGAGCTATAAATTGGGCATAGTCATCCTAAAAACCCTAATACCTAAACGACTAGGTTGCCAGATGACACGTCCAGTTGAGGCCTAGGCTTTAGTTTTTTAAATCGTTGTTTCTGTGTGTGTCAGTGAAATTAGGTGAATTGAAATGAACCAACACTATAATACCCAGAATGCATCAGGTTGTTAATAGAAGGCCTGGGACTGTAAAATTAGGTTGTTGGTGAAATAGCACCTCAATGCCGGGCCTGGTGGCTTAGTGGACTAATGCGTCCACTGTAGGGGCCTGTGTTCGACCTCATGGTCACAGGTTCATATGCCGGCGGCTCCACTCAGCCTTTTATCCTTCTGCGGTTGATAAAATGAGTACCATTAAGTTGGGTAAAAATAAACATCTGTTATTCAGTACCAAGATACACTTGAAATTTGTACTTGTAAAGCGCACTTATACCCCCAAAGAGGTGTCCTGGCGCTGTACGCATACCGCTGTGGAACCCTTCCTGGCTTTTCCCTGTGAAATGTCCACTCCTGGGCACCCCCAGGGTGAAGCCAGGCATCCCAGCGCTGTTGGGGCCGTTGTGGAGATTAAGCAAGCTATTGCCCAGAGTTGCAGAGTGGGACCCATGATTAGAATAGGCACCGAGGCGAGAATTATCAGGTCCGAGGAAATTGAGCCCAAGACCCGCCGAGGCGGGAATTGAACCCTGGTCCCGGGCCAGATCTCTGCATCAGGGTCTGCCGCTCTAACCATTGAGCCACACTTCTCCACTTGGGTGAATGTGCGCTTTACAAATACATGTGTTATGCTAAATAGAATCATCAGGTACCCAAATTGAGGGGTATGTTGCCATCAGAGCCTACAAAATAGTGTGACTGTCTCTAGCAAATGAAAAGCAGCCCATAACTTATGAAACCTGATAGTTGTTACCATATAGATAAAGTTACCAGATAAAGAAGGCAGCTTTTGTCCTGGGTTTGCTATCAACAACCAAAAGTATTCTTGGAGTTGTAGTCTCAGTCCAGTTCAGATGCTCGAGTTGAGCTAATACATCCGAAAACAATGCCAAATAAAAGAGGAGAATTTCAAGAATGAAGCACTGCATCTTTGATGACATGGATTCACCTGCTAACCTTGACCAATTTACATAGGCTCACCAAATGGCCGTTTTTGTGGCACATCAATGGAAAACAATACATCTACCCCATTAATTTGCCATATTGTTATGTGGCCACAAGTTCTTAAGGTTAAATTCTAGAGAGACTGAGCTACTTTTTCTGGGATCCACCATTTGAACAGCATCCCGTGCCATTGTAGGTGGGGATACCACCAGCATCAGTCACTACAGCTAAATGTTCAGGGGTGCTACTTGATGAGGTGGATTCACTAAATATGCCGCTCAGGGTTGTGGTTAGCTCATATTTTTACTAGGGGTGTGTGAAATTCACACAATTTGCTTTCAAATAATGATGCAAACTTTTAGGAGAGTTATGCTTAAATACTTGAAATGCAAATCCATCATTTAGTGCTATATTTGAGAGCAAAATGAATCCTTTGATGCAAGGGTGCGTGTCGCGCAAATAAATGGTGCAAAAACCGAAATCGCTGTGAATAATAACTGCTCACGTTCTGGTTGTTCACATTGTCCCAGGACTATGATTTTTCTGTGCTTGGCAATGTAACAAGGCGACTTGCTCTAATGGTGTAATTTCACATAATTAGCTTAACACAAAGTTCTAGAAATTACGGATACTGCGCTGTGGTGACTTACATTTCGGCCACATGAAACTTTTTACATGCTTCCTAGGGCCGAATACGAGTTTGGCGGTGTGGGAGCGGTCCTCCATGCCACCGTCCCGCTCCCACACCGCCAAACAGGACCGTCGTTCGCCTGCAAGATTATGAGTAATTTCGTGGTTTGGTGGGCAGGCGGCACGGCGGTCCCGTGACGGTACAGTACAAAGGCTCAAATTTGAGCCTTAGAACTGCACCGCTATGGGACCACCAGTTCATGTTCCTACATGGCATGGACTGTGCAGTCCATGCCGTGCAGGAACAAGGGTGCATGCACACAGGGGGGCACAGCATGTGTCCCCCTGCATGCCCCCCATGCACAGGTGCAAGAGGGGTTCCTGTAGGGATCCCTTTGTTTCCTCACCGCCAGCAGTTTCATGGTGTGAGAACCGCCACGAGACCGCTGGCGGTGAGGAAACTCGTAATATGCTTGGGTGTGCTGCAGTAGCACCACCAAGCATCAAGACTGCCGCTTCACTGCCAGGGATCACGGACCCTGGGGCTTGCGGCGGTTCACCAGACGACTGCCATAATTGTAATACGGTGGTCGGACCGCTGGTGCGGCTGTCCCCAACCGCCACCGCACCTCCACCTCGAGTTTGGCGGACCCATGGGCCACCAAACTCGTAATTAGGCCCTAAGCCTTCCGTTTTCTCCCTAGAGATAAACTTGGCCCCATTCTTGCTGGGCATATGCTCTCAAAAATTGACAATTGAAATAGCCTTTATTTGGGGCTACCAGCATATCTTCTTAGAATACTTCAGTGTGCTCAAACGCCAAAGTCAGGATAGTGCAGATCCTTTAAAAATTCAGTCATGTGTCTGAGGCTCAGAGGTAGCTGAATAGGGTGGCTGTGGAGGAGAAGGTGCAATTTAACCCTTTGTATAACTCCACCCCCATCCTTGTGTTCAGAAAAGCTGCACAATGATGTATCCCACATATTAGGAGAGAAAGAGCTGGAGGCGGTTCCATCTGAGAACTCATTCCCATGCTTTTTCACAATGTGCCACTCAAGTTGAGGGAGGTTGAACCGCATCTTGTTTTCTGCTGATATCTAAAATATTCCTTTTCTTTTGGGGTGTTTTTGTAGTGGTTTTAGTCACGTTAATCTTTCTTTTGCTGTATGCCTTGGGATCATGAAGCCTTTTGAGGCATATATTAATAAATAAACAGATGGTTTCAACATGGAGTGATGATGTATTCCCTACATTAGACCTCGCGTGTAAAGACCATCAGGCTGTTTTAAAGGAGCATTCTAAATATTTGAGTCCTATTATCACCCCTAAGGGTGCTGACTGGTGCATGTGTACACATTTTGGTCTGGTCAATGTATCACTGGTATATCATCAGGTAATATTTAACTGGTTGAAAGGGCACATTGGCATTCCAAAACACTATTTTACCGATGAGATGGAGCACAAAAAGGTACTAGATAATGTGTAAAGACTCTGCAACAAAGTCTTCTCCTCTCAAAGGGAGATAAGTGCAAATTTGTTCAAAGCAAAAAGGAGATTTTGGGTCAATCCGTTTTGACCAAGGTGATTAGGCTAAATGGAAATTTGGTGGAAGATACTGAGGAGGCACCCGTGAGGTCAGATAGTGGGCAGCGGGAGTACCTCATAGAAATTGTCGGGTTTATTCTACAGTCGTTAATACTTCTACAGATAAGATAAACCCATTCAGGAATTGTTGTAGAAAGGACAAAACTTTGAACAGGGAGCAAGGCAAAATGTGGTACTTGGCTCACGATTGTCACTGATGTCATGAGCAATTTACCAAATTTTTCCACACAGGAAGAATATTGAATTAGTGGTCGACGAATACTTCTGCAAATGATAGCTAGTAAGGTTGGTGGGGAGAATGACCACTGATGTTATAGAAGTTTTAGACAACACATTGGCGAGAGAGGGGTTACCATTGGAATAAAGTAGCAGGCAGTTGAATCCAGTTTGTTTCAGCGTATGTGGCGTGATTACTAAGATTATGGTGTGAAACAGGAGAATTGCCCTTTATCTTTCCATGAACAAGGCAGGGTGAACAGAATGAAAAGACTAGTCAGGGAAACAAAACAGTTATCAATAATGTCAACATTGCTGTGGAAGGGGTGTCACAGTCAGCAGTGGTGGCTTATAGACCTGGGTTGGCACCATATAAGTTGTTGAGGGGATGGTGTCCATTAACTAGAGTGTGTTAGATAGGATTACTTTACATGAGTAAGGCAAAGGAAAAAGAGATCAGTGGAAGGAGGTACACAAGAAGGTGGATAAATCAAAAGCAAGGAAGAAGTATGTAAATGTAAAGAGAAGGGCAGGATCTCAGGGATGGGTTTATTTGGAGGCCAGGGATTAAGTGCCATGTGTGAGAGTCAGATAAGGGGTATGCTATGTGGCCAGATTAATCTGTAGTTAGCACCCTGAAAGAGAAAAAAGAGAAAACACACCCACATTCTGTTTTATCAAAAAATATTTACTTTTTCATTTTTTCAATGCGAGAAATTGGTAAAGACATTACCACATATTATTTGAGAATTTGAGTAGGTTGCTCAAAGGAAAAGCTGTAAGGAGAAGAAAGTGCTCGTGCTTAAAATAGAAAAAGGGGAAATAACAGGCTGTACAGCCTTTTTCTATTTCAAACACAAGCACTTTCTTCTCCTTACACATTTTCCTTTGAGCAACCTACTCAAATTCTCAAATAATATGTGGTAATGTCTTTACCAATTTCTCGCATTGAAAAAATGAAAAAGTAAATATTTTTGATAAAACAGAATGTGGGTGTGTTTTCTCTTTTCTCTTTCAGGGTGCTAACTACAGATTAATTCATGATCTATACTGTATTGATTACCAGCTGTTGATTATTTGACCAGCACCCACTAAAAAGTTTGTCTGACTTTTGGCGTTCTTACGTAACAGGTCTAGAACCATTTGTACTTTCTCATAAAGGCATGGTATTATGGTTCACTTACCGTTAGTAAAACCTTTTTGTACATAGTCTGAATGTTATGATTTCTTGTGTAAATGTTTCTAGTGAATTATTTTTAACCATTCTTCAATACAGCTGTCATTTTACAAATAAAGCATGTTTTTGATCATTAAAAAACATCCAGCATTGACAAAAGCGTCTGAATTTAATATGAAAACAGATGATAAACACAGGCATACAGAAATTATGCCTCAATGTGATAACGCATTAAAGCCAAACCTATTGAATTTGTGAATGCTTGGTAGTGGTGGTGGTAATGATGGTGGTGATAGTGGTGTCGGTGTTGTGGCATAGGTGGTGCTGGTGGTATATGTAGAGGTGGTTTTGGTGATGATGGTAATCGTGGTAGCGTTATTGGTGATGGTAGTGGTATTAGTCATGGTATTGGTGGTTGTATTAGCATTGTTGAGGTAGGATTGGTTTTGGTGATATGATCATGGTAGCAGTTGTTGTTTTGCTTATGTGTTGGTGGTATTGGTGGTGGTAGGAGGTAGGGTATTAATATAGGTGGTGAGTTATTGGTGGAGGTATTGATGGTGGCATTATTGGTGGTTTTGTTGGTGATGTGGTGCTGGTGGATTGATGGCATTGTTATTTTTGTGGTGGTATTGGTACTGGTGGTGTGTGGCATTGATGTTGGTGGTGGTGGTACTGCTGGTGGTGATGGTATTGGAAAATTGCTCTATATCTTCCCAAGACATATGGTTTGGTTTGGTTTGGTAATGAAGTGGTGGTGATATTGATAGTAGTGGTATTGGTGTTGGTCTTGTACTGATGGTTGTTATGAAGTCCCCACATGCTCATATGTACACACACCCCTTACTTGCTTTTTATTTATCACATCTAGAGGCTTTGACCCCAAGATGGCCAGCCAATGTGATCAACAAATAGCAATGAGGAGGCCATTTAATGGTCAGACTCGCACTCAGTAATGAGAAAGACATTCAGAAATGCCTGCTGCATTAAACAATTATTTTCTGTACACTATGTATGTTTGAATAAAGCATTGAATGTGACAAAATGTGTGATAGCTGAGTGTAACTACTGGATGTAAAAAAGTTCCTATTGCATTGCAATTACAAGTACTCAGTAGTAGGTGCAATGAGGTGCAATGATACACCAACTAGCCCCTAGCATGATGGGGAAAGAGAAATACTCCTTTGGGCTGATCTAAGATTAACTTGTGAATAGCAAGCCATTGGCTTCAAGAGGCTGATCCAAATACGTCAATGGTTAAAAGGATCTGACCCACAGCCCATTCTATGTATGCTGTAAGTATAAGGTCTGTCAACAGCCAGCTAAGAACTAAAAAGAGAGGAAGTGGCATGAATTCTGTAACTAGATGCATTGCGAAAACTTCAGCAAAAACAACAGCAGTATAAAGTAGCATAAATGTTTATGTTTGTAATACTCTCTCCTCATTAATTAATCTCTCTCTCTCCTCTCTGTTCCTAGATGGCTTCCGGAAAGTGGTCAATATCGAGCAGGGCGGTCTGGTTAAACCCGAACGCGATGACACAGAATTCCAGCACCTCTACTTCCTGCAGGGCCACGAGCATCTCCTGGAGCATATCAAGCGGAAGGTGGGACATGGCCGCTCTCCTACTCCTGCTCTCAGACTCGTAGAGCACCTTGCAGTGTAGACCAACCTCCCAGTGTCACCAGGGGTGTAGCTTCGGAGGGAGAGGGGAGGGGGGGTTGAGGGGTTACACCCCTCCTAATAAATGTATTTTTTTTAAATAGTTGGGTACAGATGCTTTCAGTCGGGTATTGTGAGATGACAGACGGATTTCACCAAGGATTTTTACATACACACATACAAAATGGCACACAGACTCTTCCCTCTGTTTTGAAAGTCCTCAGAATATTGGTTATTTTGCAAAATATTGTGTTTTCTCTTAGTACCCCTACCAATCCGCATTCCTCTCTTTCCACTGCCCCTTAAGCCCCTCTCATGCACCCTGCTTGTCCTATAATGTATTTAAACATTGTATGCCAGCCTGATTGCCGGAAAATCTGAAGCCCACCCCCCCCAATCTTATTGACCAAGCTACGCCCCTGATTGTCACTAGACAGCTGTGTACCTGAGGGCCACAGCCAGCCTCGTGGTTTGCCATCAGAGAACAGCTGCCTGGTAGTGTGTTGCTCTTTGAGAGGTAGAAAAGTCAAATCCAAGCACGTTTTCAGAATGACCACTGACCATGCAAACATCCTCCATTGAGTATGTGTATTTTGGTCTCATGTGTATTCATTGTGGATAGCCTGAAAACCTGACAGCTTTTTATCATTAGGGGTCCACTTGCAAGTCATACATCGATTGGGGTCTATTTATTGACATATTTGTGCACGTTCGTAGAGAGAAATCTTATTAACTGCAGAGATTTAACCCGTTCTCTCTCAGTTTTAAATCTTTAATGATCAATTAGCAGTCCTGGCAGTGACATCAACGTGCAGTGAAATTTTTCTTAAATAAGGCGCTATATATATTTAATGTAAGTTTTATTTGTTTTTTGTTGTACGAAAGAAGGATAAATCTATCTAAAATTGTAACACACACGAACTTATTTGAAAAGTTAATTCTAAAGTTGTTTTTTTGTTTTTCGATGTGATACTTTTTTAAATCAAGGTTGGTATAATAAACACATAAAAATGTGCAGGCAATTGCGCTGCACCCCTGCATTTTAAAACGTGGGTTTGATATTCTTAATTGTGCTGCCATTTCATGACGTGTGGTTTATTGTCGTAAAAATGTCGTCAATGCTGCTCCAAAACTAAGGTTAGCAGGCCAGGCCAAAGGTATAGGTAGTCAGTGGAACATCCCTCAAAATTGAAAAAAAGTGTGAAATGTTTGTACTGTTCTCAATAACTGGTAAATACTCTGGGCTGCAAGCATTCCACTCCATAGTTATTTTTGCTCACTGTGCAGTTACAGGCAGGGACTCATGCAAATTAGTTTTGGCCCTGATCCAGTAAGAAAAATCCAGCCTGACTGCTAGCCCATCTCCCCACTGAATGACAACACATGCATTGGTGTAGGAAGTGAGAGGCGGTCCGCCAGCACCTCTCCCGCTCTTACCTGTGGCCGTCGCGGGGCTGCAAACGAAGGGACAGCCACGGGCGGCTAAAAGTCTAGCTACACCACTGAAGACATGCAACCCAGAATGGTTTTCGCCTTTTGGCGCGGCTTCAGTGTAGCGTAGTTTGAGTCCTATGGCTCACTATGAAACAGGGGGACTCACACTCATGTATGAATACAATAAAAATGGAGGGTGAAATGCTTTCTAAAAGGTTTCATGTACATTGACATTAGGGTGTGGTCAGTGGCGTACCATTAGCCCCTGCAGCCCCCGCCGTGCGGGGGTGCCCCAAGCTACATGGGGCTCCCACCGGCACTGTGCACGGGCCCCAGGCGTGAGAGTTTCTGACTGGGTTCGGAGCGTGGGGCCCCCCTCCATGTACTTTGCAGGGCCCGCCCTCAAGTTTTGTTACGCCACTGGATGTGGTGGAAGCATATGTGAGGATATAGACAGTTGCGTACCCTAGATGCCATGGACTCTAATGCAAGCATGGAATCGAACAGCCATCCTCTGGTTTGGTAGTAAGAAATAGCCACTAGTTAGGGTAAAGTGGACCCTTGGCACTCCTGGGACATGGTTGAACTGCACCTGCTGCACAAGTGATACCTACTTTTCTGGATATAGAGGGTGCATAAGACAATTGGCAAAAACAGGAGTATCCTGGAGGGCACCAGCATCCTTAATACACCTTTCATGGAGCCCCCTTTAGGTTTCATTTCATCACTGTTCAGCAGTCACCGGGCTTGGTGCGTAAATGGCAATTTGTGGGCTAACAAGCTACAAAGGCCATATGCATCAAGGTTAATAGCAGCTTTAGAGGCTTTTATTCACAGTGCAGATGTGGGCGAGGAAAGTCTGAATAGAACAATGAAGACAGCACTCTGCATAGCTGAAAAAACAGAGCGCAGGGAAAGGTGGAGCAAAAAAGTGGCACAGAGAGTGGCACAAAATCAGGTTGCAGTTTGAGCAGCAAGAGGGACCTTTCCTCTGTCCCTGAAGCCTTCTTCACACTTCCTGGTGTCCATGGCTGCCAGAGGGCGTGTTTGAGAACCGAGACACAAGCGAGAAGATAGTCAAATGACTACGAATTGTTGAGAATCTTGCGTCAACTCTGCAGAAAGAGAGGTAGCATAAGGTCAGGAAACCAAACACCCTCAATGGCCTAACTTTGAGTCTTACAGTTTCATAGATTCAGACGGCAGTGGCGTAATGCAAAATAATGCCCCACCCCCACAAAATGCGAGGAGGGGTCCCTGAGTGTCCCATATCTCGGAGATATTCATTGACCTGGAGCTGAATGGGGGCCCCTGAAGTGCTGGGGGCCCCCTGCGCTGCAGGGACTGCAGGGCCCTGTGTTACACCTGTCAGAAGGCTTGGAACGTGACGTGAGTTGTATACAGATGTCACATCCGAGGTGCAGGTGGAAGCAGGCCAGACTGGCAAATCAACAGCAGCCCTGGCAAAAATGCTCAAACCGAACCCACTCCCTGCCTCTCCCCCTGCAATATCTCTCTTTTGATCCATCCATTCTCCCTCTCTCCTTCTCCCTCTCTGATCGCTTTCTCTTTACCTTCCCCCTCCTTCCCTCTCTCGTTCTCTCTCTCTCTTTTGAATCCTCCCTGTGCCTGCTGCAGTTAACCTCAGAGAGCTGGGAATAATGACAGAGGCACCCGTAGCGACCCTGGACTTTCAAAACCAGCCTCCAAGGGCTCCAGCGCACCAGGGAAATGTCCGGTGGGATAAAAAGCCTGTCCAGCCCTGTGTAGAATATCAAACCAGTGACAATCAGCGGGGCCACTTGCACCGTGATCAAAATGCTGCGCACACTGTGTGGAGAGTGAATGACCTCGTGGAAAACGTGAATGACTGAAATAAATGAAAGTTAAGGCTGCTGAAGTAATCTTTTCCGGCAGATTCTTTTTTTTTATAACTCTTTTTATTGAAACTTTTCCATGATTAGCAAGATACATCAATTTCTCATATGTTACAAATAGGGTCAACAGGCACCACACGTTTCTCAAGCAGGTACAGTAAATGCTTCTTTCTCGTCGACTCAATACAGTATTACTTATGGACACAGCCTTGGACTACCACTAGGATCCACCCCCTCCCATCACGGGGCAACTGTACATCGGGATCTCTCCCCTCCAAGAGCGTCGCAACGGTACTTGCCCCCTCCTGTGAGTCTTGAAGTTCAAGCCCATAGTACCAAAGCCAGGGGCCCCACATCTTAAAGAATTTCCGCGGACACCCTCTCATTTTGTAGGTCACCTGCTCCGCACCCATATACATGTCCATCCCTGTTTTCCACTCACTAAGGGTCGGAATCCCTGGCGCTCCCCATTTCTTGGCTATATCCCTTTTGGCCACTATCATGCCTAGATTACACAGGCTAAGACTCCTTCTGGGTAGATCAATGTCGGAAGGTATCCCCAGTAGTACATATTTAGCATCCATTGGTAGCTGAGCCCCTAGGACTTCACTTAGTTCCTTCACAATCACAGTCCAGTAACCTTGTATTTGTGTGCATTCCCATAACGTGTGTATAAACATGCCTCTCGCAGTCAGACAACGGAGACACATTGGGGATTCCGCCATTCCCATTCTGTGGAGTCGGGACCTAGTTATATAGGTTCTGTGCAGTATTTTAAGTTGAATTAACCGCAACCTCAGTTTTATTGCCACCTCTCTAGGGTGCATCAGGGCCGCCTCCCAGTCTATATCTTCCAGCTCTCCCAGGACCTCTTCCCAAGCACCTTTCAAGGACACTAAGTTGTCCGGGACATTGTTGATGAGGGTCTTATAGGTCCAAGATATGGCTTTCTCTGGTATCTTATCTTGCAGGAGTCTACCCTCCAGTGGCGCAAATTCGGGGATGTCAACCACCACTAGTCCCTCAGCTGCCCACGCGTGCTGCAGTTGCATATACATATACCTTTGTCTCTCGCCCATCTGGTATTCCTGCTACAGGGCTGCAAACGAAATAAGAGAACCTTCTTTTATTAGATCCCCTATCGTGGAGATGCCTATCCGGTCCCAATCCCTGAAGCCCTTCAATTTCCCCAATTCTGGTAGTCGCCAACCCTCCCATAGTGGGGTTTGCCTCGTAACTTTCTTGTGCCAACCCATTTGTTTCTCTGCACCCTTCCAAGCCTCCAGGGCCCTTTGGGTCGCTGGCAGCAGCTGTTTAACCCCTTTTCCCCCATAGATGTAATGCAGATGGGATCGAACTGCAAATTGGTGCTGTTCGAGCGCGTAAGTTGGATGGGATCTCGACATATGCCCCCACTCATTCACTGCTATCAAGTGTGCCGCCCTATAATATGACCTAATGTCGGGGAGGGCTATCCCCCGTTGTACTGGTTGCATTGTAACGTTGTGAGCGCAATCTGAGGCTGTCCCCCGTCCCACAAGAGAGTGTGCACCTCCCCATCTATGGCCTTAAAGGTGTCTTCCGGGATCTTATGGTATGTGTTTTGCAGGCTGTACAGTAGCTTAGGGAGTGTAACCATTTTGTAAATTGCCTCTCTTCCCAGCAGTGTGAGGGGCAACCTTCTCCATCTCTCCACGTCAGCCTGAAAGTCAGTCAATACCCTTTGAACGTTTTGCGAGTGGCTGCGTGTGCTGTCCATGGATATATATATCCCCAGGTATTTAAAACCGTCCAATGTAACTTGAAGTTCTCGGGGGATATCCTGCGTGTCAAGTGGCCCGCTCACTGGGTAAAGGATCGACTTACCCCAGTTGATCTTATAACCTGCATGTTTCCCAAATGTGCCCAGTTCTCGAAAAAGAGTCAGGATTGTAGATGGGGGATCCGTGACATACAAGAGGACGTCATCTGCATAGAGCGAGATGCGTTCTTCCCTGCCACCTGACCTGAATCCCTTTACCTGTGGGAGCGCTCTTATAAGACAGGCTAATGCAAAAACAACAGTTGATGGACAGAATGCAGAACAATGTCATACATTCACCCCAGTACAGAGATCTGGGCTTAAATCCATCGTTTTTTGCTCACCATGCCATTCCAGTTTGAACCCAGCCATATGCAAATCAGTCTTGACCCTGTGCCTCATGGGAACAGTCCAGCCCGAGTTGCCAAGCCAGGTCCTCCCTGGACTGGAAACAAGCATCCTAGGACCGGTTTCGGGGTTTCACCCTCTTCAGCCAGGATAGCTTGATTCCAGTGGCATGGAGAGCACGGGACCCACGTCTGGGCATACCCGTCCCACTCGGGGTGACAAATGCAAAAACAACAGTTGATGGACAGAATGCAGAACAATGTCATACATTCACCCCAGTACAGAGATCTGGGCTTAAAACCATCGTTTTTGCTCACCATGCCATTCCAGTTTGAACCCAGCCATATGCAAATCAGTCTTGACCCTGTGCCTCATGGGAACAGTCCAGCCCGAACTGCCAAGCCAGGTCCTCCCTGGACTGGAAACAAGCATCCTAGGACCGGTTTCGGGTTTCACCCTCTTCAGCCAGGATAGCTTGATTCCAGTGGCATGGAGAGCACGGGACCCACGTCTGGGCATACCCGTTCCACTCCGGGGTGACAAATGCAAAAACAACAGTTGTTGGACAGAATGCAGAACAATGTCATACATTCACCCCAGTACAGAGATCTGGGCTTAAATCCATCGTTTTTTGCTCACCATGCCATTCCAGTTTGAACCCAGCCATATGCAAATCAGTCTTGACCCTGTGCCTCATGGGAACAGTCCAGCCCGAACTGCCAAGCCAGGTCCTCCCTGGACTGGAAACAAGCATCCTAGGACCGGTTTCGGGGTTTCACCCCTCTTCAGCCAGGATAGCTTGATTCCAGTGGCATGGAGAGCACGGGACCCACATCTGGGCATACCCGTCCCACTCGGGGTGACAAATGCAAAAACAACAGTTGATGGACAGAATGCAGAACAATGTCATACATTGACATTAAGCCCAGTACAGAGATCTGGGCTTAAATCCATCGTTTTCGCCCTAAGTGGGATGGGTATGCCCAGACGTGGGTCCCTTGCTCACTGTGCCACTGGATTCAAGCTAGCCTGGCTGAAGAAGGGTGACATACCCTGAAACCGGTCCCAGGATGCTTGTTTCCGGTCCAGGGAAGACCTGGCCTGGCAGTTCGGTCTGGACTGTTCCCATGGGGCACAGGGTCAAGACTGATTTGCATATGGCTGGGTCCAAACTGGGGTGGCGTAGTTGGCAAAAGAACGATGGATTTAACCCAGATCTTTTGACTGGGGGAGAATGTTTGCATTGTCAGCATTCCGTCCATCATTTGTTTGCTGTAACACTTTTCGCCCTAAGTGGGATGGGTATGCCCAGACATGGGTCCCTTGCTCACTGTGCCACTGGATTCAAGCTAGCCTAGCTGAAGAAGGGTGACATACCCTGAAACCGGTCCCAGGATGCTTGTTTCCGGTCCAGGGAAGACCTGGCCTGGCAGATCGGTCTGGACTGTTCCCATGGGGCACAGGGTCAAGACTGATTTGCATATGGCTGGGTCCAAACTGGGGTGGCGTAGTGGGCAAAAGAACGAGGGATTTAACCCAGATCTTTTGACTGGGGGAGAATGTTTGCATTGTCAGCATTCCGTCCATCATTTGTTTGTGTAACACTTTTCGCCCTAAGTGGGATGGGTATGCCCAGACGTGGGTCCCTTGCTCACTGTGCCACTGGATTCAAGCTAGCCTGGCTGAAGAAGGGTGACATACCCTGAAACCGGTCCCAGGATGCTTGTTTCCGGTCCAGGGAAGACCTGGCCTGGCAGTTCGGTCTGGACTGTTCCCATGGGGCACAGGGTCAAGACTGATTTGCATATGGCTGGGTCCAAACTGGGGTGGCGTAGTGGGCAAAAGAACGATGGATTTAACCCAGATCTTTTGACTGGGGGAGAATGTTTGCATTGTCAGCATTCCGTCCATCATTTGTTTGCTGTAACACTTTTCGCCCTAAGTGGGATGGGTATGCCCAGACGTGGGTCCCTTGCTCACTGTGCCACTGGATTCAAGCTAGCCTGGCTGAAGAAGGGTGACATACCCTGAAACCGGTCCCAGGATGCTTGTTTCCGGTCCAGGGAAGACCTGGCCTGGCAGTTCGGTCTGGACTGTTCCCATGGGGCACAGGGTCAAGACTGATTTGCATATGGCTGGGCCCAAACTGGGGTGGCGTAGTGGGCAAATGAACGATGGATTTAACCCAGATCTTTTGACTGGGGGAGAATGTTTGCATTGTCAGCATTCCGTCCATCATTTGTTTGCTGTAACACTTTTCGCCCTAAGTGGGATGGGTATGCCCAGACATGGGTCCCTTGCTCACTGTGCCACTGGATTCAAGCTAGCCTGGCTGAAGAAGGGTGACATACCCTGAAACCGGACCCAGGATGCTTGTTTCCGGTCCAGGAAGACCTGGCCTGGCAGTTCGGTCTGGACTGTTCCCATGGGGCACAGGGTCAAGACTGATTTGCATATGGCTGGGTCCAAACTGGGGTGGCGTAGTGGGCAAAAGAACGATGGATTTAACCCAGATCTTTTGACTGGGGGAGAATGTTTGCATTGTCAGCATTCCGTCCATCATTTGTTTGCTGTAACGCTTTTCGCCATAAGTGGGATGGGTATGCCCAGACGTGGGTCCCTTGCTCACTGTGCCACTGGATTCAAGCTAGCCTGGCTGAAGAAGGGTGACATACCCTGAAACCGGTCCCAGGATGCTTGTTTCCGGTCCAGGGAAGACCTGGCAGTTCGGTCTGGACTGTTCCCATGGGGCACAGGGTCAAGACTGATTTGCATATGGCTGGGTCCAAACTGGGGTGGCGTAGTGGGCAAAAGAACGATGGATTTAACCCAGATCTTTTGACTGGGGGAGAATGTTTGCATTGTCAGCATTCCGTCCATCATTTGTTTGCTGTAACACTTTTCGCCCTAAGTGGGATGGGTATGCCCAGACGTGGGTCCCTTGCTCACTGTGCCACTGGATTCAAGCTAGCCTGGCTGAAGAAGGGTGACATACCCTGAAACCGGTCCCAGGATGCTTGTTTCCGGTCCAGGGAAGACCTGGCCTGGCAGTTCGGTCTGGACTGTTCCCATGGGGCACAGGGTCAAGACTGATTTGCATATGGCTGGGTCCAAACTGGGGTGGCGTAGTGGGCAAAAGAACGATGGATTTAACCCAGATCTTTTGACTGGGGGAGAATGTTTGCATTGTCAGCATTCCGTCCATCATTTGTTTGCTGTAACACTTTTCGCCCTAAGTGGGATGGGTATGCCCAGACGTGGGTCCCTTGCTCACTGTGCCACTGGATTCAAGCTAGCCTGGCTGAAGAAGGGTGACATACCCTGAAACCGGTCCCAGGATGCTTGTTTCCGGTCCAGGGAAGACCTGGCCTGGCAGTTCGGTCTGGACTGTTCCCATGGGGCACAGGGTCAAGACTGATTTGCATATGGCTGGGTCCAAACTGGGGTGGCGTAGTGGGCAAAAGAACGATGGATTTAACCCAGATCTTTTGACTGGGGGAGAATGTTTGCATTGTCAGCATTCCGTCCATCATTTGTTTGCTGTAACACTAATAAGACAGGCTAGCGGCTCCAAAGTCAATGCAAAAAGCATCGGGGACAACGGGCACCCTTGTCTCGTGCCTCTTTCTATCTCAAATTCCTCTGACTTTGCCCCATTCACCCTCACCCTGGCAGTCGGAGACCTGTAAAGCAGCTGAATCCATTCTATAAATTTGGGGCCAAACCCAAATTTCCTTAGTGTCTGCCACATAAAAGGCCAGTGGACCGCATCGAAGGCCTTTTCCGCATCCAGTGAGAGTAACATATGCGGCTCCGCTCTGCCTTGGATCGTACTCATCCAGTTCGCTAATCGCCTCAGATTAAATCGTGTCGCTCTCCCTGGCATGAATCCGGACTGGTTAGCATGTACTAAGGAAGTGATCACCCCAGCCAATCTGTTTGCCAAGATAGAAGCTAGCACCTTGACCTCTACGTTCAGGAGAGAAATTGGTCGGTAGGACCCGCAATCCATTGACGGCTTCCCAGGCTTGTGGATCACCACCACAGTGGCTCTCCGCAAATCAGGCGAAAGTGTGCCCTCCTCCCTGGCCACTCCGAACATACCCAACAGGTGCGGTCCCAGTAATGTGAAGTTAGCCTTGAAAAACTCTGCAGGCAGGCCATTAGGGCCTGGGGACTTCCCGATTTTTGTCTATTCACGGCCTCCGTCACCTCCTCCAACATCAACTCCTCCTCTAAAGCGCCTCGGTCCTCTGAGGACAGGGCTGGGAGGTCTATACTGTCGAGATAGTCCCGGATCTGCGCGTCACCCACTGCGGTCCGTTGGTTGTATAAGGCAGAGTAATAATCCGCAAAGGCATTCGCTATGTCTTGTGCTCTAATAAGGTCCCTTCCTTCACTATGAATGACTCCCACCCATCTGGACGCTATCTCCTTCTTGCCCAACCAGGCCAAGAGTTTCCCTGCCCTGTCCCCGGTTTCGTATAGTCGATGTCGGAGGGCCAAGTATTGCTGTTTCGCCTCCTGTCGTGCGAGTGATTGGTATTCCGCACGGGTGACTTTGAGTTGTCTAAGGATGTACGGAGTGGGGCCCTCTCCCACTTGTCGCTCCAGAGCCAGGAGTTTGCCCTCCAGCTGCACTATCTCTTGCACCTCTTTCTTGTTCTTATGCGCAATAGCGTCTTGGGCTCTGCCGTGCAGCACTGCCTTGAAGGCTTCCCAAAGGACCACGGCGGAGGCCACTGACCCCTTGTTGTCTTGGAAATAGAGCTCTGCTTCCACTCTTAGCTCCTTAGTTATCACAGGATCCTTAAGATCCCAGGCGTTTAGCCTCCAGTCGCCCGTTCTGCCTCGGATTTCCCCTCCTACCTTGAGCCAAAGGGGGGAGTGATCCGACAACCCTCTCGCTAGGTAATCTACCGATGTGACTGCGCCTAGTTCTCCTGCTTGGGCCAAGAAATAATCAAGCCTAGAGAATACTCGATGTGCTCCCGAAAAATATGAGTACGTCCAGTCGGTGGGGTGATGCCGGCGCCAGACATCTTGCAGACCCAGGGTGTGGGCAAAGTCAGCCAACTGTGTGGTTCCCCTAAGATTACCTGCCTGCGCTGACCTGTCAACGGCAGGATCAATCACATCGTTGAAATCCCCACCCACCAAGTGCAAGGGGGAATCTGCCGCCAGCAAGACATCTGCCACCTTCTCAAGTGTCTGCCGCTGCAATCGCGGGGAGCGTAGACACTGACTAGCATGATCTCCCTGTGCCCCCAGACGCCCTGTACCGCCACATAGGTGCCACTGGGGTCAGCCCACGTCTGGGTAATACGAAAGGGAGTAGCCTTCCGGGCCAGTATCGCCACCACCCGAGAGCCAGAGGTGAATCCTGAGTGAGCCAGATTGGTGTACAAGCCTCGTCCCAAAAAAGTGCAGCGCGATCCCCTAAGGTGGGTCTCCTGAAGGAGCACTATATCCGGTTTCAGTCTTTTAAGGTATTTGGTTACAAGGCCCCTCTTAATTTGGTGTCCCAGCCCGTTTACATTCCAGGTCATGACCGTGTATCCCTTGTCAGTCATAGCTCCCGAAAGTATCTCTGCCCTGCCTACCCGTGATGTGGAATCTTAAAATGCTGCCTGTGTCCTGATGTGTAAGCTCGTGTGCCTCGAAGTCGTTCATGATAATTCGGAAACCACCCTGTACGCCCCTCTTCTGAACTTCTTTTCCGGCAGATTTAAGCAAATGTAGCTCATGTCCCGGTTTTCAGAGAGGGCCGGCTGAAAACAGTGGGAGGAGCTTTTTGTGCGCTTGAAAACAGGACTAGTAAGCTGCTCTTTTCAGAAAGCAATTCAATTAGCAGGTAAAATACTGGCCTTAAAAACGACATTTTATTTCCTTAGTACCTCCTTGTTTGCGTTTCGGTATTAACCAGTGCTATCATCCTGTGCCACTCGGCTGATGTAAAATTATAGTCCTTCTTCTATTTTTGCGATATGTCCCTTTTTTTGGTTTTCAAAGTCTGGTCACCCTAGCTAAGGCAGGTGCTACTCGTTCCCCTTGTTGAGCAACTAAATATTTCCTGGCCTCTTTCTCTGGATTGTCAGGATTAGCGCCTGAGGCACGCCTGACTGGATGACCCCAAATGTTTTGGGGTGTTAGTTACAAATGCACTGCGCCACTTGGCACTCGCTTCCTTGCCGCTCCCCCTCTTCTGATACTGCTCTTGAGCACGTAATATCCTTGCCGCCCTCGTGTATTGTGTAGACCTGTCTTTTCTGTAGTCTCAACATGAAGGCACATGTGGTATTCTCGTTCAATGTTGTCATCCGTTTCCCCTGGGTGCCCAGTCTGGAATGTAATTTCACAAAAGTGTTTTCACTTTGTGATCATTTTATGCAAGTATTTTGATTCTCTCACAATTGATTTTGCATTGTTATTTGTATTTATTTTTGTTTTTACTGAATCCATAGACGAGTTTTAACCCAACTGCTAATTTCAAAAAATAAAAAACTGTAAAAATTCAAGAATATGTCAAGAAAGTGTGAACAAAAGTAGCCGGGAATAACAAAGAATATGTTCACTAAAAACAAAATTCATGAGTAAATGCAAGGTTAAGGGGTAACCTGTGCTGTTTCTTAAAGACAAAGTCGAAAAACTGGGAGTAGCTTGTTCCATATTCTGGGATCGCTCCCTTTTTCTGAGGCATTGTAAATACCATGAAATGCTGCAGTAGCTGGTCATCATTAGACATTCTACTTTTTCTTGTGGACTTTTGATCTATTAGGAAACTGGGCACCACATTTAGATTGGGTTGTGTGTTGCCTTATGCGTGGTAATACGAGATGCCATCTGTGGTGTTCTACCACATAATTGAGTTTTATTTCAACTTACAAATTCATCCAGTCCACAATATTGACTACCACAATATCTTTAAGTTAAGTATATGTAGGTATGTCCAGATTTACTATTCTTAAATCCACATTGATTTACCTTAACGATGTATACATTGTCAAGGTAAAAAGATGTGAAGTTAAGAACAGTAAATCTATACTTACCTATACATATTTACTTTGATGATATAGCGGTAGTCTATGATGTAGATTCAATGTTTTTGTAGGTCGAAATAAAAGATTCAATATTTTGACACACTATCCCATTTATGATGTCTTCAGTCCTGCCACTGATGATGCCAATGACAATGTCATTTGTGATGTCATCAACTATCTAATTTGTGAGGTCACCTGTGATGCCTTGTGTTAGCTTATGAGTGCATGACGGGGAGGGTAGATGGTGCTAGCCAGTCTTTTGCAGATAATGTATCTTCAAGTAGGCATTTAATGCTACGCAATGCTCACCCAAAGCCAAGCTTCCACCTCAACAAGTCAACAGAAGTAGCAATGTAAACAGAATATATGCCCAGCCATGCCATAAACAGTGAATGACTACATACTATTTGCAGGTGTCTGTTGTGAAAAATGAGGAGACCAAGATGCGGCAGGAGGACCTGAACAGATTGTTGTATGAGGTGCAGATCTTGAGAGGACAGCAGGAGAACATGGAGTGCCAACTGCAGGACATGAAACAGTGAGTTCAGCATCCTCTCTAAAGACAACTCTTTCTTGCAAAATCTGTCTATTCTTTGGAACACTCGAAGACAGTCTTTGTAAGGCTAAAAGACTTATCTCCAGATTCCACATTTCCTGGTGGTGCCTACCAGCTAGGCTTGTGCAAAAAAACTGCAATTGTTTTCCATGCACATTACATGAAAACCTTGTAAAGTTTTTGGAGTTTATTTGTATTATGGCCGGGGGTCATCTGTATGAAAACAGTTTGCGAGGTATGCCATTGCATTAAAAAGTAATGCGTGATACCAGCTTAATGTTCTGCGGATAAACTTTCTAAAGTCCACGCAATGAACCATCCTAGTGCAGCGCATGCAGCAGCGAAACACATTGAGTTTCACTGTTCCGGCAACACATTTTCGTCTCAAATTTGATCTCCTGCAACTGGATATTACACAAAAATCTAAGCATTATAAAAACCAGAAAATATGCAAAAAACCACATAACTCAAAAGTCAGAATTTTTGAGAGATTATGCTCATGTAGAAACAACATACTGGGCCTAATTCAAACAACCTTTCTCTGCATTTCGATGAATAATTCTTCTATTACTTCATCACAAAAACCTAAAATGTGACCTGACTCTTGGTAGGGCCTAAAGGAACTCTTTGGTGACCCCTCTGTGTGCTGTGACTAAGAGGGTGAGACCACCCCAAAACAGCTATGGCCTACATAGAGCAATGTAACACGGCCTCCACATTTAACTGGGAAAAACAGGTTTCCCTGCATTAAAAATAGAATGTGGATGCTTCTTAGACTAGTATTTTTACTCTAAACATCATAAATGACACGGTTTGGTCCTATTGTGATAAACTCTAATACCAAATATATCGAGTTATGTCTAGATATTGATACTGAATACAATAACAAGGTATTTAGACCCACTTAATGCATATCATTTATAATCTGTAACATTTCTCTATAGTGAACTGAAATCAAATCATATTTAGATGTGGCAAATCTACATACATAAACACACACACAAATTCAGACAATTGTAAAGTCTTTTATTGAAAATATAAATCGTATATAGAGGGTCTGAAAGGTATGCCAGGTTTCAAATTTTATTAAAGACTCTTTGGTCACTTGAGCTTTGGGACATCAGACATAATGAAGTACATAAGAAACATAAGCATAAGTAAAGCCTACAAGGATTGTTCTCAAAACAGTGGGCGAGTATAATATCAGGAAAGGGGGTAGGACTCTATGTAGTGAATTGCGAAGAGTTCGAACAGGCTGTGGTAAAATACAGACGACTTGTTCAGGGTGGGGAGTGGCAGCCGACAAACTTGTTCTCGCAGGGCGGGGGATGGTGGCAGTCGACAGACATGACTTGCTCACCCCTGCCGCCCCGGGCGAACCTCCCCCGCTACCCCCTAGCTACGCCACTGGTGACGTAACAAAACATAATGGGCCTCCCCTGCAGAATGTGAAGGGGGAATTGAGTCTCCCATATGTCTCAGATACTCATTGGCCTTGGGCTGAATGGGTGTCTCCGCAGGGGTAGTGGGGCCCCTGAAAGGTCTTGGACCCCCCTGTGCCATAGGGGCTGCAGAGTCCTGCGATACCGTCCGGTGAAATTCCACAGCCCGGTATAATCTTCTTGGATGATGTTTTCCTTCCATATTTACTGCAGGACCATCAGGTCTTGGCCAGTTGCCTTCTCCAGGGCCTATTATTATTCAGTAATTTATTGCTCTCTATTGTGGACTAAGCGTCCTTTTCACCTCGCCAGACCCGGATCACTGCCAGAACAACATTACCTTCCAACCAAGCAAGTAATTTGTTTCCTATTGTTCAGGACTGCGGATTTGTGATTGTTATATTTCTCTCGCTTTCTGAGACCCTTCTGTCTTTCACATTTGGCTGTTCACCTTTTACCCTCACTATTACATTGGTGTTGATGATTGGCTTTGGTGGAAGGCAGAGGAGTCAATGCACCAATATTGACCATTTACTTGTTTTTTAGGCTCAAACTGTGCAGGCTCTGACAGGGTGCCAGCTCGGAAGGATGGCAGAGGCAGGGTTGTTGGCTGAGGACCATCATTCTTGGACAGAGCGTTTGTGCAGGAATTCTTTAGCTGCTCCCCAGTTTGCTTGGTTCTCTTTTGCCCTGACGATTGTGTTAGACAGGTTTATTGGGTGCTTTCTTGCTGGAGTTAAAGGGGCACTTCTAATGCACAATTCTAACACTGGACACTGAACAAAGATCCTGCTGAAACTGCACAATGTCTCCATTTCGTGTTTCTGTTCTGATCTTCAGTTCCAGATATGACGGTTGGGGTGTGGCTTCTGGAGTGTCCTCAGATGATTCATCCGGAGCTGGTCCTAACTAGAGAGTGACTTGGTTGTCGCAGTGGGAAAGGTTGGGTCAGTCTGGGATATTCCTATAAGTGTGTGGATGGAGCACATTCTCCCTAAGCTTCAGTCAGTGAGGTACCCTCTAGGGCATGGGTTTGTTGGAGGTGGGCAGGGCACATTGTGTTGGGCAGCACTAGAATCAAGCTCCATTCGCTTAGGCTCTTCTTTGTTCGATCTCCCTCGTCTCTATTCCAGCAAAGACTAGATCCTTTGCTTACTCTTTCAAAAGTGGCTGTAATGAAGTGTAGGTTCCTTTTTTTCTCACTTCCTCTTCATCTTTTTCTCAACTGCGATTTTTGTTGGCTTACCCGTTTGGTTTTCTCACACCAGCACTTCTAGTCTTCGTCACTCACCGCCATTCCTCGGCATATCCCCTCCTCGGTGATGCAAACAAAGCCTCAAGCCCTCCGTACAATTGCAGAGAGAGAGCTATCATGGCTTGCACGCAGACACACCCATGCTCATCCATGCACATAGTTCCCAATCCTCTCAGATCCTTGAGAGGATTGGGAACATGGTAGTCGTTATCAAAAGCAATAGGGGGAGAGTAGAGGTAGGCTAGAGTAGGGACCTGTCCTCCACGGCACTATGTAAATAATCAAGAGCGGCACCCTCTAAAGGGAAAAGAAGGGGGAATTCTTTACAATACCTTGCAGGAGATACAAAAAGAAGAAAAGAAAACGTTTTTTCTTTTCATAAAACCCTCACCCACCCGGGTTGCCCCTTGGTGGCATGCTTCATCATTGGGTCCATCCCTGTCCTCTACGGACAGGGGCGTGCTACTACCAACGAATACGTGGGAGCACTGAATTGTTAAATATAGAGGGGTCCCTATACACCAAACCACATATGATAGAATTAAAGGGAGTGTTTTTTTTAGCAAAAATGAAAAAGGTTTAAAAATACCAAATTTGTGGGTCCAAAAACAAATGTATTCCCTACCCCAAAGGAGGTATGTTAAAATCTGGGGACATGTGGGAAAACCTTAGGCTTCAGTACCTATTGTTTCCCTTTTGGTCAACTAGTTTCATGCCTTTCCCCAAGGCATTTCGTCAGGACCTAGGAGGAAAAATGATGTTCCCACTCCAAGTGTCACACTTAATACAATAATTATGAAGAAAAAGTCAAAATAAATATACAGCACCTAATTTGACCTGTGTTAAATATCAAAAAGACTTATAATGCGACCATCATTGGGCCCCATGAGTCCATCGGTGAGTATGTGGAGGGACGCCTGTAGTCAAACCTCCGTCAAGGCTACTCCCTCTCTGTAAAACCTGACCGCGCTCGACCGTGGCTCCGAAGTATTTATTTAATTATGACTTTTTTCTTCATAATTATTGTGTTAAGTGTGACACTTGGAGTGGGAACGTTTTTTTTTCTTCTTTTTGTATCTCCTGCAAGGTATTGTAAAGAATTCCCCCTTCTTTTCCCTTTAGAGGGTGCCTCTCTTGATTATTTAACATGGCAGTCGTCCCATGAGCTAACGCAAACCGCTACTAAACCCCATGTATGAGCCAAACAATTCACCATCACACCAAGTTTTAGAGAATCACAGAACCATAAACGGTGTGGCGATTCTGAAAGCACAAGGGCACCACACAAATGGTAGAAGTGTGCTATACAAATGCTAGTAACATAATGCAATTAACAAGTGTTTGTTTTTCCTCTAGGACTACAAAAGTTGCTTATATAATAATTTGGTGATACATTATAATATTTTAACACCACCTTAAGAAATCTAAATGTCTTATTACATAGGCCACTAGAATTATGGGGCAGAGGAGGACCAAATTATGTGGCAGATATGACTAAATTATGCAGCAAGAAAAGATAAATGATGCAGCATAATGAAGCACATTTAGTGATAGTTTACCCCAATATTTTGTCGTTGTTACATGTTAACACATCTGAGTAAGGTTTCACCTCATTAGTACCAATTTGACTCCCAAATACATCAATCAAGGTGACCAGTCAAGGTTTGTGAAGGGCCTTCCACTGAACGGCAACACGTGCTGCCATGTTTTTAGTACCTTTTCATCTGTTTGAGCTAGGAACAATTTTTTTTTTTAAATCTGCAGATTATGTAGCAGATGCCGGATTATGTAGCAAATGCGACAAATTCATAACTATGCAAAAAACACCACAGCTGCAAAATCGTAAAATTCCAGTGACACTGCTTATTACATAAAGAAGAACGCTGCTTGGTAGGCAGAGATGTGTTATTTCCTCTTCACACACAGTGCGCTCACTGAGCTTGTGAATTTACTCTTGCTGATTATACAAATTTACACCAGAACCACAGTAGCAAATTGGGTTTCCCTGGTTGTTGGCTAGAGTTGTAGATTCAACTAGCCTACTCATGACCATAAATCGCATAGCTAAAACATTTAAAGAATGAATTCAACTACCATTTATATTCTACGAAACATATTCCAGCTACACATAAAAGGTGAAAACAGACCAACATGAGCAATAGTTTTTTTCATTTTAAATATAACACCCAGTATTGCACATGGAGTATTAAAATATAATCCCTCTTCAGGGTGTCTTGTAAATGGCTTAGTGGGAGTGCCAGTGGTTTGGCTAGACACTTCCTTCTGCTTCCCAAAATATCCAGTACAGACTGATCCTGAGAGGATCTCATGCATGGTAAAACTCAACTATACTCACCCACTTGTCACCATACCTTTAGGAATTGGAATGCAGTAATTGGTACTGCAGCAACATGTCATCTTTCCCCCTGAGAAGGGGATAAAGCGGTTGCGACTTGTCAGACTTATACGTCTTGTTTTTCATTTCTAGACAGAATGAAGTTCTGTGGCGTGAGGTTGTTTCTCTTCGACAGAATCACTCCCATCAGCAGAAAGTGATCAACAAGGTAATGCAGCGGATCAACTCAACATTACGACGCCATTTTGCTGTGTTTTGCTTTTGCTGAGTTTACCCCAGTGTACCCAGGGGGCAAAAATGTAATGGGGCCCTTCTATGGTCTGTGATCCACGGAGCAGCTCGTAATTAATAGAACGTACGCTTGGGAAAGGGGAAACACGGTATTTGGCGCCATCTGCAAGCTGCATCACAGAGGAACATGTTATGTCTACTTTTTTTTTTATCGGAAAGATATTAAAAAAGCATTACATCATGGTGGTTACTAGTCGGCAAATGAGTACAAGGTAACAACTCATAACAGATAATCAGATTTTGTGAGAAAAGATAAATAAATAAATTATTCTTAGGTTAAAAATACTACACGTGAAATAGACTCATGATAATAGAGACAAACACTGCTAATGCGATAATATTTTTTTAAAGTGTCGAACGTAACCAGGTGTAAGGTCAGACAGTCCCTGCCTAACCGGTTCCCAAATTTTCTTCAACTGCCTGCACCTCGGATTATTTTGTATAACTGCCATTTCCAACCGAGGCAGAAAAGCCAAGTCCTGCCACAAGGTGAGAGGATCCGGGGCATCTTTTGGAAGCCAGGCACATGCTATAAGCAGCCTGGCTGTAGTTGCAGCAAAGAAAAAGACCCCCAAGACATTGACTGAGGCACTGGATGCAAGCCCTTATGGTAGTTTTAGGTTCTGGGCGAATACGTGTCTTCAAAAATGCAAAGTCCTGCCACCAGGTGAGAGGATCCGGGGCATCTTTCGGGGGACGGCGCCAGGCTATAAGCAGCCTTGCATTAGTTATAGCAAACAAAAAGACCCCCATGACATTAACTGAGGCACTGGATGCAAGCCCATATGGTAGTTTTAGTTTCCTGGTCAATACGTGTTTTCAGAAATTCGTGATTAAATCAAAAACATTATCCCAATATGTCTACTTCTTATGTAATTGCAAGAGTTCACATAAGAGCAGGCTGTTCTAGGACTTTTCTTAGTTATCATAGTCGAAGTGAAAATTCCCTGTTTTGTTTCTGATATTTGCTGACAATACATGTTTTTGGCAAGCGATATATTTGATAGAACCCCAAGAGACACTACAAGTAGCTCATGGTGATCTTCACTGATGAGAGGTAGCTCTCACTACACAAAAGGTTGGAGACTCCTGCACTACACACACATTTAGTATGACAAGAATGAGTGCTGGTACAAACGGTATGACATTCTATTCTGATAAATAAAGCACCATTGATGTAAGGTGGACCGATCCAAAGTGTAAATACAAAATGATTATTAACTGGATGGGAGCACCATTAAAAAGATGTGGGTTCAAAATGAATAACAAACAAGGCTTGGGCTCCCTGCTCTGAAATGCCTTTCCCCGATCTACTCCAGGCCATCTCCTCTCTCCTGGAGTTTAAGATGGCCCTAAAATTCCCTTCCTAGACTCAAGCACCCATCAGCACTCGCTGTTTCTTCTGGAACTACTCACCTCAGCCAAACTCTTTGTAAGAATGCAAATATGTACACTATGTAATGAGCTGGTATGACCTAAATTGTGCAGGCCCACGTCCCACTACACAAAAGCAACAACCGCTACTTCTTCATGTCAAATGGAAAGGCATTTCAGGCAAGGACCACACCCTGGAAGAGGCTCTGGGTGTTTGGGGTAAGAAGGAAGTTCTGGTTGGTGAAGACGAAAATTTTGATTCCTTCCCCTACCCCACATACCTGGAAACATAAGAATGTTTTGTCATTTCATCCTCAAGACTATATTCTTTGACATTTTTTTACAAGAACCCTTATAATTGTGCTTACATTCATACTCAGGAGACAACTTCCCTCCAAGTAATTATGGACACTGTTTCCATTCCTATAATTTTTTGTGATATCGATTGCCTTCTTTTGTACTTCCATTGAACTAATTAGACTAACACACCTGAAATCAACGATTTGTAGGTGAAAAATTCTGGACTGCAAAACGTGTCCATAATGTGCTGGAGTGAGGTGGTCACCTTAATTTGTGCTGCAATTGACCACAGTTTTGGCCAATGTGTTGACAGTAGCTCATGTATCTATCCTGCCACACACGTTGAGCAGAAGTTTCACTTATGTAGATGAAGGATCCCCCACAAATTGTCCTGTATGAGAATGATTAGCATAAGCTGTGTCACTGCAGTAGAACATGGACTCTTGTTCCTGTTTTATCAACACTACAGGTACTTAAATATGTTCCAGAAGTCAGATGTGCAAATTTGCAGGTCTTAACAAAACATACAGCAAAGCACTTTCCAGATGTAATTCAGAACATTCTATTTCATTTCATGGTGGCATGACTGGTATAATCAAACATAGGTCGTTTCAGCTTCTCAGATGAGCACAGGTCATTCCTTGGAATGGAAATGCCACCTTGCTTCGTTTATTACAGTGCTTGCAAAAATGATTAAAGTAACTATCTGTCAGAAGCCTGACCAAGCAAGCTGGCTTAGTTCCCTGGTTATAATGCTTCTCATAAACTAGACAGGTACATTAGTAAATATTTTGGAACCAAATATGTTTTCTTTGACTCCCACATTTGTTTTAAATGGCCCATCTGTGACCTACAATTGAAACCTTTCACTGTTTTGCTTACTCAGAATTTGAATTGTGTGGTTTTCCTGTTGCCTGGACAGCGGTTTTGCTAATCTGAGCCCTGGCGAGGCAGATGCCCCCTTGTTGTGTGACACCTGGCCCTGTGTGCATGGACTGCTGAGTCATTGGCCATACTAACACGTGACCTTTTTGCTCTCCAATGACAGCTGATTCAGTTTCTCTTCGGCCAACTCCAATCAAACCCGAGCCCGGCAGGAATAAAGAGAAAAATGTAAGTACCCTTGTATGACAAGCCACAGTGCACTGAAGGACAATGGCCCCTCCACTGAAAGCACCAGCTCAGCTCTGCTTGGGTGCTATTGGGAGCTGGGTCACGTGACATGGTCACCGCGGTAGCCACTGATGAATAGGTTTAAAGTGCTGAGCAGGGCCTGCTGCCTCTCTTCATTCATCAGTCTTTAGAGAAACTGCCCCATCAGCTCTCTGGTCATAGCCTGATCATAGAGATGAAAAGGAGGAGAAGAGAGTAAAGTGTCACATGTGTGGACGTAATTGTAAGGAACTTTGTATGCGAGATACGTTGTGTCCCCTTCTAAGCGCAGACAACCCAAGTCCTAATGTGAAGATGGGGGTGATCTCCTTGATAATCACCTGAAATATCCTTGAAACATATACAGTCACCCCAGATATTCCTAAAATGGCCATACTTATATCACCAATCACACTGAAATCGGTCGCAATTTGAACGGGCGGTGAATTAATAACCAACCCGGTGCCTCCCTGGAATCCATGGGCAGTATGGAACTGTCCTTACATAACTGCGTCTACGCTGCATTCACTGTCCATGATACTGTTGTGACATTCGGTCACTTCTGTAGTGGACTCTTCCTTCTCGCTGAGTCTTGGACCCGGAAGTGACTCTAGTGAAAGCTGTGATGCAGCCCTATAAATGTGAAAACTGAAACTCAATGATTGAGCAGCTGGATACACTTGATTGCAGAAACCAGGATCAGGTGGGGTAGGTGGAATGGCAATGGACAGTGTATCTATAATTGGGATACTTCTTGACTGCACACTGTACAGTAGGCTTACCACATTATAGATGCTCACAAAACACTATGCATTTATAATTTGGGGCACCACGGGGGAGGGGGTGGTCTTAGGCTGCCAGCACACAACTGGCCCGACTATGTCAAAGAAAATAGTCAGAAATGTATTTGAGTAAGTTTTATATCTATGTTTGGAGTAGATTTCCAATGTTTTAAATGTTCAAAAAGAACACCGGATCTACTCTAGGAATTCTGTAAGTCTTGCAGAGTTCCAAGAGTGCTCACTCAAATACATAACTATTTCTACATAAGTGAATGTAAAAGGGATGCATTTCACAAGTGGAAATGCACTACAAATGCATTTACACTAGCAGATTTATTTTTCCTTTTTTTCTCTCCAGAAAATATTTTGCCCCATGGTGAAGCCACTTTCATTACACCTCCATCTTCCCTCTTGTTTCTATCCATGAAAACCAATCACTGCTGCCCTTCGCAGGAGTAAATCCATGTGCATATTCATGATGCATTACTTCCTGCAAAATGCTGGTGAAGACCCCCAAAGGTGCGAGCTTGTGTGTGTGTTCACCAACCTTTGATGGTGAACCAACCTAGGAGCATCCATGAACTCACATCCTTAGTCACAGGTTTGCTGACATGGAAGTTCCTTCATGCTGGCAAAAGTTTCCTTGTTAACAAATTCCATTTGTAAAAGCAAAATCTAATCCCACCACTGCTGAGCTCTTGAATCAAGAGTGGTATTGTGCCCCCCTAATTCTGTATTTTGCTTATCTAAAGTAAACCGTGCAAAGGATTTTAAGAATTGGTGCCGAAGTTTTTGACTAAAGACCAAATCGGGTATTTACTCAAGCTCTCTGGATTTCATATTCAGAAGCTTCCAAATAGACTGCATTCTCTTCCATTACACTATCAGGATCTATTTTACCAAGCACAGTACACTAGCTGCAGTGGTCTAATTCTGACATGAGGTGGAAAGGTGTACACCATCAAGAGGAGGAAAACATCACGAGGAAAAACAAAAAGATAAAGTACTTGATATAGAAGGCAGGTAAATGAACTCTGCAACCCAGGTTTGTGGGTTTAAAAAATGGAGTGATCAATGCAGGCAAAGAGAATGGGGTGTCAGAGCGCTGTACACGAGCATCTCTGCGACATTCTTCACTAGCACTACTACTAAAGGCCATTATAGAGTGCACTAATACTCCAAAGGGTCTCTAGGCGCTGCATAAAATACTTTCCAAAATATTAAGAATGACATAGCAGAGATGTAAGTATACAGGTGAAATGCATATGGGAGTATAGTCATTCCCAGACAAATATACTGGGTATACATCTTTAACTTGTAGTGTAAAGATTAGCTGTAACAATTCTACAGGATCTATTTGGTCATGGCCAGGACAATAATTTCATTGGCTTGCAGAGTCTGGATTTGGGTCCCTGTGAAAGTCAGGGGCATGACCATGGGTTAAAAATCAATAACACTGAAGAAGACTGTGAGGGAGGAGAGTCTGCATGGGGCAGCAGTTAACTCCATAAATGCTCCCCCCGCCCCCCCGCCACTCCCCTCCTCCCGTGCTAGGCCCTTTTTTTGATATTTTGGCAGTTTGCGCTTACACCTTCATAACTTTATTTCAACAAAAGATATCCAGGATGCATTTGTGGCCTTTCCCCCCACATATTGGGGATTCTACAGGCATCCTGGGTTGTAGATTTCCTTAGAGGGAAGCGAGAAAATGATCATATTTTGTTTAATCTAAAAATGGTGAAAATGCTGTGTAAGAATGTGTGGTTGTTTTCCTAAAATACGATCAACAAAGGTTTACTCTGCTCAGATTCTTCTCCTGCGTGCTATCAGAAACAGGCCGAGTTCGAAAATAAAATCATTTTGTCCACCACAGTTTAATGCAATTTTCTAAGTTATGGCCAATATATTGCAGTTTCGAACTAATTGCAGTTTGTGGGGGAAACACGTCAAAACTCATGTGTGAAATTTTAAAACTATAGATTACTAAAAACTAAATAAAATTCTGAGTTCCGCGCGGGGGCATTTGTGTACATTGCTCATGGATTTCTCAAGGAAACTAATGTTTGAAATATAAAAAATACTGACATTAAGGGAAGAAACATAGAAATTGGTGACCATGGTTTCATCTGTAATTTATTGTGCTGAAGGCCAATCCATAAAAGTAATATAGTGTTTGTCGGTTGTCAAAAAACACACACAATTACCAAAGCCATCAATCGACTGTGATTTATAAGGATTTTTTATTGTGTTTTGTTTGTGCATCAGTTCAAAAGGTAAACACGAATAAATATAAAATGGGTATAAAGGAAAGTACTTTCAAATTGTGCCAGAGAATGTGAGTTTAGGAATAGAGGTTATTTGTACCACTCTAAATTTTGGGATGCCCATAATATCAGGTGATTGTGAGGGCATTCTAAACAAGCATTTGCAATCCAATAGGGCTCGCATTTACGCGAGTTTGAGCTATTGGCATTGTAAATGACAATGCCTTTTCTTTATGTTTTGGTTTTTAAAACATAAATAAAAGGCATTGTCATTTACAATGCCAATAGCTTAAACTCGCGTAAATGCGAGACCTATTGCATTGCAAATGCTTGTTCTATATAGTCAGTGAGGCGACTCTGTAGTTATGGAACCACTACTCCATAACAAAAGCACCTTTGGGTTACATTTGGCCAACTAGAATGGTTTAGAAAGAGTACTACAAATTGGTCAAGAGAGGTCAAATGTTATGAGATCAATCAATCAATCAGGGGAATTGTAAGCGCGCTACTCACCCGTGAGGGTCTCAAGGTGCTGGGGGGGGGGGGTAAGCAGCTCCGTTCAGTCGAAGAGCCAGGTCTTGACATTTGTTTTCCCACTCAAAAATTATGGGAATCTTTTTCTCAAGCACACAGTAAAAAGTATTCAATTGATTAACATCAAACTGGCAAGAAAATAGTGATGCCCATCTCTGAAGTAGTTTTTGAAATATTGAGGAAAAAAGAACATTACACTGTCTTGCCTGGAGTTTAGGTCGAAGACAAATTCGAGTAATACATTTAGAAAAAAGTGAGATTGTTTTTGGCTGGCATGCACGAATCCTTGTTTCCCTATCCCTTCTTCACCTTCACTTATGAAAAGCGGACCAGGGAGAAGTTGATAATATGGGATTAGGCTCTTCCCGTTTCAAGCCTATCACTGACCAGAGATTGGGGAGTGAGGGGGATTTATGACAAGCGAGAGCCACCTAATTCCTGGACCATGTAGCAATATTTTTGTGGACCTTCACCTTTTGAACCCCCCCCTCCCAATCAAGGAGCCCATGAGCAGATATCACCTTCCTCATTCTCTTCCTTCCGCAGTTTGTTAGAGTGGATGTCTACAGTGTGGCTGACACTAAATTTATCTCCCGACATCATCAGAATACTGGGACATCTGCCATTTAGCCACAAGATGTTTCAAGGTGTCATTTGACAGTGCTTATGCTCCGGATCAGAAAGACAATGCTTCACAAAAATCAAAAAATGTTTTGGATCTTAACGTAAATGATCATCACTGGTGTTTTAGGGGCCAAATAGATATATATATATATATGAGAGAGAGAGAGAGAGAGAGAGAGAGAGAGAGAGAGAGAGAGAGAGAGAGAGACTGAGACTCAGAGACTCTCTTTCACAAACCGCACTTTGGGGAAGGACATATCCTGGGAGTCAATATCTGGTGGCTAAGGTTCTCACATGTATCAGGCGGGGAAATGCTGACGATTGATAGCTCTTTGGTTTATAGGCTTAAGAGGAGGACATATATTTTTGATCTGGGAGGAAGAGGAGCTGGATCACTTGGGAAGGGAAATTTAAAGGTACCCCGCTATTCTGCTGATTGTGGATTCTTGTGTGCTGCAAACTTTCTTATCACGCGACACCCAATAGTCAATTTGCATTCAAACTACATTGTTCTGATTGTTTAAAAACCTTGAAAAAGTGAGCAGCACATTAGTAGTCAACATTTAAACACAGAGAGCCAGATAGACAAGAGAGGGCAAAAATACTTCTGAACAGAGGAACACAAACGCAGTGAAAATACACCCAGTAACATAACACCCAGAGGCTCTACTCAACCTGAGAACATGTGAAATGGTACTGGAGTTTGCAAACAAACCACAACAATGCACACACAGTACTGCACACATAACTGCAGGCTGTGGTAGCAGCAGAGCACACCACAGTGTACCACTTCACAACACATTCCTCCTCCTCGATCCGCGCTCCACGGTGGTTGATATAGTTCCTTTGGCAACAAAAAGACCTTGTGGTGGGCATGTATATTGTAAAATTAACGAGTCAAATCACAGCTAATTAATTGACTGGAGCCCTCACCACACCAAGAAACACTCTTATGCACATTTTATATAACATTGTGTAGCCTTTGGAACACTCTGTGCCACACCACCAAACAGCCACGCAACACTAAACCCTCCTTTACACAGCACACTAAGTGTCACATCAGCAGTCTACCACTCAAAATATATCATAACTTTCCACAAAAAACAGGCCAAAACGCACAAAATAATACCACCAGTATGCTTTCTGATACCACTATACCACAATGCAAAGCATTACCATATCCCTAGCCACTCTACACCACACTATATGACCACCGCAAAGCACTAAACCATCCAAAACCAAATGATACAGAGAATAACCCTCACACAATACACCCTACACCCAGCACAGTGCCACACTACCAAACACCGCCCCACTTCTATGAATATACCATACTGCAATGATCACATCATAGAACACCATACCACAATAGTCCACACCATGCCGTAAGCCAGAAAACAATACACTAAGGATTAAAGGCACTCCACATAGTCACATCTCTCCAGATCACGTGCCACCATGAAGTATCAGTACAGTAGATTATTCAATGTGATAAATCTCCTCACACCAAATCAAAATATCTTACTACACTCAGCATTCAACACCATATCAAAAATACCAAAACACACTTAACATTACAAACCACAAATAACATCACAGTGCAACACACCATACAAGACCATGCTTTTACACACAAACCACATAAGGGAACACACATCAGGATAAGTCATCAACCACACGATCACAACACAGTACTGCATAATCTGTCCCACCAAACACCACAGAAATCCACAGCACAAACCACACATAATGAGGCAATCCTGCACACTGGGGGAGATCACCTGGGCAAGTGGAGGCCCACAATATCAGAAATCTAGGAAGGACAAACGTACCTATCTCAACAACACAGATCAGTGAGTGAACAACCAAGGTATCAGACGACCCAGAAGCCTACATCACATACCAGTAAAACAGCCATTGGAACAACATGCATCTCACAATTCGGCAGATCCACGTGGATTGGTTGCAAGCCACAGCGGTATTCCCCAGACCCCACTTACACAGATATTCGTGGTGATAACCCATGACCAGCAGACAGGCGAAAAATAGGCACAATGAGAATGACAATGGGCACCCCAAAATAAAACCTAACAAATACTCACAATATACACAAGACTATTAGACACATAAGGCTCTCGGGATCACGAACCCCAAGTTAATTAGGAATAGGAACAGGGGCTGGGTCAGAGTGTGGAGCAACACTTGGATACGGGTGCACACTCTCTGTAGCGAGGGAGCTCCCTCTCTGTGGAACAACCCATCTAAAGGCTTTTGGCGACCAACAGCAACGACGCACCGTGGGAAACGCCGTGTGTTACGCTCTCCAAAAGCTCTAATACAGTTATCATGAGTGGGTTGAACGCGCCACAGACACACGATTGATTTGCATGTGTTTTTAAATGGTCGCAAAACACACTGCATATATAGCGCGCTGTGCACCATTGCTAAGTTTCTAAATGTTCAAAATTAGTGATTAGAGCTGAACAAAGCAACGCATCAAGTTATTTGTGGGTGCAACCCTTTTCTAAGACGTGTACTTTTCCAACGACTTGTTGTCGCCTGCTATGCATACAATGATAGATAGATAGATAGATAGATAGATAATATCATCTGTTCTTAATTTTTTCAGCGCCTCGTCAGGGGTAGTAAGTGCTATATAAATGCAGTTTTAGCGTAGCCAAGAAGAATATGCTTAGTTCGATTGCAAAGTGTACATTCAAGAACATAATCTCAGTTCTGGGTGGAACATAACCTCTTGAACCAGTTTGTTGCTCATCGCAGATTTCTGTGGTTGATTTACGATACACAGTGCCTACCTGTACTGGAAATTAGTTTCAGTTACTGGGTCCGGATGTGTCCCCTGAGCCTTGGAGATCTCTGGAGCAGCAGGCTGCTGTCTGTGTCGCGTCAGGTTCCAGAAACGCGCAGTTTTCTTTCCGTGTTGTTTCTTTTAGTTGCCTTCCCGCACCCTCGGCTGGAATGGTCGGGCGCCTCGGGTGCTGCATCCGCTGGCTGCATGCTCTCCGCAGCAGCCGGGATCCTGTCAGTGTTTCCAGTCACTCTGCTTATTCTTGTACCTCGATGGCTAGTTTCCTGGAGCTGTTTTCGTAACCCTCTGTTGTATGATGCTTTGTACTCCGTTCAGCTACATCCTGGAGGTGCCTTCCTGCTCTCTGTGGTTGTGGATATGAGTTTTAATTTCTTCCGTCGCTCAGCTTCGGTTTCCACAGTTGCAGAGTTACCTGTTTGGAGCGGTTTCTGCTGGCGCTACCAATAGCCGAACAATCAACCTCATATGGGTTGTCTGATCAACAGTGCGTGAAAAGAAGCAACAAGCATTTGCAATGCAATAGGTCCCCAATTTACGCGAGATCTATTGTATTGCAAATGGTTGGCAAAACGGGAGGGAGAGCGGGGGGGCGTAGAAGGCATGGACAACTGGGGGGCAGGCGGAGAGGAGAAGGCACAGACAACGGGGCGGGGGGCAGGCGGAGAGGAGAAGGCACGGACAACGGGGCGGCGGACGGGGAAAAGACACTCCACATTTACCTGGTTGTCTCCTGCGGCGGGCTCCGGCTCCAACTGCTTCCTGGCCTCGGGCCATGGACTTCCAGAGGAACCTCAACACCGCATTAAAGGAAATAGTACACATGTAACAACCACGTAAAGGGGCCAGTTGCCATGGGAGGATACAAATGAGGACATGGCTGTACTAAGGCGGGACTAACAAGCCTCATAATCAATCAGAAGACAGCATTTACAAAGGACAAACACACAAGCCAATGAAAAATAAGGGTGGGGGAGTGGGCGTGGCTTCTCTCCATACTCTCTCCGTACTGAACTACCACAGCTCTTCGCAGAGCAGCGCTTGCGCGCTGGCTCACTTTCGACCTAAAAATGTGCTCTTTTGTGCGCACTGACATACATTTGGAAACTAAAATGTGATGGAATTCTATACTTGATATGAAATGCCCTACTATTCTGTGTACAAACACATCCTGATAAAAACAGGCCCGTGTGTGGGTGGCAATATAACCTGCAATAAAAAGCTCCCAAAATGCAACATGGAAACATCAAGATTTATCCACAGAATTTCAGTCATTCTAAAGGATAAAGTTAGCTGCCAATTGAAGACATTTTTGAAAACTAGACACCCGAGTGAATCCAGGGTGATTGCTTGGCTGGCACTAATTTTTCTTACCCACCCCCCCAATGCCTTGTGGATGTCAAACTTTGGCTAAAATCACAGATGTTTCTCTAGTTTCTTTGAGGGGGAAGTTCCAGAATCTGCAGGGATTGACAAAAGTCATACCACCCACCATTCCCACACTTCTCCTGATGCAACGGTACTCAGCTTGTGTGAGTGGGCCTGTTGCCTGCAAATACCAAAATGCAATGTGGAAACGTCAGGATTTTTCCATTAAATTTCAATCATTCTGTGGAAGTGGGTAACTTCTATATTTGGACCTGGGGTTGGCCGGCATGCAAAGAAACTTACCAATACTTGATTTTTTAAAACTAGCCACCCAAATGAGTCCAGGATGGTGTGGCTTGTGTAGACCCCACTACTTTTTCTTACCCAGAATGCACTGCAAACGTCAAATTTTGGCTAAATTCAGAGACTTTTCTCTATTTTATGTGAGGAGGAACTTCCAGAATCTGCAGGGATTGACAAATGTCCTGCCACCCACTATTCTCACACTTCTCCTTATAAAAATGGTACTCGACTTATGTGAGTGGGCCTGCAGATGTCAAACCTTGGCTAAAATCACAGAGTGGTCTCACATTCTGTGAGAGAAAATTCCAGAATCTGTGGGGATTTACTAAAGTCCTATGGATCATGGTTCCCACACTTCTCATAAAAACAACAACCGGTTTGAGTGGGAGGGTCCATCGCCAGTGACAGGAACTGGTCAAACCTTAGACCATGTGAAGTCAATGTAACGTCAATGTGCTTTTCACATGGTTACAGTTTTGGTCCGTCCCTACGGCATGCAACAGGTCCACCAAGACGAGGTCTACCATTTTTCTCAGTAGAAGTGTGGGAATGCAGGTCGGTAAGACTTTGGCTATTGACTGGAAGTGCCTGAGAAATATAGGAAAAATTGTGTATTTGACCAGTGTTGCTAGGCTTGCATATATGCCCGCCAACCCAGGCTCAAAATGTTGCAATCATCCCCCGTCGAAAGAGAGAGATTTTGCTCTATTTTTAGGTCGAGCCTAGGCAGCGCGCATGCGCTGTATGCAAGACCTGTAGTAAACAGTATCTTGAATGTAATCCCGCCTGCCGCTTTCCATTGGTTCACTCCGGTGTTGCTCTGCTTTCCTGGCTCATTATTGGCTGGCGCTCCGATACGTCACTTCCGTTTTGTGGGAAGCAGCACCGACCAACTACAGTTAAGTTACGCTGTAGGTCTGTATGTCTTTCATTTTGGGACTACTTAATTAATTTATTTTTTTGGAATCGCCATGGCGCACGCTTCACAGGTTGCCACATTCATAAGTTTAATATGCACAGGCGCCATCATATTGGAGCGCGGCGCCCGCTAACATTATTATTATTTTTTTTTATTACCATGTCGCCCGCTTCACGGGCCACCATGTGTGTAATGTTTATGAGCAAGGGCGCCGTGCTTTCTTTCACTTTGAGCAGTCGGCTAAAATCGTCTATCGGGTGACCAAAAACATACGTACACTACAAAACTCAGGCACAGTTCACACACGATAGACGATCTTAGCGGCGCATTCACGTTTCCACACCAAACAAAAACAAACTCTGAAGCTTGTTTTTACACAAACAAACATGACCTCTGTGCCTCGGGACTTTGTCTGCAATGTCACCTCAGGCGGGTTCCATGCTGTAGGTTTCAGCAGGGCGCTCGCAATGGGTCCTCATTTCTAAATGCTGTGGCGGTGGGTGGGGGGAATTATTACAACTAAGAATATGTCTTAACAACCAGAGTTACTGACTTTGGCCCTGGAGAACCAGGTTCGAGTCTCGGCTCCACATCATGTGATTTTTTTTTACAAATAATTTAATTTACCCGCGCTTACAAAAACATGAATGTTTCCATTGTGTAAACTGGTGCTCACCTAAAGCGCTCCGATATCTTCAGGTCTATTCGCACGATATAAAGCTGCAAAATGTATACAGTCATTAACAAGCTGCCTGACTTTAATGGGGGAGGGGGGCTGTTTTGCCTTGCATATGCGCAGTCTAAACTTCACCTTTGAAGTCGCCTAGTGTTTCTTCTGTGTTACATCTGGAGGCGGGGCCGAAGTGTTGCTAGGGCCGGCATGTTTTAGGCTTTTGTAGTAATTGATACACAAGGATCTCCTGATTGAAATAGAAGTGACAGGCTGGGCTGGCAGTAGGAGGACAGTGCGGGGGCAAGATCGTAACAAAAGGCAGAGCGCAATAATAACACTAATATAAAATAACATAAGCAATGCCCTGCATGATCTGATATACCAAACTAAACAGCAAAAGCATCGCACTCGGCGATTTTTTTAAATTTTAATAAGAAACATGGTATGTGCCTTAGATGTGGAGCATTGAATCAACAATATCAAAAACACACAATGCACAAATGCAGTCCTAAGCACACTGCGCCCCAGGCTAATTACATAATGCCAATTTAAATAAAGTGCACACAATCCAAATCCCATTACAAAACTGGAGGATCGCTTTGAGCCACAATTGTTTTTTTAATTGGTCAATGAATATTTAGCTCCAAGTCTGTCAGTTCGCAATGACGATCACCTCACATTGAATGCTGGTCCACGACTGGTACCTGTGAAATGCACTGAACTGCAGAAAACATTTTGAATTGTGACACGAAGAAAGTAGTTTGTTATAAAGCATTTGCAATGCAATAGGTCTCGCATTTGCGAGAGTTTGAGCTATTGGCATTGTAAATGACAATTCCTTTTATTTATGTGTTGGTTTTCAAAACAGATAAATAAAAGGCATTGTCATTTGCAATGCCAATAGCTTAAACTCTCGCAAATGTGAGACCTATTGCATTGCAAATGCTTGTTTATATTTGCAGTGCATTCTCAGTAAATAAAACATGCTGGGATGCAAACAAGTGGCACATCGAGGATTCCCCTTGGTTTCTAGGTTTCAGAAATGCCCAGGTCTAGTTCCCTTGGTGTTGGCTGAGCCACAGTCCCTATAATGCAGTCATTCCCCATGGTTGAGAGGAAACTGTGATTTCTTTGGGCATAGGTTTGACATATGGATTGGAAGCGAAGGGTAAATCCCTGATTCTGCCTTCCCCTGGGGACAGAAACATTGTCCATTGCGTGGCAGGGGGGGGTCCTCAAGCCACGATGGCTTGGCGCTCCATCCCAGTTTTCCTCACTTTTTTTTGCCAGGTAGTCTGGTGGGTTTTCTTCCCCCTATTAGTGGTTGATGCCCCAGTCTGCTTTCCGAGGTGGCAGAAAACTGCCTGGTGCCTGAGAACTTGGCGGTCAACCAGATGCCAGGATGAGTCGGCCCCCACCACCCCATACCTTTTTTTTCCACTGGTGGTCTTGTTGGCTTTCTGTCATTCTGGGTAGCAGATTGGGGCATTTACCCCTATCTGCCCTTTCCAAGGTGGGGGCAGAAGTCCACCAGACTACTAGGGGAAAAAGTGTGAAACTGAATGACCTTTCTTCCCCCTTAAGGGGAAGACTGGAGTGTTCACTGCCAATCTTCCTGCCCCTGGGACAGAATGCCCACTATACGCCACATATTGGTGTCCAAAAAAGGAATGGTGTGAGCTGTCGGCGCATCTTGCCATTGATTCCTACCCCAGGCACCAAATAATCTTTCTGCCACCTGTGGAGGCAGGATGGGGGGTTTGCCACCTCTCTGTACGGCCATATGTCATAACTTACACTCAAATGTATCCAAATAGTGTTAAAGACTGCTAGGGCTCCCGGGGTGGAGGTTGTAGCCCAATGCCATGATGGGCAGCCCCTCACTACAATCTTATTTGAAAAAAACAGGCATCCCTGGGCCCGAATTACACATGTCCCTGTTTGTTTTGTGGGGTACCCTTAATAAGCTGTGCTCGGTGCAGACTAGGACAGTGTACTCAATTACAAGGAAAAATGCTGTCCTCAGTGCAATCAATCAATCAATCAATCAGGTATTTGTGAAGCGTGCTACTCACCCGTGAGGGTCACAAGGCACTGGGGGGGGAATCGTGCAGCTCCGTCCCACACAAAGAGCCAGGTCTTGAGGCTCTTCCTGAAGGCTTGCAGAGTGAATGAACGTCTGATGCTGAGCGGGAGTTCGTTCCAGGTCTTTGCCGCGATGTAGGATTTGGCTCTTCCACCCATTCTGGCTCTGCGGATGCGGGGGGTTTTGGGAAGGGCGAGGTCGGCAGATCGGAGACTTCTCTTGGGTGCGTAGAAGGAGACTCTTTCGTTGAGGTATTGGGGTCTGGTGTTGTGGAGGGATTTGTAGGCGTGAGTGAGTAGCTTGAAGGTCACTCTCTTCTCAACGGGGAGCCAGTAGAGGTCTCGTAGGTGCTGGGCGATGTGGTCTTGTCGTGGGATGCCGAGGACGAGTCTGGCAGCGGTGTTCTGGATGGTCTGGAGTTTTTGGAGCAGGGAATTGTTGATTCCGGCGTAGAGGGCGTTTCCGTAGTCCAATCTGCTGGTTATAAGTGCTTGGGTGATGGTCTTTCTGGATTCGGGGGGGATCTATTTGAAGGTCTTGCGGAGGATGCAGAGGGTGTTGAAGCACGTGGAGGAGACGGCGTTGATCTGTCGGGTCATGGTGAGGGAGGAGTCGAGTATGATTCCGAGGTTGCGGGCATGGTTCGTGAGTGTGGGGGGGTTCCCGAGGGCAGTGGGCCACCAGGTGTTGTCCCATGCGGAGGGGGTGGATCAGAGGATGAGGACTTCTGTCTTCTCCGAGTTGAGCTTCAGGCAGCTGCTGCTCATCCAGGACGCTATGTCTTTCATTCCTTCCTGGAAGCTGAGTCTGGTGGTGTTGGGTTCCTTTGTGAGGGAGAGGATGAGCTGGGTGTCGGGGTGGAGGTAGCGTTGGCCCAGGTTTCTGTGAGGAAGGCAACTTCTGGCGACAGGGTGTCGAGGAGGTCCCAGATTTCCACTGCGTGTCTGTGCAGGGAGCGTACGTTGAGGAGGATGCAGCTCAGGGGTTTGGGTGCGCTGGCGTCCGGTGGGTGGGCGGTGGCCGTAGGGGTCCGGAGGTGGGTGAAGGTGCAGCGGCAGTGGCAGTGTCGGCAGGAGAACTGGCCGTGGGTGGTGCTCGGCGTCGACAGCTGGCAGTTGTAGTTTCTTCCAGGGTTGAGTGCGTGGAGGGGAGCTGAGTCGTAGTGGTGGGAGGTCGGAGAACCAGGGTCCCTGGCGCTGGTCGCGGATGGCGCAGACGGGCTTGCCTTTGGCACAGCGGCCGCCATTAAGTAGGGGACAGGGGAGGGATCACAGCTGGGAGGTGGGAGTGGGAACCGGCAGTGGGGTAGGGGCCGCAGGTGCGGCAGCGGCAGGAAAAACGGCAAGAGGAGAGTGAAAAAAGGGCACAATACGAGACAAAATGGACACAAAGAGCACAGATAGACAAAAAGGCAAGAGCACGAAACACAAAAAAGGCAAGAGCACAAAAAAGGCAAGAGCACAAATAGACAAAAAGGAAGAAGTGCACAAATGGGGCAGAAAAAGCAGGGGACAGACAGACAGAGGCAGACAAACAAAAGGCAGACAGTGCAGGTGGGAACTCTGACAGTTTGCGCCTGCATTGAGGAGAACACATTAAAAGACAGATCCGAGATTGAAACTGAGGCTCTGTATTTCACCTAAGCCTCTCTTTGAAGAGGGGCTAGGTTCCCACAGCAGGTGGGCGCATTGTGTTAGATGTTCCGGGGTGGTTTCTGGGACTCTCATGCCTCCCTTCCAAGTTGCACCCTCGGGAGCTCACCAACAGTGCGCCACCTCTGTGCTGCACAGTCAGTGTGCTTCCCAACAGGTTTTTTGCCTCTGCACCTTTGTCTTTAATACGGCACGGGTGCAGAGGCATAGGGTCCCTCATTTGCTTGAGGCCAAGCACCCATGCAAATGAGGGAACATTCCCTCATGATCGTGTAGGCACAAGAAATGTGCCAGCTCGATCCATATTTAATATGGGGCTGCTGAAGTATCTGGGGCCTCTTCTATAATGGAAAATTGAGTGCGTGGACAAGGAGCATGTGCTATTCCCTGGAAGGGAGATTGGGGATAAATCCCCCATTCTGCTCCTCAGTGGGGCAGAAGTACTGTTGGTGCTCCAGTGGTGGGCGTGTGCAGCCTGATGCCTGGATGTGCTAGCCAAACAGCATTCTTTAAAATAAATCAGTCCCTGGTCTCTAGTGCACTTTCTGTCCCAAATGGAGCAGAAAGATGTTTGGGCTGCAGCGGTCAGAAGTGTGGCTTGATGCCAGGACAGGCAGGCCCCTACTCCATTCTTTAAAAACATAAAAAAATCTCTTGTGCCTAGTACACTTTCTGTCCCCCTGGAGAGGTGGAACAGGGATTCACTAAAGAGAGGTACTGCTACAAAGAGGGGAGTATCCCTTTTCTAGTGCTACCTCTCATGTGCAGATTGGTGGATGGGTGTGGGTCTGCCCCGAGCATAGATCAAACTCAGTTTCAATGTCGTCAGCATGCATTGTGTGCTGGGTGTCACGGAAACTAGAAAGGGAAACATCCGGAACAACGAGGCCAGAGCCACGTGTTCCGGAAGCCCGCAAGCCGAACAACGACTTGCCCGAACAGCGACTTTGCCTTAACCATGCATGTGCATGGTTAAGGCAAAGTCGGTCTAGTGTTCGGGATGGGCGGGGAGAGAGGAGCGTCGGAAAGCAAAGAGGACAGGTAAGAGGGATTTCAGGGTAGTTTTCAAGGGGTGGGGGGGTTCGGAGTAGTTTTTAGGGGGTGGGGGGTTCGGGGTAGTTTTTAGGGGGTGGGGATTTGGAGTAGTTTTAAGGGGGGTGGGTGGGTTCAGGGTAGTTTTTAGGGGGTGGGAGGGGATCGGGGTAGTTTTTAGGGGGTGGGGGTTCGGAGTAGTTTTTAGGGGGTGGGGGGTCAGAGTAGTTTTAGGGGGTGGGGAGGTTCGAGGTAGTTTTTAGGGGGTGGGAGGGGATCGGGATCGTTTTTAGGGGGTGGGGGTTTGGGGTAGTTTTAAGGGGGTGGGGGGTTCAGGGTAGTTTTAAGGGGGTGGGGGGGTTCAGGGTAATTTTTAGGGGGTGGGAGGGGATCGGGGTAGTTTTTAGGGGGTGGGGTTTTGGAGTAGTTTTTAGGGGGTGGGGTTTTGGAGTAGTTTTTAGGGGGTGGGGGTTCGGGGTATTTTTAGAGGGTGGGGGTTCGGAGTAGTTTTTAGAGGGTGGGGGGGTTCGAGGTAGTTTTTAGGGGGTGGGGGTGTTTGGGTTAGTATTTAGGGGTGGGGGTTCGGAGTAGTTTTTAGGGGTGGGGAAATTCAGGGCTTAGTTTTTAGTAGTGGGGGTCAGAGTAGTTTTTGGGGGTGGGGGAGGTTCGAGGTAGTTTTTAGGGGGTGGGAGGGAATCGGGGTAGTTTTTAGGTGGTGGGGGGGGTTCGGGGTAGTTTTTAGGAGGTTGGGGGGTGTATTTAGGGCTCAGGGGGAGAGGGAGGGGGTGGTAACCTTGGCCACGGATAGCCGTTTACCATGCATGCCTTTACAACGAAAATTAGTGGTAAAGGAATGCGTGGTAAAGCAATTCGTGATTAAGACGCAGTCGTTGTAGAGACCGCGTTGTAAAGGTAGGCAGGGTAGAGGAGCTTGTTGTTCCGACATACAACCAACTAAAAATAATACATAATAACTCTTCCCTTGGAGCCCAAAGGGAGGGCATAAAAATGGAATCCATCTAGTGTGAGCACCAGAGGGGTTCCCTGCCCTTACTGTGAGGATGTGATGTTAACGTCCTCCAGACGGTAGAGACAGTGTGGAGGACATGAACATCAGTCGGGTCTGGTGGCTCAGTGGATTAATGCATCCACTGCAGGGGCCTGTGTTCGACCTCATGGTCACAGGTTCGAATCCCGGCGGGTCCAATCAGCCTTTCATCCATTTGAGGTCGATAAAATGAGTACCATTGAGTTGGGTAACAATAAACATCTGTTATTCAGCGCCAAGATGCCCCGTTGCTGGGGTGAACGTGCGCTTTACAAATACTCATGTTATGTCCTCTGCATGTAAGCCGTTCATGTACTGCATTTGGAAGGGCTGATCTTGAAATAGGAGGCACTGAAGTTTATCCTCGTGCATGGAGTGGAAGGTTACTCAGAAGACTGTGCAGACAATTAATCATCAGCATTTGTTGGCTGGATGCAGGTAAGATGGCAAGGGCATTGGTGGTGATTGCGCCAAGAAAGATGCTCTGACATCATGCTTGATGTATGTGTGCGAAGAATAAAAATATGGAATGGTGTGAGGACCGAGCATATGACAGCAATAAAGCTGTCAGCAATCAGGATTGGATGCTTGGGTGAAAAAGTGATGTGTCTAAGCGCATGAAATCAGGATTTAATAAGACTGAGAGCTGCAGGATAAAGAGTGGTTGGATGAAAGGTGTAAGGCAGACTAGACCAGGAGGGAAACAGTTGTAGTCAGCAGGGTTATGGTGTGGCACTGGTTGTTTGTACAGCATGACAGGCATCACAGGGAGCAGCCAGGGAGCTTATAGGTTCCCATAGCAGCACCACAGTGCATTTTAACATGTACGCCATCACCATAAATGATCACGGAGCTTATGTCATGTGGTGAGAAAACGAAGCACAAGGAAGACATTAAGCCATCAAAAAAGAAGTGCTGTTGTGTGTTTGGATTAGTTGTCTAGTCGTGTATACGTGAGCAGAGTTCGGAGAAGCGCAGGGAAGTAGGTTGAAGGATGGAGATGTGGGTGACATAAGGACGACCAGGCCAAGGGAGCTTAGGAATGGTAAATACATGTCATCAGCATGGTGACCCTGACAACAGGTATGAGCAAGTTGAAATCCTGCAGCTCCACAGCTGCAGGTAGAGTCTCTCATTTAAATTGTGTGTGCAAGATGTTTCTTAGACAGAAAGGTCTCAAGCTCCTTCATAAGGATAAAGGAGGCTAGCGTCCTTCTCAGGACACAGAGATCTCTAGGTCTTTGAGGAAGCCAAAGACGGACTGAGAGATAGCTGCTTCTTCAACTTGGAAGTTTCCAAGCAGTGGTTATCTTTGATGTGAAGATCGCCGCAGGCAGGGATTCAATGTTTGCTGGCCAGGTATTTTGGAGCATTTAGTTGATGGACATTATAGGTAAGGCATGTGAGCAGGAATAGGGATGCAAGTAAACCCCACAAAGGGAAATTAGACCTTCATGGCAGCACGGAAATGTGTAGAAAGTTCTCGGGCAATCTAGAGATGCTGCAGAAATGGTAAGAGGCACTCATAATGTTTAAGAATCTAACTTGGTGGCTATTTTCTGTATATCAAAATCCCATCTATCCTCTTAAAGGCAAGTCAGCAGACATTTTGTGGAAGGAAGATGTTGCACCGCCACCATTGTGGAATGATATTTCTTAAAACATAAGAAAACCATTCCATGATAGCTACCACACTAGTGCATGCACAGGAAAGGATGGCCATCTTGAAATGATTTAAACCCTTTAAAGATACAGTGGCAGGCAGCGGTTTGAGTGCGAAGATAAAGGGGATAAGTGGGTGCTGGGGGTAATTTCTCAATAAAGAAAGTGGCGGCTGAAAGATAGGAGGGAACGGATGAGACAGAGAGAGGGATGCAATACACACTTGGTTTGGGCCACTGGTGCAGAGATGGAACCAGCACTCATTATGGGGACAGCTAACTTTGACCCAGAGGAAGACAGATTTTGACCCAGAAGAGAGAGTTGACAGGGAAAAATGAAAGAGTACAGTTTGAAAACAGTGACAAAGGAAGAAAGCAGGGGTGGAAATTATCTGCAAGAGTGAATTAAAGAGACAGTAAAGGGTAGGGTGGTGGAAAAAAGAGCCATAAAATGGGATCAAAACCATTGCAGCCTTGGTATTCGGCAACTTCAGCATTCAGCAGTTCCAGCGGCAGGCTCCTAAGAAAATCTTTGGGCTACTGTGTTTATTGTTTTGTTGGTGAAACGTGGTGATGTGATATGATAATTCTTTATGTGCTTAGCAGGGTTCCATTGCTAAATTCCTACATTAAGGCAAGTTAAAGGGGCTTATCATTTCTTTTGGATACCAGATTTCATTTGAATCATGCATTTTAAAACATGTATTATTATATTGGTGCAGAAGTCAGACAAATAGTGAAATGTAGCCTTAAGAAGACATATTTGACAGCATATGTTTGTACTAAATATATGACGTTACAACGCAATTACAACGTATGCTTTTACATCGCAGTTTTTACAACGCACCTACCATTACATTGCATGATTTTACAACGCATACCATTACAACGCATTTTTTAAAACTACCATTACAACGCATGCCATTACAATGCATTCCATTACAACGCATACCATTACAACGCATAATACTTTTAGTGCAACAGTAGGGTAAGTGTTGGATAGTGTAGGGGTAAACATTACTATTCCCCCTCCAGTGAGTGCAACAGTAGGGTAAGTGTTGGATAGCGTAGGGGTAAAATTTACTATCCCCCCTCCAGTGAGTTCAACAGTAGGGAAAGTGTTGGATAGCGTAGGGGTAAAAATTACTATTCCCAACTACCCCAAAACCCATACCCACCCAAAATCTTAAAATTCTCCATTACTAACCTTATAATGCATTGTGATGACATGAGTTGTAATGGCATGTGTTGTAATGGCATGCGTTGCAATGACATGCGTTGTAATGGCATGCGTTGTAATGGCATGCGTTGTAATGGCATGCGATGTAAAGGCACTTGCGTTGTAATGGACGTTTCCCGTTTGTACTCTGACCTGAAGACAAACACAAATTCCCAGACAAGGCATTTGAAAATCTAGTCGACAATAATATGACTAAGACTTTAGTAAAATGTAGGATGATAGCGATACAGTCATTAGGATAGCTATACTGCAACAATTGCAAGGGAGGTTACCACAAGCACCATCAGTGGTTTACCGCATATTAAACAATGAAGGCTACCAAGTCCCCAAGACGGAAAATATGTAATCAGCACCACCGGGCTTAGATCAAAGTTTAAAACCACAAACTACAACCCCTGGCTCCCAGCTTTACAGTGAGGACTGAAATGTGCCTCAATACATCATCTCAGATGGAGACACCTGCACAACAAAGTAAATCACTCGTGTTTTGGGTAAAAGTTGACTCATTCTTTCGTTAATGTCAAATCACTCTCGTGTCACTGGAATGGCCCATCACATGGCAGAGCGAATAACTTAGAATTATAGAAGCTCTTCAGTAAAGGAGGAGCGTGTCCAAACATGTTTTACTGTTTCTGTGTCATAAGAGGTTCAGTGTAAAGTTGTTAATCGTAAACCAAGATCACTTAAAATCTTAGCCAGTTTCATCAGTCTTCAGTAATTAAATTTGGAAATTGTTAAATGCCAATTTTACCACTTCGACTGCTCTATTTGGTAGAATATATATAGCTTTGTGTCAACCCCTATCAATCACTAGCTTTTTTGGGTGAGCCTCCTTCATCTATTGGCTTGAGAAATCGCCCCTCACATTTTAGATCATCCTAGAGGAGTATTTTTCTCTCACACTCATGCTATTGATTGGTGTATCATTCCGCTTATATGGAGTACTTGCATTGACTAGTTTACTTGGAAAAGGTACTGTCAACAATCACACTTTTGTCACATTCTTTACCTGATACATGCATTGCATACAGAAAGCATTTTTTACTGTAGCAGGCATTTATGTAATACTTTTGTCATAACTCGAGTGCATGTTTGACACTAACATGACTTCCTAATGGCTTTTTGCGTATAACATCGTAGGATCCCCTTTGGGTCAGGCTGTCCCGATGGATAAAAAGAAAAATCAATTGTTAGGTAAATGTACAAGATAAGCACATGCTAATATGTGGGCACATGAAGAGAACCACAATTAACAAACCACACGAATACCAGCATACCACATCAACACCCAAACACCAACGACAATGAATACCAGTAGCAGCAATACTGCACCACCACCAATACAATCCCCAATAATACCACACCGGCAATACCACTGCCATCTCCACCAATACATCAATATCACATACACCCATGCCACCACTGCTAATACCAATACAACAGACATCGCCATCAACACCACAAATACCACCACAATACCACTAATGCCACCACCACCAGCAGCACCACTGTTATCACAACAATAGCACATCGCCGCAATCACTATCTTTATCACACCACAAAACCACTACACCACCACTAGTGGTACCACAAAAACGAACATTATCAATACTACTACCACTAATATCACCAAAACTACCACCACCAATGTCAAGACGAATACCACTAATATCACCACCATCAAAACCAACACCACAGGTAACACCACCACACTAATAATTCCAAATTCAGTACCACAACCCCTACAAAACCACCAAACCAATACCACCACCACTAATATAAATGCTGCCACCACCTACACTACCAACACTGCCACCAATACCAGTACGACCAATACCACATCAATAATGCCACCACTGTAAATACTACCAACAATAACACCATTCTTACTGCAAACTATGCCACCAACAGCGCCACCAATACCACCACCACCAATACCGCCCCAGCACCACCTAAACTACCAGTAGCTCCATCACAATACTGTTACCACCACCAATACCACTATTTGTTCCACCATCACCAATATTAATTCCACTACCATCAATGCCTCCACCACCAACAGCACACTAACAATACAACCATCATTAAAACCACACATTTTAACCCCAACAAAGATATTAATACCACTACTAACAATACCACCAATTGCATCACCAGTACCACCACCAACAATATCAGTAGCACCACCAATACCACTGCCACCAATATAACAGCACCAACAACAATATTGCACTGCCAGTACTACCAATACCACCACCAACACCAGGACATCAAAGCCACCACCACCACTAATTTCATCACCACCAACAAACCCACAACATCTACCAGTACCATGCAACTACCAATACCACAACACTACCAGCAGCACACCAACAATACCCCACCAGCACCCCTACCACCACCACTATCTTTCAATGACAAAGCCAATAGGTCTAGTTTTAATGTGCTATCACATGGAAACATAATGTATTCATGCCTGTTTGCATGTGTTCTCACATTTAACCCCTGCCTGTTGGCTTTAACAATGCTTTTTCCAGTTGATTCCAACAGATTTCGGGTCTGTTCCCACGAAACTTCACCCCTATACTATTACACTACCTCTCCAATTAACCCAATAGCTATGGCTTGTTAGAGTTTGATGTATTCAAGAGTCACCTCATTAAGTTTCTTCCATCCATTTCATGTTTCCTACTGACGTTCCCCTCAGCTCGTTTTGGTAGCCCTCTTACTGTGGTTTCTTTGCTGCATTTTCTCTTTCCAGTGCCCCCCTACCGGTCTTCTGCCCATTCTGTCCCTCTCTACCCAGCAACCTGCACATTTCTAGTGCAGAAACATGCTGCATCTGTGCTGAGAGACAGATGACAGATCTTGCAGATTGATAGGGCAGATCACAACATAAAATGGCATGACACCCTAGGACATCACTCTATGCCTAGTTGGCTTGTGGCGAACACATATAGGCTCGGTGTAACACGAACCCTGCTGTCTAACCGTACAACCTTAATATCTCTCAGTATTTGAAGTAATTCCAAGAATTGGATGAGGATGGCTCACTCGCGTAATGTGACATGCTTCATCATTTGTCACCTCGTCCCACCCATGTAAGATGATACTACCTGGGTGGACTTGACCTCAGGAGGGGGCTGGCCTGAGGGAGTTTTTAGATATTACTTATCTTTTCTGGATAATGCTCAGATCCAGTTTTTCTCATTAAAAAAGACTTGGGATAAGCCACAAAGTTTCCTTTATTCAGGTGGTATCCTAGTTTAAAGTATCAAAAGGTAAACTCAGGAGGCATATCATGGTTTGATGACCTAAATGCATCACTGAGTAGAATTTATCATGCCAACATGTTTCTGCCTATAACTAGCCTACTGGTCTAAGGAATTCATCAGGGCAAAGTCTGTGTTCCTACATCACAAGGAGTTCGTACAGGATCATCATCGATGTAAAAAGTAGAGAGGACCTACCTCTCAAATAGGGTTGACAGACCGCCACCAAAGGTGGCTCAGTTGCTTTCCAGGACATTGCTATGCAACATTTATACAATATCAGTGCCAGATCAATTATCCTGCACTCAAAGTTATTTGATTAGGATCTGGGCATCCACTCTAGCAAGCAAAAACCAGGAGGTGAAGAAAGCTCCCTGCCCACCAGTTCCACCAAATTTTTCAGTACTGCACTTAAGGCTTTCGCTACCTCCGGGCATTCCCACACCATACCGTAGAAGTGTGCCTTGGGTGTGCCACACCTGGGGCACCGAGAGCCCTAGCCTGGAAACATTCGACATACACTCCTTGGGAACAGGTACGTTTGATGCAAGTATTTGACCTGCAGGAGCTTGAATCTGGCATTGTGTGAGACCTGCAGGGTGTACACCTTTGTTGCTCTCCATTGCGTGTCCTAAATCTTGCAATTTATACTTTTCGGCCACTGCTGTGTGTCAGTAGATATTGCAACGTGGCATTGACAAGTTGCCTCTCTCAAATTTGTCCATCAGGGTCTGACACACGCATAGTCTACCCAAGTCATACGCATCCCCCACCTGATTGATCCTTGCCTGTGTCCACGGCCTATAGTCAAACATTGCCAAAACATCTCCAAACTGTGCAGCATAGGTATGCGGGACACCCCTTTTCTGTAGGCATTTGGCCCAGCACTCTTTCGTGACCTTGTACAATCTTGGGAGTTTTGTGTCTTGCAGCTCAGACACAAACTGCCACTCAACAATCTTTACATGTCTAAACAGTGCACTAAGCCATTCTCTCACCCAGAGCCATCTCAATGGCCACTGCAGCTGTGCTGCTGTTCAGTACCACTCATAATTCGGGGGGCACCAAGACCGCTCTTTATTTCGGCAGCTGCATCTTTTGTAGCGCCACCCTCTTCCACCTGAAACCCCAGATGAGATGAAAGCATTGCATGCAAGTCCACAAAAAATAGACGCCTCAGTATCACCGGGATCACTGGGAATAAATAAAGCAGCCTAGGAAGAATTAACATTTTGGATATGGCTACGCAGCAGGCTGTAGATAAGGGGAGGGTGAACTAGAAGGCAATCTAGTGTTTTGTCACCAACAGCACTCTCCCTAAGTTGCCCTTCACTAGATCAGCCTCATCATGATATATTCCCCCCCAAATATTTGAAGGTATCAGCCCTTTGCATTGCAGCCTGGAGTGTTGAAGGTCGGCCCGCAAAACTCCTGCTGCTTGGTCAAAGGAAAGAGGAAATACTTACCCCAGTTGACCTTAAGACCTTAGTGCTTGTCAAAGCGGTCCTGTTCTTTCATTAAACCAGTGAGTGATTCCCGAGGGTTGCGAAGATACACCAGGGCATCATCAGCATAGAATGAGATCACGTTCCACTGGCCCCCAAAGGGAATGACCCAGATTGGGGCTTTCCAGCAGCTTCATCACCAGGGCAAAAATGATGGGAGATACGGGGCAACCCCGCCAACTGACAAGTGCTACATCAACCTCTTCCAAGACCATCTGCCCGATGTACACCCTAGCCAGTGGCCTGGTGTAGAGGAAGCGTACCTATCCCAGATATCACGGGCCGAACCCCAGCCACTCGAGCACCATCTAGAGATATGGCCAGCTGAGCTTCTCATTTTCTGAGGACACCCCAACCTCCGCTCCATCTCCACCGTGTCCATCAGGGTGAACAATCTCGGCATGTTCATGAAGGTGTTTTGTGCAGGTATTAACCTATTTTGGTCTGAGTATATCAGGGATGGCAGGAGTGGCAGAAGTCTATTTGCTAGTATGTGACTCAGGATTTTATAGCCCTAGTTTAAGAGCGACAGTCAGCAATATGAGCAGATATCCAGTGGGTCCCTCCCCTTTTTGGGGTACCACAATCAGTGCTTCTGTCAGGGAGCACAGGAGTTCCCCCTTAAACTCAGCAGCCTTGTACATGGTCAACAGTTTGTCTGTCAGGGTCGCTGTATAGGTTGCATAAAAATCGGACTGCAGACCATCTAGTCGGGGCCTCTTATTACACGCCATCTGGGAAATCGCTGCATGGATCTTCTCAATTGGGAGAGGTTCGTCTAGTTCTTGCAGCGGAGTGGGTTTATCACTGGGGTGGGAATTGTGCACGAGTACACGTGCAGTCAAGCGAGGTCTGTGACTCCCTGCTCTGTATATACCCCACAGTAGTATTCAGTGAATATTTAGCAAATGCTCTTTTGTGTGTCAACAACCACAGCATCTTGGCCTCTTATAGCGCCAATCGGGTTTGTTGTGTCCTAAGATTTCAGCAACCAAGCCAGGGTTCTGTTCGCTTTGTCCCCTACAGCATGTTGACACAACACAAATTCCCTGCAGGACAGACAGCCCAGTCTATGTCGCAGTTCTGAGTGCCGCTTAAGTAGTTCATCCGCACTTTCCAGGGAACTCACCATTTGCTGATCGAGCCACTTCAGCTATTCCTCTACATCCTATAGCTCCCTATAGAGTGTGAGCTGCACATCCCATGAAGGTTTGATGCAGTGGCCCCTTATAACTACCTAAAATGTGTCCCATTTGACCGTTCTATCCGAGGCTGACCCCCTGTTTTATGTGAAGTATTGCTGTATGTGTGTGCATGTTTGTTCACGAAAGGGTCCATCCGATAGCACTTCTGTTCTCAGTCTCTACGTGAGGACTCTCACGGGGAGCCCTCCCCACATCAATATCAACTTCAGATTGTGGTCTGATAAGGTGCACCGTCACTATTCAATGTCAAGCATCTTTTGGCACATATCCTGAGTACATAACCAGCAGGTCCAGTCTAGTGTGCATGTTGTGCATCGGTTAGTAGTATGAATACTCTCTGTCCTCAGGATGCGTGTCACCATGCATTCACCAGTTGCATATCTTTTTGCCAGCCCCTGAACCTCTATGCTGTCCTGTGGCCAGGCGCCCCCGGAAGAGGTGGCACCGAGCAATCAGCATATGTGTCTCCCATGCAATTGAAGTCCCTCCCAGAGGCAATGGACGCCAGGGTCCTGGAGTAGATTCGGGGTCAGTGTGTCAAAGAACTCGACCTGCTGAACATTGGGGACATAAAGCGTAAATATTGCAAGTGGTTCACCATCTAACATGGCCTCAGCTACCGCATATCAGCCCTCCGGATCTATATGGATGTGCTGTATGGTGTAAGGGACCCCAGGGGCAACACATATCAACACTCCCCGGGTGTAGGCATAGTATGTGGTCCCATGGATCTGTCTTCGCCACCTTTTGGCTACTTTTCTCAGCTCGGACCTCATAAGGTTTCTTGTAAGCAGGCAAAGTGCATGTGACAGCATTTCAAGTATATGTGAACCCCATATCTCTTCCGGAGGGGTAGCCATTCCCTGGACTTTCCAGGATATAAAGTTATATCTTGCCATCATGGACCAGTCTGGTTCCCACTGTGTCACAGTCTGTGTGCATATTCCAGCCCTTAGTTGTCTGTAGGTCATGCCACCGACCCAAGGATACTGTAGTGAGAAAACAATAGTCAGAGTCAGTGCAAAAACTATCAACAACCCTTACTCCCTCCCCCAGGAGGAAGGCAACAACTGGCCACCCCCAATGTAACCAACATGAAACATTCGTAGCAAAGGTAAAGTCCTTCAGACCTCTATCGGTAAAATGGAGCAGGTGTGCATGGCAGGTAGTGGTTCACTCAGGTGCAGATCGTACCTCCCGACCCCCTCCCGGACTGCCATCATTAGGTGTACCCTCCCATTTTTCAGCTACTCAGCACCCCCATCCGCCAGCACTTAGTGGACCTTCACTTATTGTGTCCCATTCACTCCCGCCAAAGCCATATGAGGTTGTCCATTGCCCTTGGGGTCAAGATCGGGCCTCTAGTGCTCACTGACTCAGAGGATTGCAAGTCTGAGTCTCCAGGGTGTTCTACAGGGTCACGGTATGGGCGGGTGACTGGCCCGAGGCTTCCCGCAAAACACCCGCCTACATCTGTGTCCTCACCTCCGCTGCCCCCTTTGTCATGGGGTAACTCCTGGGTATCCTGAAGCTGTGCTTCTGGGGGCAAAGCCTCAATCACGCCCCATCCCCCGATTGCGGTACCGGCGGCATGCTGATCCCTTTAATCTACAGCCATCCCATGCAGCCTCTAACGAAGCAAAAAAGAGGGATTCGCCATTCTCCGTGACCCGTAACTTGGCTGGGTACAATAGGGTATAACGAAGGGGCAGCACCCAAAGGTGCTTTTTGATCTCTGTATAATTTGAGCACTGGACTTCAATAGAGTAATCTGGGTAAATGTTAACTACATGTCCATTTATGGACCACGGCTCCTTGGTTCAAGCCACTTGCAGTATGAGGTCCCTGTCACGGTAGTTGTAAAGTCTGGCCAGGAATGGCCAGAGCGATGTTCCTGGCGGGGGAGGGCCTCCTGGTACCCTGTGGGCCCTTTCTACTGAGAAGAATTTGGAGACCTCACCTTGGAGTACCTCATGTGAGAGACAGTTTTCAATAAACAGTTCAGGCCCTCCTCACATTCTGGTAACACCGCGATTCTCACATTGGTATGCCACGAGTGCCGCTTTGTGTCCTCCGCCCTGAACCAGAGCAATCAACCTCTCCTGCAGGCACTTCACTTGTTTCTGCAATTCTTGAACTGATGGACACAGCACGTTAAGCGTGGAATCGTTACTGTCAACTCTGTCAGCCAACTTTCCATGATCTGCCCTTATGAGGCTTATGTCCAAAGCCACTGAGTCTATTTTTGTCTACAGGGATAACTTTGCATCCTGGATGACACTTAGGATGCTGTCAAACGTACTGGTATGCGTGTCCAGGGTGGACTCCATGTGGCTTCGCACTGTGTCCTGTTGCTGCAGTAATTCCCGCCCTCCCATACGGGCAGCTTCCCTTGTGGGGGCTTATACTGCTTGGTCTTGCCCATCTCAGTCATTATCAGTTGGGCAGAAGGAGAGAGAGAGAGCATAGCAGGTGTCCCCGTGCTTGATACCGGGGTGGTCCCTCACCGGGAGGGGCACAGGGCTGAGTAATATACGGGGTCCCAGACAGTATGGGGTCATAGACTGATTGTGCACTGTGAGCCTTTTCAGTTTTGATCATTTTATTCCTCCCCCCTATGCTATCAGTGTTTGTAGGGGGCGCCCTTGGGGGGCAGCAGACTCACTGTCTCCCACCTGGCTGCAACATTACAGGGGCATGTCCTCACTGCCAGGCTGCCCTTGCATGGGTACCAGCTCCCTGCTGAGGTGTCTCTGTTGTGTAAGGCAGACAGGCGCCATCATCGCTGAGTGCTGTGAGTGGCTGGCTCCCAGGGCACCCCTCCAAAGGGGTGAATCTGATGTGCATGCCCCCGCAGCACCACAGCAGTCCACGGCACTATGGCTGGCCGGTTCAATTAGTACCCGGGCCCTGAGACCCAAGCTTGCTGCTGCCCGGCGGCCTCCACAGGTCTGAAGCCCAGAAACCAATGCCGGCTCAGGTCGTCACTGGTCCGCCCTGGCTCAAAGCCCGGGCTCCTCCACTGTTGTCGTCCCACAGTAGTTCGGGCAAGACCACAGCCTCTGACGTGCTTCAAGAAGGAGCTGTCTGTCAATCTGCTCCCTTCTTTGGTGCCCCACTCAGACAGCTAGTCCTGCATTCTGTGCCCTGTGTCAGTGAGGCGGTTAACGCTCCCCCGCCGGACCAGACAACTCAACCTCCGGGCTTCCCCTGTCTTCCAGGCCTTCAACGTGGCTAGCACCTTCTGGACCGCTCCAACCAAATTTCCGCTGCAGCCTGCCCTGGCTTCCTCTCAGCGAGCCGACGCCTGAGCGTTCCACAAGCTCCGGGGCCAGTCTTGGAGCTCAGTGCAGGCTGATGAGGACTCCTCAGTCAAGCTTCGCCCTCCGGCTGGTCTGCAGTGCCACTGCCACTGTAACTCCATCAGGCCGATGCCTCCCGGGCAGGATTATTGGATGAGGTCTAGTAAGACGCACGGGAGCTCCTCTCAATGCATCCTATGAGGTTGCAGTCTTGGCCACGTCCCGATTTTTTACTTTGTCTCAAAACACAATCCTTGGAGATACCAGGAACCTTATCAACAGGAAACCCCATGTTTTCTTTGACATGGTTCAAAAATTCAGGCAAAGCCTCTCTTGAGATGTATTTCCTTTTTAAATCTGGAGTAGGAGTGCATGTATCATCAGAATCACCGGATAATGACATATCAGAGTATAAATTAGCCTCCAAGGTATCACTGTCCCCATGATAGGCTAATGTTTCCAAGATATCCTCTTAAGCCTTTCATCCTCTATTCCCTCTCCATTTACCCTTTTAGAAGGAGAGCAAGACCTTGATATCATCAGTTGACAAAGAAGAAGAGGAGGAGTGAGAGACATGCCTCTTTTTAGAAGAATATTTTCCTATCTGCGTTGAAACCGGAAACTCATGCATGTGTGATGAAATACTCACACGCACTTGTGTGAGTGCCAAACACTAGAGCGCTGATTTTAGATGTGCATGTGTGTTATACCTCCAACTCCTATACTTGTTGGGGCTCCAACAAGCATGCGCGTTTTACACAGGACACCACATCATCATAAAACAATGGGTCCCTTGCCATGGGCGTCCTCTTAACAGAAAAAGCAAGCATTGGCATAGCCAATAGGTCTTGCCTTTGGGACCTTATAAGTGTTTAGACAGAGCTATTGCCTTTGTTAATTTCTTTAAGCTGTGTTGTAGAGCATTGTGAATGTTGTGCAGCATTGTGAAAAGTTATAATAAAAAAAGTGTTATAACCTTTTTTGTCACCCTATATATAACCAAGAAAACATTATATACAACTAAACTACCCTAATAAAAACAGAATTAACACAAAGAATGTGTTCTAGTTTTTTTGTCCATGCATGCTGGCAACTTTTCCACAGTAATAAGTGCGGATTTGCGCAAGATCACAGTTTTGTGAAGTGGATAACTCACACCTACCGATTCTTAAGGCCACAATTCCCTTAAAAAATGGAAATCCTACATATTTGTAACTCGCAACCCCCTTTTCACCAGCGTAGAAGGTCGAAGCAATAATTTGGGGTTCTGGGTAGGGTAGTGGTTTGAAGGACGTCAATGAGCTTCATGTATGATTCTTCACTATTGTCAGTGATGTAAAAATAACAACAAAACACACCCGTAAAAGGAGAGAAAGATTTCTATCTACTAGCAGTTTCACGAGCTGGAGCTTTCCGCACAATCCAAAAAGTTACTTTTTCCGTAGATTCCGTAAACTCTGTTAGAACAAAAGCACAGGGTGCCAACCAGGAATATGATAAAGCAAGAAACGCAACTCAAATTGCTTCTAAAAGACTACCAAGTGTAGCCGCCATGAAGTCTGGAGTGGTGTGAAACGTTCCAATAGTTACTAAATGTGGTTGAATGGGAGTCTGCCCTGGCACAATAAAGAGAAATGTTGCCTCCTTGTAAAGATCGTTATCATCGGTAGGAGATGCAAATGTGGCTTTGATGCAGTTGCACTTATGGGTGATGTTTAAACAACAATCTGGCAAGTTTGTACCTGCGTTAAAATAATGTACGAGAGTTTTTATTGTTTTTGCGCTGTAATAGTTTTTTTTTTTTTAAATTTAACAAAAGACTCTACCTAACACTGCTTTCTTTTTAGACCCACTGTTTAAACGTCCATGCTAACATTTAAACAGAGTCCCTCAGCCAGTTACGGTAAAATAGCTTATAAAAGCACATTGCATTCCTTAGCAACCAGTTCCCAATTAAAATATACACATGATAAAAGGCAAACAGACGCTGAGGAGGGACATGGCACAAGACAGTGCATAAACGTTTGGGAAATATAAACAAGCGTGCGCGGAAACGCTAATTATAAACAAATGGCCCCAGAAATGTGTGCGCATGCAGCAGCTACAGGTTTAAATTGAAGCAGAGCTGACTGTAACTTTGATGCTTCATACACTTGTGAAAGCATTATTGTAATACTATTGCGTTACATAAAGACAGAACATAAACTTTTAGTAGCCAAAAACAAAACCTTTTAAGAAGCGCTATATAAAAAACAGATTTTATTAGCAAAGGTAATTTTTAGACAGAGACTGAAAACACAAGAACACATTCCCTTTTGGAAGGCACGGGGAGATTAACTGATTTGCCCAGAATCACAGGATGGTGAGCCGACGCCGTGACTCAAACATGGTCCCCCAGCTTCCCGCTCGGCAGCTCTGGTCATTACGCCACATCCTTGTGCTTTAGGGCGATTGCCTACCGTCGTGTTGTGTGCCTATGCTCTGTTTTTGTACGGTTCTGTTGCAGAGAGGGCTTCTGTGCCCCTAATGTTGTGTGCAGTGTGCCACAGTGATGCAGTGCATCAGGTGTTGGTGTGGAAGGAGGGGGTCTGGGGACACAGTGAGGAGCAGCGGGTTATAGAGTTTACAGAAGTGTGCCTGGGGTGGTACTGTCCCTCTCATTCCTTAGTATGCGGCAGGCTGAACACTCTACGCGGGGTACCGCCTATAAATAATAAGACACCCCATAAATTGGCAGAACTGTTCCGATCTCAGACTCTCAAAATAAAACTCAAAAAAGTAGAGTTTCACTCTGAAAAAGTAAAATTTAGTGGCTCGTTGTTTTGTCAGTCAAAAAGCTGAGACACGGCGATAAATGGGATTTGCGCAAGATCACAGTTTTGTGAAGCGGATAACTCACACCTACCGATTCTTAAGGCCACAATTCCCTAAAGAAATGGGAATCCGACTTATTTGTAACTCGCAACCCCCTTTTCACCAGCGTAGAAGTCGAAGCAATAATTTGGGTTTCTGGGTAAGGTAGTGGTTTGAAGGACGTCAATGCGCTTCATGTATGATCCTTCACTATTGTCAGTTATGCAAAAATAACAACAACAAAACACAGCCGTAAAAGGAGCAAGAAACGCAACTCAAATTGCGTGTATTATTTTACTGCGTGCTCGCAAAGTCACACCGTGCAAGTATAACTGTGCTGATTAAACTCACAAAACCTCTGGGTCCTCAACCCCCTCTCATCACACACACTCGTGAAATCTCGGCCTCTAACTGCATAGTCTTACCACAGCACAAGTCAAACTTTAAGAAACCTGGCGAGCCGAGGAGTCAGGTGTTACAAGAACTGGTGAAAAGTGCGTGCAGTGATATCTTGAACACAAAGGGCGCTACACAATTGTCAACAACATAACAAACCGTGTCATCCCATTTCTCAGGCTGCTGTAGTGCATGAATCCTCCCTAACCGCAATCAGCTAATTTGACGGAAGTGTCTGCCTCGAGGAGCAACAGTCAGTAACAACTCTGGGTTTCCGGTGACATGCCCCCCTAAAATAAAAAACTTCACAAGTGAGGCGCTCTGCGTGTGTCACGGGACTGGACGCTAGGATCCGTGCCCCGTTAAGCGAGGACAGCCGTGCAGAGATGACAGGCCTAATGATTAGAAGCGGTGCACGTTTGTATTCGGCCTGCCCTAGTGTGGGATTTTATTTTGTTGCTTTCATGGAGCTTAGACTACGCTCCAGTCATTCTCTTTTGCAACTCCTTTCAAGTTAATGGTAGCTTTCAAAATGGAATAACCCAAGTAACAAAAAAATGGTGAAAAGAAAAGAGTGCTTACTGTCTTTTAAAGGACAGCGTGTAAAGCCGCCAGTAAAAGATCCAGTCCACGTGGGCGGGGAAAAAAGTGGACAGGGTGGTAACCAGGAGGGACTAAAAAGCCTCCGGGACAATCATAACACCCCATTTAGCATAATTGGTGACGCAAAATGACGCGCACCAATGGAAAACACGGGCGGAGCAGAAAGCGATCTTCTGAAATCGTATTGGTTCCAAGAAGCCCTCGCAGAGCGCGCAGCGCATGTGCGCTGCAACGCCAGGCGAGACCTAAAAACTGAATGGGGAATATTCTGAGTAAAAACTCCCATATTTTACCATGGAAGATCTCCCACTGAGTTAGGAATCATTTCTCCTATCTTCCCATGCTCATCTCTGATGGAAGCATGGTTTTGCCATGAGCCCTGCATAGGGAAACCCTTGCTTCATGATGGAGATGTCAGCCCGGCTGGTATCAGCATTCCCTCGTCCTGGACAGGAAACAAAACAGGAAGTGCTGGGAGAATGCTAACATTTTATAGCTCCCAGCTGAGGGTAGGTGGGGTTAGCCATAGCATTCCTGTTTTGTTTCCTGTCTTGAGGTGGGGTCAAACGTCAAAAGTGATGACTAAGACGAGGAAGGGGGACATAGAGGTAATGCTTGCCTTCCTTCTCTGCATAGCTCCACCCCTGCTTTAATGGTGAGTAATACAAGCCAGGATGCGGCACATCTACAGCTGATCCAGGCACTGACTTGGGCAATCCATGCCATTTACGAAATTGTTTTTTCCCAAGCATATCCACCTTTTAGCCTTTACTGGCCTGTTTTTTTCTTGTAGTGTTGGAGGTGCCTGGCTTCAATTCCTACCCTCTATTTGAACCTGTATATTTATTGCTGCACATCTGCAGAATTTTATTATTGTAATTACTTTTACTTTCTTTTATTTCACATTGTTACTTTAACTTGTTTTCCTTTCCTAGTAGAAGTATCTAGAGGGAAGCCTCACAATAGTCTTTGGAAGGATCTGGGCTCAAGTTTGTTTTTCTCTGCCCAGTCCGTTTTCTGTTTTCACTACAGGCAACCCAGTGTCCTGAACAACATGTTTTCCTTCTTTGCATAGCTCCACCCCTGCTTAATATATAAGCCCGTCTGTGTCTATCAGTAAACTGGATCGTTTATCCAAAACCCTGCTTCTTTGGCTTCTCACCTTGTATATTCGACAGCCACTCACAAATTTGTGAAACACAACACCGACTCAAGTGCCTCTCCTCCCTGGTCCCACCTTTTGAATCTAAATTTAATTGCCCTCATTGCAATTGCATCTTCCCCACTCCTGTCAAAGAGCGAATAAAGCCTATGCCTCCAGCTAAACTAACTTGCTACTTTCAAAATGTGAGATCCCTAACTCCATCACAAGATGGAAATCACATACTTTATCTCTTCATATTACATTGTCTTTTCCCTAGGGAACCGTGGATTTGGGACTCCTCCTCACTTGATATTGCAATAGCTGAGCCACCCAACTACTCTTCACTTCAATGGACCTCTCAGAACTGGAGGGGGTATTTAATTTATTTATCACTCTGCACGATTTCTCTCCATCACAGACAAGGATGTTTTATACCTTGCCGAAAACCTTCTATTAGATTAAGTCTCTCTACCACTTTTGCTTTTCAGGTGCCCTGTTATATCACATACCTGATACCACCTCCAGTTTTGTCCCCACTCTTGCAGATGCCCTCGCCCACTTTTTTATAAGTGCTGCCAATTTTACCATCTTAGGAGACTTCAACCTCCAGGGAGATGCCGTAGACCATCCAGAATCACTTTACATCGTCAATGTCTTATCAGCCCATAACTTGTCAAGAGCTCCATTCACACAGCACGTCATATTCTGGATCCTATTTTTACTAATTGTTTGGGTCTCTACCTTGCCTTTCTTCTTCCTCTAATGGGGTCCGACCATCTTGCTAACTCATTTTTTACCTAGACATTACCACTTTTAATATTTCTTTTTATGATAAGGCTTCCAATCCCTACTACAGATCCGGGAGCACAATTAACCATTCAGAGCTCTATCATATATTATCTAATTCAGTTCTTACTCTTTCTTCAGTTATGGGTGCAGATACCTCGACTCATCATTCTTGGATTGCAGTTGCCCTTGACTCTGTAGCATTTCTCAAAACTCTTCACTCTTGTGGTCTTTACTGTTCTGTACCCTGTTACACAGACAAACTTAGAATAGCCAAACACAAATGCAAACACTTGGAACTCGGTAGGAGGAAAGAATGTAGCCCTCACTCCAATAGTATCTCCATCTATGCTTTAGAAAAAATATAAAAGTGTCAAATCAGCTCGCATCTCCTTCTACAAAGCTAAAATAATTCAGACCAGCAACTCTACTGGAGAATGCTTAGGCTGTCCTGTTTAGGTGTTTATTTTTTGTAGGTTTCAGTGTTGTTTTCTCAGTGTTTTCCTAAACTTTAGAAATCAGTGCTTACCAGTGTTTATTTACTAACTCCCACAAAATAGAATATCTGTGTTTTTCCAGTGTTTACAAAACATGTTGTTTTTGCAGTGATTGGTATTTAGCACATATTTCATTTAAAGGGTATGAGGTGTTTTCCCATTGGCAGTGTGTCCAAGGGACTTATATTAGACTGTTTTAAGCATAGAAAGATCATGTATGGAACTCTCATTCACACACACATCATTACCCTATCTCACATTTCATTACCTCTCATGCTCACTCTGTCAGGACTCTGTCTGGCATACAGGGCTAATAATGGATTTAAAACATAAGAGTGCTATATTCAAATGTTTTAATAAACAATTACCTGAAACACAGTTGGAGGTAACTCGCCTACTCCCTAGTGAATATTGTGACATTATAGGGGTGGTTAACCAGCCAACTGCATAGTTTCTTGTGAAACTTTTAAAATTATGAATTACACCAGATTAATTTGCAGCCCTGCATTCAAAGGCACCTGAAACATGATGCATTAAGAATGCTTGCCACAATATTTCTGCACGCCTTGCCTGGCTACATTAAGGTGGTGCCGCTGTTGTGTGGACATTCGTAGCTGCCACATGCCCCCAATACAAATGTCTCACTTTAAGTCACTTCTGACCTTTTAACAGACACCACATTGTATTCTGTGACTTAAAATGTTTCTGATAACATTGTAAATATGGGCTCAAAACCCTCAGCAGTAATGTGCAGTTGGGTAAAAAGTCAGGATTAGTTGAAGGTATCACACATAACAATGGGACATCTTGAACATATGAATTGAGTTGGTAGGTGGAAAGTCTTCTGTCGTGTTTTCACCACTATCTTATGTGCATAGTGACAGTACTCTTTTCACAGGTACCTGTCATTATACCTTCCATTGGATGTTGAAACCCTGGGGTGCTTGTCAGGTGACTCACTATCAATTCTGACATGTGAAAGTGGTCTGATATATCAAAGGGTTTTTCTTCTTCTCTGTCAATGGTAAATGTTATAATACATATTGGCCAAGATTCTTATGAGTCACCCATTTTACCAAACAGTGAAATAATGAAACAGTCAAAAGATTAACTATGATTTTAATATTCCCAGATTGTCTACAGTGCATACAATAATTAGATCAAACCTAAAACATGCTTATGATCCCTGCACCTTTAATCGAAACACACAAATCTGGAGGAAACAAAAGGAAGACGAAACAATATTTTAGTGACATCCCTAAATAACAAAATTCAAGCAGAAGAATCTTAGACCTGCCTTTTTTGCTACTACCTTGTATAACAAAGTTACATTGTGTTGGCTCCTTCAGGAAGAAATAAAAATGGCCCTTTCTTGCCCATTTTCCTTTCTTTGAATGGCATTTTAGCCTTTGGTTGTACAGGTGTTTTTCAGCGTTTATATGTTTACACTGATAAGAGCTGTTTCCCTTATGGAGGGGTTTTATCAGTTATTATAGGTTCAAACCTAAGACAATGTAGCCTAAGAGTGCTTCACACTAGCTAAATTCTTTTATGAAAAATTGACATATGTTTTTTTTTCAATCTTTCTTCTTCCTGTACTCCTCAGAATGATTGCTTGCAAGTGTACCAAGATTCATACCCTGCTCCTGTTTCCTGACATTTTACTCCTATTTCCATTGAAACTATTCAATATGCCCACACTTCTATAAAACCAGGATGTCCTTTTGATCCCTGTCACACCGAGATATAGTGCCTGCAGCAGATGTTGACTGACTTTGCTAATGGATCTCAAATCTCTCACTCATGGCAATGTATCTGAGACATGGAAACAAGGTATAGACCCTCTTTTATTTATGACACTCACTGCAGAGCTTTCTGTATTTATTAATTTCTACCAAATTTCTCTTCTTCCTCTCCAAGCCAATATTTTAAAAAAAGAAGTCAACCGCCAAATCTCTACTTTAATTGAAACACACAACTTTACAATCAGCTAGCACCAACCGGCGCATATTACCTTGGGTCAGACGTGTTCGATTGGGTGGTGTTGGGAGGGAAAAGTCCTCTGCATGGTAAGAGACGTGTACCCCTGCTCTAACTGCCCAACTGTACTGTTGTCTGGAACCCTAATGCTGATTTCTTTGTCATCGGCGAACACAGATTATGCGTGTGCCATGACACAGGCCTGTCTCATGGACTGAGGTCTTGTTGGACTGGGAGGAGTGCCCAAAGTGCTGCCCTCATAGAGGTGGAACCATGCCACCTTCACCAGGAGTTAAGCAGCACACGTGCAGTGGTGGCAGCATACTATGTAGTGATCAGTAGTAGTGAACAGGTCCTTTTTACCCTGTGTCACTGGAGTGAGGCCTACAGACTCACTCACTTTTTGTTAAAGTTCTGCTGCAGTGTGCTTAACTCACACCTGACTTGCATCAGGTAGATCTGGAAGGGCGGATGTGATGGAAACATGCTGAGTGTATGTGTGCTTACAAGAAGTACAATACACAAGGGGTGAAGTGTGGTACAGTGCGCCGATGATAATAGTGCATATGCTGCCAGTGTGTGCTTTTAATAGGACACTCTGGCACAATACAGAAAGGCTGCAGTACTGAACAGTGCTTGCAGACTGAATGCATTTGCTGCATGTAGTTATGCTTGTGGTGGCATAATACATAAAGATAACAGTGCTGTGCAGTTATTTGCTTTGGATGTACACTGAGTGCAAGTGTGCCTGCCCTGGTACATTACATAGACGACCTTAGGTTCCATTTTGGGAAGCCCAGGCCTGCCTGGTGAAAACATGAGGAGTAGAGGAATCCCCCCTCCCCACCCAGACAGATTTGTGTATTGTTGCATTCCTGTAAGCTGGGAGGAACATGCACTGGAGGATGGGACAGCCAGGCTCTCTATGAACATTTCAAAGAGCTCTTTGATTCAATGATAAATCACAATGAAGGGCCCTGGACACATCTCAGGAAGAGAGAGAAAGGGCTGATACGAGAATCATAAAGATTCGGGTTGGGAACCTGGGATTAACCTTTTGATGCACATATCACTGTGGCTGACCAGGTGAAAACTCTGGTCACTCCCATGAATCTTGGTGTGGGTTAATCAACTTTGGAGTGCTGCCTGTTGTGACAGACATCTTTCAGGAGGAAGAGGAAAGGGAAACAATGTCCACTACAAAGAAGCAGAACCCCAAAATAAAGCTTCAAAGACCCTGAAAATAAATTGCATTTTGTGTTTTGAAATGGACTATAAGTAGGGGAGTTTGAGACCCCAAACTTTGGACCTGGACCTGCTGATCTCCCTGCTGGATGAGGGGACATCACCCAGGGAAATCAAGACCACATGCCCTGGAGCCTGGAGCACCAGCACCTGCCTGCTTGCCAAGACCAGTGTGTCCTGTGAGGAAGAGGAGAGCGTTGGACGGAGCAAGGTCCAGGGGGGAGCCCTATTGTGAGGACTCCCTGTGTGAGATGTGAGGAGTCCACTCTTGCACTGGTCGGGCCATAGCCCATGTGCTGGATTGTTTCGGTGACCCTCGTGTGTCAGGTGGGGCCGCCATGGACTGAGCAGAGTAGCGAGGGTTGTGTGGAGGGTGCCAGGTCTGCACGACCTCATGGTGGGTGGCCCCATGTGCCAGAGAGGAGGCCACCATGAGCATCAACACCAGGTCAGCATAACTGGACTTATGAGTGCCGTGGTGGTGAACCCATATGCCAGGATGGGCTGCCGGAGATGCTGAGACCAAGGATTCAGGCTGTCACCCGGTACTGAGAAAATGCTGCTGTGACCAAGGTGGGTCTAGCCCGCATTCTGTTAACTGCACCGAAGGAGGCCCGAGGACCAAAGGACATGGCCGAGCAAGGAGATCAACCCCCCCATGAAGTGTGACTTACCGTGCAATCACTGGAGCGGGAACATCCCCGATTGCTAGAACCAGCTGGTAGTGTGGCTCAGAGGGGAATGTATGCACCTGCCATGTTTCGCTGTGTGTGACTGTGCACAGTCCAACTTTGCCTATCCAGAGCCGGACAATGCGCGTCGCTGAAGGGTTCCATACTGCTGGAGCTGGCAAGCCATGAACTGGGCCCTGGGGACATTCTGCTATTGGAAGTGTGACGCCATAGACTTTTGTGACTGATCTTTCTTTTTTTTTTTTTCAATTTTTTTATTTTAGCGAGGTGTACACATATAAATTGGAAAGCAGACAAATATTATACATTCAAATAAGACAAAAAAAAAATAAAAAAAAATTAATACTTAGGCAAAAACAATCCGAGACCATCTATAGTCAATTAGAAAACATATCATATTAACATTCGAGGAAATTCCAAATACGATTAAATCTTATCATTGAACGAATAGATCGAGTTTTGGCTAATGCTCGTTCCTTTTCATAAATATCCTTCATAAGAATCAGCCAATCAAAAAATGAAGGTGGATTAGAATTAATCCACTCTCTAGCTATACATAGACGGGCTGCCACTAATAGAATAGACATTAGGTTTCCCATATAAGGATCATCACATATCTTATACCCCAGCATTATTTCTTTGATCGATATAGTTAAATCAAGATTCAGCTGTAGACCAATATATTGTGTGACTCTTTCCCAGAACTCTGATAATTTAGGGCATAGATAAAACATATGAAGGATATCAGCCGCCTTTTGACCGCATTTAGGACAGATTGTTCTATCCATACTTCTACTGCCTGGTACTTGTGTTACTAGTTGCCATTTTGTTATTTTGTCTGGAGTATAATATAACATGCAGATAGTTCGAAACTGTTGTAGCTTTAGACTTACAGAATGTACTGAGTTATTTAATTTGTCTAGAGCCATTGTGATTTCAGATGTTTCTATATCCATATTCAAAGTCTGATTCCATTTATTTGCTAATTCGCTAAGATCAGCACTTTTAACACTCCACAAATGTCCGTACATTGTACTAATTCTAATTTTGTGAGCAGGATTTAAAAAACAAGTAAGGACTATATGAGAGTGCGGCAAATGCATTAGTTTTTGTTTGAAGAAATAGTCTCTGAGTTGCAGATACTTAAAAAATGACTGATGTGGGAGACCAAAAGATTGTTGTAATGATAAGTAGGTGGAGAAGCCAGAGTGATCATATAGCTGTCCCAATCTATCAATACCATGTTTAGCCCAATTGGAAGCAGATCCGTCATGAAATATATTTGGAAGAGATGGATTGTTCCATAGTTGAAAATATTCATGTCTAACAAGGTCATCAAAAGTAAGCGATAGATAACAAAGAATTTCCTTCCAAATACATACAATGTCCCTTATAGTCTTAAATCGAACTCTTTTATAGTAATTAGGGTCGTTAATCCTATACAAGAACATACGATTGTCATTACCTAAAGCTAAAGTAAGCCCATAATATGAGAGCTTATCAGTTAAAAGGCTTTGTATACGTCCTGTAAATGCTGCCCAGAAGTACAATTTAAAGTCAGGAAGTTGCAAACCCCCAAATTTATAAGAAACTTAAGAAGTTTTATCGATCGACGAGCTTTTTTATAGCCCCAAATAAAACTACTGATTGCACCCTCTAATTTATGAAAAAATAATTGGGAACCCGTAAAGGAATCGCCCGAAACAGATATAAAAATTTAGGTAGAATGATCATTTTAATTATATTAATCCGGCCAATAATAGTTATGGGTAGCTTATTCCAATTCTTAAACTGTTTAATTACTGTCTGTAACAATGCTCCATAATTTAATTTCCAGATTTGGTCCACATTTTTAGTGATCCTAATACCTAAATATGTGGCCTCTGTACAAGTTCCACGAATAGATGTATCAGGTGGCAGATTATGTATTATTTGTGTTTTACTTATATTGAGCTTATAGCCCGAGAAAAGCCCAAAATGTTTTGCTTCTTCCTTTATTATATCAGCAGTAGTTACTGGGTCTGATGTAAATATCGCAATGTCATCCGCATATGCGGCTACTTTAAGTTGATACGCACCGTTATTGAATGGGGTGATATCTACATTTTGATTCAATGTTTCGATAAAAGGCTCGATATAAAGAGCAAAAAGTAGAGGAGAAAGTGGACACCCTTGTCTCGTACCACGTTGTATGCAGAATATCTTAGAATTCAGATTAGCATATATTAACTTGGCCTGCGGGTTAGTATATAGTGCCTTAATCCAGTTCATAAACCGATCTGGTATTGCATTATTACGTAGTATCTGCCACAATGCATCCCATACCACCCGGTCGAAAGCTTTCTCAGCATCTAATAGAATCATCCCCATGGTACTCGATGTTTTATGAGCGATATCAAATGCAGTTATAGCCGTATTAACATGTGCGGTAGTATCCCTGCCTGAAATAAATCCGTGTTGGTGTTCAGATACCAGATCTGGCATATATGATGCCAGACGATTTGCCAATACTTTAGAGAATATTTTAGCATCAGTATTTATAAGGAATATTGGTCGATAAGACCCACATTCATCTGCACTCTTCCCTTTTTTAAGAAAAAAACAATATTAATCACATCCCAAGAATCAGGAACTTGCTTGCACTCAGCTATCTGGTGCATCACTTCTTGGAACAGTGGGAGAATTAAAGTTTTAAAAGTTTTATAAAACTCCAGTGGTAGGGCGTCGTCTCCGGCTGCTTTGCCTAAAGGCAGCGCAGCTATAGCAGTTGCGATTTCATCTTCTAATATATCAAGTTGTAGGTGTTCTATAGCCTCTGGATCCAGAACAGAGGGCCTCAATGATTGTAAATATTCTTCAGCCACCGCTGAATCATAATTTTCTGACAGAGCATATAATTCCAAGTAGAATTGATAAAATTGCTCCAAAATTAGATTAGTCGAGTTGTATATAATACCATCTTTGCCTTTAATTGAGTCTATCCTGGTTTTAGCTTTCTTATCTGCTACCTGATAAGCCAATAAGCGACCGACTTGATCCCCGTATTCATATCTATTCATTCGACTTTTATTATAAACAGCAGCCACTTTCTCTTTAAATCGCCGGGTCATAAGTGCCCTTGTACTTATTAATTCAGAATATATAGCTTCTTTATTTAACCCATTCGCCATAATCTCTTGAGCATGTAGCAGCTCCAATTTTGTTAGATTATTGCATAGCTCCTTCTCCCTCCCTTGAATAGCTTTATTCAATTGATAAATATATTGCTGTGTAGATCCTCGAATCACAGCTTTCATTGTATCCCATATTATAAAAGAAGAAGCAGTGCCTATGTTGTGTTGTAAATAATCAGTAAGAACCCCTGTAGTACGAGAGATATATTCGGGATCACATAGCAAATGCCTAGGAAATGAAAAAGAGCGAGAACACTTGTCCTCTAAGGAAAATTGCAAGTATATTAATAGAGGGTTGTGATCAGATGTTATTCGCGGGCATACTTCGATATCTATTCTCCCTAAAAGGGAGCAATTCACCAGGATTAGATCAATTCTAGAGTAATGTTGATGAGGTCTAGAATAATACGTGAAGCCAGGTTTAGTTGGGTATAATGTACGCCATACATCAGCCATCCCATGAAGTCGGGCCATTTCCAAAATTGATCTTCTAACTCTATTCATTCTTGGAGAAGCATACCGATTAGATGAATCCATAGAGTAATTTAAGGTACAGTTAAAATCCCCTAAGATTATGATTTCCCCCTGCCAATCCAAAAGCTCCATCATTAGCTTCTCGAAGATAGTAGGATCATCTTGGTTTGGACCGTATAGTGCACATAGGACTAACTTCTTTTGTTAATCTCCAATTGTAGAATTACCCATCTACCACCTGGGTCAGAGGCTTTTTCAAGTTTTTTGCATATAAAATGTTTGTCTTTAAGGATGGCTACGCCTCTGATTGTTGCACCCTGTGAGGTACACTCAAGCATTTCTAATCCAAGCTGTTTAAACAAGCCCCTATCTTTGTATGCTAAATGTGTCTCTACTAAGACCACCAGATGTGGTTTATGTATCCTTAGCTCCTCCCTCACCAAGCACCGTTTACTAAATGAGTTTAGCCCAGCCACATTCCAGCTTATGCACCTGATTAACCCCATTGCATGTATTTGAAAGTCTTCGGGCACACATTAAGTTTCCCTAAAAAAAGTTTTTAAATTTAGTTTTAAAGAGAGCATCTTTTCAAGTGATTGAATAGCCAATTTAAATAAGTTATTCTTATCTTTACGGATTCTGCAGTTTATATCAATGTTAATCATATATTTTGATTTAGTCTGTACACCCCTTAATTTACACCCCCAGCTCCATTGTTTGCCGACACAAAGTCCCTTAATCATCAGTAATCCTTGCCCTACCCTTCCCCCTCCCCAACCTTTCCTCAACCTATGAGGAGTAACCCCCCTCCCCACCCCGTATCCTGAAAAAGGAATCACCCCCACCATCTTGCTGTCGTTCACAGACAGCTAAGGAGGCAGCGCCACTGTGAGTTTCTCCCAACAATATTTAGTAAAATATAAATTGTAAACAAAAACAATAAGAATTAGGAACCAATTTTAGCCATATGTCCATATATCCATAGTCACTGTTCCGATTCATCCTAATTATAATTACTCCCAGATCTAGAACTTATAGTCTGAGACCCCAAATCCCAGAGAGGGAGTACAAAGAAAAAGATATTTATATTCTGCTTCCTTATTTCAGATTCCAAAGTGATTATTTGGAGCCTTGTTGAGCTTGTTGAGCTTTGGTGAGTGCCAATTTTGCCTCCTGATCTGAGAAATAAAGCTGCGATCTACCATCCTTAATAATCTTCAATCGAGCTGGCTCTTGCAAATAGACCAAGGCTCCGAGAGCTTTCCAAGAGTCAATAAGTTGTCTCATTCTCCACCTTTTGTCCATTGTTATTTTACATAAATCCGACCTTGCGACAATAGAGAATGACTCAACTATGATTGGTGTAGAGGGTCGAGCTTTGATTGCGATTGCCTGACGTAACAAAAAATTGCCTATGTTGATAAGTATTGGTCTTGGACGTCGTGGGTTAAGCTGTGCGCCTTGGTTTAAGAATATAGGTAATCTATGAGCTCGTTGAATTTGAGAATCCCAGTCCCAATCTGATAGGTCAGGGAAAGTCTTCTGAAAGATTCGAACTATGAACTCACGTGAGTCTGACCCTTCGCTGCCCTCCGGAATCCCAAATATTCGCAGGTTATTCCGGCGCTGCCGATTCTCAAGGTCCTCGACCTTTAGCTGAAGAGCGTTAACTTGTGTATCATGCTCTTGAAGTAGTTTAGTTGAATGTGAGACTGCATCCTCATTATCCGATATCCTTTGCTGAAGGTTAGTCATCTCAATTGTAATTGCTGCCATCTTATCAGTTACTGCCACCATAGCCTGCTGTATATTAACGTTGTCTGCCCTAAGCTGAGTAAAGTGTTCTTGTGCTTCAGCTCTTTGAGTTAATAATGCTTGCATGATTGATGCTAATGATGGTTCTAGTACTTCTGATGAGCCTGATATATTTGTGGTGGCTAAAGAAGTCGTTGGGCCAGGGGCATCTCTCATAAGATGCATAGTGCCAGTATTAAATAATCCAGTGATATCAGAGTTCTCATTGGCGCTGCTAATCCCAATAGTATCACCTGATATATCATGCCCCATCTGCTGAGGAAGTGGAAGGTATTGAGTACCGGTAGTTGCCAGATTTTCCCCCAAAACCGGGCCAGAGCCAGATAGTCTCGATATAATTGCTTTTACTTCCCCTTTTGAGGTCACCCATTTGCGCAGAGGGCTGTGTTGATTCCTAGTTTTGGCTCTTACATGTATTGCAGATGTTGTACTTGCTTGTTTCTGGGTCATATTGCTGTTGCAGTTTGATTCAGAAAGATTTCGACTGAGTTTGCCTTGTTTATTTGTTTTAACATTGCATTTCTTTTTTACCGACTGCACTGACTGAGCTGGCTGTAATGTTAATGCTGGTTGCAGGACATTAGTCTCATTTTCTGAATATATTGATATATCGTTGTTAGTTATTGAGATTGGAGATAAGGATATCTCATCAATAACAGCATCTGTGGGCAATTCAGCACTTTCCTTACTCTGTTGAGTTATTAGATCAGCTGTGGGCATCTCAGAGATTTCCCCTTCCCTTTGTGCTTTAAAAAGTTCTCTTGTCCCTCCTTCTCCCTGCATTGATTCCAAATCTGAATTTGCCACAGCTGGAGTGTCTTTCTCATATCGAGGAATAGCTTCGTTATTTCTAGTTAACGCATTTTGCCCATTATCAAAGGTAGATTCTGCAGTTATTTCCGCCACTGCTGCCGATTGATCTATTAGCAGTGCGAGTGCCGGCATAGCCACAGGCGAGATTAAACCAGCTAAAACAGGCACGCCATCCATAGATATAGAGCTAAGGGAGCCCCCTATAACAGCGCTATGATCGCTAGGATTCAAAGACAAATATTCGTTTTCATTACCGGTTACTTTCTGCGGTATAAGCGCCAGAGTTCCATTCTCCCTGGCGTCCTCAGACCGCATCTCCAGCGCCTGTGCTGCCTCTCCGAGCGTCCATCGCCGCTGCTCCCTTCGGTGATTCCCGCCTTGATTCAGGTGAGCCCTGTAATCCGTGATGCACCATCTCCAGCACCGCCTCAGCCATAGCGGATCCCGGTGTAGTCATACCGAGCTCTTTGGCTTTTCCGGAATGAAGCAGCTTCATTATCGGTCTTCCCACACGGATGGTTCCTTTTTTTATTATATTTTCGTTCTTCTCAGCACTCGCATTACCTGCGGCAGCAGCCGCTGCACAAGTGCGCGTTACACGTCCGTGTGACTGATCTTTCTAAAGGAATCAGAGGGGAGAACTCTTGAGTACAGCATAATAGCTTTCAATGCCTGGATGTGGTAATCAGTGAATGGGGAATAACATCAAACCCGTTGCACTAACGCTAGTAGGGCAGGGAGTGGTCTGACAACTACGAGAGCCCTGACCTGAAGGGGGATTGTGTTATTGCTTTTGAATGTTGTTTACCTTTGCATGTGTAGAGTTAGAATTAAAATACTTATTTATTTTTAAGTAAAAACAAGCATTTGACTGGGCATTGGCTTATTGTTTGCACTACTTGCACGCTGAGTTATGAGTGGCATTCACTGATCTGTATCTGAGCTTCCCCCCAAAGGAGCCTTGACTGCTCGACTAAATCTACATGAGAGTCAGGTGCAGAAGGGGTGGTTGACCCAGTTGAGCAGGATCCATAGTAGGGTGGGCCTCTGGACATCGGGAGTAAAAGGCCTCATCCACCACAGTTGGGCCACGTAACTCCTGCTTGCCCCGCGGCCCTCTAAAACGGGTTCTAACAGGTGGCCACTCTTTTTGTTTCATTTCTTCTAGCCAAACATTGGAACTCCCTTCTCCATGAACTCCACTCTGTCAACCTGCAGTCTTTCAGGAAAAAAATGAAAAATTATCTTTTCTAACTTCTCCTAAACTGAATTATCTACCCTCTCTAGCCTCATTGCCATGATGTCCTTTGGGTAACAGTTTGTGCTATATAAATCAATAATTAATTAATTAATTAATTCACATAGGCAACCTGATGGAGACAATTAACTAAAGCATAGCAACACACTTGGACATACTAAGATAGCTTGCAGTGCTACTCAAAAAAGCTGCACTTGTCCTATGTTGCAGAATCTGCGCTTAACATGCCACAACATCCCAGATGCAACAAGGATCATTGTCTACATTTGCCATGTGAGGTGGGAGCGATTCCAGTGTTTTACGCATAAATGCTCACTATCATGACACACAAATCATAGGGACACTGGAGTTTAATGGCATGGTGGTGTCTGTAAACACCCGTGAGGTTATTGTAAACTGTGACTGAGCAGTCACACATTCAAGCCATTACACATTTTCTGTACATATCTACTAGAGACATTGGAAACTTGCTGGAACAGTCAACATCCCCAAGCACACAGGACCATGGAACCAGCACACCAAATGTGTGCCAAATGCAACTCAGGATCACGACAATCTGACACCAAATCCCAACTCAATGCAAATCCACAACTGACTCTCATGGAATGCTCCCTCAGCAGCCTAGAATATGCAATTTACTTTGAGGCATTAGAATTAATGCTCAGCATTCCCCCTCAACTACATGGGAGTGGATAGATGGGCAGGATGATGCAGTGGATGAAGAAGGCATGATACAGGAAACTATTGGTGATGATCAGCCCTAGTGCAGGAATGGGAATCTTGTTTCCTTCAACATTGCATATTTCTCAACTTATTGGCACACCACGGCCACAGGTGTCAGCATATGAGTGAGCACTTTGTCATTCACTCCCACAGTTCACATGTGGGTGACTGGTGTAGTACTTCTACAGTTACTGGCAGCTCCACATGAATAAAATAGTCTATCCCATGCTTCAGTTATAGTCAGAAATGCTTGTGCAACGTAGATGGACTTGTAAAAGCATTTCAAGTTGACCTTTTAAGGACAAACCTCCTTGAATGGTAAAGAAAGCTGTGCAGCCCTGTCCATGATAAACTTCTACTGGGCTGCCCTCTGTTTTCTAGACCTACCAGACTCATCGATCTGCTTAAACATGGCAGGTGGTTGATGATTTTCAGGAGCAGAGTAGAAGATTCTGCTGTTTGGGGATGGACACAAAGTCATGGGCAGCTCCAGTTCCTTTTAACGGCCATGGGTGATACTGATAGCTGGTGGCAGATGATTCTAGTGCAGGGTTACGTGCCCTCGGCACCCTTTGTGTGGAGATGCCCTATGAAAGCTCTCCTGTAAAATCCACACTGGGGTTCTACTTTCCCTCCTTAGTGTGTGTGTGGCATGCTACATGTTTTTTATATGACTGTGAGATGGGTGCATGCTGATTGGCATCCAATGGAACCATAGTGACTGCACAAAATGGTAGTTCAGGTTTAGGCTGTCCTGGTCCATCTAGTTAACATGATCGTTGGCATGCTGTCTGCCCCTGGAACCTTAGCTCTGGCACTCAGTATTTGTCTAGTGGGATGGGGGATTTATAACCACATTCTGCTAGCCAGAACATCAGCCCTGCTACAGTGCACGTGCTCCACTCTTCCAATTGATGTTTCACCGGATGTCGCCTATCAACCCAGAGCCCTTGTCTGACAGAGTGTGGTATTGGTAAGTATAATACACATGCCCTTACCAGTTGATACCAGTCTCTCCTATGCCCATCAAGAAAACCTGGGAAAATGCACTTTCCAAGATTTGAAAAGTGTTTCATTTTTAAAAGGTCTTATTTTTTTGATCCTGGTTGTCCACAGTGCCTCAAGAAGCGATATAAAGTGGACCCATTCAGCCACCGTATCCGGACTGCGAGAAGAAACCTGTTGCATCAGCCCACAAAGACGTTTGCTAGAATCAAAGTGCTGCTTGTGACTGGTTCCTTTTGTGTTAGGCCCAGGCATAGTACTCCAGAAGAAGCCCTGGTGAAGTGATATGCCAGGTAAAGGAAGAAACCTTATGGTCCGGTATGTGGAGAGGAGCATTCCCCTGATAAGGAAGAAATTAAAAGAGGAAACTGTATTGTCGGGTATGAGGAGAGGAGCATTCCCCTAATCAGGAAGAAAAAAGATCAACGCTCAGCTGATTGAAGCCACGTTGGAAGTCATCTCTAGCCAGAGATCCACCTCAGAGAAGAGGACATTGCAGCCTAGCTGGCTAGAACCAGCTAAAGGATATCTTGAGTGATCAATGGGTTGAGGACCAACAGAAAGCATCTACTCCTTGTATTAGTTTCTCAGTGACCCTGGGTGTAGAGCTGTACAACTCATTGTATTTGATATCAGGTGGCTGAGAAGCCAAAATAAAGAGTCCTGAATGTAAAGTCACCTATAACTCCATCATCTAAAATGAAGGCTCCCTGTTTTCCATTTTTACTGAATTTTACAGATAAATACAGACAGAAACCCATTTATTTTCTTGTTTGTATTTATTTTTAAATGTGGATAAAAACGGAAATTGGGTGCATTTTTAGTGATTCTAAATAGACTTTGCCATGACTGCCAAGCCAATAACTGTGTGGATTGATGGGTAAGGGGGTTAAAAAAAGGAATTTTAGTAAAGAGGCTTAAACAGCAGTAGATATGCACAAGGCTGATACTGAAATGTGCATATTTTCATATAAGTGCATTGATTTATCTTCTGCGGGTGTTCACAGCACTGAAACCTGGCAGGCATTCAAGCATGACTGCATATTTATTGGTTAAATAAATGTGGAAATATACCAGTTCCAGCTATATTTTTTCACAAAACCCATAATAAATATGGATAAATACAGATAAAGTTGACAAAAAATAAATATGGATAAATAAAGACGGAAATGTCAAAAAAATAAATACCATAAAACCGGGAGCCCTATTTAAAATGAACATAGGCTATAGGTGTCAGGCAGTCATAATCATCAAGTCGCATTTGCCAGCCCTCAAACTTGAGAAACTATTTTTTTAAAGGAGTCCACTAGATAGTTCCTCAAATCCACATACCCATATCTTGGTCCACCTGGGTAGCAAGATGACAAATAGGCAGGGCCTTTCCTGCTGCAATATTGTGCATCCATATCCTGCGCTGCCAATGTAACGTGATAACCAAACTTCTCTCTTTAGCCTGGAGCACTAAACATCCTTACACTGTTTTTATGTGCAAAATACAGTAGTCCATAATGATAAAAAGGTCTTACAAGAGCAACCCACATGTTCGACCAGGCACCCAAAACATCATCTCAGCATGGCATTGGCAGGCTCAATAATTCCAGTGTGGTTAGGTTTTCATTATAGTACCTCTGCTGGGAGAGGGCATTAGTGCGACAGAAGGCCATGAGGCACGCCAGCTTTATATGGTCACCTGTGCAAAATTATTTTGTGCTAGTGACCCTATGTTGTGTTACAAGGTGATACAAATCTCAGTGCCAATTTCATGCAAGGAAAGTGCATGCGCATACAAACATGATTGAATAATAAATATTTAGGCTGGGGAAAGAAGTGCATTTGTGTGACTTTGTGTACATGTAAGAAAATAGGTATGTATCACCAAGCAGCATTTTATAGCACCTTTCAAATAAATTGACAAAAGAAATGTAGGTTTTACAGCCATTTTTGATACAACACTTGTGAAATATCCTAATATTTTATTGGTGTGCCTGCCCCTCCTTACGCTTTTTGGGGTATTCGCCCACAACGAAATCTTTGAAATAATGAGGCAAACAGTGGACTTTTTTTTGTAAAGTCAATGGTTTTACAGAACGTTTTCGATTAATCTATCCAACCATCCATCCATCCATCCATCCATCCATCTATCTATCTATCTATCTATCTATCTATCTATCTATCTATCTGTCTATCTATATTTCACTTACTTTCACCTTCTCATTCTGCTCATCCTAAATAGATTCTCTGTCATATATTAAGACTGAGAATATACTTGGAATGGGCAAGAGCGCAAGGGCAAAAACCAGTGGCGGCTGGTGACATTTGAAAGTGGTGAGGCGTAAAATTATTATACGATTGAATTATTTATCATTTAAGAAATTGCCAATATTTATGAGGTATAAAGGACAATCTTTGCGTATGCTGATGTTATCATTTGCCCATATTAACTTTTTGAACACACTGATACACTTGTAATGGTTTTAACTATACAATAAATACATTCATTGACTGTGCAGTGAAACGTACAAACAAAACGGGCATCACGCAGAGAGAATGTCGTGGTAAAACAGATAACAGATAATTAACTTAATTTATAGTGCAGAGATAAAAGAGTTCTTTGTATTTGCATTTTGAAAATTAGTTTAAGTCGACCATCCAATTCATAAATCATTTAAACTGAGGAGTGAGTGGTGTGTGTGGGTGTGTGCGTGTGTGTATACATATATAGTAAAGGATGCACGGCCACGAGGCATCTGTGTCTATAGTTCACTCCTGATTTCAGAACTTTCTCCAACTTTTTCGATGTTACCTTGTGTTAACTATCACTAAAGAAATCGCTGATGATTTCATATATGACAGGGGAAATATATTTTGAATAATGAAATGCACAACACGATAAACAGAACACTGTGCACTCACCCAGCACTGCATAGATATGCCATATATTTGGGTAACATGTTAACAACACATGCGTGCCAGGCAGGGTGTCATGGCAGCCATGGCCCGGCCGTCACAGACCAGTGCCAGGCAGGGTGTCATGGCAGCCATGGCCCGGCCGTCACAGACCAGTGCCATGCAGGGTGTCATGGCAGCCATGGCCCGGCCGTCACAGACCAGTGCCAGGCAGTGTGGTGATGGCAGGCCATGGCCCGGACGTCGCAGTGCAGTGTCATGCGCTGCACGATGAACAGTGCGCTGGCTCGTCATGTCCAGGGACTCACAGTGCTGTGCCATGAAAACAATGGAGCAGGCTATGTCACTTGGGCATTCGCAATGCATTGTTTGCTGCTGTGCACTGCATGCTCACTGTAGAACCCCTTGTGTGCTTCTAAATAGGATGCTGTTTTGCATATGGGAGGCTGATGAGAAATGGCACGAAAAATGCCGGGCGGCAAACCCGCCGAGCGTGTACCGTACCATGTATGAGAGATCTGAAAGGGCTTGGAGGTCTTTGCGGCCGACTCCGTGATAATGTTTACGGATTATAAACATGGCCATGCGATTAAATATAACTTAATTGTGTAATTTGGTGGATATGAAGAAAACTGACGTGTGTAGAACCATAACACGGTAGTCGTTTCTTTTTCTTGATTTAGCAAGTAGTACCAATCTCCTCTCAACTAATCCCGCTGTCTGATCGACGCACCTAACATGGATACCCTCCCCTCCCTTTAGTACACCCTTTGCCGACTACCCCAGCCCACTGATTTCGTTGCACTGGTTTCTGCACCCCCCGTCTACTTTGCCGAATTATGACACAAAGAAAGATCAGACCAGTTGGCACTCAGTCGCGGCTCGCAATACAGGGGGGAGGGGGGGGGGAACAAAAAACAAAAAATAAATAAAACTTACCTGACAGGCGGTGACCGAGTCCCGCACCGCCTCTGCTCCTGGACAGGAACAGGCATGCTCCCTCCCCTCCTGTAAGCCAATCACAACGCTGCAATGGCAGCGTTGTGATTGGTGTGGAGTCCCGGACGGCGCCCAGCCGGGCGCCTGTAGGGAGGCCATTTTCTCTATGTAGGCTGCATGCAGCCTACATAGAGAAAATGTAGAGTGCGCATGACTGCTTTGGTCGGCCCCAGGGCTGACCAAACAGTCAGGGCACTCAGAGTGGTGCAAGCCACTCCTCCCTGACCCGCCCACCCGTCCGCCCCCAGCCAGGCATACCCTCCCGCCTGCCCCCAACCAGGCATACCCCTGCCTTCTGCTTTTTCACAGCGCGAGGAGCAGAAAATAAAATGGTATTTAAAATACCATTTTATTTTCTGCTTCTCGCACTGCGAGAAAGCAGTGGGGCGGCGCTCCAACGCCCTAATGGAGCGGCTGCCACTGGCAAAAACAGACAAGGGAAGGTTGCAGGGAAACACACGCGTTTGATGCACCCTTACTTTGCAGAGGACTTGTACATTGATGGAATGTTAACGGTCTGCAACTACAAAGTGGATGTTTGTTTGTTGCCTTGAGTGCGACATGTGGACAGCCCTGTGAAATCTGCAACAACGTAATGTGGCTGTGCTACACGTTGCCTGCTCACCGCAGTGTGCGGCACAGTCAAGTACTGCTGTATGTGGTTTGTGGGACAATAAAAGGCTTGTAGGCATAGGGATTAGATTGGTTGGGGAATACCAGCAATAATGCTCAGGACGTCAATACGCTATCAATTGCCAATTCCCTACAACTACTCGGGCTCACCCCCAGGATTCTGTGCCTCATACATGTGGCAGGTCACACACTAGACTCTATCTTTTAAAACCTTGGACGCCTGCAAGATCATCAACTCCGTCCTCTAGTATGGTCCTGTGACTTTCTAGTGGAATTCTCTTTTTCCATCTCTTCTCCACCCAGCGTGGCCATTTAATCCTGCCATGCTCTATTCACAATTGGTCAATAGTCACGCTCGCCGTCTATCAGTAGCCTTGGCTATAAAAACGATGCTTCCTCTGCTGTTGTAACTTTTAACAGCTGCATACTAGATGCTCTTGATGAGATAGCACCCCTAGAGCAGTTCTGTTAGACCTGCAGATGACCCTTAGCACCTTTGTATGTGGAGGATCCCAGATAGACACATTTGAAATGCAAGGCTCTTGAAAATGCCCGGCTTTTTCCTTATGACTCTAAATTAAAGTGCTCATATTGGATCTCCATTAAGAATTACTAACGCCAAATCTGCGCTGCGTACTTCTCCTTATGCATAGAAAATGCCCCTCACACTTTTAGAGAGCTGTTCTCTGTTGTCAAGTTTTTTTAATCCAACAGCCTGTAACAAAATTATTTCTCTTTCTCTGGACTTGTCAAGCCATTTTTCTAATTTATTTTTGGACAAAACAGCAAAAATTCAGAACAACTTTGGTCCCCACCCTAGTGCAGATCTAAAGATCCTGACTTCTCACACATTCGATTCTGATCTTACATCCTTACTCGTCAGCTTCTCACTTCCTGCACTTAAAGCCATCACCTCCGCTATGACCTGCATAAAATCAGGTTTGACCCTTGATCCCAGTCCACCTTATCTCTAGCCACCGCACCTCATTTAATTGTTCATTCATTGGCACAGCTCTGCAAAATCTTGCTCAATTCTTGCATTTTTCTGACATGCTGAAAAGATGCCATAGTGATCCCCCTATTAAACAAGCATTGGCAAAGTCAATAGGTCTGCGTTGGCCACCAGCCTTTTGGCAAGTCTTATTTTGTTTTGTCATGATTTTTCCAAATCTTTATTGTTTGGGAAGCTGCCGGGCCCTCATCAATCTAAACACAAATATTGCTAAAAGCAAAAATGCTGTTCGGTCTAAAAATAAGCACAAATTGCCATAGTACTCCCTGGCACTGAAGGGAACTTGATATGCTCCTTTTGAAAGGGCAGCAAGCCGTAACTCGTAGTGAAGTCAGCCAGTGGCAGAAGTGGGCTGAAGTATTGCCCCCTTGATTCATGCTGGAGTGGGTGGATGAAAAATGTGAATGACAGAACCACAGACTAAGGGACGAAGTCTGTCTGATACCCCCTATAGGTAACTATGTTATACACATAATTGTAGTAAAATAAAAAAAAAGGTATTGGCTAACACAAAGTCAAAAAAATCAATTGGTCTGCATTGGCTGCCAGCCCCTTGCCTTTGGGAAAGGAGATGAGAAGAAAGAATGAAAGAAAGAAAAAATGAAAGAGTGGAAGAAAGAATGAAAGAAAGACAAAGCCAATAAAGAAAGGATGAAGAAGAGGCAAACGAAGGAAAGAAAGGAAGAAAGAGGAAAGGGAAAAGGAAGGAAGGACTCCAAAGATAGAGTACCCTCACAAACTTATATTTAGAATTCATGTGAGCTGCTAGTATTGTGTGAAAAAGCAGCAGTCACATAAACAAAGGTCACTTCAGAAAGAACTTACAACAGCATTGGAAGAAGACAGGTACTGATAAAGCTGGAATGTGCCATGTGGTCTCATCTGGTAGAAAGTGTCCTGCTATCACATCAGCCTCTATAAACAAAGGCCACACTAAAGTAATAATAAAGTAAAAACAAAAATACTGGCACTGAAGGGGACTACCTTGTGTGTGGATGTGCTCCTCGTGACGGGCTAAATGCAGAGAAGAGTGTCCAAGGCCGGACTGGCTGTACCGGGCATTGGGCGTTTCGCCAAGAAGCTTTAAGGGTGGGGGGCCAGTTTTGTTACTGAGGGACGTTTTTGTAGCAGTACAGCAGCGGTTTTTAAAGCACCCGCTGCATAGTTCCTTGTATATCCAGTAGTTTTCAGGCAACAATAAAAGTGTCAAGATAATTCTGGTGATTAATGTACCTGCTGGAGAGAGAAGGAGTTTTGTCTTGTGACAGCTTTGAATCATCTAAAGCAGCACAGAGGGTTAATATGCCTGATGGAAAAGACTTGTACCATTGAGATCTCAGAACAGTATTTTATGTGCAGAGCTTAGAGGTTTACTGCTTTTGTCACAGAGACCCTTTTATTACTGTGCAGTTCATAAGTTACAATCATAATCTAGCACAGTCAGCTATGTAGCGTCATCAAACAGCTGCATGCAAACTACATGGTACAGGTCAGAAAGTTATGTTTTTTGTGTCTTTCATTATCCTAATGTTGCTAAAAAAGGATTTGTTTGGGTAGAAATCAATCCTTGTCAGTAAAGCCCCCTGACCACTGTGTTACGTTATGAATTCTGACTTTGTGCTTCTCCAGACCAAGCACTCTTAAAAGTGCCTACCGGTATCGATGACATGAATCCTAAACCTTGTAGTCCCCCTTGTCTTATGTGATATTTTCTGTACACTGATTTACACACGTAGCATTCATTGTCTCTGTGTGTGTGATGTAAAGTGCTCTGACACCCTACAGTGGTATGAGAGACACTATAAAAACAAATGAAATACATGTGAGAGAGCGGCTATGGAGAGATGAGAGGCACTGTTGGAGGGTGATAGTGAGGGAATCATTGAAGAGTCCCAACAAAGATTGTTGAGTCCTGGGGCAGTATTACAATAAGTGCCCCGGGGGCGCAACGGCCGTTTGCACCCGCTTTGCGTGCCCCCGGGGCACTTTGGTATTAAAGAAGGGGGCGCAGATGCTTGTGCGTCCCCTTCTATAATACTGATAGTGCTGGCGCACTTAAAGCGCCAGCGCTACCTTCAGAGGGTGTTCCCTCATTTGCATAGGGGCATGCCCTATGCAAATGAGGGAATTACTTTGACTCTGCGCACGCGCACTGTCAGTGCGCCTCCTGAGAACAGCCCTCTGCAGGGGGTAAAGTGGGTCCCATGGACCCCCCACACATCCCCTTGCAGGCGGGTGCAGTCACTGACTGCACCCGCCTGCAAGGGGATCTCTAATCCCCTTTGAAAGTGCAGGCGTGAAAACACGGAGCGGCTGCTCAGTGTTTTCACATGAGCGAGTTTGCGGCTGCCCTGGGGGCAGCGTATACAACATATTATGGCGCATTGTGATTGTTTGCACCCGGTGCACCTTTTAAAAGGTGCGCTGGGCGCAAACAATCACAATGCATAATACGCTCCTGGTGCACTCTAAGGTCATCATTTACTGTGCTTTAAAGGCTAATACAATTAAATATATAATTAAAAATGTGTTGTAAAATGCATCATTTTTGCCCACATTTTCTTGGGGGGAGAACCCTCCCAAACTCTCCTTTTAGTGGTCAGGGTCGTTCGCTGACCTCACTATGCACCGTACAGGGGCTGGTCTGACAAAATTTGCCAGGACTGCTTCGGGCTCCCAGTCCGGCCCTGAGTGTGTCGGCCTCTCTCCCGACACAAGGGTGTGCTGGGAGTGGCCGGGGAAGTACAATGCATGGTAAGTTACTAGCCTCATAGTAGCAGTAACAAACATGTAGGAATGTGGAATAATGGGTGCATATGGCTTGAGGCGGTGCACGGACCGTTCCAGTTTTTGCAGGATATGTGGTGAAAGAACTATTATGTATTAAAAAGTTATTTCGAGGACAGCATACAAACAGTAGTTCACATTTTACCTAAATCTATGCGTGCAGGATGAAGGCTAAGGAAAGCATGCATACATAAAACCCTACTCCCACGTCCGTACATTATTGTACGCACACTGCACGAAAGTGTAAGCAAGGGAGTGTACGTAAATAGACTAGCAGCAGCGTAAGCAAGGGAGTGTACGTAAATAGACAAGCAGCAGCGAACTCTGCGTCTGGGGGGTTGTAATGAAGAGAAGTGGATCAATAAACATGCTACCGATGAAGAACTGCAAAGAAGAAAAAAACGGGCACCTGCAAAAGGCTCTCGGCAATCACCCTGGCCCTGTGCCAACCAGCAAATTATAGGTAAAGGTTAATAACATGTTTAAAAAGATGTACGGCTTGTTACAGTCTTCCCGGGGGATTCATTTGCTCGCTGCTCAAAGCTCCTGCGTTGCGCCTCCCCCCCTCCACTGACTCGCTTACATGTCTTGTGCGCTAGGCCTTCTGCGCTTCCATTTTCACTGCCTGTGATGGGGATTGCTTTCCGCCCTCGCGGCACTTTGTAAAAGGAAACATGAGAATGTGTAGAAATAAACATTATTCGGGTATCGGCTCCAAACATCTCCTTGTAGAGTTGTTAGTGCGCCTTGTCAGAACGCTCTGTCCTTGTGCCTGGGTCACGGTTCTGTTCTGTGATTGGCATTTGCATAGCGCTTACTATCTTTACTCACTGACACAGAAACTGAAACACTGACCACGTCGCTTTGCCTGTCTCGCCCTTGGCTCTGAAGCATAAGTGCGTGTTCCTAGGCCTGGCTTGTAAGGCGGGTTATCGAGGGACAGTCCCCACTTGTTTCTCTCCAGGACTCGCAGCTGGAACTCTCCTCAGTCAAGCATCTGTCTACGGGCTGGTGCCGGTTTGTTTTGCATTCGATCGTGTTGGGTTTGCAGTCTGTGATAACCAAATAAAAAGAAAGTAACACCTCGTGCGGTAATCCGGGTTTGCTGCAGTGCTTAATTTGTGCAGGTGGTTACAGGTGGTAATTGTAATTGTATTTATATAGCGCTTACTACCCCTGATGAGGTGTTGAAGTGCTTTTTGGCGGGTAGCACGCTACTCCGGAACCCAAACAGGATTAGTGGGGAATTAGTATAGGGTAATATGAAATGAATTTGAGCGGTGGACATGTGTTATTTCGATTCAAAAGGATAGTGGCGGGATAGAGGAGGAAAGGGTCTAGAAAGTTTTTTGTTTTTTTAGCTCAAAGCAGTAGGAGGAGGTTTGGGATGAGTAAAGGGGAGGTGGGAAGAGTCCCAGGGAAGGTTTTAGGAAGGCTTGTTTGGGAGATCTGAATAGTAAAAGAGATATGAGATGATGCAAGGAGGGGTAGAGGAGGGAAGAGTCTAGAAGGGGTAATTTTGGGGATCATAGTAGTAGAATGGGGTTTGGGATGAGTCAGACTATAGGTTTAGGGTATATTGAGAGAGGCATAGGGTGAGAAATAGGGTAGTGCATTGGAGATACTAGTAGAATGAGGGTTGAGATGAGTCAGATTGGAGGTAGAGGATATATTGAAAGAGGTATAGAGTGAGATATTGGTAGTGCGTTGGAGATGCTGAATTAGAAGCAAAGTAATAAATATAAAGATACATAAGTACATGGAAGGTATATATGTATAAGCAAGCTAATATATGTAGATTTAAGTTGTATTGAATAAACTCAGACTTTCAAGTGTTGTACTTTAAGTTAATTTATTTGTTTTTATTTATTTTTTATTCTTTTTTTATAATTCAATAGTGAAGCAATTGTAGATAAATAGTTATGATAAAAGATTTACTTATTTATGAAGTCACCTATATACATGTTAGACATAGTATAATATAACCATAAGTAATATGTACATTTGTTAAGCAGAACCAACAAATATCTATATAAATATCTAAAAACATGACTATTACACACGTTTATACAAAGCAATACACATATGTAGGCGCACATCTATAGTCCAAATAAATGCTTCTATACAGAGGAATATGCTGTATATTTATGTTTGAGTATGGTGGTTATGTGGGTAAGAACCAACTCTTGAGTAGTCTTCTGAAGATAAGGTGCTTATCCGTGGATCTTATGTTTGGGGGTAAAGAGTTCCATACTTTGGTTTTTTCCTTGTATGGTGGGATTATGAGGCGAGGCTGAGGTTCCTTATTTGAATGTATTTGGTGATTTTATTCCTGATGAAGAGTGGTCCTGTTCCATGTATCGCTTTGTGGGTGATACAAAGAAGCTTGAATGTGGATCTTCGGGCAACCAGTAAACAACATAGGGCTTTCAAGGCAGGGGAGATGTGGGCTTGTGGCTTTATATGTAAGAGTAGTGTGGCAGCCAAGTTCTGAATCCGTTGTCTTTTCATAGTTGGTAAAGATGATCCATGGTAGAAGCTATTAGCATAATTGAGCTTAGAAAGAACAAGAGAGATAGTAGCCTGGACCTTGTGTGGAAATCCCAGGTGGGGGAAGATTCATCGCAGAGTTTCTATAGTAACAAAACTTGATTGTGCTAGTTTGTCCACTTGGGCATTCATTGATAGCTTGGAGTCCATGGTAATTCTGAGGTTTCTTACTTCCTTTGATATTTCAGGAGGTGTGCCCAGATCATCAGGCCAGGTGGCAAGTGGGTCATCATTTTTCCAATCGCCACATGTGAGTATTTCCTTTTTGGAAGCATTCAATTTGAGATGGCTCCATGTCATCCATTGATCCACGGCTCTGAGACAACTGAAAATTTGTGAGTTTTCAATGTCTTTGGGGCTTTCCAGTTTAAGGAGTATTTGTGTGTCATCTGCATAGTTATAGCATGTGAGGTGAAATTGATTGATCAGTGCTGGTAATGACTTCATGTAAATGTTGAAGAAGATGATAGAGCCTTGAGGGACCCCTGCTTTTGTGAAGTATGGTTTGGACGAGAAAGGGGGGTATGGATGACATTAGTTCTGTTTTGAAGGTAGGATATGATCCAGTTGAGAGCAGTCCCCTCTATGCCAGCTTCGTAGAGTCTTTGTATTAGAGTGTCATGGTCAACCGTGTCAAAGGCAGCTGAGAGGTTCAAGAGAAGTAGTGCAGCAAACCCGTTCCGGTCACCAGCACTCATTTTTGGGAATGTGGATTTACCTTTCATCCTCAGACTTTGACCCAGAGAAAGGCAGAAAAGGGCCAAAGCATGAGGGATAGAAAGATAAGAAAACAGTGACAAAGGAAACAAGCACTGGCAAAGCCAATAGGTCTTCCCTATGTGAGATTTATTGTCTTTGCTAATGTTTTATAGCTATGTCACAAAATGTAAAAAAAAAGTATGGCACAGCCAGCATTGTCCGCGTCATAGCACAGCTTGTTTTTTCCAGTTAAATTGCACTGAAGCTAGCGCTGCTGTATAATATGGCTAAAAACATTGACAAAGCCAATTGATCTCGCAATTGCGAGACCCATTGGTTTCGCCAAAACGTGGTATGAAATGCCATATGGTAAGCTATAAGTATTTATATAGTGTCTACAATGGTTGAAGTGCTAATGATATAGAAGGGAGAATGCCCTTGCCAAGGTGTTAGTGTGTCCAGATTCAGAAGCATTTTAGGACCATACAAAAACTGAGAACATGTGTGTAGGAAAGTAGGATCTGCTTTCATGGTTACCCCCACTTTTTGCTGGTGTCAGCATATTTGTTTTGACTAGTCTGACTGGGATCCTGCTAATCAGGATCCCAGTCACTGTGCTTCCTCCCTATATTTGACAATGATAAGTACTTTGGTACCTCCACAAATGGCTACTGGTGTACCCCTGAAAGTCCCTAGTATATGGTACTAAGGTACCCAGGGAAGAGGTACACCATGGGTCTCCCATGGGCTGTAGCATGTATTATGCCACCCATGAGAGACCACTAAAACTGTGACTACAGGCCTGCCATTGCCTGTGTAAGCTGGTGCTAGGACCACTTATGACAGATATACGTTTTCTTATATCTGAGGTCACTACACTTAAAACCTATGTCACCCCTAAGGCAGGCCTTTCAATCCTGAAGGCAGGGGGCTGGGTTATAAGTGTGAGGGGGCCCCTGCATGAGTGGGACACCCCCTACAAACCCTGGAGTCGATTCTCCAGGCTTTGTAAGTGTGGTCAGCCATTTTGATACATATAGTAGCCATGTGTCATCACGCAATGGCTAACTATATAGTGGCTGTGCCAAAACTGGGCATGTTTGGTATCAAACATGTTGGGATCATACCTCAACACAGTTACTGGTTTTGGAGGTATGATTCCATGCACTGGGAAGCCCCCAGTACTCCTGGTAGCAGCCTTCCAGGGTCTGCCAGCAAACTAGTGCTGCTGCAGACCCCAAACACGATTCTGCCCTCCTGCTGCTGAGCTAAGCTTGAGCAGGGGAAGGTAGAACAATAGGTTTCCTGTCACAGGGAGGTGTGACCACCTCCCAGACAGCACTTAGTGTATTGGGCTGGGGTGTGGGCACGTCCCAGCGCTACCAGATTACTTTGAAGGGCACATTTGGTGCCCTCCTTGTATACTCTAGTGAGAACCAGTTCTGGGAGCCCTTGGCTCCCGCTCTAGCGTGAAACTGTACAAAGGACATGGGAGTATCCTCCACTCTGTCCAACCCCTCCTCTGGGAGGGACCCCTGAGTCGTCCTAACCCCTTTCTTAGGGTATAAAATGGCGTACCTGTGGGTGGGTCCTCAGATTTGTCGTGGGACAAGACTGAGGCCTGAAACCACGTCACTCTTCGACCGTCTGGACACTTGGACTTCGCCGGACTTTGCCTAGAACGGAGACTGCATCAAGAAAGACTCCTGCTGCTCCTGGTCTCGCTGTTCTGCAAGTCTTCTTTGTCGTCTGTGTCTGTGCTTCTTCCAGAATCTTCAACGGACCTGTGGGCATCAAGGACACCTGAAGTAATCTCCCTTGAAGTGAAGGAGTCACTCCCCTGCATCTGCAGGCACCGCAACAAAGCTGACCGGTCTGCTGCTACTGACGTCCCATGGATTTCGAAAGGCTCTGCAACACAGGTGGTGGTTCTGCATCTCCCTCGAGGCCTGACCTGTCCTCTCTGCAATTTTGAAGCCAGTATCTCTTGTCGGAACTGCTAGGACCGAACCCCTGTGCACCCTGTCGACTTGCTGTTGCCAAGGCTTGTTGGCTCTGCACTCCAGAGATACAAGAAGCTCCAAGAAGCTCCAGCCTCCAGCATATCTTTCTGCCAAGATCTTCGTCCTCACCATGTCCTCTGCACCGTGCCCTTCATCTTTGGTGAGCTGCTCAAGGTCCTCTTGCGACTCCTGTGCCTTTGGCCTGCGGGTCCTCTTGAGGGTCTTCTCCTGCTTCAGTGGGCTCTCCTGCTTGCTCAGGGTCTGCTCTGACTCTCCTGCACTTGGTGAGTCCCTTGAACCTTGCTGGTCCCAACCTTGCTTCTTCATCGTTTGCCACGTTTGTTGCTGCTGCCAAGGCTTGTTGGTGCTCCCGCCGGACACCGACCCCCTGGTTCTCGACTTCCAACATGTGACAGAACGTGAACAACGGCTCCTGATCTTCCTCAGCATCGCCTGTTCCTCACAGCTGCAGTGACAAGGTCACGGACATCACTCCTGCATCTTCCATCATCGGTGGGCATTGCTCTTCTGTGCCTCCTGGTCACCTCCGAGTGGCATAGACTCTGGCCCCTCTGCTTGCAGGTTCTTCTCTTCAAGAATCCACCCTTGGATTCCACCGGACTCTTGCACAGTCTTTGCCAGCGGCATCTTTTCTGAAGTCCTCCATTGTGGTCTACGGCGGTTTCCGATGTCACTTTGCACCTATGCAACCGGCTTCCCTGGTGTAGGTATCCTGGTTCCTGGGGTATCCACAGTTTGGGGTGACTCTCCAACCTTCTGTCTTCCACGGGGTTTCTTCAGGGTGCACTGGGAAGTGTCCTTCGTCTTCAAAACTGCAACCGCGACTTTCCCGTTGACTTCTATTGAGTACGCGGCTGTGTTCCCACTCTGCAAACAGCCTCCGTGGGTTTCCTGGGTACTTAACTTGGGTGGGTCCTTGTGTCCCCAGCTCTTCTGAGCCTCCTGGTCCAAGTTCCAACTTTGGTCGCAGTTCACATTCCACTTTCTTAGTATTTAGTTTGGTCTCCCGCTGGAGACCACTGTGTATTGTGCTTACTTACCTGTTTACAATTGAAGTATTGTGTGTATTTATGTTGATATCTCTGGGTAGGAGATATACCAATGTGTTAGTGAGTGTTGTGTAATAAATCGACATATTTTTATAACTACAATGTGTGGTTCTCTTTTGTTTAACCTACACTACATGAATAGATCTGGTAAAATAAGCTGCTTAACACTCCTCTGGACTAAGCCTGCAGGCTGCTCTCCGCAGCTACCACTTAGAGAGCTTTCTAAGGCTGTCGAAGACCACTAAAACCACCATGAGTGTTGTCTGGATTAGTGCAAGATGCTTCACTTAAATAAGTGCGCACCATATACTATGTCAGCCTCCTACAATGTGCCATATAAATGCGCTGAATGTAACATAAGTTGTAGGAAGACAGAAAAGTCCAATAGGTTACAGCTTTCATTACAGTGATGCTTTAGGCTTTGTGTTACTTTGGGTGCAGTGGTTACAAGAGAACCAAAAAAGCACTCCTGGCTTTGTTCAGTGGGTTTCCTAGACCTTTTGGCTTCTGCGCCACTGCACCTGCTGCACCATTCAAATCATGACCCTAGTGCTTGCAAAATAACTGCATTTGTGACTGCTTGTTTAGTAGTAAAATGCAGCAATAATCGGTGTTCAGTGGGATTCCTAGACCTTTTGGTCACTGCGCCACTGCACCTTTCAAATCATGACCCTAGTGCCTGCAAGGTTAGTGCACTTGTGACTGCTTGTTTAGTAGTAAAATATTGCAATAATCAGTACTCAGTGGGTGTCCTAAACCTTTTGGCCCCTTAGCCACTACACCTGCTGCACCATTGAAATCCTGATGCTAGTGCCTACAAGGACAAATGAGGAAATTGTTTATATTCAATAATATGTGTGTTCCGAAAAAGGCACAGTTGCAGACAGAATACATAATTACTGTGTAGCTAAACATAAACACAAAAGCTTTAATAAAAAGTGCCTTCAAATGTATCCAACTCTCCAAAACGAGTTGCCACATATGTCATAACTAAAGCATATGCTTTACACATCAAAGTGAAAACCAAGCATTGTTAAATTGTGTTGCAATGTGGCTGGCTCTTTCCTGTGAAAATATTTGATCCTGTGCTTGACAGTGAATGGGCCATAAACAGTGAAAATTGCCCAGGATCACCATATGTTAGGCACACGCTGAGACTGAAAGGCGGTTTGGTACTTTGTTCCTAAAATTGCAGTTTCACAAATTAAATGGATTCACCAAAGAAGAGGAATTTTGCAAAAAACTTACAAATGTTTTGTGCAGTTAAAGAGAGAGATACCTATTGAAATGGCTATGTCTAAAATAAAATAAAAAAGGACACCAGCAGGCTCCATGGAGAAAGTACGCTGCTTTCCTCTTTCCTATAAATGCTCTCACTTTGAAGTTAGCCAAAAGCAAAATAAACACCAGGCTCCCACAAACACACAGCTTGATATTTGACCTCGATCTTTGAATGCCCAGCAAATGTGACGAGATAACAAGATTTAAAGGCCTGTTTATTGCAGAAAATGAGTCAGTGGAAGAATACTGTAAACACAGCTTTAGTATGGGGCGGTGTGAACTCAAGCTGCACTTCCTAAAGCAAGTAAAGCCAGCAAATGGAAAGGCAGAAAATGTGAGTTACAAACCACAAACCCAATAGCAAGTAACAGGTCAGCTTTCTGAAAGTTCCCAAGATGGCTTTTCAATAGCCAAACAGTTGCGCTGCCTAGTAGGTGGCGACCTAAAAAGCAGGGATGAAAAATAACCAGTAAGAGCAAGATAAAGAGACAAGCAGTGTAGGATGGTGGAAGAAAGGGGTAGACTAGGTAGGCTAGTTACTCAGCAACCTAGTCATTTGGCAGTGCCAGGCCCAGACTGGAAACTAAAATCAGGATTGGCAAAAATTTTCAAACCAGCTCACACAGCAGTGGGACTTTACTCGAAGGAGGCATGATTGGATCATGGCTGCCAACGCTACTCTTAAACCAACGCCCTAACCTGCAGCCTACCAGGGAAACACCAGAGTGGCAAAATGGTCAGTCCCAGTCGCGTCCGGCATGGCTCGCGGGTGGCAGGGGTGAGGGTGCGGGGGGAGGGGGGGGCGGGTTTAGCGCAAGTGGGGTCGGAAATAATTTTTTTTTTAAACGTACTTCGAGGCCGGGTCCTGCATCTTCTCTGCTCTTGCTCTCATGCCTCCGACGAACAGGAAGCAGGCAGTCAGGATCCCAACCCTAAGCCAATCACAACGCTGCAATGCAGCGTTGTGATTGGTCTGAACGCCCTGACACGGTGCTAAGCCAGGGGCTGGAGGGGTGGGCATGTTCTCCATGCAGGCTGTAATGCAGCCTGCATGGAGAACAGGGAAGTGCGCATGATTGGTTTGGGCGGCCAGAGAGGGCCAACCAAACAGTCATTGAGCACTTTAGGAGTGGGCAAACCACTCCTGCCCTACTTGGAGAGCAGAGCAGCCCACCCACCCACTCGCCGCAAAGCAGCAGGACACGAAACATAAAATGACAATAACTCTAAGTTATTGTCATTTTATGTTTCTCACTGCTGAAAAGCAGTGGGGCGACGCTCCTCCGCCATAGCGGAGGAGCCGCCCCTGGTCAGTCCTGCCCTGTCAGTGGTGGTTGTCTGAGGAAAACGGGCTGCTGAACTTATTTTTCTTTTTTTACAAATGAATCTATAGTGTGCTGTACACCAAATGAGATGTATTTGTTCAAATCATTTGAATGTTATGAGGTGTTAATACCTGTTGATGAAACACTGCGCCCCATAATGGTCATCCCTCCACCTATTATCATTAAAAGCAATAGACAGGGTTATATGGCCTGGTGTGTGAATGGTTATGTTTTATGTTTATGTTAGTTTGATTTATAGAGCGCAAAATATCTACCCTCTGGGGTATCATGGTGCTAAAATGGGCCATCAAACATGTTTTAACTGCCACTAACCATGACTAATATTCAGCCTTGGGAAACAACCAATTGTTAATTTTCTTCCTAAAACTTGAAATATTTTCTCTCTTTTGAGTAAATATGGGAGATTATTCCAATTTTGGGCAGCAGGGACTGAACAAGACTTTCCACCTATTGAGTTTTGCCGAAATCTAGGTACCACAAGGTTCAGATGGCCAGCTGATCTCAGATTCCGAGTGGGGCAGCACAACATAAAGTGAGATCTCAAAGGGGTACAACTTGGCGAGTTAATTTGTTTGTGCACCAAACACAATGACTTGAATACAATTATTTTCCTTTCTGGCAGCCAGTAAAGTTTAGCCAACACTGGAGAAATATGAAAATTGTGCTGCATTACCAGTTGTACCTTCTGTATCAAAAAACCGGCAGTCGCAAGTAAACACAGTTACACTAGTCCAAACAAGATGACATGAAGGGATTTAAAATTGTAATTTTTTGAGAAGGTGTAAGTAAATATAAAATTTGCTGTTGGCAGTGTAAGACTAACAGGTAAGTCTTAACCTCTGTTGACACTGGTTTTGTTAGTTCTGGAACCAGAAAGAGCAAAGGCTAGGGTGACCAGACGTCCTGGATTTCTACGGACAGTCCCGGATTTCAGAGGGCTGCCCCGCCCGGCATCCCGACGTTTTTCTAAATTTGAAGTACGTGTCCCGGGTTTTGGGATGAAGGTCGAGTGACCATGCAAAGCAGAATTCAATTTTATGGTCTAGGTTCCAAAGGTGCCTATATTTTACAAATAAACTCGATTTCCTCACATTCCAGTGTACTTCTATTCAATTTGTATTTTCTTGAGCAAAACATATTCTGGCAAATTGACATTAATATGATGAAAAAGACAAACTTTGCTTTTTTATGCAGAGTCCTCGAGTATTACTCAAGAACTCTGTGTTAAAAAGCAAACTGTGTCTTTTGACAGTATATGTTACGCATAAAAATAATGCAAAATTGAATGCAAATATACTGGAATATGGGGATAAGGACTCTTTATTTGAAAAATGTTAAGGTATTAGGAGTGAAGGTTAAACAATTAACATTGTGTATATATATATATATATATATATATTGTCAGCCTTTAGTCTACTTCTATGTCTGTCTTGCTGGCCTGTCCCTATTTTTGTCTCTCAAAATCTGGTCACCCTAGCGAAGACCCCAGGCTAAGGGGTCAAAAATTGTCCGGAAGAGGTCTCAAGGACCCAGGATCTCTGTCTTTAGTCTACTCAGTTTAAAATGATTATAATTCATCCATTGTTGTGCCCACAGTAAAGCCATCATGTAGATTGGTTGGTGTCCCTGTATCATTTTCTTTGAAATTTACAAACATTTGAGTGTCATTAGTGTATAAAAAAATTTAGAGCTTAATGACTCAATCAAGTGGACCACAGGAGTTAAGTACAAGTTAAAAAGAAGTGGGGAGTGGATAGAGCAGTGGGGACACCACAGGAGTATTTTCTTACTGAAGATTCGTGAGGTGCTAATCTAACACAGAATTTTCTATCCATCAAAAAATCCTTGAACCACTTCAGAACTATTCCTCGGATCCCAATTCCTTCAAGTCTCAAAAGAAGAGTATTGTAATTCATGGTATCGAATGCTGCAGTTAACTCTAAACAGTGGTCGAAGCGGGCGGGATCGGCAGGGCACGACATGCCCCTACTTCTTTAATTCAATAGATTCCGTTCCCCTACTTTTTTATTCTAAACATGCGTCCCAGGATGGAAAAAATTACAAAGGCCTAAAGATAAGGCTCGGCATTCGTGGAGGTTCGGGGACGGACGGGTGAGCAGAGAAGGAAAAGGACTTTGGGGCATATTATCAAGAACGGCGTTAAAATTATCGCCGATTTAGCAGCAGAAAACTGCCGCTAAAGTGGCGATAATGGGCTTGATAATATGCCCTTGAGAATTCCAATAGAAGCCCATGTTCTGGTGTAAACATGGGCTTCTGTTGGAGTTCTCAAGGGCATATTATCAAGCCCATTATCGCCGCTTTAGCGGCGATAATTTTAACTCCGTTCTTGATAATATGCCCCTCTGTCTTTTCCTTCTTGCCCAGAGAAGACAAGGGCAGTGTCCACTTCTGCTCTGTGGCTGCAGCTGCCCCCCCTCCTCTCTCTTTCTTCCTCTCATTCCCTCTCTTTCTGTCTCACTCACTAAAAACCGTGACTTCAAGAAACGGTTCTCACCCTCTTTCCTCCTTTTGTTTATTTGTACCCCTGTGAAATGGATCCCAAAAAGAAAAACAGTTTTGCTGGAAATGTCGTTTTTTTAAGCATTTTTCTATTCCAAAGTGCAGCCTCTGTAATAAAAGGTTCAAAATATGAAAAATAAATAAATAACTATATAAAGCAAGACAGAGTGGTTGCGAAGTGGCCAGATTGGTTTAAATCACACCCAAACACGCCAGCATCACTTTACAGAGTTTGCCAGCGAAGCGCTACTTTTGTTTTCCTGTCTTTCTTAGAACAGCATTATTTTCCCCCGGTGGGGAAGTGTACCAGTCCTGGAGGTACTGCAATGCCTGATTGATGGGTGGATTGGAAAACAAAATGTGTACCGTGGCTCTGTGTTCACAGATGTGGTCTTTTTAAACAATACTGCTTACGTTTTGTAAGGATATGAGCAATGGACATTGAAATGGGTCCCTTCCGGGCCCTGTAGTCATGTCCTTAACTTTTAAGGCAAAATCACTCACTGATTTCTGAATAATGGGTGTAAAAGCGTTAAGGTAACCATGTTGTTCCTGCTTACATTTCACATACTTTACTTAATCTTGCATTCCCTATAAGTGTTTGCTTTTTCCAGGATATTGTTACTTTTTTTTAGGCAGCATATTGCTCTTGTCTAGTGCATAATTTGAATTGAGTCTCATCCAGGTGTTTATAGCGGGGCCCAATTGGGTTGTAGTTGAAGGCGGTGCGAGTTTCTCTCAGTGGGGCAGTATGGTGTTCAGTGGGGGAGAGGATGTGGCACTATGGTTTGAGCTGCCCTATTTGGAACTGGGAAAACAGGTTCAGCCTTCATGACCAGTCCCCCAGACCACTCTCCTGCAGGAGAAAATTCCCATGCTAGACCTTAGAAGGCCTACAAGACCTTAGAATCCCTGGTGTCTTAGCACCAGCAGGTGGACCCTAGCGGTGGCAAGTGTGGGTTAACCTTGAAGGCCTGTCCACCACAATCCATACTGAAGTTCACCTCCAGTCTAGCAGGCAAGCCTATGAAGCAGCTCACCCTAGAGCGTCAGTGACTCTGTCACTGAGGTCACACGACCCTTGAGAAGGGCTGGCTCTAGGGCGGAGCGACCGGTGTGATCTCACCTGGCGCTGACTTTGGGTGAGGGCATTAGCAACAATAAAAATGTCATGATAACTCTGGTGATTAATGTTCTTCCTAGAGAGAGATTGGAGTTTTGTCTAGTGGAAGTTTTGACTCATAGAAAGGTAGCGCAGAGGGTTAATGTGCCTGCTGCAAAGAACATGTGCTTTGCAGATCACAAAGTGCACATAATGTAAATAGGTCAGAGGGTTACTGCTTTTGTCAGAGAGATCTTTTTTTGTTACTTGCAGTTTATAAGTTAAAATCCCGACATAGAACAGTGAGCTATTATCTGTCATCTAAGAGCTGTATGCAAACTGCAAGGTATAAATTAGAGCGTTATTATTTTTTTTCCAGTCTTTATCTTAATGTTGCAAAAAGTGTTCATTTGGATAGAAATCAATTCTGATTATTAAAGAGAACCTCCAACCATGGTATTATGTTTTAAATTCTGAGTTTGTGTTTCTCCAGATCAATCACTATTAAACGATACTGCCTAATAGTATGATTGTCATGTGACTCCTACACCTTGTAGTCCTTAGTCTTATGTAACATTCCTATACAGTGATTTACACACGTATAATTGATTGTCTCTGTATAATGTGTGTGATGTAAAGTGCTCTGACACCCTACACTGGTATAAGTGGTGCTGTAAATTAAATTAAATGCATCTGAGAGTGAGTGTGGTTATAGAGACTTGAGGGGCACTGTTAAAGGGTGATAGTCAGGGAATCCATGGTGAAGGCGGTCATTGGGGGCACCAACAAACATTGTTGCACAGGGGGCCACCAGCGCTAAAGCTGGCCCTGCCCTTGAGGCCAGTCTGCCTCACCCATTGGTACCTCCATTTGCCTTATTTCAGCAGTAGTAGCTGCAACTCACCAGAGATCGGCAATGCAGGATTTGCATGCACACCAAACTAATGTCTCAAACTTCATGGTCTCTCTGCTTCATGCACAAGTGCTTTTAACATGTGCTGCCTGCTTCGGGCCACTGGAATTATACAGCACAGGAGGACAAAATGATGCCGCAGTGTTGACTAAATTATGCAGCAAAAAAAAGGCTGCAGCTTAATGCAGTATATTTTCTGATACTTTATTCCTTTGAAATTTTTACACAAGCTAACAGTCTCTGGAAATACTTTGCCCTATTAGTACCAGTGTAACATACAAATGCAGCAGTGAGAAAGGTGATCAGTCAACCTTTGCAAAGGTCTGTCCACTTCGCAGCAACTCAAGTCACATTTTTTAGTAACTTTTGATCTGTTTGAGCTACAAACAATTTATTAGTTAAAACTGTCAGATTATGCAGCAGATGTTGTATTATGTGGCACATATGTCAGAGACATAATTATATAGAAAACATTTGCAAACTAGGATATTTTGCCATTCGTGTTTGAACTGCTCTTGTGGAAAAAGGGAGAAGTGCTGATGACAGAAACTCCATGGCTTGAAGACAAATGGCTTATGATTCCACGTTTAAGCGTATTTGGGACATTCTGTGATTGGAAACATATCCTACTTTGTGAATGTATTTTAATGTAAATAACTCATATTAAACCTTAAATAATCATGTGTATTCATTGGTTGAATTAAATAACATAATAAGCTGTAACTGGTTAGTGAAATGCCAAACAAATACTAAAAATTGGAATGTTTTGCGCATTCTGGCCACACCTCTGACTATGCCCACTGATCCCATCCTTGGGTTATTCCCGTCCTCTGATTTTCTGCCCATAGTTCCCCTACTTTTTTCCCCCACTTCGACCACTGAGTCTAAATTAATTAATACGTTTGGCTTATTTGAGTCTACTAGGATCATCGTACTGAGACGATGGTAAACTCAATAATTAACAGATTGTTTGTGGTAAGAAACCTAGCTGCCTGATTAAACGATGCAGTCTCTAACCCTTTGCTTAGGAAGGGCAATTTGGGAGACCGGTTTAAAAATAGGAAGGATCTGAGGATCAATTCCAGACAGGACCGGCTTTAACGCTGGTGGTTCCCGGTGCTACAATGTATGTTGGCGCCTCCCCCCCAATGACCACTTCCACCACGGATTGCCTCACTACCACCCATAACAGTGCCCAAGTCTCCATAACCCGTTTCTCTCTCATATGCATTTAATTAGTTATATAGCGCCACTCATACCAGTGTAGGGTGTCAGAGTGCTTTGCATTACACACAAATTCCACAGAGGCAATCAATCATACGTTGTAAATCAGTGTATAGGAAATGTTACATGAGACAGAGGCTTACAAGGTATAGGACTGACATGCCATCTATACTGGTAAGCAGTATAGTTTAAGAGTGCTTGGTCTAGAAATGCACAAACTCCGAATACCATAGTTGGGGGTTCTCTTTAATAATAAGAATCAATTTCTACGCAAATGAACCCTTTTTGCAACATTAATCTATGCTCTTATTCATACTTTGCAGTGTGCATGCGGTTCTTTGATGAAAGTTAATAGCTCACTGTTCTATATTAGGATTTTAACTTATAAATTGCACGTAACTAAAGGATGTCTCTTTTAAAAGCAGTGACCCATTGACGTATTTACATTATACGCACTTTGTAGTCTGCATGGTACGCGTTCTTTGCAACAGGTATATTATCCCACTGCACTACCTTACCTCAACTAGACAAAACTCAGATCTCTCTCCAGGAAGAACATTAATCACAGGAGTTATCTTGACATTTTTTATGTTGCCTGAAAATTGCTGGAGGAAAGGAACGTGGCAGCAGGAGCTTTAAAACCATAATAAACTTGCCAGGCACGGCCCGTGGTAGGAGTGCCGGTCGGGCGGTGACGTGGGGCGGGGGAGGGGCAGGGTGGGGGGTAGTAAACTACGGATTAAGGCCGAATACAGGTAAGTGAACATTTAAATAAATAAAACGAATTTCGTTGTGAGCGCTGCATCGCCAAATGCGATGCAGTGCGCGCAACGAAATTCGTTTTATTGATTTAAATGTTTACTTACCTGTATTAGGCCGTAATCCGTACTTTACTACCCCCCACCCTGCCCCTCCCCCGCCCCACGTCACCGCCCGACCGGCACTCCTACCACGGGCCGCGCCTGAAACTTGCAAACAGGCGCCCCCCGGAAGTCAGCACCCGGCGCGGTGGCACTGGTCGTACCACCCTAGAGCTGGCCCTGGCCAGATTCCTTTGACACCGGAGAAACAGAAGCGCTTTTAAAAAAGCTGTCTGAAACTACTAAGCTACCTTTCAAAGATGCATTTATTATGGCCATGGTCCAACTTGGGCCAATCGATAGCTATCTTTGTACAAGCTTGCTGGAGAGGCTGCGGCCCTACACTAGCTTACTGTGTCTCTAAACTCATGGCGTCCAAGCAGGATTCCCTCAGAGACTGCAGGGCCCCCCAGAAAGAGTGGCATCACTTTACCATAGCCCTATGTGCTTTTCCGGAGCCTTCCTAAATTGAATATTAGATGCTGTGCTTTTTCAAGGTTTACAAAGTTGTGGTCATAACATGCAAGCACGGTCATTTCACATTGCTGCAAATAAGGACCTATTTAATCGGCAGTTTATAAATGACATGGTGGGCCATGTCGAAGCAATTAGTCGCCTGTCTTTTGCAGGTGTGTACATGAATCTTAGCATCACTTTAACAAAGCAATGCGCTGACTTCCTTGTTTTACTTTCATTTTGATGTACATTGTTTGGAAATTCCACTTTCAGTCTCCAATAATATTATGCTAAAGAATGGACTGCGACCATGGAAAACTAATGCACTTAGTGTGTGCGCAAATTGTACCTGATCCATAATCATAAATACTGACGGATGCTTTTGCGTAACTTTGTGCGACACCTGCATGTTTTGCGCATGTGTGCAAAGTGGCTGCAAGTGCAAAAACTGGAGAAAGAAAAACGCAGAACATTTTTAGTCATCGACTTTCAAAGTCTAAGGGGGATATGTACAAGGAAGTGGCGGAGTGAGGCATTAGCCGTCTTGGCTTAACGCCTCACTCCACCACTTCTGAAACGCAGGGCGGCACCATATTTACAAGGATATGGTGCAGCCTTGTGTTGCCCCCTGCGCTGGCGCTACACTTAGAAGTGTAGCGCCAACACAGGCACCCTTGCACCATAGTGCAAGGGTGTCTGCATGCAGGGGAGGATTGTTTATGTGTAGGAAGGTGTCCCTTCCTGCACATAAACAATCCTGAAATGCCATTTTGTCACTTTCATGGGTGCGGCTTATTGCAGCACACATGAAAGTCACAAATTGGCATTTTTTTAAAGATTGTTTATGTACAGGAAGGGGGACCTTCCTGTACATAAACAATCAATGGCATTTTGCTTTTTCCATGTGTGCTGCACAAGGCAGCACACATGGAAAAAGCAAAAACGAGGAGAAATAATGTATTTCTCCTCGTTTCGCCAACTTAAGACCAGGTCTAACCTGGTCTTAATTTTGGCACTGCCTCCTATGTACACTGCCCTTGTACATAGGGGGCAGCGTCAAAATCAATGGTTGTTGCGGTGAAACGCCCACCGCAACACCCACTGCCCACCCCTTTCATGCTAACCATAGCGTGAAAGGGGGCCTTATTTACAAGGCAGCGTTAAGCCACGTTAAGTGACTTAACGCTGCCTTGCAAATAAGCCTAAGCCCCTATCGCCACCACAACGTCGATAAAAGTGACGTTGTGGTGGTGATAGGGGCTTGTACATATGCCCCTAGGTGAGGTGACATCACACTTTCCATGCTAATCGAATTAAGTGAAAAAATTTATAATAAATACAAGATTAATAAAATAACAAAACAGCATCTGTACCGTTGGGGCAGCGGAAGCACTACACGTGTCACCGCGGCCATCCTTCTTAATCTCTTCTCGTAATGGCTAAGATAAACAGCAGATAGCATTGATGGTAGGCTGCCTGACCTGCTACAACACTTGTAAAATTAAAAGTGTGCACGTGACATGTGGTAAACTTAGAAAGAGATGGTGAGGCTGGAAGCGCATGCAAATATTAAAGTATAACTTGGGCCACTGGAACTATGCGATTTCGAGGCCACAGCTTTTTTGCCTGATTATGTATTTGCTACATTTGCCACATACATATGCTGCATAACCTGGAGATTTAAACAAAAAAATGTTTCTATCTCAGATGGATCAAAAGTTATTAAAAACGTGACAACATGAATTCGCATGCAGTGGAAGGCGCTTTGCAAAGGTGAACTGGTCATCTTTTAGTTGCTTATTTCTATATTTGCTTCATAAAGTGGTACTAATGAGGAGAAATCTTTTCCAGCTAGTAAAAATGACAAAATAATGAAGTAGTACTATTTAAAAAATGTGCCGCATTATGCTGCATAATTTTGTTTTTCTTACCGCTTAATTTAGTCAACTCTGCCGCATAATTTGTGCTCCCATGCCACATAATTCCAGTGGCGCCGTGTATAACAGGAGGACAAGGCAGGGGAGCCAGAGGCTGTGGATGAATAGGCTGTAAACATCTGCAGTTCTCTTACCCTCATATTCCAACCTCTTTGCTTACCATTTTGTCGGCTCTGAAACGCCAACAGCCATCCACTTACAGGTTTCCTCCCTCTGGTCCCTTCAGTACTTCATGGCAAGTGATGTGACTATCATATCAGGGTCCAAGGGATTGAGACAAGCAGTGGCGACTTGCATCTACGGGGAGGGGGGAGGGTGCGCACGCTAATAATATGAAAAAACTTACCTGAACCAACGTCCTCTGCTCCGGACCTCTTCTCAGGAACTGGATGCAGTGCGGGCACCAATCCTGGCGCTGCTTTCATGCTGTCAGAGCTGCAACCCTAATTGGACGGAGCGGGCTCACTCGCCGCTCCCGAGGACACTGGAGCCCTGTACTTACTCTAACCTAGCTGTCTTAAGACAGCTGGGTTAGAGGTTTCAAAGTGCACATGTGTGACTGGCTGTCGCAAAACGGGGAGCCAAAGGGACATGTGCACTTGGAAAAGTGCACAAACAGCCCTCCTCCCTGCTGCTGTAATTCAGCAGCGGCCCCACCCCCGTCCTGATGCTTGGTTCAGGGCTGGAGGATGAAAAATAACATGGTAATGAATTACCATTTTATTTTTTCTCTTTGGGGGTAATTTAAGTGGGGCAACGCTCCTCCGCTCCAACGGAGGATCCGCCCCTGGAGACAAGTGATGATGTAGCTGCTTCAGCGAGTAGAAGGCTGTTTCTCAGCCAAGTCAAGCCTAACACAGGTGAGGCCGGACTGCTGCGAGCAAACCTCATGGGCCCTGAAACATCTGAGGAGGCCAGGGGAAAACCAGAAAGGCCCAAGAACCATTCTAAGAAGACATGTGGCAAGTTGCACCACTGAGGATTTGGCAGCTTGCAACTGCTGCGAAACTGCTTGATGTTTAGATGTGTGCGTTCTCAGCTGTTGTGCACCTAACCAGAAATAATAAATAATTGCAATCTGAATCAAATTAAAACCCTTATAACAACCTAATTAGATGGACCTTTGTAATAGCCCTATATTTATGCTTTTAAGTACATTCATACTCAGTGCTTCTCAATCAACCACACAGCCACATTTTTGTAAGTCTAGACCAATAAAAAGCAAATCAAATAGCCACCAATTCATTCCATGGCAGTTTAATATGCTTTCCAATATACCATTTGCCAACATATTGAACATCTGCTGAACTTCTGTGGGGTTCCAGTTGTATCTTGGAAATTGTTATTGTTGTCTGACATTTCCAACAACCCTTATCCCACTACTGGATGCAGTAGACATAATTTACAACTGCTCAGCTGAAGTTTACACCAGGGTTACTAAGGTATAAACCGAAAAGAGGAATAAACATTACAGCAAGCATTTACAGCGGTTATTATATGAGGATTGATATCGAAATATCTTCCCCGTCAGCAACCTCTCACTAAGCAGAATCAAGCAGGCTCCATATTGGATGCTTTGGTGTTCTTGGTCGCTAATTTCCAAGGAAATGTGTTACAAATTGACCAATCCCTACAATTTAGATGGCGTTTTTTACAAAAACACTTGATCATACTGGGCAATGTAGTCACAACAAGGCTTGTACAGTCTGAAAAGTTAATGTTTAAGCCACACGTGAGTGCCATTAAATTCAGAAATCGTAATAAGTGTTACAACACTTAGGAACAGCAGGATTGTGACTTAAAGCAATATATGAAAACCAAGGTGTTACTATTATCGTTGTTAAACCATGTGCTCATCAGTTCCTAAAAGTAAAGAAGATCTTATTATGATGCCTTACAAAGTAGTCAGGTCCTGATGTCTCAGTGCAGAGGGAAGATTTTTGTTATAGAATTAAAACAATTTATGTTGTTGACCAATTGTAAGGAAGTGGGTTTCTGTTGCAGTAACCCCCCCACTTTTTGCCAGACCACTGATGCACTTTGACTTGATGTGCCCTGGGCCCCTGCCAATCAGGTTCCCAGGGCCTGTGTTCTTTCCCCAAAACTGGACCCAATTGGTATCTCTGGCCACAGGTCAGCCGCTGGTAAATGGTACCACAGGTACCCAGGGCACTGTGACCAGGGAAGACCTCTAAGGGCTGCAGCACTTATTGTGCCACCCTTAGAGGTCCTGTACCTTTACACACACACACTGCCTTTGCAGGCTGCGTGTTTTGGTGCAGAACAAAGTGAAGAGTCGACATGGCACACACCTCTGTGTGCCATGCCTACAACCCACTGCCCTGGCATAGGTCAGCCACCCCTCTAGCTGGGTGCACTATACCAGTGGTGAGGGTACAGGTGCATGAGCCCTGTACCCCTACAGTGTCTAAGTCCATTCTTAGACATTGTAAGTGCAGTGCTGCCATTAAGAGTATATGGTGCTGGGAGTTTGTCATTACGAACTCCACAGCACCATAATGGCTGCACTAAAAACTGGGAAGTTTGGTATCAAACTTCTCAGCACATTAAACCCACACTGATGCCAGTGGGGGATTTAATGAAAAATGCACACAGAGGGCATCTTAGAGATGCCCCCTGAAACCTAACCAACTTCTAGTGACCTGACTGAGTGGCTGCTTAGGCTGCCACCACCAGACATGTTTCTGGACCCCTGGGTCGAGAGCCGGCTGCTCTCGGGGGCCTGAAACAATGCACATCCTGGGACGAGGTGCCAAGCCTCCTCCCCCAGGATGGGCAGGGTTCACGAAGGAGAAGCTTTAAAGGCATGCCGCCTTTGTGAGCCTCTCCAGACCATTTGCTGCTTTTAGCAACTGGTCCCCACTGGTTCTACCCCCCCCACTTTGGGCGGGAGAACCGGCAGGAAAAACAAGTGAGGAAGGGAGGTGTGCCCACCTCTGCCAACTCCACCCCTCAGGTGGGGGAGGCGAGGTGAAGCACAACCTCGAGTCCCCGCCATCTTGAGGATGGGGGGACCCAGCCAATCAGGGACAGGCTCCTGCCCCCCTCCCACTGGAGAGTGGCAGAATAGGGGGTATACCCACCCCAGGGAAGGGACCCATTGGTCCCTGCCCTTTACCTACCTGTAACGCCCCTAAATTTAGTAAGGGGGCACCCTGAACCTTACATCCTCAGATCCAGCTTACCTACAAGAAGAAAAGAAGAAGGACGAAGAGCCGTGCAGAGCTAACAAGAGGACGACGCCCACTGACTTGGCCCCAGCCCTAAAGGCCTGTCTCCCCTCGAACCTGCTCCTGCGAAATCCCGGCGTGTCCAGCAGCCAGCAACTTCACAAACCTCGGAGGACCTGCCTGCCTTCACTTCCAAGACTGTTTCTCCGGTGAACACCGGACGTGTTTAAACTGCAGCTTCTGGCTCCGGCCGGACACCGCAAATCCAGCCCACTCTGCACCTGCCGAACCCGGCCCGAGCTCAAGTGGAAAAACACCACGAGGAGGTCACCCCAGCGATCCTGACCCGAGATCCGGCGACTCCTAACCTGCCTCACGCCTCCAGACGACGCCTGCAGCCTCAATCCAGAGGATCCCCTCTACCGCGACCAGAGCGGGTAAGAAAATCCGACCCTAAAAGGCACCCCTGCACCCGACGCCCCACGGCCTTGTGTGCCCAAACCAACAGTGCCTAACCAACCCAAGACATCCCAACTTACCCCTCGAAGTGGTGGTCGCACCCAGAAGATCCTCGTCCCCGAGCCTGCAGTGCTTCTTCAAACCGGAGGTTCTCCATAGAAAACAACAGGGCGCCCGACGTCGAGACAGCACTCTGCACCCGGCCGCCCCAGTGCCGCTGAGGGTGCACTTTTTGTGCCTACTTGTTTCCCCATTTGCCCTGAGCTAAACTCCCACAACCCAGTGGCCTGCTTGCCAGTAGCCACCAACCGGAGACCCCCTATCCTCCATAGGATAACATTGGGCCTCAACACTCTGCACCCGGCCGCCCTAGTGCCGCTGAGGGTGCAACAACAGTGCATCACTGACCCTGGGGGACCCCTGAGTCTAACCCCAGAACCTTAACTCCCACAATCGATTACTTACCTTCAAACCGATAACCTGTTTTTCCTCCATAGGATAACATTGACAATTTTGCTTCGAAAAAACGACTAAGTGTGGAGTTTTGAAAACTAAAGATATTCTTTAAAAATCGTACAAATAACCAAAACGCATTTACTTACCTGTTTACAGGAAATGTCCCAGTGCTGAATCTAGGTATCCAGCACTGAGTTAGAAAAGTAACGTAAAAAGTAACTTACCTGCAATTTACTGAAAAAGCCTATTCATTTCAATGCACTGTTTTTCTTCCAAAAAACGACTAAGTGTGGAGTTTTGAAATCTGAAAATATTCTTTAAAAATCGCACGAATAACAAAAACGCATTTACTCACCTGTTTTCAGGAAATGTCCCAGTGCTGAATCCAGGCATCCAGCACTGAATTAGAAAAAGTAACGTAAAAGTAACCTACCTGCAATTTGTTGAAAAAGCCCATTCATTTCAATGTACTGTATTTGCGAAGTGTTGCATACTACTGCTCCCCTGTAAATCAAACAAAGTACAATTTCTATTGCATTTTTCAACTGTTCTATATCCAGTAACTTATTGCTGAAAACTATTTAATGCTTACCTGTGCCAGGCTTGCTTGGTTCTAAAAATAAACAACAGTATATTTTTATACAAATACAATTGCCCTAGAGTTCAGTTCTTGAGTGTGTGAATTAATTTGCTGACGGAGTGTGTACATCAAATGCTTAACACTGTCCTCTGATACTGCCTTACTGCTCGACCAAGCTACCACTATTAGAGAGTAAGGTTCTATCTAACTTTAACCTCTGCCTACCTCTGGGGTCACCTGGACTCTATACACACTATACCTCATTTTGGTGTAGTATATATAGAGCCAGTTTCCTACATTGGTGGATCAGAGGTGGGATATACAACTTGCATTTGTTGGACTACTTGGTTACCTCCTGATCACACGACAGAACTCTTAAATTGCCTTTAGAATTCTGATTTTTTTCAAATTGGCATTTTTACCAAACTACTAAAAGTCTTGTTAGGGCCTTGCTTAAGTCCCTTTAGAATTTTAGAAAATAAAAAGTCACTATAGTCAAGGGTAGAGGAGTTTGAACATTTTTGTTAGAATGTCTCAAGAAAAGAGCCCAACTATTAGTGAAGATAATAATGACATGCAGGACATGGTTGAGGAGCTTGACCTCACCCCTTACCTTCACTTGTCTTTCAAGGAAGTAAGGTCCTTATGTAAACTTAAAAATATACCAATGGGCCCTCATCCAACCAAACAAAAGCTCCAGGAGCTATTGGCTGATTATTCAAAGGCCCACCCCTCTGAAAATGGTGATGACCAGTCAGAGGAGGAAAGGAGTGAGGAGGATGGCGATAGGTGCCCACCTCCACCACTTCCTAGGGAAGAAAGGGTCCCTGTACCCTTACTTCCAAGAGTTAACCTCTGGGGACCTAGAGGCCACACAGGTGGCTCAGGTTCTGGTGAGGACATTGAGGACAGCCTCAATGACGAGGACAGTCTCTTAGCAAGGCTGGCCAAAAGACTGGATCTAGAGTCCAGACTCCTGGCTCTAGAGAAAGAAAGAAAGGAGATGGGTTTAGCACCCATCAATGGTGGCAGCAATACCAATAATAAGGACACAGAGCAATCTTATGATCCTAAAATCCCCAAAGGGATTGTCCCTAAATATGAGGAGGGTGATGATATCACCAAGTGGTTCACAGCCTTTGAGAGAGCTTGTGAAGCCAGAAGGGTGAAGAAGACTTTCTGGGGGGCACTCCTTTGGGAACTGTTCTCTGGTAACTGCAGAGACAGACTCCTGACCCTTTCTGGGGCAGATGCTGGGTCTTATGACCTCATGAAGAGAACTCTGATTGAGGGATTTAGACTCACAACTGAGGAGTACAGAATTAGATTCAGGGGGGCTCACAAAACCCAAAACCAGTCCTGGATTGATTTTGTAGACTACTCAGTAAAAACACTAGGTGGCTCGTTAACTGGAAACAATGTGCATGACTTTAATGGAATTTACAACCTGTTTATGAAGGAACACATATTAAGTAATTGCATTGATGAAAAGTTGCATCAGTACCTGGTAGACCTAGGTCCACTTTCTCCCCAAGAATTGGGAAAGAAGGCAGGCCACTGGGTCAAAACAAGGGTCACTAGGACGTCCACTGGGGGTGACCAAAAGAAAGGGGTTACAAAGCCTCCCCAGAAGAAAGACAGTGAACCCCTTAAAGATAAAAGTAAGGAGTCCCAGGTAGCCCCCAAAAACCTGTCCAGGAGGGTGGGCCCAAAGACACCTCACAAACTAAGACAGGGTACCAAGGTAAGAATTGGGATCCCAACAGAGTATGGTGTCACACCTGCCAAAAGGCAGGACACCACACCAAGGACCCTAGCTGTCCTAAAAACAAAGTTCCTAGCCCAGCTCCAGGGGTGACTAGTGTAGCTCCAGGGGTTGCCAGTGTAGCTTTGGAGGAAGGGTCCTCAGATGAGGAAGCCCTCATAGCCTTCAACTGGAAAATGGGGCCACAAGGTAAGCTGGAGATTCCAGAGGGGAGTAGACACTTCCACCACCTACTGGTGAATGGAATCCCAGCCCTTGCCCTGAGAGATACCTGTGCCAGTCACACTGTGGTGCATGACAGGTTGGTTCTCTCAAACCAGTATGTCCCAGGGGAAACAAAAAGAGTAAGGACTGTCCCAGGGGGTGTCACTGTTAGGTCTGTGGCTATAGTGCCCCTAGAAGTAGCTGGGTCACTTAGATGGAGAAAGGTGGTAGTCAGTAAAGACCTCCCCCTTGATTGTCTCCTTGGGAACGACCACCCAGAGGTTGGTCTGAGCCAAAGAGAGGTACTGGTCCAATGCCAGACCTCACCCCAGAAACCTGAGGGGGCTCAACCTGCAGTTAGTGCAGCTAAGCTCCAAAAGAAGAAACAGTGTAGGAAAGGTGGGCAACTGTTAGCCACAGTTTCAGTGGGCCAGAGATATTCTATCCCAGTAAGGGAGAACTCCAAGCTTGGTACTGGTGAAGTCCCCCCTAGCCAACAAAAAGCACTGACTAGTCAAACAACTGTCCAGCCTGAGTTGGTGGCTCCTCAGCTGGCAGGACAGAGGTTGGAAGAAGGGTGTTCCCTACCAAGTGTAGTGACCCCCCACCCTAAAACAGCAGACAGGCAACCAGAACCCAAAGAAGCCGGTAAGGTAGCCCCTTCACCTACCAGTGAGGAGCTAAAGGTGTGGTTCTGGGCACTGACAGCTGTCAGTAGCCTCTGCTGGGTGTTAGCCTTCATGGCAGCACTGTCCTTGGCATGGTGGCCTAGCCCCCTGCCAAATAGCAAGTTAGGCCCCCTGACCTTATTGGTCATGGTGGGGTTGTTCGAGCTGTGGGTAACCTCTGTGGGTAAGCTGGGCTTTGCCCTAGCTAAGTTAGAAATTGCAGAGGTAGGCACCTCTGAACCCAAACTAAAAAGATGGGGTGAAGGCACTAAAGAGATAGGAAAGGAGCATTGGGAATTAGGTCCTGAAACTGTTGAGGTAGGCCAGCTCCCTAAAGGGGCTGACCTGGACAGAAGGATGTAAGGCAGAGTAGGCCCTGCAGCTCCCAAACCACTTCCTCTGCTCTTCCTCGCCTGAAAGACTAGGAAGACTCTCCCAGCTTTGGCTGAGTCTCCTGGCCTTTGGGCTGGGGGGGGGCTTGTGTAAGGAAGTGGGTTTCTGTTGCAGTAACTCCCCCACTTTTTGCCAGACCACAGATGCACTTTGACTTGATGTGCCCTGGGTCCCTGCCAATCAGGTTCCCAGGGCCTGTGTTCTTTCCCCAAAACTGTACCCAATTGGCATCTCTGGCCACAGGTCAGCCCCTGGTAAATGGTACCACAGGTACCCAGGGCACTGTGACCAGGGAATACCTCTAAGGGCTGCAGCACTTATTGTGCCACCCTTAGAGGCCCTGTACCTTTACACACACACACTGCCTTTGCAGGCTGCCTGTTTTGGTGCAGAACAAAGTGAAGAGTCGACATGGCACACACCTCTGTGTGCCATGCCTACAACCCACTGCCCTGGCATAGGTCAGCCACCCCTCTAGCTGGGTGCACTATACCAGTGGTGAGGGTACAGGTGCATGAGCCCTGTACCCCTACAGTGTCTAAGTCCATTCTTAGACATTGTAAGTGCAGTGCTGCCATTAAGAGTATATGGTGCTGGGAGTTTGTCATTACGAACTCCACAGCACCATAATGGCTGCACTAAAAACTGGGAAGTTTGGTATCAAACTTCTCAGCACATTAAACCCACACTGATGCCAGTGGGGGATTTAATGAAAAATGCACACAGAGGGCATCTTAGAGATGCCCCCTGAAACCTAACCAACTTCTAGTGACCTGACTGAGTGGCTGCTTAGGCTGCCACCACCAGACATGTTTCTGGACCCCTGGGTCGAGAGCCGGCTGCTCTCGGGGGTCTGAAACAATGCACATCCTGGGACGAGGTGCCAAGCCTCCTCCCCCAGGATGGGCAGGGTTCACGAAGGAGAAGCTTCAAAGGCATGCTGCCTTTGTGAGCCTCTCCAGACCATTTGCTGCTTTCAGCAACTGGTTCCCACTGGTTCTACCCCCCCACTTTGGGCGGGAGAACCGGCGGGAAAAACAAGTGAGGAAGGGAGGTGTGCCCACCTCTGCCAACTCCACCCCTCAGGTGGGGGAGGCAAGGCGAAGCACAACCTCGAGTCCCCGCCATCTTGAGGATGGGGGGACCCAGCCAACCATGGACAGGCTCCTGCCCCCCTCCCACTGGAGAGTGGCAGAATAGGGGGTGTACCCACCCCAGGGAAGGGACCCATTGGTCCATGCCCTTTACCTACCTGTAACGCCCCTAAATTTAGTATTTAGGGGGCACCCTGAACCTTACATCCTCAGATCCAGCTTACCTACAAGAAGAAAAGTAGAAGAAGGACGAAGAGCCGTGCAGAGCTAACAAGAGGACGACGCCCATTGACTTGGCCCCAGCCCTACAGGCCTGTCTCCCCTCGAACCTGCTCCTGCGAAATCCCGGCATGTCCAGCAGCCAGCAACCTCACAAACCTCGGAGGACCTGCCTGCCTTCACTTCCAAGACTGTTTCTCCCGTGAACACCGGATGTGTTTAAACTGCAGCTTCTGGCTCCGGCCGGACACCGCTAATCCAGCCCTCTCTGCACCCGCCGAAGCCGGCCCGAGCTCGAGTGGAAAAACACCACGAGGAGGTCACCCCGGCGATCCTGACCGGAGATCCGGCGACTCCTGACCTGCCTCACGCCTCCAGACGACGCCTGCAGCCTCAATCCAGAGGATCCCCTCTACCGCGACCAGAGCGGGTAAGAAAATCCGACCCTAAAAGGCACCCCTGCACCCGACGCCCCACGGCCTTGTGTGCCCAAACCAACGGTGCCTAACCAACCCGAGACATCCCAACTTACCCCTCGAAGTGGTGGTCGCACCCAGAAGATCCTCGTCCCCGAGCCTGCAGTGCTTCTTCAAACCGGAGGTTCTCCATAGAAAACAACAGGGTGCCCGACGTCGAGACAGCACTCTGCACCCGGCCGCCCCAGGGCCGCTGAGGGTGCACTTTTTGTGCCTACTTGTTTCCCCATTTGCCCTGAGCTAAAGTCCAGGAGCTTTGCTCCCACAACCCAGTGGCCTGCTTGCCAGCAGCCATCAACCGGAGACACCCTATCCTCCATAGGATAACATTGGGCCTCAACACTCTGCACCCGGCCGCCCTAGTGCCGCTGAGGGTGCAACAACAGTGCATCACTGACCCTGGGGGACCCCTGAGTCTAACTCCAGAACCTTACCTCCCACAATCGATTACTTACCTTCAAACCGATAACCTGTTTTTCCTCCATAGGATAACATTGACAATTTTGCTTCGAAAAAACGACTAAGTGTGGAGTTTTGAAAACTAAAGATATTCTTTAAAAATCGTACAAATAACCAAAACGCATTTACTTACCTGTTTACAGGAAATGCCCCAGTGCTGAATCTAGGTATCCAGCACTGAGTTAGAAAAGTAACGTAAAAAGTAACTTACCTGCATTTACTGAAAAAGTCTATTCATTTCAATGCACTGTTTTTCTTCCAAAAAACAACTGTGTGGAGTTTTGAAATCTGAACATATTCTTTAAAAATCGCACAAATAACAAAAACGCATTTACTCACCTGTTTTCAGGAAATGTCTCAGTGCTGAATCCAGGCATCCAGCACTGAGTTAGAAAAAGTAACGTAAAAGTAACTTACCTGCAATTTGTTGAAAAAGCCCATTCATTTCAATGTACTGTATTTGCGAAGTGTTGCATACTACTGCTCCCCTGTAAATCAAACAAAGTACAATTTCTATTGCATTTTTCAACTGTTCTATACCCAGTAACTTATTACTGAAAAGTATTTAATGCTTACCTGTGCCAGGCTTGCTTGGTTCTAAAAATAAATAACAGTATATTTTTATACAAATACAATTGCCCTAGAGTTCAGTTCTTGAGTGTGTGAATTCATTTGCTGACGGAGTGTGTACATCAAATGCTTAACACTGTCCTCTGATACTGCCTTACTGCTCGACCAAGCTACCACTATTAGAGTAAGGTTCTATCTAACTTTAACCTCTGCCTACCTCTGGGGTCACCTGGACTCTATACACACTATACCTCATTTTGGTGTAGTATATATAGAGCCAGTTTCCTACATTAATGAATAGTCAAAACTTTACAGTCATTGGGGCCAACACCATCAGCAAGTGCTATGAAGTGCGTCAACCTGCCCGCAGCGCGGGATGCATTGCGGACGTGCCCGGCCTTTGCCACTCCGTATTTGGCCTAATCTTTATCACCCTGGAATAATGTGCAAGCGCAAAATGACCGGGGGCTGGCCTACTGAGGTAAGGCGTACTACCATCAAGAGTTCGGGAATCGCACAGTGGGGGTAATATGGAAAGAAAATGCAGAAATATGCCTTACCCTTTCATGTGAAGCTCCTACCTTACCTTCTGGCCTGTCCCATGCCCCCCCTTTGCAGGATATAATTAAGGTGGAAGCCCAAATCAACAGTAACTCCAGCAATCCAACTGAGGAGACTGGTATATCGCCGATGCCCGAAAGGCCTCAGACACCTTTTGGCTCGCCAATGTCTAGCTCTGCGCCAGATGCAAAGCATTAAAACAACTTCCCATAATGGAAAGATCCAGGAGTGTTGCAAAGTGCGCTGGTATGATCTCTCCGTGTTAGCGCCTTCTGATGCAAAAGTACTTACAGAGATGTTATGTGGAAAGCTCAAATCCCTTTTGGACACTCGTCTCCAAACCCTGTATGATTGTTTGGGGGCTATTGATATGTTACTTGCAAAGTTAGGGGATAAGTCTCTGACGTTGTGCCTGACCCCAAGGTCAGTCTACAATGACCCCAAAGTCCTCACTTCCTGTACCAATTAAGCCAGCTGCAATTTCTTTGGCATCCCTTCTGGCTCTGGACATTATGGAGACAACTCTGTGCACTATCCTGATGTGGGGTTTCTGCACCCCTCGAGGTGTGAGCATGCTAGAGGGGTAGAGCCAGCCAATGAGAGTGAGCCAACTCATGATGCAGCAGCCCCTGGTATACATCTGCCTCCTGCGGTGTTCCCTAATGTCATCGTATTGGCAGGAGTACCAATATTAGCCCCGCAGGCAACTGAATCTAGAGAGCAACTAAAAAATAATGTTTTCCACTGGCTAGCAAGAAATGTCAAGTTTAATAACTACAACTACAAAGATATCTTAATGGTGCGGAGATCATGAGTTGGTCTGTTATCCAAGGACTTTGAAGGAGAATGTATTATAGTTAATTTTAGAAGGCCTCAACTGTCTGGTTGTTTACTGGATTCCTCACAACATGGCCTCTCAACTTTGCCCTCTATTAAACTCCGGTCCATGGGTTATTTTGTATTTACACTTAAACCCTGTACCTCAGGATTCCTGCATCTCATCGCATACGATTTCCTTAGTTGGTACCCCAGCCCCAGCCATATACACAGCCAGGATACCCACTTCTAACTGATACTAAATATTTGCTGGACTTCCCCCAAAATGAATGACAGCAAGCCTTCAGGGTCCTGTAAATCTGTGGGTCTTGCCCAAATCCCACGAGCAGGGTGGTGTCCATATTATATCCGTAAGCTCTTTATCGCCCAGAGCTTCTGATCTGAAATGAATTAGTTGGAACATAGCTGGAGTGTGCTCTCTACTGAAGGTGGAGAATTGGCCCAATTATATGAGCCAGTTTGATGTGCCATGTTGCAAGAGTCTTGGACACAAAATGAGGTATTTTTTGATAGCTATTTATGTTTTAGTAAATCCGCAATCTCTTCACCATCTGGCAGGTTGCAAAGCAGACTTAATGACATGGTTTGAGGCCACCTTAAAATACACTATTTACCTTATATTTGTATCCAGTGACTTGTTCCAGGTCTAATCTTTATTGATCCGATAATTTTAACTTCAAATTAATTAATGTTTATAATGATGATTTTGCACCTAGAGACAATCAAAATTGTAATATATTATTTGGTTTTATTAGTGAGTTGAGCAACAAGCCCTTTTCTGTGGGCCGGCCGTTCAGTGTACAGCTGGGGTGGGAATTTAATGCTAGACTAGGCCATAGAATCATGTTAATTGGAAATAATCCTTCCAGCTTGAATGATAATGGGGATGAACTATCCAACAGGGATGCTAGGGGCAACCTCTTGTACAATTTTTTGCAGTTACATGATTTGTGCAATGTTATGGATACCATAGGCCCCTTGTTTCCCTCTGCACCCACTTTTGTTGGAAGGGGCTGTTGTATGACAATTGATTATATTTTGCCCCTAGGGTACTGGCAACCATTCATTGTATTAGAGGCTACTAGAAATCCTAAAATATTCAGTGATCATAATCCACTGGAGGATGCACTATCTTTCCCAATAGGTTGCAAGTACTTCAAGCCACAGGGAGACACAGGGATTTCTTCCAAAAACAATAGACACAGGCTAGTGTGGAAAAATGTGGATCCTGGGGAACTTTTAGGCAGACTTATTAAAGGCAATATGGGTCTTGTAGGCCTGTGTTTCTCTGAGTATATTATGCCATTCGAAATTACACAGGCATATGTTACCTGGGGGGTTCAATTTAAGGAAGCTACTGATGAAATCTCTTAAGACAGTCAGCTAGCAACATGCCATGGTGGTTTGACATTGCCTGTAAATTTGTTAACATCAATCGTGGGAATGCCCTAAAATGTGTCCCAAGAAATAGGGAGGAGGTCGCACTGTGCTAGGGAGAATACAAAAGGGAATTGAAAGAAATGGAAAGTGGATTTTCAAATGGAGGTCTGGAAGGAGTTGGTTGACTCATGTAAGCGTAATGTCCCTTATGGTTTCTGGAAGGAAACCAATACCAAAAAGTTGATTTTTGCCCCTGTTCGGGACTTGGTTCAAAGTTTCGATCCTGATGAATGAGTTGGACATTTTGAAAAGATTTACCTCCCTCCACCCACTGATAAGAATGACTGTACTGAGGACCTGCCTTTATATTCCCTTAACATAGCGCATGATTTCAGCTGCCCAGTATGGTTTTAGGAGTGGTCTAGGGACACTTGATCAGTGCTTGAACTTATATCTCCTTATCTCTACATACACAGTGGCTAAATGTAATTCATTTTATATGAGTTTTACAGACTTTTCCTGTGTATTCGATAACGTCAACAGGTCCAAATTGTAGGAGATCATTGAGCATATTTACAAGGGCATTGCGCCATCGAAGCGTCACTTTTCTGGACGCTCTGGTTCCGCAATGCCCTGCTCCATATTTACAAAGCTGCGCTAAGCCACTTTGCGTGGCTTAACGCAACTTTTTAAATATTGTACCCTATCACACAGGTATCTGCATAAAAAGGGCATGCAATGGGTGTTACTGTGGGTATTCCACTGCAACACCCATTGCTTTTTGACGTTGCCCCAGATTTACAAGGATCTGTAAATCTGAGGCAGCGCCAAAAACTAACGCTCTTTCTATGTGTGTTGCATTCTGCAGCACACATAGCAGGAGCAAATCGTCTTTAATGATTGTTTATGTGCAGGAAGGTGTCCCTTCCTGCACATAAACAATCATCCCTGCAACACAGGCACCCTTGCATCATGGTGCAAGGGTGTCTGCATTGGCGCTAGGCAGCTTTTTTTAGCGCTGGCGCAAGGGAAAACACAGGGGTTTCTTGTGAATACGACGCATCCCTGTGGTTTTTAAATGGCGCAGCGCTGCTAAATTGCTTGCAGCGCCGCGCCATTTTTTGGTGAATGTGCCCCCTTGTGTGATCTAGGTGTTGATGAAAGTTTAGCCAATTGTTTACGTGCAGTACACTTTGACCTCTCAGCATCTGTACGCTTTGGAAATTAAGGGAAACGCACACATCCTTTAGGATTAGCGCCGGGGGTTCGGCAAGGCTGTGTCCTAGCTCTAATTTTGTTTTTACTGTATATTCATGGGCTTGGGGCAGCCTTGCAAGGAAGTAGGGCAGGATATGCTTGTGGTTAACATCAGACCCGTCCTTGTTTTGTTGTATGTGGAGGACGCAGTTATTATGTTTAGAACCCTCAATGGTCTAAAAAATTCCTCTTAACTTTCGTGCAATTTGTGGAGCATTTTAGAGACAAATCTCATTAAAACTTTTACTATGGCTTGTGGTCCCAAGAATCTGAAGTCCCGCTGTTAAGCTGTCATGGGTAAACGTATGGAGAGGACCCCACACTTCCCATATTTGGGGGTGACCTTTGACTCTAATTATACCTGGGGTCCCTGTTTGGTTGCTAAGAAACAGTGCTTTGCACAATCACTTGGTTTTTTTCTTCAATCTAGCAGCACATTTTGGGGAAAAACTATCATTCCACTTTTTAAAATGTGTAAATGTGTCACACTAATGACGCTTGGGGCTGGAATCTTGGGGTATTGCAACGCTAGCTCCTTACGGGTGGAAGAAAATCACGCATGTTGGTGCATTTTGGGCCTTCCTATGAGTAGCTCCAGTTAGAAACCGGGCCGGGTAGGCAAAGCCGGACCCTATGGGGGCCCGGGTAAAACGCCGTCCGGAGGCGGGAGGCCCTCCCCCTGCCCCCATTTGCATGCTGGTTAGGCCGGCGGGGGCCAGGATTGGCCCCCCCCAAACAAGGCGAGCCCCCCCAATCAGGGGGCGAGCTAGTGAGGGCGAGGGGGGGATAAAAGGGGCCCAACGGCCCAAGTGAGCACATACACCCCCCTTCGCACTAAGGAAAGTGAAGAATCCCACCCACCCACACCTAAGATACGGGCGTCGCAGCCGCACTGGTAGAAGGGAGGCGGAACAAACACAAAAAAGTTAATAAAAGAAAAAATGTACTAGAAAGTAGATGGAAGGCTCTCACAGTGTCCTTGGGATGCCTCACGGCAGGGGCACTGAGGGAGCCAAGGGGCGGCGTGCCGCCATAGAAAGAGTAGATGTGATGCTCCCGCAGGACCCTTGGGATGCCTCACGGCAGGGGTACCGAGGGAGAAGATGGCAAGGACTCAGCCTCAGGAAAGGTAGAGTAGATGCTCAAGTAAGGTCCTTGGGATGCCACACGGCAGGGACCCCTGGGAGAAGGGAGGGCCCACGAAAGGGTTACAGGGCGAGCAGGACGGCACTTGCAGCCCGGGCAGGTCCAGACGGACACCCTCCAAATCGGTAGCAAGCTGAAGCCTAGACCCATGAATCGGAAGCCCAGAAAAGGGGCCCCTCCCAGGATATTGAGGAGGCTGGGTCCATAATACAAGAGAAGAGTTTAAAGAGCAATAGATGTAAATATATAACATGGACAATAAATGTGGATATGACCATGAACGGTTGAAATGTATAAAGTTATGTTGATGAATAAACTGTGACCTTTTCAGGCACCAAAGAACGTTGTCAGAGGTGATTTAAGGTAAAAGCGCGCAGTTGGGGAAAATGGGCAAGGGGAGCGGGGCGGGACGACTCGCCGCCTGGAGGGGGTTATGCAATGCATGACGAACTGGGATTAGGTTTTGTTTTGTAGTGGCTAGCATTAAACTTGCTTGCTCATCTATTATTGTGGTTGTCTATATGGCGAAATGAGTATGCATGGAAATTGTCTTTCTTGTGATTATGGCCCCACTATCCCTTGGGTTCGCTTTATAAAAACTACTGCAGAGAGTCTAGGTAGACCTTCCTTGCTTTCTGCCCCCAGACAAGCTAAATAACAGTGACAAGCCTTGGATTATTTATAACTTTCTGAATGCCAGACGTATCGAGCGGGAGAGGGTGGAACTCTTAAGGTCATCTTTTAAAGAATATATATTGATACAGATACTGCTGGTCCCGAGCCATATCTTGGGGTTGTTAATCACACATGGAGCGCCTGCTCCTGACCAGGCTTAGAATGGGCTCAATAAGCTGGTAGCTGTGCTTTCCTTTGGAGTAATATAACACCAAATCCATACGTTGTTGCCTCTGTAATTCATTTTTGTGGCAGACTGTGCCTCATTTCGTGTTCTTTTGAAAAAAATGTTTGCCATTTTTAAGGAGATACCTCTTTCCGATTTTAAGAAAGCTGGGGTTTGTTAAGTGTAGGTTACTCGACTTACTCATGCTTCCTTCTATAGAGGTTTGTGTAAATGTTGGCCTTTTCCTCAAATCAGCTGTTCTGAACACCATTAGCCTGCTCTTTTGATCTTGCTTTGCTGTGAAAACCTTGGGGCTTATTTACAAGCCCCTTGCACCACATTTACGTCATTTTTAACATTGGAAAAGTGACGTACGGGTGTGCAAGGGGCTTGTAAATCTGCCCCCTTGTTTTTAACTCATTAATATTGTTATTATTCTAACTGATGAATGAATTCTTTTTTAAGCTTTGTAAATATATTTTTATTAATCTTCTTTCATGATCATTTTTGAATGATCAAATAAAGAAAGATTGAGTAAAACAATGTATGGTGTCGACCAATGAACAGCCACCACTTCACAGTCATTGCATAAACGGTGCTCTCAACCTCCAACCAGATCTAGAGGTCTTTCAATCTGAGTTATTTTAGCAGGCGGGGCTTCATAGCTGACACAAATATGGGTTGATGGTCCAATTAAGGTTGCCATTATTTCTTTCTAGGTGAAGAATGTGTATATCCTTTTCGAATCTATGCGTTTTGTATCTTTTCTCATTTCTGTTGAATCAATAATCCTAGAGATGCTGTTTGAAAAAAGGTGGCCATATTGGAGGATTCTTCTTTTGGTAAACACCCTTTTTTGCAAAATGGAGTCTGAAAGAACACTTGATGTTTCTTCTTGGTAGACCTAGAAAACGTGACTATTCAACCCCTTTACCCAGGCTTTTTCCAAACTGGAAATTCAAATATGTTGAAGTCTTTCTTTGCTGTGTTTTAGTAGAATTGTATAAATAAAACAAAATCAAGGTGTCCTTATCTACTCCAATAGTGCAACACACAAGCAAATTTTACAGCCATGCCTAAAAATAAGAGGATGTGTCTGCTAAAAGCACACTTCAAGTGCCTAGAATGATATTGTAATAGGTGCATTAATCCCATATCTAAAAGCATGCACACCCGCTTTCGGGGTAGGTGTGTTCTAGGAGTAGTATTAGTTTATTATTTCATCTCTCTCTTAACTGGGGAAACATGGGTTCGGTCCCACATCCACAGTGGGAATTCTTCAATGCTACTTCAACCTCTTTCTGATATGTTTTCCCCACAGGGCTCTTCAAGGTACAGATGTTTTACTATAAGAGATGCTAATACAGGCGATCATGCCAAAATGTGATTGTGCCAGGAGAGAGTACCCACTCATAAATTGTCAAATTACTTCACTCATTCAGTCATGGTTAAGTGGAACAAGGGTTTGTGACTATTCCCATTTAAAAAGACAAAGTGGTGCACACACCCATTGTGAGCTTTCCGAAGCAATGGCCTTTTGTTTTTGCTGCTGTGACCATAATTTAAATTAACTTCTTTCTCTCCCCCATCAGACCTCTTATGCTGGATGACGGAAATACATCTCCTCAAGCATCCAAGTTCAGCCGCCATATATCGCCTGATGCACTTCATGACTCCTACTTCATTCAGTCGGTATGTGTCACTTTTTCTTTTATGTTCTTCTCTAGGGTTTAATATTAAAAAACAAATTGTATCTACTTTTAGTCACAATTTGTTTGCTGACATTTGCGAACTAACCCCATTTACCTGGAAGGCACCGAGAGAGAGAGTTAGCCATCTTTTGCAATCACCTGGAGTTAAGTTACCATCTGATAGGTTAGTGTCACAGGGCCAGCCAGGGAAGCAATCTGCTTTCAGGGTATTGATAGACAGAAGTAAAATGCCCAAAAGGCAGCTACTTCCAATTGACATCATATCACTACTCCACACTAAAACTAATACCATAATACTCAGCAGTCAGACAGGATTTTAGTTCATACAGACTGCTTAATATTGCCCTTTACTGCTTGGCATTCTTACATTCACATAAAACAAAACTGCTAAGGGTCATATCCATCACCCAGTACTGTACCCGTCCACAGCAATAAATCCCCTATTACCATCTGATCAGGCATGGAATAACTAAAGAGACCTGCCATATGCCTCCTGCTTCCTCCAGCATCATCACCCCCTCACAATACCTTTGCAAAAAGCTCTCGACATTCTTCTGTAAGAAAATCATCTTCATATACAGAATCTTCGACGCTCAACTGGACACCATCACAACACAACTTCCCATCACAGTCGAAGAATGGACCATGAACTCAAGACCATCAAAATCTCTGCTACCATGAAGACCACCCACTGGGGGACCCCCATCTGACACTTGCTCTCACCACACCTTCACTCTAATTTAGTCCACCACTGCAGGTCCCAACTAGACACATACTACGGCCACTTCTTACCATCTCAGAATGGCAATCAGATATGCGATGATATTAACACAGCCCATCCCAGCAGATCTCTCCACCAGTTCTCCCTTTAACCAATACCTACTCAGGACCATAAGGTTTAAGCAACATATCTCAGAATGGATAACCCAGTGCAGTAACCAGCTAAGTGGAGTATGAACATAAGAAATACTATTAAAGGCTCTGCAGTAGCTCAAAGCTGCCAGCTTACTGAAAACTGTAAACTGTGTGCCTGCCTTTCACACTTCTTCATCCGTCATACTGTTAAGCACTGTGTTCCATAACACAATAACAGCACTTCCATGGAAACACTTCCCACACAGGATCAAAGCATAGAAAACACACTTCCAACCACACACCCTACACAGCTCAGCATGCGAACCATGTAGGCAACTGTTTCAGTGCCCCACATAGGGATAGTAAGAGCTATATAACTGTTGTAGTACACCGACATACTTCGGCAGTATGCACTTATATGAAAGATTTGTTACGGCATGGACCAAGCACAAAGAAGCAGTGAAGCACCTTACAGGATACTTTTTTGGGGGAGCAGGAGCATCTCTCTATACAGAAAAAAATGGTGTGTGGTCTGGTTGGCAATTGATTAAACAAAGTAGCTTACAATTAGGAGGGGATATCTGATTATGACAGGACACCTGCAGTTTACTTATTTAACTTGCATCATTTACAATTTGAGCCACAGCAACACAGAAAGATGTGCACAGAATCACACAATGATTTGTTGAAGTGGCAAAGCGTATACAGGGACCTGTGCCCAACCAGTATTAGTGTACGTGCGCGCCCAGAGACCAGTCCACATGTTAATGTACAGCTATAGGTGTGTGATGCCCCAGTAAGATGGCCAGAGAGCAGTGTAGGAAGTATGTATGGGCAGAGTGCGATGTGAGTGACAATTCTCGCAGGTCTATGATACATTGAAGTGACAGTGTGTGGGTGACATGACAGAGTTCTAGTAGATTCTGTTCAGCTGTTGTGCATGATGCTTCCAGGTAGGACAAGTGAGGAGCCGGGCTTTGGCTAGGTTCTGTCTTTCACAGGAACATGGTGTCTATAGGAATGTGTGGCAAGTCGAGGGAACTTCCAGGAAGTCAATGACAGAGTGGTTTAAGGAGACCCAGTGAAAATCAGACCTTTGAAATATTGGGTGTTAATTCTCTTTTTCTTTACGCCTTTTTCTTTGTGGTACCATGTATGTGAAATCATACATGTAGGATGCTACTACATTCCTTCTGCTGATAATGCTCTGCACCTTTTCTGCTGGAGCAACAGGAACTTTCTATTTACATTTATTGAATTGAAGTCCATTCCTGAGGGTCATAAGAACGGATATGTAGAAATGGGTATTAATCACTTTTGCTGGTGACCTTACGCCGATTTTAGGTACTGTGGTGAACGTTAAGACATTTTTCACTATGAAAAAAGGCTGTCCACTATAGGGATTTGATGGACCATCTGTAGGATGGAAAGACTGTGATTTAGCATCATTGCCTTGTTTCAGATTTAATAATTTCTGACACCCTGTATGTCGGAGAAAGTCATAGCAGTGCCTGGATATTATATTTACTATGTGCAATGCTAGTGTTATCTGTATCTGAGCATTCTACCACTCCCCTCCCTTCAAGAATAAGCCTTGACTGCTTGCTCTTGATGGCTCTTGAGAATCAAAGGTTAAAAACTCAAGAGTCTTCTCATTTATGGAGCCTCCAATAGTAGCTGGCTAATGAGATTCGAGGGTCAAAAGGCTACATTTTCACAAGGGCTGCCCATTTTCCCCACCAGTTCTTAAGACTATGAGAACCCATCTTGCCAGAATACAGTTTTCTCACGATTGTTCTCATGGAAGTGGTAGACGTTTTATTCACCTAACCTGTCAACTTTGGAACAAGATGCCTATGCACCTCAAAAGTCAGGCTAACCTGCTTAACTTCAGGAAGAAACTGCAATCTTGGCTGTTCTCCCTTCCGAATTAAGCTTTTCCCCCAAACGTAGCTATCAGATGTATGTCAGTGCAAAGACGCCTTAGGGCATTCGTCGTGCGCTCTAGAATTTATTTTGAAATTCAAATGGAAATTATGTATAGATATTCAAAATTCTGAACTGAAGGTACATTTTGCGTAAAATTGTCAATTCCTTCCTCATCCACCTCAGAAAAATACACAGCTGACATGTTGTGCCAAGCATATACTTCCCAACGCTGTAGTTTGATAGTAGCTTTCAGAGTTCTAAAGAAGATGCATTTTGTATTGAATGTAAAAATTAAGCTTGCTATGTTGCTGGAAGAGCAGCTGAGCAATTCGCAGCATTTCATATAGAACAAGCTACAGGAAATTAGCTAAATGTGAGGTATTAGTTTTACTACATTTTTGCTACAGCAGATGGAAAAGCTACAAATGTAGTCACTTTCTCGAAAAATATAGGGGCATATTAGCAAGACCCATGTTAAAATTATCGCCGTTTTAGCGGCAGTTTCCTGCCGCTAAAACGGCGATAATTTTAACGTGGGTCTTGCTAATATGCCCCTTAGTTTTTAAGAAAATGAAAATAGTTAAAGAAAGAGTTCCCCACCTCTGCCTAAACCCCTCTTTCCAAATCATGTTGCTCCATCAATCATCAACCTCTCATTTAGACCTATTGGGTTTTATAATGTGAAAGTTGGAAGAAAAAGAATGTTTTAATGTCTTATCACTGACCTCTTTTCTCCCCCACCACACAGCCAAACAAGGCCTCACACTGGAGTAAAAGTACAAAAGATCTTCCACTGCAGGCACATGAAGTTTCTTATTCCTGCTTCCACACTGTGCCTATAAATCCTTGGGAAAATCCTCCCTTCTGCCTAAAAACCCATCCCTCAAATGATCTTTGCATGTCTTCTATTTATGATTGACAGCCCAGTTCTCCCCCTACCTACCGCTACCCTGCCGGGCTCCTACATGCTCTCAGCCTGGCCCCCACTCACCGCACTGCTGGTAAACTGAACCACACAACAGGGAAGGCGCGTTCCCATGCGCCTCTATACGCCAGATCCACCACTCCCACGCCAGCAGCACCCTACACCCCACTCGTTCGCACTCACACAAACCAGCCACCCGATCACACAGACTAAACACCACCAGCACAACGCGCCACACTATTATGCATGCTCCTCAACACCCACTCTCTCACCAAACACACCACAGAAATATGGGACCTACTGCACAACCACACTCCAGACCTGCTCTTCCTCATGTAAACATCCAACCTCTTCACCGGCCATCACTACAGCCGGCTAGGCTGACTACACGGCTATCATGCAAGACCATCAACACAATCCCAGAAGTGAAGTCACCATCATATTCATCAGCTGTACCACCTACACGGACACCAGCTACATGGAACAGCTCACGTTCAAGATCCACATCACAGCCAACTTGTCCTGCGGGGTAACACTTGTATACAGACCACCTGGACACCACACCAATTTCGCCAGCGACATCATGGACTTAGTCACTCCCCTCATCAATGCAAGCACTTTCATCCTTTTTGGAGATCTTGACTTTCACCTAGAAGACTGCACCAACCCACATTCTACAGCCCTTCTAGAAAACCTTTCAAACCTTGGCCTCACCCAGCATGTTACTAAACACACCCCACACCACAAGACACCCATTGGACACAATTTTCTCCTCAATCAGCAATATCACAGTCATCAAACCAGCAACTATGACTTGGACAGACCTCACCCTCATCAGGTTCAGCATGCACATCTTGCACTACCACAGACCTACCACGACTGGAGCTGCCGGCTTCATCTGGAAAAGCATCACAGAACAGGCGTGGGCTTCCGCCCTCTTTGTGCACCGGCCCAAGCACACCAGCAACTTGCAATAAGCCATCAAGATCCTCAACTGCTGATGACAGCATGCGCCAACAGCCTGGCTCCCCTCAAGCGCAACCCAGTGGCAAGATGCTAACCACAGGCCAGTTGGTACACAAGAGGAACTCGGGCTGATGAAACAAACACTGCAAGCAACTGGAGCACAAATGGAGAACAATCCAGGATACCACAGATAAAGACATCTTCAAATCAGCCCTAAGAGGCTACCACCAGCACATATGTGGCATTAAGAGCACAGGTTTTGCAGATTGCATCGATGCCAGCACTAACAGCACCAATTAAATCTTTGCTATTATCAAAGATTTCTCCAGGCCTTCTGCTTCCTCCAGGAACATCACCCCCTCACAAGACCATTGCAGCAAGCTCTCGGAATTCTTCTGTAACAGAATCACCTTCATGTACAGCATCTTCGACGCTCAACTGGACCCGGTCACCATCGCAAAACAACTTCCCATCACAGCCGAAGAATGAACCATGAACTTGAAACCATCAAAATCTCTGCTACCATGAAGACCATCCAATCGGGGAACCCCATCTGACACTTGCCCTCACCACACCTTCACTAAAGGACTCCTACTGATTAGTGAAGCATTAATACCCATCATCAACGACTCCATCGACTCAGCTACATTCCCGGAAACCTGGCAACATAACACCATCATGCCTAACCCTGGGCAAAGCACTACGCTACGCTCGCGTAGTTTGCGAAGTTTGCGCAACTTCGCACAACGCGAATTGCACGTAGCACAGTGCAAACACGCGTAGCGTAAGCGTAGTGCATCGGTCATTTTTGCTTGCTCGTGGTCCTCAACGTCAAGTTGGCGACCGCGAGCAAGCAAAATGACATCCCGGCGAGACTTTTTCTCGTTCGCGATCAGCAACATCAAGTTGCCGATCGCGAACGTGGAAAATAAACCTCGGCGAGATTCTCAACGCGGGGAGGTCAGGTTTCTCATTGCGAGTGGTCGCGTATGCTCGCGACCGCTCGCGATGAGAAACTACCAGTCCGCGTTGAGAAAGCTGCCGCTCGAGTAAAAATCTACTCGAGCGGCAGGAAAAAAACAGCTCGCACTGTGCAAGATGCCGTTTTCAATGATTGCACAGTGCGGACAAGCATCCGGCACTGTGCAATCATTGCGAACAGTGCACTACGCAGTTCGCGTAGTGCTACGCGTAGCTCGCGTAGTGCGAACTGCACTTTGCGTAGCGCTACTTCGCGAACTACGCCCAGGCTTAATCATGCCCCTGTTCAAGAAACCATCTGCTGATCCCGCCACGTTTTCCGACTACAGATCCATCTTACTCTTACCATACCCAGCAACGGTGTTAGAGAAATGAATCAACAAACGCCACACCGACCACCTCAGCAACCACCAGCTCCTTGACGTCATGCAGTCCAGATTGAGGCCCAAACACAATACAGAAGCAGCACTCATTGCCACCACAGACGACATCTGCATGATCCTTGATAGAGGAGACATGATAGTTTTCATTCTCCTGGACTTTCTGCAGCATTTGACACAGTCTCACACTCAATCCTCATTAAGTGCCTGCACATGGTTGGCATCCAAGGACCCACTCTCTGCTGGATCTGCTCCTTCTTTATAGATAGAACACAAGCTGTCAGCCTGGCACATTACTCTTCAGAAGCCCGCAAACTCATCTGTGGAGTGCCTCAATGTTCATCTTTCAGTTCACCTTCAACAAAGTATACATGATCCTTCTGGCCGTCATCCGCGCCCACAACATCAACATCCTCTCCTACAACAACGACATGTAATTCATACTCTCCCTCTTTGATAAGCCCCTCAACAAAAGAAACAAGTTCACCACCTGCATGACAGAGGTCGATAACTGGGTGAAAGCTCGACAACAAGACAGAAGTAGTACTCTTCGGCAAGACCATCTCACCATGGGACTCCATCTGGTGATCGGCCAAACTCGGTCCCACACCCATGACAGGAACTGAAAATTAATCACCGACAGCAAACTAGACATGACTGCACAAGTCAATGCCATCACTGCATCCTGCTTCCTCACCTTGAAATGCTGAGGAAAATCTTCAACTGGCTCCCAAGCAACACTGGAAAATTGTCACTCAGGCCCTAGTCACCAGCAATCTGGACTACAGGAACACCCTGTACACCGCGATCACCAAGCAGCTCACTAGAAGACTACAAACCATCCAGAAATCAGCAGTCAGACTCATCCTTAATGTCCCACTCACATCTTGCCACACCTCAGGGACCTCCACTGGCTTACGATACACAAATGCACTCATTTCAACCTCCTCACACACATATTCAATGCACTATACAACTTAGGCCCACCTGTCTGAACAATCGCATCTCCTTTTACCGACCACCCAGATATCTATGCTCTGCAGGAGTCTTACGCGCACACATCCCATGCATACAGAGAGCCAGATCAAGAGGATGGGCATTCTCTTACATCGCTCCTAAAGCGTGGAACAGCCTCCCACTCCATATCAGAGCCTCCTCCTCTCTTCTTGAATTCCACAAGGAGCAGTAGACCTGGCTTTTCAATTAACTAACCTACCATAGGCAGGTCTAGGCACACACACCAGCTCATCTTGGTAACGCGAGAGACACTAGGACATGAGGAGATGCAGTAGGAGGGCATGGTCTGCAGTAACCATGGTACGAGCGGCTGAGTGGCTGTGCGACGAGAGGCTGAGTCAAAGAAGGGCATTGAGGAGGCTCCGAGACTCTGGCCATTGTGGTCAGACTTTGGGCCAACGAATGAGTGGCATGGGACCTGTCGTAACCCGTTGCCTTGCCCACTGACCATTACTGCCCGCTACTGTTCAGTTATTTCGCTCCAGCTAGGGCCCGTCGGTCTATCTAGGGCTTGCAGGTTCGTGAGTCTGTAGACCTGCAGGCTTGCGAATTCATCTAAGTAGGCAGTGGTGGGAAAATCAGAGGTCAGGGGAAGGCCATCACATTTAACACCCAGGCCCGGTTAATTTGCGCCCCGCTGTACGGAGAAAAGTGGCGTGAGTCAAGATCAGGCCGGCTGAGGCCAAATGAGTACTGGGCTGGGGGCATGCAGTCATTGGAGCACTGGAGTAGTGAGGCACAGAGACTGTGAGGGGGTTCTTGCTGAGCCACATGGCAGTTCCCCAAGGTGAGCGGAGGAGGCAGACGTTAGGTCAGTGCAGCTTGCTTACTCGTAGGGGGGTCCGCCTATTGCTTCTTTATGGCATTTCTCTGCTCCCCTAGTGCTCTTGCATGCCCTCTCTGGTCTTTGTCTAACCCCGGGGTTGATCACCCTACATCAATTGTGTGCTGTAATTGTCCGCAACTCTGAGCTGGACCTCCTATCATGCTTGTGCCCCTTCCTGTATTAATAGGAAGTGTATAAATCTACTAGGGAAGGTGAGGCGGCACGTATTTTTCAGACTCGCCCCTTCTGGATGACTTTTGAGTAGACGTGGGTGCTTGGAACCTAACTTCTCTGTGAAATCTTTGGTAGAGTGGCGTGAAGGTGACGGAGGAGAGTGCCACGCTGGTCATCGAGATCAGAGGGTTCTGTGGCAGTAGGGCATCAGCAGTAACATAGAGCCTGTTTCTGCAGAAGCGGCCCATCTAGGATTGTGTGTGGCTTGCAGGTTTTTAGGGTGCTGCCACCCATTACAATCCCCTACGGCATCACTCTTCCCATTCTATTGCATTATTGCTCTAAGTATCTTTAGGGGGAAGTATGACAGCAAGAAAACTCAGATCTGGAAGAATACTTTCTACTAGACTATCAAAAAACAAAGGCTAACCCACTAAGAAACAGAGCACCTCATTTGGGAATTCTAAAAGGGAGTGGCTTAATACCTGCGTATTACCAAACATTCTATTCCTAGCTCAGTGGCGCAGATGATGCTGAATGGGAAGCCGAAGGCTGAGGATGCTCATCTGGCTGAGTCAGCAGACTATCTGCAGGGGCTTTATACCCCCAAACCAAAAACATTGAGTGTCCCATCATAGAAGAAAACATTTGGCTTACAAGGGATCGGTCATTGGTCTGCAATTCACTAGCCTTTTGATGATAAGGAGGCTCAATCAGTTCCTTTGGCCTCACAGTCTTCTATTGTGTTGGATTATACCTTGCCAGATATTTCACCCTTTAAACCAGATTTTGTGGTGCTAAACAGGGGTATGGAATTACTGTCTCAAACTCCGAAGCTGCAGAAAAAGTCTATGGACATGTTCTCTAGTACTTCTAGTTTTACAATTTCTGCATTATCAAATATTTTGGTGTCTCCGGACATGTCGCTGAATCCACCTATTAACATCTCAGCAGACTATAAGTGCTTTTCCAAATCACTGCAAAGCCATGAGCGTATCCTGTCATATATTTTGTCATTACTAGAGAAATCCACTGATAGCTCAGACCACATTTTAGATATTCTAATAGTAATATTAAAAGAATTACCCCTAAAAACAACTGCCAATGGAAATTTGAACAGTGTAAAAAGTCCTGCACCTAGTTTAATTGAGGACAGTGTTCAAGTGGATGGCCCCATGATAAAACCTCAGATGTAGGTCAAAAGATGTGACCTATCAGTAGACTTTTCTCATCTGGACGCTCTCTTTAAAGAAGACCATTTAGTCCCAGATGTCATAAACAACTGGATGGAACTCCCTGATCATGTCCCTGATTCCCGGAAAAGTAGTGAAGTCTATCCAATTAAAAAAAAAAAATCTAAAATGAGAAAACTGGCTGCTATTATTCAGGGATCTAGTTCTACACCTTGTAAAAGAAAGGAAAGAAGAAAGGTGAAAAAGGAAACTATGAAGGTTAAATAGGCGTAAGTTCGGTCTCGACCATTAGTTCTAAATGTCCAAACACCGCCTCCCAAAATGCCAGAACCGGCCGGCAATTCCACGCCAGATGAACAAAATCAGCATGCACCGCTGCACATCTCTGGAAAGTGTCCGGCGTAGTGCGGTCCATCCTTGCGAGCAGCACGGGGGAGACATAAACTCTATGTATGTATTTAAAATGTAAAAGTTTATGTTTATATTAGATACATTCCGCGTTTGCTCACAGCAATAGGTCCACATTTTATCAGTCAGAGGGTGCACTAGATCCCTCTCCCAGGCCGCCCGCACCCCCCCCCACCCACCACTGGTCGGAGTGTCTGTGCAAGATGATACAGTCGAGAAACGAGATGTGTGCTGTCGGGTGATGTAGCTATTGTGGTGAGTGGTGGGAACTTCCAGGGCTCCACAGCCAAGGGGCGAAGCGCAGCAGCGAACGACACTCGCATTCTGTGCACAAGGAAGCGATCTAGCGTGGATATGTCACAACCCTCCATCAGGTCTGCTACTGAGCGCATTTGTCCATCCTTGAACATGTCGCCCATGGTCTGAAGCCGAGAGCGGGCGAGTGCGCGTTTTGTTAAAACTTCAGTGGTAGGGGGTAGCCACGGATTATCCAGGAGTGGCAGGTGTGGAGAGTGTAAGCGGTCACTCTTCAAATATTTGCGAAGGCGTCCCCAAGCTCAGCATGTGGTCTGCAAGGTATGGATCTCCGCCAGAGTCCTCGCAAGCTAAAGCGGGAGAATGGTGGAAAGGGGATTAGGGCGGGCCTGTGTGTATTCAGGCTTCAGAAATTGTAGTCGCGCATCTGGATGGTACTAAAAATAAGCATAGTGTGTTTGTGCCACTAACCCTACGAGGAAGTTGACCGAGTCCTTTAATTGGTGGACATTTTTGCCGACCCTGAAAAAGAATGTGTTTTAGATAGATCACGTATTTTTATCTCTTTCAAATCAATTCCTCATTTGGCTAAAATATACTCTAAAGACATCTCCCTGGTTGTTCTTCCCAAAGTAAGTGGTATAGCCGCCTCCTGGACATTTGTATTAGTGCTCTTTTATTCCAGGATAGTAGCAGACGAAGTTTTGAACTCACTGGATGAGTTACGTCGGTTAGGCGTTGATATCTATGACACATTTACTCAACAGCCTGCATTCAGTAGGGAGTTGTCAACGTATGATAAAGTTACGGAGGAGCGTATGGGGGCACAATTCAGTCAGCACAACCATGATCCCCTGTCAGTGGGCTTGGGGGCCATGAGGGTGCTCGGTCTGATAGGGGAGGCAAATCTCCACTAACCGTGAAGATCTATCAGAAAAGAATGGAAACAATTGGAATTTGATTGCTGGAGCAATTTATTGAAAAAAGATGAAGTCAACCCTCTATTCTGTAGGTCCTGATGACGTTGGGTTAATTTTCTGTCTTGGAATATCGCTGGTTTGAAAAGGAACCTTGATTCTTTTTTGTCTGGTACTGATGAGAAGAATGTTACGATTACTGCACTGCAAGAAACCTGGGAAGTGGAGGATGTGGTGCTGAGTGACTATAGAGTATTAGTATGAAAGCAGTCAAGAGCCAATTTGGTCGCCCCATGTGGGGGGTTTAGCTATTATGGTGGCTGTAGAATATGAAGTAGTTGGGATATTTTAATCAAAGAATTTACTAACTTTTTGACTGTCAATTTCCTGTCTGCCATTAAAAACATAATAATAAAATGGTGGAGAATGGTTGTCCAGACATAATACTAATAAATACATATTTACCCCTGAAAAAAGTCAGGAAAAGCAACTACAGGAGCTGGCAGTTTTTATGGAAAAGGTTCACCTGTCTTTTCTTAAGGTGCCATTCTTACTGATGGGCGACTTCAATGCAAAGATTTCACCTAACCCATCGAAGGAAGAGTTACAATTGGAGGAAGAAAATGCTATGGGAACTCCATGTCAAGTCTTGCCGTGCCGGTGGGGGGGGATGGGTTCGGTAGACAACTGGTCACACTGTTAGACAGCCTAAATATTGCTATTATTAATGGCAGATGTGTAGGTGATCAGCCAGCTCAGCTCACTTTTGATAATGGAAGGGGGGGGTGCTACACTGATCGACTATGTAATAATCTCATCTGAAAATTTTGGTAAAGGACCTAGTAATAGGCGATCTAGCAGGTAGCGACCACAAACCACTTGTGGTCTCGCTTTATAGTGGCACTTACTTAAGAGACGATTGGCAGATTAGTCAGCCAATTTACTGCAGGAAGGATCACAGATTAGTGTGGTCAGCAAAAGTAAAAATTCACACTGTAATTGGAATGATGGAGTTGTTGAAATCTCAGACTAATCTATCACCTCAGCACATAGTGCAGGATGTTGAGAACCTGATTGTCTCCATAAGGGACATGGCAATCTTGGGCTCAAATAGTGGCCGGGTTAGGAAGGGCACATTTAGTTCTGCCAAGGCGTGGGCTAATTCTACATAGTAGTGTAGTTCCTATTTCCTTAATAGGCTCTGCGCATTGGAATAATATACCCTATAGGTTTGACATAGGCCTGAGGTCAGTATGTCCCTATCGAGTATATTAAACTTAATTACTTTGTGCCAGCTAACTCAGAGGCCACTAGAAACTCCTTGTAAACAAGAAGGGAGTAGTTTCTGGCAACCGCATAAACATGCCAACTTTGTTTCCCTTTAGAATTGGAACACTCTCAGAATCGTGGAAACAATAGATAACAGTTTCACTCAGCTAATCGTGCATGCTTAGTTTCTTCAGAGTTACACAGAAAGAAAAGACGGGCGTTTCAATAAAAGGATTTATTGAACAGTCTTGTTTCTCGTGTAAGAGGTATGAGCTGTTATGATCACAAGACAGTATGCAAGATATATAATGTACAGCGTAAGCAGTAGAAATAAATAATACTGCGCTAGCATTATCTTTTAGCTATGACACATATATTCATATACATAAATAACATAAGCTAAAAATGTGAGTACTCATAAGATGCTTCTCTAAGCTAGTTCTACCCCAGTGTACCTAACCTAGGTGTAGGACAAGGTAAGAAGTAGGTGAAGTATTCTATAGTATGGTATACTAAGAGTCTGATATGCCAAGAGTCCCTCTAGGTTCTAGTCAGCTCCATACTTTGAGAATGAGAGAGGTGGGAATCTCTTTCCGGATCCTCGAACTCTAACACCCCGCGAAGGGAGTCAGAACACTGGAAGCTGGATTCTCTGCGAGCAGGGATGACAGCGTCTCTTCTCGGTGCGTCAGGCCGGGACACGGGCTCCTCTAAAGTCGAGGACTCCTCCTAACTTGCTTGGGCAAGGGAAGGTATATTTATACCTGGTAGGTGCCTTGGAATGTTAGCATTGACGTGAAGTCGGGCAGAGGAAGACGTCAGGAATGAACCCTTAAGGAATAGCGGTTCATGCATAATAGATGAGTTCTTGGAGAAATCAATAATCCTGTGCTAGGGGAACTCCCAAGAGCTTAAGGGTCTGGTTTCTAAGAACTCGTTGTGACGTTAGGGTGGACGGATGTCGGTGACCATGCCTGTATTTGGAGTGCATGGCTAATGCCTAAATAAGGACTGGGATTTTATGCCTATATAAGGGCAATGCGAATTGTGCCTATATAAGGACATGTTTCAGAAAAGCCTATAAACGGACACCTAAAGCGGAATACAACACCCACTCCACTTTCGAATGAACGATAATACTAAATGCTAAACATTAAATGCTAAACATTAAACTGAGTACCACATGTTGCTAAAAACATTTCTAAAAGCATATTAAAAGAAGTTTTTAAAAGAAACTGTTGCTAAAATATGTAATGCAATAGGTACTGTACATTTTAAAGCATTTTTCCATTCTAAGCATATATTATAAATAAAATGCAACATGAATAAATAAACAGAAATATACTTGAAATGGTTGACAAGTTTTCAAAAATCAAGGACATTTCATAACATGATGCTAGAATGAAATTATAATAAAATAAGGTGACAATGTGTCCCTGGAAGTATTCAAAGAAGTCTGTTTTATATGAATAGTTCTACTGTAAGCAGATTTAGTTGCCATGTATTTTCAAAAATAGAGAAAAAGAAAAAGTTCAATTTTAGGAAGAGTTCCAAGTTTTGTTCTGTTTTGAAAATATGGAGGCCAAATTTCATTGCTTTCCTGGTACACTGTGAGCCGAATCAAAGTCAGTGTATGGGTCTGGTGTAAACATGAAATCATCTATTTCTGTAGACAAAATATTGTCTACCGATGTTGACATTTGGAACACCTCGTTCAGAAGGTTAAATGCACAGAGATGAGAAGCATCGCCTTCAGCATAGGATGCCGCAGCAATGTTCGCGTCTGTTGTTACCTGTGTGCCTGTTGATCCATCTCGTACCTCAGCAGCAGCAGGAAGCGTCTGTGAGATCTCAATGAATGCCGTCATCAGGATTGGTAGCCTCTGGGGACAACACAGAGCATGGGCCGTTATCGGGTCCAGCAGAGTATCGATATCCGTTGGCATGACTGATGGGAGTGTTAGACAGGTGTCTAGCACGCATTCTTCACCGCAAAGCAGGCAGCAGAGAACAGGTAAGATGCAATCTTGCCAGATTGGTCTGAATGACAGAAACCATGTTGTATTAAGTTCCCGTAGACGAGGTATGCCCAAAAGTTGCACTATGCGCTCACGGCACTTCCGTTCTAGGAGAGCCTTCTCCACATCGCTTGGAGTGATGCCGGTGAATATGCTTGCCATAGCGTGGTAGTAGGAATAGAAACAGGATTCCTGCAACAAGTGCTAGAATTAATGGCACACCACCAAACACCGAATGTGCGAAGTTTGGGATGATTCCGAGGACTGCTTGGAAGGGTGCTAACAGTCCTGAACAGATGGTCTTAAATACATGTACAATCCCGCTCGTATCAGACATGTTTAAGATACGTCCCATCATTTCTGCAAAATGCATAGGGCAGTTTGTACGAATTAAAGCCTGTATCTCAGCCGAAGTCCTTGCAATTTGTAAATCATAAGTTTCTTTGGCTGAGGTCAAAGGCACGGTCTGTTGCAAAAGCATGGCTTTCATTCTGCTTAAAGTATCAAAACGTATAAAAGAAACATTCAATGAAGGCCATAGAGGTGACTCCCTGACTGTCTCTGTTTGGGGGAACAATACTTGCATACAGCAAGTAACCCTGGAGTCGACCGTTACCAGATATGGGATTCCTGGCAACATGCCACAGCAACTCTGATCATTCAACATGAGGTAACTCCCATTAGAAAGTTGGCCAAACGTTGGATTAATCACAGCAGCCGGTGTACCTTGCAGGTGGCAGGACAAATTTGCCACAGAACCATTACAAGCCCCGTGTAAAGAAATGTCCTGACATATGAGAGAACCGCTTAATGCCTTTTCACAGTTTGTACCGGTTAGAAACACTTCACGATCCCCACTCCAACATCTGTATTCGTAAGGTAAATCCCAAGATGTCTTAATGTATTCTTTACCCAACCTTTCATATTTGCCTGCTTGCATTTGTTTGAGGCAATAGAAAAGTAGTAACATGCAGAGTTATTTTGCCATGAATAAGCCATTCTGTAGCTGGTTTTTCTGCTACCGTAAATGGTAATTTTTCCAGTTTTTCAATGCTCAGCACTGTATACTTTGCTCCCCTTTGTGCCAGTTCGTTCTGTTTATCCGTCAGATTGTATTCCGAAAACAGAGACGACGTGTTGATAAAACGCCAAGGCACATAGCCCGCACGCAAAGATTGCAGCGTCCAGCCTAATAACATAATAGAACGTAACTGAGATTGGCCTTGTTGTAACATGGCTAAATCTTGTTCCAGTATGTCAATAGCAGAGGATACAATGTTGTCCAATGAATAAATTCTGGATGACAAAGTTGTTAACCCATTGTCGACCACAGTGAGAGATTTCTCTAAGTTAATACGATCAAGTTCACGTATTCTTTCTGCGGCCTCTGCCTGTGAAACCTTCCATACTTCATTATAAGCAGCATAAATGCCGGCATATATGAAACGTTTTTGATGCGGTTTTCTTGGTCCTAGCAAGAATTCCCTAAGGTCTGCGTCTTCTTTAAGTAAAGATAAGTGTTGTTTCACATCCTCAAGTGTAGACTTTTGTAACCAGTCAAGGCACAATTTCCCTACACTGTATGTTGTTACTACCCCCGGATGTTGTCGTTGAACATATTGTGGGTCTGGCCTATGGATTGTAAAGCCCTGTGTTTTATTCAGGAATCTTTCTTGACAGATGTTTGTCTGTGGGCCAGAGCAACCATTTTTTCCAATCAGGATCTGATCTGTTGTTTTGTAGTATTGTGTCTACTGTGACCGCTCCCTGTTTAGTGTTATTACTCGCAGATGTTGGTACAGAAGGTGTTTTCATGTCTTTGATCTTGGCTAAACAAAGGCAAGACGTTTGTTGCACAGTGTCATTCAAAAACATTATTTGATGTGGGATGATACATGCTCTAAATAAAGCTTCTATCTTCTGCACTTGCCAATCTTTAGAACCCCAGACAGATTTTGTGTCGATTGTATCTTTCCAAAAGTCAAATCCTTGTCTAGACAGTTGGGTAATAAAGGCTGCAGAATAAATCTGTTTTGTATTTGTTAACATAATTTTCTGACCTGTTTTGTTTACATTCTTATAGTAAAATGTTTCTGGATCAGATGTATTGTACCCTGAAAAATATGGAAACTTATTTGCAAACGTTTTTGAACTACCCTTTGGAGGTGTAGGACAATGTTCCCATTGGTTAAATTTAAACACATTTCTAGGTGTTGCAGATTTATGCAAAAAATGATGACCATAGTGGTTGTAACAATAAAGCTGTTCATAGTCTGATGAACCCTCTAAGTATTCATTGTTAGAGAACGCAGCAGACCTTTCTAGGTCAGACATCATATCATTTACAGTCTCAAAGTCCCAATCATCAGAATAGGTACTGGAGGTAATAAAGTCACTTAATGAAATTTTAAATAAATGTGGAATCTTCAAAAGTTCAATGGGGCCGAATATATCGAAATCCGTTTTGTCCCAAACTATACCATCCTGTATAGGAACGGCTGTGATGTTCACTGCTGACAAGTCTCTTGTTTCACGATGGGAAGATTTGTGTGGTTTTAAAAGTAAGTTCACATTTTTACTTTCAGTGTCCATACGAATGTATCTGCCATTTATAAGCATGCTAAGAGTCATAACCAAAGCTAGCCAAAACAGAAAGAAAAATATTCCAGAAATAATCCATATTTCAATCCATGGTGAAATCAGATAAGTCTTTCTCAGGAAATGAAAAAGGTCTTGTACTTGCTGTTGGAAAGTTTTTGATGCTGGCGTCGTTTCCGGTTCACTCGGATCCTCAGAAAACGTATCAAAGTTAATGAAATAGCCAGAAGCAGTTCGGTCAATTGTTGAAATTGCATCAGGATTTGTTGAAATCGCTGGAACCAGTTGATCACTTGTTGTTGGTGTAGACAGGTGTATCTGGACGAACTGTTACTTGAGTTTCAAGAGGGATGAGTTCCATAGCATTGTTGCTTAGTCCTTCATCTCTTACTGCTGAATTCTCGATGGTTATGAGTCTTTCAGTCTGAACCTCTTGGATAGTAGCGAGAGGAATGCGTCTGCTACTAGGTCGGAGTCCACGAGGCCTACTATTTAGTATTGGCCACATACTGTGGTTTGATGAGGTCGATTGACACAAATCTTTTCTCCTTTTTTCCAGCAAGGGGCGGCAGAAGTACGGTTCTTGTTCCGTGAATGGCTAGGACAGGTACTGGTTGTCTGTAAGAAGGTCCAAATTCCTTCTTGTCCGCAATCTTTTCTCTGACTAGATCCCCAACTTTTGGGATCCAGACAGGCCTTGCTGGGACTGCCGGTTTTTCCCCAGTGGTGGTTGGCTTCAGGAACACGTTGCTTTGTTTCGATCTTAGTTCATTTAGATCCTGTCAAACAGCCAAACGATCTTTGATATCAAAGGGTTTATTTTCCACCACTGTGCCTTTACATTCGAGATCAGGAACCCACATTCTTGTCCCAAATAGGACCTCATATGGAGTGACCCCCCCTAGAGAACTTCTTGGCAAATTATTTAATGAGCGTTGGACCCCATAAAGATGTTTGACCCACCCATCACTCGAACCTAATACTCTAGCTGTTATAGACTGCTTTATGTCCTGGTTTTTCCTTTCCACAATAGAATTTCCCTCAGGATGAAACGGAGAGGAGTACCGCAATGCTACGCCCAAACTGGCCATGGCTTCTTTGTAAGCCCGAGAGCTAAACGCAGGACCCTGGTCAGAATGTAGTGTGCCAATTGCGTATGTGCCGATAAAGACTCGCAAATCTTTTATAACAGTTCGAGCGTCAGCCGAGCGCTGAGGCCATATCCATAGGAAACTTGAGCACGAATCCACTGCGACCATTATATATTTATAGTTACCGTCCCTTTGCAAGGGATCGCAGTGGTCCAGGTAAACACAAGCTAATGGTTTGTCTGAAATCAACAGGGGTGTCTGCGCAGGACGTTTCACTGTGGAGACTTTAATCTGTTGGCATATTTCACATTCCAAAACATAGTTCTTGGTCTGTTTCCTAATGCCAGGCCACCAATATCTTTGTTTAAGTAAAGATACTGTTGCAGAAACACCTGCATGGGCAGAGGCTATCCCTTCATGTGCTGCTAGGATCAGCCCTAATCTACATTCCATGTTTGGAATTATCCTATCCCCCACTCCAGGGATTCGAGCAAATGGAACGTTGTTCGCATCAGTTACATAAGATTACTTGAGTGGAAATGTCTTAGGTAACGCTGCACCACTGCCTTTGCTGGAAGCATTGACAGCCAATAATATCTCACTGTCTATTCTCGTTTTTGAACGAGTGATCGCAGCTACGGAAGCCATCTGAACAGCCCCCTTTGCGGCTTCGTCAGCCAATGAATTCCCTGCAACGTGAACGCCATCACGTTGATGACTCAGCGTGTGTATCACGTGAGCTTTTGGTAGTTCGTTTTTTAACTGAACTACTTGTTCCCAAAGCGTTTTATGCTTTATTGTGCCACCTTTTGCATCTTTGAACCCGTTTTCAAGCCAATTTTGTATATATTAATTATACGACTGAACACAGTAAAAAGAATCGCACACTATAAGTGTGGGGAATTCGCGATCTGTATTTTCAAGTGCCAGTTTGAATGCTTGTAGCTCAGCTCGCTGAGCTGTACAATCTCCTAGAGATTGAGTTTTAGTGACCATTGGTCTGAAGTTACCATCTTGCATGCGACCTTTAACGATTGCGCACGCTGCACTGTAAGCTTGCTTACTACCTGTAGCGGGTTATGCTGATCCGTCAGTATAAATTATAAATTCGTACTGATCTAGAGGCAAAATTTCAGTGGGCAGAGGACATTCATGTTCATATTGCAGGAACGCATGTGTTTTTAAATCAGGATCAAAAACATATTCAACATCTGTTGCAGCAAGAGAATTAACCCATTGTATCCATCTAGGGTGTAATGCTTTTGCATTCGGAATGCTCGCTTTTGAAACCGCCTCTAAGGCTGGTACTGGGGTTACGACAATAATGCGTGTTCCTTGAGCTAGAGCTCTTTCTTTTGCTACAGCGGTTTGAACTGCTGTCAGTATTTTTTCTGTTGAAGTGAAGCGCATTTCTGCTTGTGTATACAAATGTGATTTGTATGCTATTGGTACTTTTTCACCCTCATTAAATGTTAAATAGGTGAATCCGCATTGTCCCGAAATTATTCGGATCAATAAATTGCGTTGATTTACGCATGTTTGTAAGTGTTTTGTTGCTAACATGTTAGCTTGGAGTGAACGCAGGATTTCTGTGTGTTCTTGATTGATTGAAAAATCAGGTTTGATTAATTCGTAGAGAGGTTTAACCCTTTCTGCGTAATTTAGAATGTAAGTTTTTGGAGGTTGGAGCAGCGCACACTTTTCTAAAGAGTTAGCTGCCAGGCTCTTGCCTTCACTTGAAAGCTCATATCCTAAGAAAAGGACATTGAGATGTGCAATTCTGGATTTTTTAAAGTTGAATTTATAGCCCTCAGAGGCGAAGCCCAATATAATGGTACTCACCCTGTTCAAGTGCCTATCTAGGTCATCGTCTGTCAGATAGATGTCATCGACATATGACAATGCCTCATTATCATAAATTTGTAGTAACTCTGTTACCCTCGCTGAGAATAACCCCGGGCTGTTCTTGAACCCTTGTGGGAGTCTACAAAATTGACGCTGGGTCCCCATTATTGAGAAAGCTGTTAAGTACCTGCTTCCAGGTGCTATGTTTTGACAAAAGAAACCATTTGAAATGTCCAATGTGGTTTTATATTTTTACGCACAATGTTATACATTAATGCTGTACTATGTGCATTTTGCACTGCAAATGTTTTTGAACAAGTGTTCAAGTGTCTGTAATCCAAAACTAGACGATATGTATTGTCTGGTTTGGATTCAGGAAACAAAGGATTGTTCATTGAGGAGGTGCATGTTTCAATCACCCCTTGGTATTCAAGTTGATCTAAGTTCTCCCTGACCTGTTTTTTAGCTTCTGGCTTTATTGGGTACTGCCTTTGAGAAGTAGGTTCATTTTTTAGATGTATTTTGTGGTGAGGTGAGTCCTCAATCCATCCTACATGATTTTTATATAATGCTGGGGCCTGGGCAACTGCCCATTTCCTGGCATAAGTATATTTTAGGTGAATTGGAATATGGTTGGAGAAGGCAGGCATAATAATGTCCTCACCATGTGGGCACTCCCTGACAAATTGTGGTGGCCAGTCTTTTTCTGCTAGAAGTATATCATAACCCCTTGAAAGTTTCTCCCAAAAGAGTATTTTCACTTTTCTTGGTATGTCTCCCTCCATTCGGAGTGTTATTTCATATAACTTTTGTGGAGTACTAACCCTGGTGTCTACAGTCTCTACTGTGATGTACTCATTCAAGTCCACTATCTCCAGACGTTCCTTCAGGTTCTGGCGAGCTATTGTGACTTCTGCTGCACTGTCCAGCATTGTCTGAGCCCATTCTCCGTTCTTGAGCTGTGTTCTCAGTATTCTCGGCATGTCTAATCTTCAGACCTGCTACCTTCTTTTTTGTGAATTGAGGTTTTGATTTATTTTTCTGAACGTGTTTGTCGTCTTTGGATTTCACGCGTTCTTCTCTATGTTCTGACCGTCCTCTTCTTTCTTATGTCTGTGATGATATCTGAAAGGTACGAGAGGAACGTGTATCAGTATCTTGATACCTGTCAGGTTTTCTTAAATTATCCCTATTCCTGAGGTTATACCTCCTTTCAGAGGGCTCCGTTTGAGGAGACCTACCTCAGGATTGAGAACGTGTCTCGTTTGAATTTTGTTTATTTCCCACTTTTTTTTAGAAGATGTAGGAGTTTGTTTAATAGAGTCCTTCTCAGGACTTTCAGATAGTTTTGGCTTCAAAGGTTTTCCACCCAAACTATCTCTGCATAAGATTGTTCTATTATTCTGGGTAGTTCATTTTGATGTTCTGTTACATCAAATTCCCTTAAGCGTTGGCGGATCGCCACTGATGCTGCCTCCCCTTTAATATTAGATAATATTATTGTTGGGACCTGGTCGAAGTTTTTTAGTAATTTCATACCTAAATTCAGAGCAGGTTCCGCCCCGTATTAGTTTTGAATTTGTTTCAGGACATCTGGTATTACTGCAATTGACGGAACACCATGTGTTTTAGTATAGATGGCAGCAAAGACTGAGCCCCAAGTGGTGCAGTCTTCCAGTTGTGGTGTGATCCCCATTGGTAAACAGATTGTTAGGATTCTGTGTTTCTCATACGGGCTAGTATTTGGAAATACTGCTTCGATTTGAGTAATTTTTTGAGCTATCCAGAATGGAATTTGCTCACGTTTTGTGGGCATTTTACCCATGACTGCGTGTAAAGTCTGTGGAGTAATTTTTTGTGTATTCCCCTGTTGAGGGGTTTGATTTGGAATGGTCAATGGTGGTTGGACTGTGAAAGTCCGCATGACATATTGGACTAATTGTCTGTACATTTTTATTAACTCTTGTAGTTGAGTAAGTAATTCCTCGTCTGACATTACCTCGATGTCAGGATGAGGTGTGTAGCCGGCTAGAATCGGCCATGTTGCTCCTGGTCTACCTAGTGGACCGAGCCTGGTAACGTTTTAGTGATGTTTTAGGGCGCCTTTAAACCAGAGATGATGCTCCTGGTATGTTAGTGGAATTTCAATATCCTCGAAAGGAATATATTCCTCTGGTGGTTCATCTTCTTTGTAGAAGTGAAACAGTCTTGTTACTGGATTTGATTCTGGGAATACTATCCATGAATAGAATACCTCTGTCTGAAAGGATTCGTGTGCCTCTATCACGAAAACTGCTCTACCACCTCTTGGTGGTAGGCCGTGTTTTATAAGTTTTAGAGTGATGGCTCTCCTTAAATTTGGAGTGATGTCTATAACACCCTCCTCGATTTCATTTAAACCTGTAAAGCTAAAAGCTGTTACGACTAGGTCAGCCGCAGCTACACCGTTCCCGGTGTCATTATCCCCCTGTATGGACATTTGTTTTTTGAAAAATGTAGCACAAGTTTCAAGGAAACAAAAGATAAGGTGCACAATATTTTGGAAACCTGTATCCTTCAACGTTGAACAAACCAAACAGCTAATATATAGGGTTTTTGTCCTATTTAGCTTTGGCGGATACTTAACCCTACCCACTCCAGACGTCTTATGGAGTATGTAAGTAGGGGTCTCTGAGAGAAAAGCACGACTGAGTTACTCAGTATCTAGCGTTAAATTACTGCCTTACCAAACGGTTGGGCGCCATGTAGTGTAGTTCCTATTTCCCTAATAGGCTCTGCGCATTGGAATAATATACCCTATAGGTTTGACATAGGACTGAGGTCAGTATGTCCCTATCGAGTATATTAAACTTAATTACTTTGTGCCAGCTAACTCAGAGGCCACTAGAAACTCCTTGTAAACAAGAAGGGAGTAGTTTCTGGCAACCGCATAAACATGACAACTTTGTTTCCCTTTAGAATTGGAACACTCTCAGAATCGTGGAAACAATAGATAACAGTTTCACTCAGCTAATCGTGCATGCTTAGTTTCTTCAGAGTTACACAGAAAGAAAAGACTGGCGTTTCAATAAAAGGATTTATTGAACAGTCTTATTTCTCGTGTAAGAGATATGAGCTGTTATGATCACAAGACAGTATGCAAGATATATAATGTACAGCGTAAGCAGTAGAAAGAAATAATACTGCGCTAGCATTATCTTTTAGCTATGACACTATATTCATATACATAAATAACATAAGCTAAAAATGCGAGTACTCATAAGATGCTTCTCTAAGCTAGTTCTACCCCAGTGTACCTAACCTAGGTGTAGGACAAGGTAAGAAGTAGGTGAAGTATTCTATAGTATGGTATACTAAGAGTCTGATATGCCAAGAGTCCCTCTAGGTTCTAGTCAGCTCCATACCTTGAGAATGAGAGAGGTGGGAATCTCTTTCCGGATCCTCGAACTCTAACACCCCGCGATGGGAGTCAGAACACTGGAAGCTGGATTCTCTGCGAGCAGGGATGACAGCGTCTCTTCTCAGTGCGTCAGGCCGGGACACGGCTCCTCTAAAGTCGTGGTCTCCTCCTAACTTGCTTGGGCAAGGGAAGGTATATTTATACCTGGTAGGTGCCTTGGAATGTTAGCATTGACGTGAAGTCGGGCAGAGGAAGACGACAGGAATGAACCCTTAAGGAATAGCGGTTCATGCATAATAGATGAGTTCTTGGAGAAATCAATAATCCTGTGCTAGGGGAACTCCCAAGAGCTTAAGGGTCTGGTTTCTAAGAACTCGTTGTGACGTTAGGGTGGACGGATGTCGGTGACCATGCCTGTATTTGGAGTGCATGGCTAATGCCTAAATAAGGACTGGGATTTTATGCCTATATAAGGGCAATGCGAATTGTGCCTATATAAGGACATGTTTCAGAAAAGCCTATGTACGGACACCTAAAGCGGAATACAACAACATTACATAAGAATACAAGAGAAGCTTATAAAACAGGTGGGGTTAATAGGGAATGCCTAATTATACTACATAGGAAAGCCTATAGGAAAGAAATAAGACAAAGAAAAAGAGAATGTATGGACGAAAGCAATTGTCTCTCTTCAAATGGGAAGTCTAAAGGGCTTTTGGAACACAGTTAATAGTGTTCTTGGGGTGTCTAAACTTTAGCAGTGCCAATTCCTTGAGAAACAGGGGTCAAGTATGAGTTGTATCAATTAAAAAAAGAAAATAGAGTAAGGGGCTATCTGTTCCCCTCAGTAAGCTGTATTGAAGCTATAATAAAAGATTTGAAAAGCTTTAGGGCTCAAGGCCCGATGGCCTCTCTTCAGATATAATCAAACTTAATTCTAGTCTGTGGGCTCAAGTCCTGGCACCAGTGTTTGGAGCGATAATCAGTGGATTTGACTTACCAAAAACCTGGAAAGGCAGTATTAGGGTCCCACAGTATAAAAAGTGGGAACAAGACCTGCCCTCGAGTTACCGTTTGATTACCCTGTTGGACACTCCCAGAAAGATTTATGCAAAACATCTGCTGGGTTTATTGGAAGATTGGGTAAGTGATGCCAGAATGTTACCTGTGATCCAAATGGACAGGGTATTCAACAAAGGATGGCAGCTTAATTTTAAATCTTTTGGCCCAAAAATATGTCATCAAAAGGAAACAGCCCCTAGATGTGTCATACATCGATTTGCCAACAGCATTTGACAATAAACAGGGCACTACTCTGGGAAAAGATGTGTAAATGAAAATGTCCACCGGGCTTATTATAGCTGATGATTCAATTACATGAGGGCTCATGGAGAAGGATTGAATTAGAGGGCAATGGAGCCTCGTCCAGAAAGATAGCCACCCTCACTGGACTCGGATGTTCGGCTTGGCTCCCGTTTTCAATTTATATTGTGGATGCTATGGTAGGATTAAACCAGGTTCAGTCTTTTCCACCAAAAATAGGAGGAGAGGCAATTTCAGCAATGTTAACGCTGATGATGCGGTGCTAATGGAAGTTACGCCGGTTGCCCTACAGAGGCAACTGGATGTCTTCTCAGAATACTGTAAGGCCAATGATTTGAAAATAAATATGTCTAAAACAAAAGTTATGGTCTTTTTGAAAGGTAGGGTGCAGTCCATCAGGTTCAAGTGGTGGTTAAGTGCCGTTCAAGAGGAGGTGGAAAAGAATATACATATTTAGGCCTTCTTTTCAGATATAACCTAAATTGTAAACCCCATTTAGATCTTCAAGAAGTTCGTTCCAAGGCTATTGCTGGTGCTTTACATAGGTTGGACCTAGCTTTGTGGCAAAAGTCAGTTCAAGTACTAAGAGAGACATACAAAGCAAAAATAGCAAACTTATTACTGTATGGCTGTGAGGTTATGCCAGCAAAGTATATCAAGTGGCTGCAGTTCATTGAAACTAATATCTGGAAAAGATGGCTCAGCTTGCCCAGAGCTCTGTGAACAGTGTCCTGAGGCTAGAGCTGGGCCGTAGTAATATATTATTTCAATACAGAGGATACTTAATCATTGGGCCTGTCTTGTAAGGTGGGATGAGGGCTCCTTAAGGCAAATAATATAATCTTACCTGCAGGAGAAGTACGTAGGCCAATGGATGGTCAAGTCTCTGAGATTTTAAGGCCGCTCTGAATATCCCAGTAGGGTTTGAATTGTAAAATGTCTGTATTACAGCAGAAACAAGTATTAAAAAGCCTGATAAAAGAGCGTTCCAGGAAGCATGATTTAGATGATGCGTGCAATAGAGATAACATGCAACATTTATTGGAGTCAGACTATGGTGGGCATATACAACCTTAATTGCGTGATATAAAAAGCGACTATATTATGAAGGTCAGGCTGGGGCACGTCCCAGACTTTATAATGTGGAAGTTGGTTAGACAGGTTGGGGAGGATGGTGGTATTTGTCCCTTCTTTAAAAAAAAATTGTCTTTTCAGCATATAATTGTATTTTGCACATGCTTTGATAAAATTAGAAGTCTGCTATCCCCGGTTTGTAGAATTTTGCAGATCCATCATATTAGTGATCTAATGACAGTAATTTTAAAGTGTAATAATGTGACAAAGTGTTTTGCCATAGCGAAATTTTTGTTTGTAGTTGTGAACGGCTAGATTTGAGTAGCCTATAGCAACAGATTTATACTAACGGAATGTGGAGGTTCGATCTACTTATCTATGAATTGTGGTTTCTGTGAAACTGATTTTAATTATTAGTGTTACAGTATACTATACAAGATGAAGCATGAACTTCATGGACCTTCCCTGTATTTATTTTCTATATCCATTTTTAGGTCGAACCTCAATCGACCTGTTGTATCCTCTTCTGTGGGCTCTGGCCCACCCACCGATTGCCATTGGTTGTTATCTATGGCATTCAGAAATGCTGGTTTGTTATTGGTGCGTTTCTGTAAAAGTCCCTCCTTTGTGTGTTTAGCTCTCTTTCCGGCGATTTCACTCTGAGAACATTTTGTTTGGCCATCACAGTACAGCGTGTAATGGCCCCTCCTCCTATATGAGCATTGCAGCCCACACACAGCTTGGTTCCCTCCCACCTCGCTGTTCCCAGCTGCAAGCGTCTTCCATGCTTTGTAAGTGCTCCTTTTTTTTCTCATAGCATGGCACAACAGCCAAGCCTTTGGTTTATTTATTTTTATTCATAGTTTCTTTGTGTTCGTGGGGAGCAGGGTTCCTTGTTTTAACATGTCGCTTTGCTTCCGGACTACGGCATTAGATCTGATGAACAGTGTTTGGTTTTATTTGCAGCGCGCTTTCACTTTTAACAATAAGGGCCTTCTCCATACCGCCCGGCCCTGCCCTCCAAACCTTCCATGTTGCTTCCCGACTATAGAGTTAAAAGTGCTTGTTTTTATTTGCAGCGCACTTTTAACAATAGCGGCCTTCTCCATAACGCTCGGTCCCGCCCTCCAAACCTTCCATGTTGCTTCCGGACTATAGCTTATAAACAGTGCTTGTTTTTATTTGCAGTGCACTTTCACTTTTAACAATAGCGGCCTTCCCCAAACCGCCAGGTCCCGCACTCCAAACCTTCCCAGAATCTGTCACCACGGCCCCCACACTCTCTGCCAAGCTCTTTGTTCACCTTTCTGTTTTGATGGAAAGGATGTCCTGGTCTCTGCTCACAGCTCCTGCTTCGGGCATCCCCCGGGCAATAGTTACCACATGCTGTTACACTTAACACTTCCCTCGCAAATCCCAGACACTGGTCTACATTCTTTGTGTGCTTCCTCGACTGCATTTTAAGTGCCATAATTTGTAGCTATTGTTGCAGGCACAACAGCTATGGACTTCCCTCACCAGATTTTCCCAAACCTAATAGCATTACTGGTTTGTGTTTTTAACTTTTATGTGTGCAGATACAAACTTCCCAGAACGCATTTACGTGATTATTTTTTCTAGCTAGTGTTGCAAGCATCACAGCTATGCATCTCCCTCATTGTATCGTTGTGGGAATTTTTTACACGCCTCTGGCTCTAAGTGCACTGTAGCACAATCTGTTTGTGCTTTAAATACTATAATACATTTCCTTTACTGTTTCTGGTTTGTTTTTATGGCACTAGGGTTCTTAATGCACCTTCACATACTTTAATGCTTCCCCAAATGTTATGCATTTGAGTGTGTAGCTACGACCTTCCCCAACTGTCTTCGGTGAAATTTTATTAGTCCCGGGATGTAATTGCACTGTGATACACGTACACCATATAACATTGTTTAATTATGTTAAAGTGCATACCAGCTCTTTAATGTTGTCACTGTTGACCCAAATCCACGTATTGTTAATACTGTATTGACACTATAGTCATACTTCACCTACATCTTTTAAAAAAGAATTTGAGGTTTGCAGCTGCCCTGTTATAATTGTACTCTGCACACAAATAATTGTATTTTGCACAAATAATGATACTGTCGTATTGTAGGTAAATTACAGTTGTGTTTTTTTTTTTTACAATATTTTGCCCTTGTGATTAGCGTAGGGTTATAGATGTATAAAGGTGCAAAAAGATATATTTTTGATGAATGTAGGTTTTAAGAATTGTGATGTATTTTTATCAAAATAATGTATAGAAATGAAATGTTTGTATTGCCTTATTGGCATAAACTATTAAATAACCTACAAACCTGCTCAGTGCCAATGTCCTCGTGGGTGATGGTGCACTTTAATGTATAAGAGAACACTCTTGTCTGACCTATATCTCTTAGGAAGGCGGTCCACAAGGACTCAAACTAGCAGGCATGTCAATGTCATGAACTATACGTATGGACACAAGGATATGAAAATATCAAAATTATTTATTTTTCTAACCAGATGTATTCATCATGATGAATACATATGGTTAAAAAAAAAACAAAGAGAGAAAAATAAATAATTTTGATATTTTCATATCCTTGTGTCCATACGTATGGTTCATGACATTGACATGCCCGCTAGTTTGAGTCCTTGTGGACCGCCTTCCTAAGAGATATAGGTCAGACAAGAGTGTTCTCTTATACATTGATTCTTTTTTTCCCCCTTACTCTTGGACCTTTAAAGCAGTTTTAGGGGGTACCTTTGTTCTTCATATATGATGGTGCACTTTACAAATCATTGTAAATTGCTGCCAGTCAAACACAACTATGCTTTAAGACATAATGCAAAGAATTCATAAATCCATGGAAAAATCATGTTTAAAGGAGTAATTAGCAACATTTCTTTGAAGTTTCTGAGGTCCAACTTCAATCTTACTTCATGGTCCGCCTAGCAAGCTACCACAAGCCAGTGACAGTCCCAAATCATCTGGGTCACAAACTCGGAAATGACCTATTTTCTTGCACTGGATACGAAACCATCATTTAAGGAAAGCTGTTTCTGTCAATTTCATTTTTTTCAAATCATAGCAGTAGATGACGAGTTGTACAGTTCTAATGTCTCTATTGCCAAGATGCTCCTTGGAATGAATACTGTGCTTTATAAGAAAAATATTAAAGGATTTAAAGAATGAAGATGGATTTTCACTGAACATTAACAGTTTGCAAGCCTCATAAAAAGTTGTTTTGAATGCTTTTATCGTTCTTTCAGAATCGGTGTTATCCCGTTTAGTTCATTGATTTGCTCTGCTGTTGATTTGCAGCCATCCGCAGAACCAGCTTCCTGCTTAAATAGCCCCGCTATAGCTGGAGGACCAATTATATCGGATGTGACAGAGGCCTCGTCGACTAGTGGGGCGGTGATAGGAGCTTCCCTGAAGGAGAGAGGTAAGAAATCAACACTAATATTCAGAGGCTTGTCGAAGATCATACAAACTACTGTAGGATCTTCATGTGTTCACTTTGTTGCACAGCAAACAGTTATGGCAATGAACTTGGTTGCAGAGTGAAGAGGTTGTTGGGGATATGATACCCATGAAAAAGAGCAGGAATAAAACAGATATGGCACTTCAAGCTCACTGAATAAACCCAGTGACTCGATGGCAAGACTTTCTGGATAAGTAACATGGCATAGGTAGCATATGCTAACAGCAGTTGGGAGATACAGTGCATATCCTCTGGTATTACAGGAGTGAGCCAGGGACTTGCACAAAATAAGTACTTGCAATGCAGCAAAATATATCGCCTTTGGTAACCTGCAACAAAAATGCCATTCCCTGCAATAAGAACTACAAACATTCATTACACTACCTAGGGGAGGAAAACGTGTTGGTTATCTGGAGACTAGCCTGCACTCAATACTCTATATTAAATGTGTGCATCTTGCAACTATCTACATCCCTGCATTTCAAATCATGGAGACTTGAGGAAATAAAACAGTGTGAACGAGTGCTCTCTTTAAAGTCCAATTTGTGCCCTTGCTGACTGGTGCTTTGCTGTAAGAATGGTCTGTAGCCAGAGTGGAAGCAATGATGCAGATTACGGTGAAATGAAGACTGAGCCACCACCCCTCTAGGAATTAAAGGCATTAATGCTTGGCATTAGGCTGACAAACAGGTAAGACCAGGTTGCAGCTCAAGACGAGAGCACTGCAGAAATGTCACGTTTCCCAACCCCTTGGGCAATGGCAATTGTGGAGCAAGGCCAAATAACAATCCGACAGTACTGGCAGCTTGCAGTGCCCAAAAAACAATATTCAAAACGACAAAAAGCCTTCCTGGTATGGGCACTCTTTAACAGTCCCCAGGAAATGAGCATATCCAATAAATAAAGAAACCGCCTCATGTCTCTAGGGGCACGGTCCTCATCTTCAGCCCGGAGGAGCACAAGGTCCTCTCCTCAAGAAAGGTACATCCAAAGAGACAAGCCAGTATACTTAATAAAATATATGCTTATCAATATTAAAGGACTGGGAGTGGTGGAGACACAATAGAGGATTATTCCAGCCAATAAATGCAGCGCTCGTCAAGCAACCCAAATTAGTGATGGCGCCAACAAAGCAGCCAGATGTGGTCCCCTCATCCTGGGGAATTTTCTGGTGGCCTGTGCTAGTGAGACATCCACTGACGCACGCTTGGCTTATCCAAGATAAGGTGCAGCAAAAGCTGGAGCTTCTGATCTAGCTCCGAGTCCAGAGTAAACAGTTCCCTTCCAGTTACCCGCTCCATCCCAATCTACAAACAAGTACATATAAACTATGAATCTACTTGGTCATTGGGATGATGGACTAGTTGGAGTACTAGCAGATGGTCATGTGTATTTCAGTTCCCTCTGTAGTGGGGGTTCACTTTATGGCCTTCCCAGCAGGGATGAGTGAGCTGTCATTTGCAGTATGTGAAGGCTACCAGCAGGAGTGTGCCCAACCCAAACCCATGGACTGAGAAGTGCTTGCCTAGCAGTAGCTAGCACAGAACAAGCATTTGCAATGCAATAGGTCTCGCAATTGCGAGAGTTTAAGCTATTGCCATTGTAAATGCCAATGCCTTTTATTTATCTGTTTTGATAATTAACACATATATAAAAGGCATTGTCAGTTACAATGCCAATAGCTCAAACTCTTGTAAATGTGAAACCTATTGCATTTCAAAGAAGCGGCCGCCATTGTCCTGGGCTGCTTGGAGAGTGAAAGCGCGCATGGCGCGCTGAATGTTGCAGGAAAGCATGTCGTGCCTGCAGTAGGAGAAACTCATTAAAGAAAATAGTGCTTTCAGACTAAAGAAGACGTACCGTGTAACAACCGAAGTAAAAGGGCCAGTCCTCATGGGAGGTTACAAATGAAGACAAGGCGGTACTAAGGAGGGACTAACAAGCCTATCAACGAATCAGAAGCCAGCATTTACGCAGGACAATGCCAATAACCAATATGGGCAGAGAGTGGGCGCAGTGGAGGCTGGGTGTTCTCACCCAACCAATAAATGACTGAATGATTATATATGTGTGTGTATATATATATACATATACACACACACATATACACACTCTCTCATCGTGCCTGGTATCAAATGATATATTTCAAAAACATTTCCACGGTTGCTTTACATCCAACACATACAGCTCTTGACAGAAAAATATAAAATGCTTTACATAAAATATGCATGGAACGAAATATTCGAAATTTGCATCAAAACGAAACTAACACCAGTGCAATCTTTGTTTCACAGCAGCAGTGCAATTCATGTACTTTGGAAATAATTGTACATAATTAAAATGACACAGGTGCAGCATATATAATAAGTCATCATGCCTTTGAAGCAAAACTCTGTCTTTTGTCAAGACTGTCAGCCATGGAGGGAATATCTGACTTTCACAAAATTATTCCTACATGCAAATTAGAGCCATGCAATTAGCACGTGTTCAATTTGCACCTATTCGAAACAGTGCCTAATAAGCGAAAGTAAATCCGTTTTTCTGTGGTGAGCTTTAAACACTGGAGAGCTAACCTAGCCGGATATTGGACATAGGGGTTAACTAATGCAAAGTAACTTTGTTTTTGTCAATATTTACTCGTGTATAGGTCACCATACAAAGCAAGAAGTAATCATGTGAATTGTGTTTCTTTTGTCTGTGGGAGGTGCCTGTTTAAGAGCTCAGACAGGGGGGGCTGTAAAGGTAGGGTAAACACAGAGCACATAAATGCCAGGACTTGTGTTTTCTGGGCCCTTCGTGAGCATCCAACAAACAGGCTCCCGTTGTACCCCATCCCCTGTCCCCAAGGAGCCCCGGGTCTGGAACGCTCATCCCGCTCCCAGCAAAGGCTTTAGCAGATGTGTCTGCCTTTACTAGGACAGGCCCGCTCTGCGGCACTCTCCCATTGGCGGGGCTTCAAGGCGGCCAGAACAGCTTTCCAAGGACAGACATTAAACAGAGGTTTATGGCCAGTCCGCACCACTAATGACATCATAAAGCATCGTGAAATGTGTGCGCGTGGTGAGGCCTATTTACATTCACATGCAGGGGGGTTTGCCCATCTCAGAGTCATTTCCTAACAAGCTCTCGCCATTGCGCAAAGGCAGCCACATGTTTATATTTGCATCGCGCTTTCACTTCAAGTGAAAGCGCGACGCAAAAATAAACACACGCCCGCCCTTGCCAAAGGCGACTGAAAAAACATAGTGCCTACCAACTAATAAAGGAGAACATGTAAAGCCGCAAGTACACGATCGAGTCCGGTTGGGCGGGGCCTAAAGGAGACAGGGCAGTCACCAAAAAGCCTCACTTTCAATCGGAGGCCAGCGTTTACCATAAAGGATGACGCCGGGAAATAGAAAGGATGGGCGGAGCTTCCACTCCCGAAATCTCCTCGATTACAAGAGGTCTCGAAGAGCAAGCAACGCATGCGCTGCAACGCTAGGCAAGACCTAAAAAGGGGAGCTGCTATCTTGTCTCTAAGAGACAAAGATGAATCCACTCTTGTAGGCTGGGACTAGTCCAGCTCTACTTTGAAACTTTCAGGACACCCTATTAAAAGGTGTGGGGATGTCCCATGGGGGGGGAAGCAACGAGGATGAACCTTAGGAGCACTGCAGGGGACGCACCTTGATGCAAGTTTGACTACAGGGGTCCCTCTACTCCTCCCTTCCCATGGGACATCCCCACACCTTTAATAGGGTGTCCTGAAAGTTTCAAAGTAGAGCTGGACTAGTCCCAGCCTACAAGAGTGGATTCATCTAGGGCAGTCCCAGTTTGAGTTTCCAGACAACTACGCTTTTCATTCATTCATGGACACTACTGGTCGGGTCCAGCGCCAGCAAGCAATCTGCATCTCCACACTGTAGTGTGATGTCTGATCGACACCCTCAGAGCAACTAAAACAATAACTATACAAAATGAAAGCGCGAGTTGTACTCCTGTGAGCACCAAAAATGATAAATCCAGCTCATTTTAATAGGGGAAATTGATGGGAGAGATTGAGAAAGAGGTCCTAGGAGTCCGGCTGTTGGGTGGGGGTATGTAAAAGTGAGTTTTTATTAGGTGTCCATGGAGCGGACGGTCTGTTTGGCCAGATGCGTTACAAGATTTTAATGAATTCCAGAGCAACTGGTTTGTCCTTAAAAGTCAGAACGAGTGTTTTCAACGTTCTATTTAGTTCGCCGCGCAGCTTGTAATCAATGAATGATTATCTGAGGACCCACTACAGCCAAGAAGAGTTTTGAGTATGAGGTGATGAGGGGCAGAAAAATCATGGGGGGGCTCAGTATGTCGCAGCGCTGGCATCAATGGGGAGGTCTTGTTGGTTTTAACAGCTTCTACCTATAGCTGAGATGATTCTGTGGGAACGATTTACACTTCTAATTGAGTCCTTACCCTTGGCACTGTGACGAAGTTCAGAAAGTCAGATTGTAAATAAGTATTCATTTCAGGGCTATACGCTGGATTAATTGAATCCCTTCAAGGGAGATTCAAGGCATTTTCACTATCTCACTATCATGGAAACTAATGTTAGACTAGCGAGGCTTTATGAGTCCAAGGCGACTTGGGCTGACTGGAAAGCATGTGAAATAGCCACATGTGAGAATATCTTTGTGACATCCAGGCGCCTGGTGACCAGTCATTTTACAAGCCAGTCCGCCTCCTCTCCTCACCTGGAGTCGAACTTGCTGCCGTCCGGGAAGGTGCCGTGGTAGTGATAGCGCACAAAGTCGCTGACTGCGACCTCGCGGGGGCAGACATCCGGCACGAAGCGGCGCTCCACATGCACGTCGTCCAGCGGCGCGTCATTGCAGGCCACCAAGCTCATCAACAGTCTGCAACCAGGCCAAGGCCTGCCGCCAGCTGCTGCAGGACATGGCCTGGCGCAGAGGAACGGGGACTGGGGGCTGAGAAGAAAGCAAGCCGGAGGGGGAAGGGCAGTGCTGGGGAGAAGCTAGGAAGGTGAACAAGGAGAGCAGCCCCTTAACTATGGAGAAAAGGATCAGAGGGCGGTGGCGTGAAATAAGGGTGCAGAGAAGCGTGGGAAAAATAAGTAACTGAGAGCTAGGACACCAAAGAGAAACGAGGCCCGGGGAAGCAGAGCTAGGGAGGAAAGAGAAATAGAATGAGAGACAAGCACAACCGTCAAAGTAGGATGCTGCAAGCGGCTATTTCAACATGCAGAAAGAGGTGACAGGGAAGCAGAGCAGAATGCCTGTACAAGAGGGCTTCTTTCCCTCGTGGTAAGGAAGAGCTGTGCCGGTGCGATCTGTGTGTCTTTCAAGCAGTTTTGCAAACGTGGAAAACGAAAACAAGCCCGGGAGTGGTGCGCGCGCGCTGCAAGGAATGCAGCTGCCATCGAAACCTGATCCAGAACAGATGGCACCCTGTGCGCTCCCTAGACCATGGGAGTGCAAGTTTTGAGGAGAGGAGGGACAAGCACCCATCTTTGGCCATTTGCATGCTTTCAATTATTGAAAGCCACACGCAAAGGCTAATGGGATGTGTGGGAGAAGGCACACCCACACGGAGAAGACTCTTGGAAGTCTGAAGTGATTCCAAGAGCCCTCTCCTAGAGCAGCGCATGCGCTCTAGGCGAGACCTAAAAAGGAGGGGGGACTTAAATCATCCCGCAGGGGAAAAGTACAGCAGCTCTACCATGCATGAGGGGATAGACTAACACTTTAATGCTGGTGCCTGCATCACCACACTAAAATATATTAGTCACACATGTGCCACCCGGGTTACTCCATGAGAGAGTGAAGAGTTTGCTTTGTGCTATCAGCTAGTGTGTGCTAAATGTAGATAAACATGAACTCTGCCCGTCCATAGATCACCCCCACTGTGCTAGTACTGCTGTGCACAGAATCAACAGCGGAGCCCAGCTGCTACCACCCACGTCTACAGGTAGTCACTGAGTTACTGGTGATTTCTGCCATGGTGGTCATAAACTTAAAATGATGTTCTAATCTGGGTGGTTTCAGCCCAGGTGTGTAATGAACTCTTACCTTGTCAGCCCGGAAGCCAAGCAGGCAGATCACATGAATCACCAAACAGCTGCCCATCTTGTCGGTGTGCGGCTGCCTGTCAAAACTGTTCTGTTGATAAATCAACATTGTCTCATGTGGATCTAGGGGCAGCACTTTGCCTCTGTATTTTCCAATAAGGTGTGCTTGCCTACTGTGACCACACAGAGTGATTGGCCCAGAGGCAAACACTCTGGCAGCAACTTAGTTTTCTTTTTCTTGGTGCCCGCTGCCAAAGTCAAAGGGTGCTTTCATGCACACACAATCTTTCAGCAAAACACAGACTACTAGGCGTCAAGAGAAGTTACATGGATAATAGTGGCCGCAGCCACTGCCTGGCAGAATATGATCGCCATCAGAGAATCGCCTTGCTGGGACAATGCCCTCATGTGGGAGGTCCAGGAGCCCCTGGATCTCATCGATATGATCATCTGACCTATGTGGCAGGGGCACACTTGTCACCCGATTGCAGCAGTGTCACAGTCTTTAAAAGACCAGCACTGCAAGATCTGAGACAAACTCCTCTGAAGCCTCAATTGATGACCATAGACTGGCGTTGCGCACGGCACCGGTCAATGCACTCTCCCCTGAGCCCCAGGCCAAGTCAGAGGAGCCCCTGTTACCTAGTGTGACGCTAGCAACAGAGCCCATTGACTGAAGCCCCAAATGGGTGCTCCAAGCACTACAGTGACAACTCAACTCTGGAGGATATGTTCAGCAGCCCTGAACTACTCCGAGAGTGTAGGACCCTACCTACATACAGTGCAACACCAGCACTCAAAAGCACAGCAACCAACGGCAGAAACCAGTAACAGCAACATAGCATTTCTTAATGCTAAGTCACCACGCAAGTCCTTGCATTGGAGACCTATGCTTTAGTGCAGTTTAGGCAATTGTCAAAAGAGGATAGTCCAGCCCTTATGGGAAATCACTGCCTAATAGTTTCAGGTCATTTGTAGCACTTTGTGGATAACTTTTTTACCCCTCAACACGTTGAGTGATGGGATGTGTAGTTTTCTTTTACACGTCATACAGAACGGGCACAATACAAATCCCAGTACAGCAAAAAAAATGGTCAGTGGGGATAAACTTTGCATGCAAAGAAATTAAAATATCACCATGACAAATCAAATAAATGCAATTTATTCTCCAATCATCGCATGATTATAGAGGACAGCATGATTGTCTGTACAGTTCTAAAAAACGGTGCTCGAAAAGGGGGGGGGGGGGAGAGTGCTCAGGAAGGAGTGTGTGCTTGTGAGGGTTGTAGAAAAGGAAAGGAGGCGAATGAATATGCTCCTGCCGTCTGGCGAGTCAGACAACAGGAGCAGATTCATTTGTGGCATCATTTGAAAAACAGTTACATATCGCTTCAATTGTATGTAAGGAGGATAGTGACTTACCTCGCTCCGGATTGGGGAATTAAGATCCACCAACCTTCTTGGAGTTCAAGCTCCAACGCCCACTCACTTTGAAGACCATTCAAGATCTAATCTTACACCGTGAAGAGCCTAAGGGCTTACCTTCTCTAATTTACCAGCCTGATTAATCTCGCTGCTGCTAACCCCCCCCCCCCCCTATTTCGTCCTGATGAAGACCCCAGGCTAAGGAACAAAAGCTTTATCTCACATAGGGGTCGGGTCGCAAAGCCGGGTCCTTCACAAACCTTCAAGCACAGACGACAGAAATTAACTATCTGTGTCAGAATATTGCTATGTTTGTTTTGTATTACTTTGCCTTCTCTAGGCTGGATAGGTTTCAGCGATCTTTGATGTATATATTGCACATTGCCTTTCCTACAACCCTCACAAGCACACACTCCTTCCTGAGCACTCTGCCCCCCCTTTTCGAGCACCGTTTTTAGAAATGTACAGACAATTATGCTGTCCTCTATAATCATGCGATGATTCGAGAATTGCATTTATGTGTCATGGTGATGCTTTAATTTCTTTGCATGCAACATTTATCCCCACTGTAACCATTTTTTGCTGTACTGTACCCAGGTCCAGTGGTATTTCGGGTCACCTCATTTTTATATAACCCACAATACAAATCCCAGCATGCAATGTTCATCTGGATTAAAAAAAAAAAAAGCATTTGCAATGCAATTGGTCTCATTTGTGAAAGTTAGAGAGCTATTAGTATTGTAAACGATAGTTTTTTTACTTATGTTTTGTTTGTACTGGAGTGGAAGCATGTTTGTAATGGAAGTATGTGGCTTCAATTGGAATTGTTAGTTGTGGTATTGTGTAGTGTATTTGTATATTGGAAATATGTGGTACATTGAATAGATTGAGAGATGTATAAAATAGATCCGAAGTAAGATTGAAAGTGATAAGTAGTTTGCGTATGAAGTGGTGAATGAAGAGTAGTAGAAAGTGTGTGAGAAAGAATGAAGGGTAGAGAAGGTTACAGACACAGAGTTGAAGGAAGAGTAAACGGCCCAGAGATCCCGATACTGGATATGAATCCCTAAACGTAAGTGGAGGAACTTTGCTCAAGGCTCTGGACCTTGACAGCCTTGAATAAACAGTTATAGGAGAGGTTGTGAGCAGGTGTTCCTCCTTTCCAGCGTAATATTCGTATCAAAAAGGATAATTCCTTGCTTGAAATCAATACAATAATCCAGGTTGGTTTGAGTGAAAAGATTCTTTTTATTCATCATTGTTATGTCCATTTCACTCATTTGTGATTTTTCATAAAGTAAAATGTGAGGGAAAATGAACAGCCGAATACGTGTTTCGCCCTATGTGGCAGGTAGGGCCAGGGCTTTCTCAAGGCTAGTCGTTACATCCAACATCATAGTATCAACGATTAGTCTGCATTTTCAGGTTTGTAATAAAACAGTATATTAAACATCCAATTTTTGTCGGTCGTTTAGGAGAAAGTCTCTCTTAGGGTCCTCGGGTCCCGAGGACCCTACGAGAGCCTTTCTCCTAAACGACAGACAAAAATTGGATGTTTAATATACTGTTTTATTACAAACCTGAAAATGCAGACTAATCGTTGATACTATGATGTTGGATTGTAACGACTAGCCTTGAGAAAGCCCTGGCCCTACCTGCCACATAGGGCGAAACACGTGTCGGCTGTTCATTTTCCCTCACATTTTACTTTATGAAAAATCACAAATGAGTGAAATGGACATAATGATGAATAAAAAGAATCTTTTTCACTCAAACCAACCTGGATTATTGTATTGATTTCAAGCAAGGAATTATCCTTTTTGATACGAATATTACGCTGGAAAGGAGGAACACCTGCTCACAACCTCTCCTATACAGACGCATAAAGAGGCTGCTCTTGTGCACACAAAGAGGAGTGTTTGTTTTTTTGAAAAGTTATTGTAAAGAAACTCCTGGCTTTGTGCATTCATCTACACAGATAAAGAAACAGTTCGTTGTTACAGGGTGTAGGGTTACATAGCAGAGGAAAGGTTCACACAATACATTGAAATCAGTGCAGGTACAATTTGATTTCAATAACAAAAAACCGAGAACACAAACTACTTTGAATTACAGAAACGGATGAAGTTGATATAGTATGTGAAATTTAAACACGAATAAAAAAAAGAAATACTATAGAGTCAGACATCATAAGAGAGAAAGCTGCTGATGTGGTCATAATCACACATATGTAGTGTTTGTCACTTGAATCTTTTTAGCATTTAGTATGGAGAAAGGTCACCAAGTATGAGGCCAATGCTAGTTAGCGTGAAACATGCAACAAAGAACATCTATTACTAAAATAACTGTGTGCTCACCTATAGATTTATATGTTGTCACCCTATCCACCGAACACACAACATGTTTATTATGTGTGCATTTACCTACATAGTAAAAAGCAGAGTGCTATCTGATGGGTGAGAGGTCATATCTCCAGCTACCTTAAGCCCTGGGAGCAGGGCACAGACTCACAAATGGGAAGAGTGGAGACAAGACAGAAGAACCCCTGCAAGGGGTAAGAGCACAGAATGCCTGTTTCGCACAGCCAAAGACTGGAAGAACGAGGTGTCCCACGTGCACCAACACCATGGCGAGGCTGCGCAGAGCGAGGTCCCTGTGTGGCTGCTGCCAGCAAGAGTGCGGGCTCAGCTGCTGGGGGAAAGGGACGAGACAGGAGTCAGGCTGCGGCTGGAAAGCCAAGCAATAAGGCCCCACACACACCGCAGCTATGGCGAAACTATGCCTGCATTAGGGAAACGAGGCAGCCATTATTGAAGGGAGAGATTTAACCTTAAATTAAGTGGTCAAAGTGCATTAAAAACAAGCTCTGTCTGCTTACCTAGTCAGTGTCTGTCGAACAAAGAGGCAGAGTTGTTTTTTGGGGTACTACCTGCCTCTCCAAAACAATACGTATGTAATACTGTGTTCTTGTTCCCGGCCCAAAAAGAAACACAAAACAAGCATGGATGGCATGAAGCATGCACAGCAAGAGCCTCCGAGGAAGCAGCCGCCATTTTTCTGGAAAACCAGCTGTAGTTATAAGACAAGCTGTGTGATCACGTTGGGATGGACGACCAGGAGGAAGCAAATACATGTTGGATGGCCAAACAGAAGGATCAATTAGTGATGTCCGCTGGGAGGGAAGCAAGCACCTAAAGAAGGGCCAATTACAAACAATGCACCAATCAAAATGCAGCATTTCTGAATAGCCCAATAAAGAACCAATGGTAATTGGTAGGCATGCTTTTAGCCCATATTCTGGATACAGAATGCCTTGCAGCGCATGCGCTGCCCAAGCTCGGCCTAAAAACAGGACTGAACATGTGGGCTGCTTCCTCACTGTGCTACTAGAGTTTGAGAAGCTCCATGGCACACCTGACCTACCATTTCAGGTGCTTTGCAGCCATCTCAAAATCTTTTTAGGGCTTCTTGTTGCCTAAAATAGGGGAACTTCTGAAATGTATTTTTCCATTGCTTGGTTTTTTAGGTCTCGCGCCTAGCGTTGCAGTGCGCAGCCCTGCTCGCGCAGCGCGAGGACTTCTTGTAGGGGCTTCTGAAAACTGACCAGGCGCTAGGCGTCATGGCCTTTCTGTGCGGCACCCGCACGGGCCGGCATCTGTTTCCAGCTATCGTGCCCAGACGCGGGCACAATAATTGGAAACACATGCCGGCCGTGTGGGTAAACGCAAGCAAAAGGCCATGACGCACGAGCGTCTGGTCAGCTCAGCAGGCTGCCGCGCTCGCCCCCGCTCCTCTCTTGAAAGCTTTGTTTTAGTTGCTTTCACTTTCGCAGCCGCATTCTTACAGCGCGCGCAGGGGCCATCTGGGTTTAATTAACGTGCGCGCGCTTGTTTTTTTGATGCACGGCATTCCGGGGGATTTACTTTTCTAAATACAGGCTGGTTACTTCCTGCTTTGGCTCTCTCTGGTTGTTACAAGATATTGAAATGGTAAGTGTTCGAAATCTAATACTGCATGCAAACTCAATATTCCCTTAGGTTTAAGGATATTTGAATGTATCCGCATTTGTGACTTGAGGTTATTGTGCTTCGTTACGTTAGCTGCCAAGTTATCTTTCATTACGTTAACGTAAATTTCCTTAAGTTACGTTTGCTGCCAAGTTATCAGCATGCTTACGATGTGTTACATTTCCACTTTTTCAGTGTGCCTATTCGTAACTAACATTTCATTGCCACATATGTGACACTTTAAGTGCTACTTTATCACAAGTGAAAGAAGCAGTTATTTATATATAATCAAACAGTTCTCATTTTACACCTTTTTGAGCGATGCAATAGACTGGAAGCTGCCTTAAAACCGATACAATGCTCATGATTAAAGTACTCATACAAGGTCAATAACCCAATTCCATGTTTAAGTGTGTCATCCTTGAATCATTTGTGGCGCCATACCAAGTTTAAGGTCATAACTATCTTGTAGCGGGAACAGTTATGAGTAAATAGGATGACAGAAGGAGCCTGGCACTGAGAACATCAGTAATATAGACATTCCTTTGCATGAGCAGCATTTGTTTACAAGAGAGACTGAGGAAGGAGATCTAACAAGAATTCTATGTCGACAGAAAGTAACAGCATAATTATGTCCAGGTGTCTGCTATGCTAGAAGTGTGCAATTTGCGTACCTGTAAGAACCATTTTATAAAAGTAGTAGCACAATGCCTGATTGAGCAAAATTGTCTCAAAGAATATGAAGCACGTTTCAGATGGCCTTTTTAGGACTCGCCAGAAACAGCACATGCGTTGTCACTTGCAAGACTATTTATTGATCTTTAAAAATATATAACAAACATTGGCATAGCCAATAGGTCTCGCCTTTGGGACCGTATAAGTGTTTAGCCATGCAACAGTTGATGTTGTTGCACTAAGGATATTGTGCTGCATAACTAAATACTTATAAGGTCCCAAAGGCGAGACCTATTGGCTATGCCAATGCTCGTCTTGTGAGAAAGGGTCACACATTCGGTCGCTGAACATCACTCATTAAGTACATGGAAACTATAGAAATGTCACTCATAAGCAATTAGAAAACTTGGCAGCTACTGTACAGATTCCAGGTAAGGCAACTGTCCATACAAATTACTTGGCCACTGTGAGCTCATGTATCCCACCTCAAGAGCATTAAAATATTGGGGAGGCCTTAGATGGGAAGCTAGGACCAGGGTACCTAGCCAACTTCTTAAGGTGGGCAAGAATAACCCCCCCCCCGCCCAGATAACTATTTGTGGCACCTCTTACACCCACCTATGTTACCACCCCCAATTGGATAGGCCCACAATGTCCCTCCCACTTCATGGAAGAGCCATGGTGGTTCTGTTTAGCACAGACTACTTTAACTTCTTGCCACTTCCAACCCAGCAGTCTCCAGAAATTATGCTGGCTCAGAAGAACCCAGAGTAAATTGCCTGCCAGGGCCTCAAATTAACATAGGGGGTGATGCACCTAACCCCCGAGCCGCTTGGGGAGCCCATTTGCTGTCCAGAAGACACTGCACTTTCCCACCCCACCCGAGGGCATGACCAAAGTCGGTCCCACACCTCCAACTGCATGCAAGCTCATCTATGTCAAACATCATACAGACCAAGTGACAAACACGCACCCCCCTCTATCCATTAGGGAAGCCAACATAACTCAGCGATACTTGGGACTAGACACATTTCCACCCTCTCCGGTAGGATTCTTTACATGCATAATGATGGGTTTGATTTCTCTAAAGACACTGCAATAATCCGAAACACTGGGCTGTTGACACTGGCCTATGGCCAAAAGTGGTACAATTCCCTCATATTTGAGGATTATGTTGTGTAGGCAGAGGATTGGGCAAATAAATATCAAATAGCACTTGAACAGTTGGGAAACATGGTAGTGTTTACTAGGGATCTAACAGATTGTATTTAATTGAGACTAGTTCACAAACGTGGGTACAATAGCAGTACCCACCATCAGCTGAAGTGACCAGCTAGGGTAAGGACACTCCAAAAGAATGGCTAGGCACCCATTAACAAAACAAATGTGTGGATCTGTTCAGGAACGTCAATAGCAGGGACTACCCCTACTAAATTTTTTAGAAAGCAATTCGAAAACAAGTTCTATACTAATAAAGACATCACATGAAGACAGCATCTGCAAAGCTCGGAAAACATTTGCTTTTCCAACTACATCATACCAGGAGACCTAAACTTCCACCTAGACTACCACAACGACCAACTCAAAAGCACTCATCAAAAAGCTTCGAAGCCTTGGCCTCATCCACGGATTAAAGGAACGTACCCGGGTTGCCGCAGACCCCCGGGACCCTATTGTCACCACCAATTGGCAAGCCCACACCAGTCTCCGGGACAGACCAGGCCCTTGTCAAAAACAGCACCCCCAGACCACTCTCAACACCCACTGACCCAAACACAGCAACAGACCCCTCCCCAATCAAGAATTCCGACAATTGCTACGAGCCTTATGTTAGAGAGATGTTAAGTGCACCTGGGAGCGCTTTGTTTGCTGGAGGGATGGGGCAAGCAACAATATTTGAGGAGATGTAAGGTCAAGTAATGCAGGAGAGGGCTGGACGGACAGAGCAAGCAACACAGAGCTTAAAAGTCCAATAGCTCTTGGACAGGCAAGATGTACAATACATCAGCAAAACCAATCACAACTATGAGAATGGAGCGAGTGAGGGAATAGTAGCAAGGGGACACCATGCAAGGAGGGCAAGAGAGCAAACGAGAAGCTGTTGGGGAGAATGAGCAAAGCACAATGGAAAGAATGCACTGCTAGCATGATAGAAAGAGGAAGGGAAGCAATTGAAACAGCTAACTTAGTGACAGTGAGTAAAGCTAAGCAGGAGAGCAATTCAAGGCCTGCAGGGCCATGCCTGGGGGGGGGAGAGAAGCAATGATCTGTGGGAGAGCAGAGGCAGGAAGGGCAAAGGTTAGGAGGGTGGAGCAGCAAATAGAACTAGAATTCATGCAAGGGCTAATTCAAAAGAGAAGAGCTCAAATTATTGTATTGTAATTGTATTTCTACCCCTGTCGAGGGGACGAAGCGCTTTGACAAGTAGCATGCTACTCCGGAACCCATGGCAAATTATCCTGAATAATACAAGTTTCCCATTCGAAATGAAGTTTATCGAGGGTAAAGAATAAAGGGATATCGATGTGTGAAAGGGGGAGGGGTGTTTTAACAATGCGTAATGACAATATTTTCCTCTTACGAGTGTAAGATTAAAGGATTCTATATCAAACAGAAAAGGTTCACGTGGATGTTTTGGTCCTGACGAGTTACTAAAGCGAAGAGGTTACATTACAAGATTACTATTACACACCTCGATATGTACTTTGCAACTTCTGGGAATTAAAAAATGGATATCGGGGCAGCCTTACAACGCCCCCACAGTATGTGAAGATGATAAAACGCAAAATTATCAGCATTAGCATCGATGATAGCCGGGCTATACGACCAATTATAGACAACGACTGATCACAGGTGCTAAGACTGGACACTTTGGGTCTTATCGCTCAAGATGTTTGCTCGTACCCGAGCTTCCAGAAGTCGAATACAAGGAACACAATTCACACCGTTTAGCAAAGCGACGAATTTAAGGCAGGCGATAAACATTTCACTGTCTAATAAACCCAAGTGACGGAGCGGCCGTGGAGAGAAAGCGTAATTTAAAATACTGAAAAGCATACCATAACATCCCAAATCAAGAGTTACGCTAAGTAAGCTCGCAGTGACAATAACTCTGTTCCATCGTCCTCTGGACACAGAATCAATGAGACAACTTTCAGAAAAAAATACTTTTATTTTTGCAATTGTAGAAAAAAAAATCCGTTGGGCAACCAGTGGCGCCTATAAAGGTAGGCTATTTTAGAAAACTTGGGAGTTGGAACACGGGTCAAAGCATGAAGTGAAAACGTAAAGTTTCAATAATTAAATGTCACTGATTATTGTCAGAGCTGCTAGTATCGGACCACATCACGTAACATTTCCAGGAGGCGGGCAGTTCTAGGACAGTATAGTTTCGGGGAGCTGAAAACAAATATGGAAAACACAGGTTGGAATATAACGCGCAGTATGGGCAGCTCTGATTTGAGTAGGTTGCGGCTCTTAGAAGAGCCCTTGGGTTTGGTTGGAGGGTCAGTTGGTGGTGTTCGGGCGTTGATGTGAATTATACCCTTTGACCCGGATGATGCACACAATGTCTCTTGCCTCTTCCTCGTGTGCCTCCCCGATGGCGGATCACTTCCTGGGAGACACAGACCTGGAGACGGAGCGACTTTTAGAGGCAGCCTCGGCTCTTCCTCTTGATGCCGACCGAGAGCGGGATGTCGATCGGCGAGTCGGGGATGTCGATCGGCGAGTCGGTGATCTCGAGCGAGATCTGGACCTCCGAGCAGAAGAGCGGGGCCTGCGAGGTGATGGGCTCCGCGTTCTCCTACGGGGAGATGGGCTGCCGCGCCTTCCGCGGCTCCTGCTCCGGGATCGTGAACGCCGTCTGCCTCCGGATCGGGAGCGGCTCCTGCGGCGCCCGCCCAGACGATCACAATCATATGCATAATGGCCTCGCTCCCCACAGTCATAGCAGCGATCTGAGGGGTTAAAGCCGCTTCTGCCAGGAACGCGGCCGAACGAGGAGCGCCGGGGTCTACCGGCCGACAGCTCCACCCGCACTCTGGAGCCGCAGATCACCTTTTTGCCGTCCAGGCCGTGCACGGCGTCCTCGGCATCTCGTGGGTCTTCGAATTCAACGAAGGCGAACCCTGGTGGGTTCCGGGCGATCCACACGCTTGTCAGAGGGCCGTAGTAGCTGAAGGCTCGGGCCACCTCGCCTTTGTCCGCCCCGGCACCAAGGTTCCCCACGTATACCTTAGTTCCCTCGTCCCGGTCACGAGGCCTGCGGGAAGACGAACCCGAGTCATAGCCACCATAGCGCCCGCCGGACATGATGGCTGCAAGAGGGGGGGTTCTGTACTTCCTGCTCACAGCAGCCTCGCTGTGCGTGAGCGCCGGATCTGAGGGGGAGGCGGCCGACGTCGATTGAATATAAAGCACAAGGCCTAAATGCAAAACGCTGCTCTGAATGGTTAAAAATGGAGGCGTGTTGAACCGCCCGCGCTCCGCAGTTATTGGGTAGGTAGAGACAAAGAAGACCCCGATTGGATAAAGGGGTAATTTGAAAAAAATATCCCGCTCTTAGCAGCGTGAGTGACAATCGCCCAAACCAATGAAATATCGACATGACCACGTTTCTTTTTTTGATGTAACTTAGAAAGCTTAGTACTCAATTAAGTGTACTCTTCAGGTACTCGCCGTTAATTACGATTTTTTAAACAGTTGCTTGCGATATAAAAGCTTTGACCGAGTTTTTGCTTTCCCGGTAATAAACCAACTGGCAAATCATAGCTTCGGGCACAGGTTTCGCTTCCTGACAAGCAGAGTATCTGCTTCCGCTCTGTGAGCTCCCTAAATTAAGGAATGGAACGTCAATGTGGTGTTAAAATATACGACATTTGGTGGCCATCTTAGACGAAGATACAATAAATATGTTGCCAATGGAAAGATGCCATGATAGACTACCGCTTGCCAAAGCCTAGAGACAGAACATGTGCTATAAAGCAGATCATACGGAAATCCACATTTGTCCGGAGTTAAGGCATATTTTGGTGTTTTAGCGGGAACGGCATAGGGATGATTTTTTGAAAATATGTCATGACCCCCTCTTTTTGTTCTTGTTTTTCATCTCTTCTCACAACGTGTCTAAAGAGCTCTCCAGAGCCAGCATGTCTGGCTCCAAGGCTCCAACCATTGTAAACACAAGTATTCAACAAATGCTGTTTACATATTTTGCCTGAAGAAGTGGTGTTTTAAAGACTGCTCTATTTGCTTTGCCAATGCTGGAAAGAAGTAGCAAACAAGGATTGATTTTTCTATAAAAACATGTGGCGATCAAGTGACTAACGGCATGATGTGTTCTTTGCAGGTGCAAAACAAATCTCCACGTACTTTAATACAAGCCCTTCCTGTAAGGCAGAATGATACCCAAACATACATGCCAACACACCCAATTCAAGCAGTAGACTCAGAATTTTTGAAGGCAAAAATTGCATTATTTTAGCCGTCTCCCACCTGAAATGACCTCTGCTTCAATAGAAGTCGATAGGGAAAATACCTTCCTCTGTTTTTTATTTTTCCAATACTTCCAACTTTGCTGTTCTAAAACGTTGGCATGTATGCATCAAATAGCCAATAGCATGAGGCAAAAATTATTTTTCTCTTGATGGAGCCGTAGTGCCGATTGAGGTTTATGTTTGGGTTTTGACAGCACAGCTGTCAAGCATGCCTGTTACTTATAATATACATATAGGGATATCACCTGGGCGGTTTTCTACCGACACCACCAGTATTTTAATGTCCTGACCCGTACAAAAATATGCAAAATCACCTAAAGCTGTTTTTGTTAGCCCTTATCTATACATACTCCAAACAGAAAATATAAATAGCAAGCACTACTTAATGGTTCTAGAGCTGCGTTAACGACCCCTGACTAATTATTAAAGTAAACAAAGTCTGAAAAGTCATGTTACAAATGAATACATTCAAATTTTTTTAAAGTCCTATTTAGTATCAAGTCCGCGCCTTTGTAGACTGTTAAAACAACAACAAATGGCCAGTATCTTTCTCTTGGAAAGGTGGCAATCTTATATACATAATGTGGGCTTTGGGTGAGCCCATTTCTAACATTGCCTTTCTTCAACCAGCCTCTACCTGCCATTGGCATGAGACTTTGTCAATCACATCTTGGCTTGATCCAGTGGAGTATACATCTCTCACCTAGTGCCTTTGTCATCTGCTGTCACTCAACTGCTTGCACTAAACTGCATGAGGGACCACTTTACAACTATAGACCACTGTTCATGTCTGCTGGCTCCCTCCCGTGTGTTTTACTCTTACATGCTAATGCTGCTTTCCATAGCACATTAAACACAGATCTGTTGGCTTTTCCAATTCTTGTATATATTTTTTACCTCTACTCATACACTAGTTTTCTCTTAGATCCAAACCATTCCCATCATACTCTAATTTCCCTCCAGTCTATTATCTCTTCCATCATGCAGTATTTTCGATGCTCCCATTTTCTCATTCATATTCTTTTGAGCTATTAATCTCCCATATTTTGCACTTCCTTTTTAGGGCTTGCATAGACATCTCATGCATTGTCTCCTCAAGACATTTTGTTTACAGTTTAGTGGGCTACAGCCTGCCCATAGCTTACCATTGGTTAGTTGCAGCATGACTCTCATTTCCTTCTTTTCTATATGTCATGGTAAGCGTGTGTCATGCTGTCTCTTGGGTTTGTCCCTCCCCTGGAGCAAGGACCAAGTACTTGTGTCCTTCCACTGCTTCTGTTATTGGAGCTACCTTTTTTTTCTGATTTCAAGCACTCTAAGTGAGTGCTTGTGTTTTCAGGCCTGTCCGTTACTTGTCCTTCTGAGCCCCCCGTCCCTGTTTCATCTCCCCCCCAACCCGCACCTGTTCCATCTTCCTCTATCCACCCTTATGTCTGTTTTTTCTATCCCTATTCACTCCTCCCCGATTCTTGCACTGAGCATGTGCCCCCCCACAACCCCGGTAAGTGGCAGACATTTCAGGTCCAGCATAACTGTCTGGCTTTCTTCCCGTCCCCCTGTGACTCCCTCACAGGTATGAACTAGCAGGACTCAATTTACAGTTAATAGCTGGTGCATCCCGGACACATGCAGTCACACCTCAACGTTACACTGGCCTTGCATCCTGTGCTGGCTGCCCTGGCATCTGAGAATAGTTGACCATCTCGAAAACCCTGCAGCCCTGCAAGTGCAGTTCAGTGCCACGGTGATCTAAGTGTTGAGGAAGCTGCAAATGTACTAAACTTTTGTAAACAATAAAAATAATGTGAAGCAGAAATCTGGGTTTGTTCCTAAACTCACATCATTGCTTTACCTGTCCAACTCTAATAAATACACCAGAAAAATACACTTTTATTATTTTATGTTCATTTTATTTTGAGACATCTTTCTGTACGTGTCACGTCATGGTGAATTAACTGTGTACAGGCGATGGACATTGCAGCGTCTGCCAAAGCCTTGCTGAGTCACATATAAGCTAGTACATTCTCCAAGACTGTGCGTTTAAACCTACTGCTAAAAACGCATTATGACCCAGTTAGTTGTAAAGTTGAAACTCATTGACATTATGAATGAGACAGATAAATCTACATTGGAGCATCTTTGCAGTTTTTGAGGGATGATTTTGTTTACTTTCTGAGCAATAAATTATGTTTATTTTGAATGCATACATGTTATGACTAAAATAAACACATTTAAAATGTGTCCACATCACAGAAAGATCCCATGTTGCCTCTTGTCTGTGAAAGCAGCTCATCCATTCGTGGTTTTTCTTTCCAATATTCATGTTGGTAGCATGAACACACATGACGGGTTAAAGCTGCTGCCCCCTCTGGTCTTTAAATTGGAGTCCTATGCTGACGTGAAGACTGGGACAGCACAGAGAACTTTGACATACTTGCATAACATGTTTAGTCTCTAGTTTATTTAGCCCAGAAACACGACGCACTGAGATGTGCCATCTGTTTCCCTTTGGCCTCTCTTCATCTCCCAGCAGACGAAAGCTGAGCTCCACAAGGGGGCTTTGCAGAAATGCTTGCACCAAGCATGTGCTCCACTTCCTGGCAAGTGGCAGACATTTCAGGGCCAGCATAGCACCATGAACACACAAGGCGGGTTAGAGCTGTTGCCTCATCGGGTCGTTGATTTCTCTTTTTTCTTTTTTGCAGTTTTTGCATTGCTTGAACCTCGACTTGAAGGTATTGGAGCACTTTACAAGAGCCTCAGTTACATTACACAAGGACACGTTCATTTTATTTATTTATGTTTTAGGCACAGGGAGATTTAGGGCCCTATTTAGATCTTTAGAGTTAATGGGGCGACCCTGTGTCCCTCAGAACCTGGGTATTAGTGATATAGAAAACAGTTGGTTCTGTTGGGTAATACAATTGCTGTGATTTATGTATTAAATACAAAAACAACGATGCATCTCAATTTGCTATCAACGAATGAAAAACAATTTTTAGATAAGAACATACCAGGAGAAGAAGAATTGACAAAAACAGAGTTGATTTACTCTTTTGTTATTTCAAAAAGATAATGAATATAAATATGGCTGTCACAAACACAGATGTATTGCGGCAATACAAAGGTGACTTGTGAAGAAGTGACATGTGGTGACAAGTGAAATCAGTGGTGCACTATGTACATGACATACGTTGGTGGCATAGATAAATACAATTCAGAAATCCTGTCCTGTCCTCTGATTTTTAACATGAATGCAAGAACCAATGGTAATTTTAGGTTAAGGTCAAGCACACTGTATGGACATGTATGACAATAACGTCAACGTTTTGACCCTAGAACCAGCGCAGAGTGATGTGCGCCAAAAACGGGTCGTCTTCAGGACTGTAAAGAGGGCAGGGTGGACAGCCACGAGGCCGATAATCCAATGAATGCAATCAGAGGAAAGCTGTGATCCAATCAGTTAAGTTAACGCAAAGCTTTGATCCTAATAAAAGATCAAAAAGTCAGGACGTTGTGGGGATCCAGAAAAGGTATCCAAGGTAATAAAGCTGATAAATTCAAAAAGAAGGAGACATTCGCCATCCGGTCGAATTCTTATTGTGAAAATAACACACTCAGAGCGTTGGAGATCTCCACCAGCAGGTAGGAGTCTTAAATGTGGGCAGTGGCTCATATATTTGACTCCCACCAGCCGGTTGGAGTCATATGCGGTCGAATTAGCATGTTAAATAATGCCGCCAAGAAAGGTCGGGTACTTTAGGGGTCACGCAATCATCTGTCGTCTGACTCGAACTTATCTCAACCTGCTGGTGGAGATCTCCAACGCTCTGAGTGTGTTATTTTCACAATAAGAATTCGACCGGATGGTGAATGTCTCCTTCTTTTTGAATTGATCAGCTTTATTACTCTGGATACTTTCTGGATCCCCACAAAGTCCTGACTTTTTGATCTTTTATTAGGATCAAAGCTTTGCGTTAACTTCACTGATTGGATCACAGCTTTCCTTAATTGCATTCATTGGATTATCGGCCTCGTGGCTGTCCACTCACGCCTTTACAGTCCTGAAGAAGACCCGTTTTGACGCACATCACTCTGCGCTGTTTCTAGGGTCAAAGCGTCAACGTTTTTGTCGCTACATGTCCATACAGTGTGCTTGGACTCTAACCTAAAATCACCATTGGTTCTTGCATTCGATGTTAAAATCAGAGGACAGGACAGGATTTCTGAATTGTATTTATCTATGCCACCAATGTATGTCATGTACATAGTGCACCACTGATTTCACTTGTCACCACATGTCACTTCTTCACAACAGTCACCTTTGTAGTCAGCCGCAATACATCTGTGTTTCGTGACAGCCATATTTATATTCATTATCTTTTTGAAATAACAAAAGAGTAAATCAACTATGTTTTTGTCAATTCTTCTCCTGGTATGTTCTTATCTAAAAATTGTTTTTCATTAGTTGATAGCAAATTGAGATGCATCGTTGTTTTTGTATTTAATACATAAATCACAGCAATTGTATTACCCAACAGAACCAACTGTTTCCTATTTAGATCTTGGCGGACAGGTTACTTTGTGGCAACGGTGTAAATATGTAAAAACGGTGATGGATATCCCGTCCATCGAAATATAAATCCCTTAGGATATAATGGGATTTATATTTCTGCGGATGGGATATCTGTGGAGCAGATTAATTAATAACCTGCTGGTGCAGGGATCACCACTTCGCCACGGGTTCTTATCAAAACAAGGAGGACTCGACACTGGAGCGAAAGTCAAACCATGGATAGTTTATTCAATCATTCATGAATGGGTCTCCATCCGACAAGTACCATCAAGATACCCAAAGATAAAGCCCACTGAACGATGGTTACATGGGTTTATATAGGGAAAATCACAGACTAGGAACGCCCAGAGGTAAATAGAACTTTGGAAAGAACACACAAATGAGGCAAGGCAAGAATCGACAGTCTCGGTGCCTTGTGTAACTGTCGCGTCTTTGAGGCTGCACAACAAGATAGGCTTATCTGAACAAACTTTATCTAAGGCTTTACCATTGTTTAAAACACACACGAAACCCACAGTGCAGACATCAGCTGTTCTTTTGTGCTGACTTTGCATGTTTACGCAGCCTACAATGTCTCAACTTTAGATTCGTGACCTAATGTTTATGCAGGTGTGGTGTCAAGGGTAGAGTCAGGCTGGAAACAGGTCAAAGGTAAGCATAGATGAAGCACAGCTAAATTAGAAAACGAGAGATTCAGATTTTAAGGTTTCACAATCCTTCCTTTTCAGCTGTGCTGAATCTATTCTAAGAGGTACACGTATTAATTTATATCTCGATTTTCATTATTTCATTAATTTCAAGTTGTACCATCATTTCTCTATTTAATTCATGAACATTGACTGTGGAAGGTTTAATACTACTACAAATATTTATGCAAGTGGTGCATATCATAGGGGCACATTGAATGCAGCAGCAGCAAGTTAGAAAGATGGCTCAATTAACATTAAGGGCTTTTTATGCAAATATTGAACAAATGTATTGTGCTTATATATTTGGCAGTGTGAATCCTTAAGAGAGGACAAGGTGAAGTGATAATGTTCAGATGCGGTAGGAGTAGGGGGCACTAGGCTATGAACAGGGTAATATGTTTCAAGTCTCCAAAATAGATCCAAAAATCCCAATATTAACAATAGAAAACATACAAATATCCCTATTTTTCTCTTTTTAATCCAAAATTGTCAGCTTTTAGCGGGGGCATTCGGGGCAAGTACTTCTATTCCTCCTAATAGGTCAAAAAACACCTTCCCAAAGGGCCTTAATGACAGATCGACAACTCTACCCATTTCAACCTAATCTATATACAAATACCTATTTCAGAAGAACACCTAACACTATTCCCTATACTGATCTTTTATATTCAACCTGTATGTTTCTTAACCTTCCTTCCTCTTACTGTAGTATTTGTTGTTTGATTGCCAAGGTAACAAAGAGTAGCGTAACGATCAGCCAGAAACAGAGCAATGTAATCTCAATTCTCCCAAAATTCCCTCACTACACTATCAGAGAGCATTAAGTCCCCAGTGTCTTTTGCTTCAAAGCCTCACTGGCAAGCTTATGTACCGGTCCGGACGTTGGCGGTCTTGACCACCGGCATGGGTTGCTACCTCTCCAGAGATAGTTTCTTCAATCAAAGTCTATAGTTCTTTTGGCCCTTGGCCGCATTTTGTATCAGGGCTGAACAATGTCAGGATGTTCAAACAGAATCTGTTCATCTGGGTCAGGCATGATGGCAGCAAGTTATTGTTCCAATGACACCACTTCACCATGTTTCAAAAAGATCACCATCTCCAAAAGGCACTTGCTGAGAGATCTGATCATATTAAAAGTCAGGTATTCCTCTTGTTATCCACTGATCATATGGCAAAGGAAGTGGCGCTTGCTTTCTCCACATCACTGGCATGAATCCAGTGTCTGTGCCCTGTGCACTTAACAGCAGTCTGGGTGGTGAAGAGAACTTGCACTGGCCTCTGAAACTGTTGGGTAAAGACACCGTCTCTAGGCCTCAGCTTGTGACCTGGACCTTTAAGACTGGGAGAGAGACTGGCCTTCACCTGTGAATGGATCAAATGCAAATCTTTAGTCAACACAATAATCAACAAGAATGGTAAATTCAATGTCAGATTGTCCTTAATCTTGGTACACCCTATACATTTTGCTGGCCTCCCCATAACCATCTCAACTGGTTGCAAGACCTTCAAAGGGCAGATCTGGGGGTGCAAAATATCCTGTTGAAACGGGGTACCTTTTCCTGTGCTATAAGTATGGCACATCATGCACCTCTTGACATAGAACTTTGCCACCCTGGGAATCAGATTATTGAACCATACATGATCTGACATGGCCACCATTCCTTTAGCACTGATGTGGGCTGAACTGTGGGCCATGGTAACAATAGCATTCACATAATAATTTGGAAGCATTCATCTTTGCTTTCCTGACAGATCTATCCAACATCCTGTCGCATCCTGACACCCATATCTTTTACACTGTTCCTTCTCTTCCTCCGTAGCTTCTTCCTGTACTTCCCTAATGCAATCTAGAGTCTGATTAAACATAGTTACTTCTGGTGTCCATCTAACTGTCCCTACAATATACATTAAACTATACTCTAAATAGGCTGATCGTTTAGCTGTTTCATTAGCAAAAATATTTCCCTGTATTACCTCATCTATAATTTTCTTGTGGACAAAACATTTAACAATAGCAACCCTTTTTGGTAACATCAAGGTATCCAGTATCTTTACTATTCATTCCCCATACTGTATCTTATCACTATGCAAAATAAAAAAGCCCCCTTTTGTTTTTAGAGTCGTCCGAATGAGTGGGCAACTCCAAAGGCATATATATTGATATTTACAGTCAAATCTTTACTTAATTCATAGGTTCTAGTCAAAGCTGTCAGCTCCATAGATTGCTCTGACATTTGTTGTATTTTACATAACTCAACCACAGATTTCAAGGGAGTAACTGTATAGGCCGCTGTACTAGAGCCATCAGGTAGTTTGTAACATGCACCATCCACGGACAGTTCCCCTGGTGGGTCAGATATAGGGGTATCTGTCAGGTCTACCCGTCCCTTAGTCTCCTTCTCAGTAATAAATATGCAATCATGCTTCTCATCTTGTTGGGACTCAGAAAGGGGCAGTACAGTGGCTGGATTCAAAATGTTACAGCATTTCAGAGTGATGTTTGGAGCAAAAAGTGTCAACTCATACCCTGTTAATATCGCACTGGTCAGGTGCTGGGTCTGAATTATTATTTTTTTAGATATCCACTAAATGTGGTACCATAACTGTCAAATTGTGACCTTAAATATACATTTCAGATTGCTTTATCGCAGTGGGGTCCAATGTGGAGGAGAAATATGCACATGACCTATTCCTTCCTACATGGGACCGTGCCAAGCTGCAACCATCTTTTACATGCACAAATTTGTAATAATCAGGTTTTACCTAAAGCAGGAGCATTACATAAAGCATTTTTTTCAATTACAAAAAGACAGCTTCACACTGATTAGTCCAAGGAAGCAGCATGCATACGTGCTTTAATATTAAAGCAAGCAGGGGTTTTGTAATCAGTGAAAAATTTGGTAATAAACGCACAGATATTAGATTGAGTCAGTGGTTTCTGCAAATTCTGCACCAATTATATCCTATGTTGGTGTAGCGTCTTACCCCTTCGACAGGAGGAGACCTAAATAGGTAACCTTCTGTTGACAATACTGTAATTGGAAAAGAGATACTTTGTCCCAAGGAGGCTAAGTGATGCAATAATTTCACTGTAGTCTGTTTGCAACCTTCTGCTGCATTGCTATGTCTCCAATGAGTGGCTCGTGAGCTACCAATAGATCACCAGGTACCTGTGAGTAGCTCTCCTGTGTGCAGTCCAACCTGTATTTTAAAAAACAAAACTCATGCATTCAAGACAACATTTCTTTTGTATTTTCACAACACATAAACTGATGTCTACAGAAAAATAATTGACATTTTGAAAATGTACTTACAGCTATTATTTCAGTTGGAGATATTTATTACTCATAATTATATCTTGGCGCAAGGGAGTATTGCAGCTATTGTTTGTATCTAGTACCCATGTAATATTTCAGTTCAAATTGTCAAAGCCTCTTTTTTTTTTTTTACTGCTGAAAACCCTGGCTAATGCACTGATGTGATCACTACTGATACTCTTGGATGAGGTGGTCACTTTTTCATCACTGGTGACTTTTGTTACAGAAAATGTTGGAGACCCTTGTACTAACATTCAGTTGTTGTGAAATAGGGCTTTGAACGGGGATGCCAGAAAATCCCACAGGTGTATTAACTTTACCTGAGAAACAACAAGATATTGAGGGACTACTATCTTGTTACTTTCTCTCAAATCAATCACAAATTGATAAACTTTTATCCTGTATTCCATCCCCTCTTTTAAGGACAGGAAGAATAGGGCTATTACATACATTAGAGGAAACTTCCTCAAAGCGAGTAAAGAAATCAGGGAAGGACTCTCCCTGTTTTTGCTTGCAAGCAGTAAGGAGTGTCCAATATATTTTCCATGCCAGAATTATCGTCTTTATATAAGTTAGTGTGTTGCCAGGGAGGTCCAGTATGAGCTGATTAGGTTTCTGACCAGGTTTCCTATCCCTATCAGCTGCTACTATGGCAGTCCAATCTCCTCCTAACTCAACAACATGATCCTGTTTCCGGGTGAGTCGCCACATATCTGGTGGCAAGATCATGCCAAAAAAAATATCAATATCTGCTAAAGTCATGATACAAGAATCAATGGCTGCCTGTACATCATCATAAAATCCTCTAGGATTTTTCCGTATGTCTGGTAAGGAGGCTTTTAAAGTGAGTACATCCGTCCTTTTCCAGGGCGTATATATCCAATTATACAAAAAATGGGCTCTAGCATTGGGATTATTAGGGTCATCATTATCTGCATTCCCTCTTTCAGGAATGAACTGTGGCGCAGCTTCCCTCATAGGTCTTATTCGAGGAGAGGAAGAGAGTTCATTACGATATCCAATTATAGCTATAGCATTATTAACTCTACTTACAGGGAAGGCCCCTATCTGACATTGTCGATTAATAGCTCTAACATCATCTGGGCCATTCTGTCCTGTAGTCATCTCCCATTGAACCATACATTGATGAGAAAGCTTATTTATAAGACAAAGAAGCTCGCCTTCAGAAAAATCCTGAATCTGATCTATCATTTCTTCTACTTCCATTTCTAGATCACTTAACCAATTTAATACCATCAACTTTATCGCGTCCTGACGAAACTGAGGTACAGTAGAGCGAAGGACTCGAGGGGTCAGGACAGATGCAGGAAGCACAGAATCATTAGTCATTTCAAATGCAGTGGCCTGAGGTGGAGGCACAGAGGCTTGGGGTGGGGGTGCAGTGGCCTGGGTTGGAGGGGGTAAAGAATGTACCGGTACTGGTTGGAAAATAGGGAGTTGGACAACCGCGGGCAAAGGAGGGGGAACCGGGGGTACAGGGGTAACAACATTTAGTGGTCCAGGGGGGAAGAGGTGTTAAAGGTACATATGGGGGTGGGGGTCGTTCTATCAACAACCCATCAATATCTGAATCCACATCTTCTTGGTGGACCTGAACTGCTACAGTTGGTCTAACTATATATTCCTTAGATGTTAATAATCTATGCTCCCTATCTAAACATTCTTTTTTCTCCTGAACTTCCTTATCCTTCAATTCCTTATACTTCTGATACTCTGTTTTCCTTTCCGGTTTCCTTTGTACCTTCTCTGCCTTGAGCTGCCGCTCCTTCACTTCTTTCCTCTACATACGCAAACTGTCAAACATAGCTGGCCTAACTTTCTTTAAAAACAATCGTTTCTCTAAATACTCGAGTTTGTGAGGGTCCATGGTTCCCTCTAATGGCCATTCTAACTGGGGATCCCCTTTTGTATATTTGTTCCACAATGCATTATACATGATGGGACAAATACCATATTTGATGTACATCTCAAAATTCAGCGTACCTTCTGGTGGCGCCGGCTGACTTGCTTCCAAAATGCTCTGCTTATCGCAGCAGCAACAACAAAACTTCCAAGGCGTACTAAGTACAGGTATGTTATATAAGATATAAAAAACTTATAAACAGAGAGAAATAAAAAATATTCTCACATTTACCTGTAAGAAAAAATGTTAGTCAAAACAAATAGCAAGTCTCAAAACAAAGCTTAGGTTTCAAAATACCAAACAGATCCTAGGTTTCAAAATTCCAAGCAGATTCCGAACGGATTACCAAACAAATACCAAGTCAAGACAAATACCAAGTCAAGCAAAGATCAAACAGATCCTAACCAAATGAACAAATGAACCGGTTCAATACAGATTTACCTCATGCGTAGTCTTCGACTCCCACCTGTCGATCCTCCCTGATCCCAAAAAAATGACCGTCCGAAGGCCCCAGTCAAGGCTAGAAGCCGCCAGGAAGATCAGAGTTGGAGAGCTGAAAAATCACCTTGGCCCACGAGCAACACTAATCTCATCAGGTGGTGCGCTCCTCAGCGAAGTTCGTCTTACCGACCTGATCTCCTCCCCATGTCCGACTGCAAGCCTTTGATGGGGCCCCACGTTGGGCGCCAATTTGTGGAGCAGATTAATTAATAACATGCTGGTGCAGGGATCACCACTTCGCCACGGGTTCTTATCAAAATGAGGAGGACTCGACACTGGAGCGAAAGTCAAACCATGGATAGTTTATTCAATCATTCATGAATGGGTCTCCATCCGACAAGTACCATCAAGATACCCAAGGATAAAGCACACTGAACAATGGTTACATGGGTTTATATAGGGAAAATCACAGACTAGGAACGCCCAGAGGTAAATAGAACTTTGGAAAGAACACACAAATGAGGCAAGGCAAGAATCAACAGTCTCGGTGCCTTGTGTAACTGTCGCGTCTTTGAAGCTGCACAACAAGATAGGCTTATCTGAACAAACTTTATCTAAGGCTTTACCATTGTTTAAAACACACACGAAACCCACAGTGCAGACATCAGCTGTTCTTTTGTGCTGACTTTGCATGTTTATGCAGCCTACAATGTCTCAACTTTAGATTCGTGACCTAATGTTTTTGCAGGTGTGGTGTCAAGGGTAGAGTCAGGCTGGAAACAGGTCAAAGGTAAGCATAGATGAAGCACAGCTAAATTAGAAAACGAGAGATTCAGATTTTAAGGTTTCACATATCCATCACGTTGTGACGGATTAACCCGTCCGCCAAGATCTAAATCAGGCCCTAAGTGATTTGCAGTCCCATGCCGACATGAAGACTTGGACAGCACAAGGATTTTAACAGACTTGCACAACACGTTCTGTTTTTAGCTCATCCAGGCTGGATGGAATTGTTTTTCCAGACACCATCTAAATAGCGCTTTTTTAATGTCTCGTTTGATTATGAGGGCCTTATGCACTTATGCATGGATGAATGTTCCCTGTATAGCCTTCTTTACTCTACCATAGCTACCAGTAAGCTGAACTGCACTTCTGGATTTTCCACCACACTGCCCTCCAGGGATTAATGTACGCTCATTCAGGTTCCACTTAGACACAGCTGCATTTTATCCCTCCACAGACGCTTTCATCTGTAGTTCTGTCTTGGCCTTCTCCAGTAAAATGTTTGTGTGTCATAACCTGAGTCTTTAGGGGTAATTAAGGACATTGTTTTGCTCAACAGCCTACTCAACATCAATAAACTCCAGTTTCCCTTTGCACACCTCCATAAGACATTGCCAATGTGCCGCAAAGGGCCTCTTACTGCTTTGCATCTGACTGCTTCCCCTCCAACACTCTACCACAGCCTTCAACTCCCAATTACCTTTTTTCTGTGTTAAACAGAAACCACAGTGGCATTCAAATGAAACAGCAGGGGAGCAGAGGACTGAGCTCTGTCTTGAATTAAGGAAATAAACTTTGAGGACAATGACATAGCAGCAGAACTGCAGACAAGGCTAGCAATATATTCAGTACTGAATTAACATTTTTTTTACTCTCACTGAATCGTTTATATTTCTCCAGAAGATGAATATGCCACAGGGGAAAAAAGGATTCCTTCTCACGACCCATGCCTTGATTTACATCCCAGGAACCCAGCGCTTAAGCACAGCAACGCATTCCACTTTTTCCGGTTTTACTTATAAGCTTGCCAGAGGTGTTTGCAGGTGCTACAGGAGGCTTTTGACAGCTGTATAAAACATTTAGCAATTTCTATTTGCATGTTTGAGGTGATAAAGTGTTAATCATTTGAAAACAATGCCCCCTGGGTTATTTTAGATACGAATGAAGGTTCACACAGCCTGCAGAGTGCCCTGTGGGGGACGTGGCAGGATGTTGGAGAAATTATCCAGGTGAGACATAATGAGTTTTAAAACTAATAAAAGGCATTACAAAAGCCAATAGGTCTCACCTGTGTGAGAGCTATTAGCGTTGCTAATGTCTTTTAGCTATGTTGTAGAGCACAATGTCCAAAAGTTATAACAAAACAAACCTTATACACACTTTTCTTTACCTTCCTGCGTCATAGCGGTTTATTTATTATTTATTTTTTGTCAAAATTTGTTTATTGAGATTTTGTCACAAATAACAAACAATGCATTAAGAATACATCTCACAAGGCGTTTCAAATATTTCGTCAGGCACAGATACCAATCCAACGGCAGCTAGAGTAAAAAAGCACAGTTTCAAATTACCTTGGTAGGCTGGCCTCACATTCTGTCCATAAGTCGGTGTACTATAATAGGAGGAACACAGGTGATCCCGATGACTGTCTTGAGCCATCGGGGCCAATCTTCCATGCATCGCCACTATAGGCGAGCGCCCTTGGGAGATGAGCAGTAAACATCCAATGTGGACCCCTTGGATGCCTTCTACAGGCGGCGTCTAAAGGATATCGGATTATGCAACACAGAGCCCACACCAGAAGAAGCCTAAGTGATAAAGAGAACAAAGAAGAACATAGAGGCCAGAAAAAAGAAAAGAAAAAAGAAGAAACATTCGAACTACGGTGATACCCAGGGGAATTTAGTGAGGCAAATATACTGGTTAGAGAGAGGGGAAGGGAGGCCGGGACCTAACAGGGACATCCCACGACCCGCGCCAGATGCCAACCATGTCAGGGCCGCCGCCTCAGTAGTGCCGTCCCACGGGGGGGGCTGGATGTGCCTAAATCAAGAAGAGGTTGAGTGCCCGCAGCCGAGGACTGCAAGCAAACAGGGGGAGACCCTCCGAGAGGTAGCTAACCAGAGGGGTCCAGATATAATCAAATCCCTTCCTCGACTCCTCCGCTATATCAGTTAGACGTTCCATCGCTAATGCCTTCCATAATCGGGCGTGCCATTGGGTGAGCGAGGGGGCTTCGGGTCTCTTCCACGCCCCGGCTATGGCCATCTTCGCCGCTCCCAGGCAAACCCACAAAATAGATCTGTCAGCATGCGTTTGGTATTTAAGTAGCGGATCACGAAGACCCCGCAAAATCTGTTCCATGGAGTCCCCAATTGGATACCCCAATATAATCTTAATTTGGGAGAGAATCTCCTTCCAAAAGGGTCGGATAACGGGGCAGTCCCACCATATGTGCCTAAAGTCTCCCAACAGCCCGCACCCACGCCAACAGCGATCGGAGGTGCCTGGGAAAATAGAGTGTAATTTACAGGGATGAAGGTACCAATCGTAGAGCGTCTTGTAATGAGCTTCCCTGAGGTGCATGGATCTATTAAACTTTGCTATGTCCTTATATAGGGATTCCCATTGTTTGTCCGAGGGAGGCGTCAGTAGCATGTCGTCCCAGAACATTCTGTGGTGTGGAGTGCGTTGTGGGAGATATAAGCAAGAGGGTATAGAGGAAGGAGATACAGCCCTTGCCCGTGGTGCCCGATTGGACAAATTTCTCTATTGGGAGATAGTCTCTAGTGGCGGCTTGACGGATCTGTGGTTGCTGGACCCAATGGAT